>CM054058.1:108968023-109568023 GCA_028641055.1 Alopecurus myosuroides | reverse complement strand
TTTACTCTTAGGAGATTTAGCGAAGATTGGTTCCCCAAGATCAAAACATCGGAATCCGTCAAATTCTGGACGGGTTCCTTCTTCCATCATCCCGATGTCCCTTTTCTGACAAAGGCCATCGGGGTTCCACCTTTCTCAAACACTGCTGCTGTTCCCCAAGAAAATTGGTGAACAGAAGCCGTCCAAGTTCTGCCGCCTGATCTTCTAAGGATCAAGCGGCGCATCGCCAAGCTCACTTCCTCTGATCCGCCTCTAACCGGCATGTACACAGTCCTTTGCTGGTTGGATAGGCGGATCCATCCGTTAGCTAACCACGGTGGTCGTCTTCTTTGCGACTACACGGGTGCCAACAACAAAATGCAGACAACCAGCAAAGACTGGGCCGCGAGGGATCTTCGGCGGCGCGTGAACCAGTTGGTCGCATCACGCGACCAATACGAAGCGAGTCGGCCAATGTATACGGTCGACAATCCGGCTCCCAAGGTATTACTTCGCCGTTTGAGTTTCCATGTTTTCTCGGATTTCTTGCCTCTAACTCTGGTTTTTCTTTTCGATAGATCACCGAGCTTCCCGACTCGGAGCTTGCCTCCGAAACTGAAATGGAGGCGTTGCGCACCACCTTTGCAGGTGGACGAAAGCGCAAGAAGATTTCTTCCTCTGAGGAAGTTATCGACCTTGACGAGGTTCCCGTCGCCACCTCCAGGTTAGATCATCCGGGTTATTTTGCTTTTGTCGAAGTTTTTCTTTCGTCTTCGGAATTTTAACTTTTTCCGGGTTTTTGGTTTCTAGCCTACCTCCCTCCAGCTTAAAGCCGAAGAAGCTGAAGAAACACAAAATTGTGTCCAGCCGAGGCGCTCAACCTTCTCCCGTCATCGCCCCAGACACACCGTCCACGATGGCGGAAGAGCATGCTACAACCCCCACCACCGAGCCGCTGGAGCCCAGCCATCCGGTTGTGTCGAACACGGACACGAGGGAAAGGGCGGCTCTAGAGGTGGGAAATTCTTCTCGGACAATCGATGAGGAGATTCCCACCTTTGACAAGGACTTCAAGATTATCAGTGACGGCCTAAGCGCGGCCAAAACTCTTTTTGCGGAATACGCAAAAGGGTTCAATGAAAACTTGGCGGGTTTGCAACGAATGAGCCAGGTATTTAACTCTAGCCCCCAAGCATTAAACAAAATGTATACTTTTTTGCCTTGATGCTTTCTAATTATTATTTTCCTTGTCATGTTCCAGCAAACCGCTGAATCCATTAACATGGAAGTTTTCAACAGACTCTCCATCAAGAATAGAGAAGTTAGAAATCTTCTTTCTATTCTTGAGGGGAATGAGGCGGAGCAGGCATCGTCTCAGCTGGCGCTGTCAGAAACAGCAGGTAAACGTTTTTCCTCTGAAGTTTTCGATTTTTTGTCTAAGTACTTATTCCGGGAGTTTTCTAAACTCGGAATTTTCCTTGCTGTCCAGATGCTTTGGCTAAGGCCAAGCAAATAGCTGAAGACGCCGGTAATGCCGAGTTTCTCCGAAAGGAGAATTTGGACCTTCACAAGGATCTGGAAGCCAGCAATCTGGCCCTTGGAATTTGTCAATCCAAGGCTTCCAAACAGGCGGAGAAGGACAAGTCCACCATTCAGGACTTGGAGGCTGCTCTAAACCTTCGCCCGGAGGAAGGCTCCGAAATTGACAAGCTTGTCGGTAAGTTTTACTGCATTTACCATTTTTCCAAGTCTTGTTGTATTTCTCTGCTTTTTTACTTAACCTTTTTGGTTGTTTTTGCTGAAAAAACAGGAGATAGCCCAGTTATTTCTCGGATTGATAGAATCTGAGCCTTTGGGAAGACATGGAATTCGATCAGAGCTGCAGGCATGCAGCTGGTCAACAAGTTCCTTCCCACAAGGACTGGGGAGTTCTCGGAAGTTGAAAAACTTCCGGGTGCCATCATGGAGGTAGCGGAGTCCAGGGAATCCATCCTATGCTCCGCTGCACGGGGTGGTGCACGCATGGCACTCGGCCTTATGCGTATGCACTACCCTGGTGCAAAGTCTTGGCGCGTGGCGTCCGGTATCCCCCAGGGATACACGGAAACTCAACGAAACACAATCTTTGATGACATCAAAGGCCACGCCACCAAGATCGCCTCCATGGTGAATATCTCCATCACCTATCCGGAAGAGGAGATCCCCGAAGCCCCCGAGGATGATAGCAGCGAAGAAGAGTCGGATGCTTGAAGGGCTGCCTTGAACCTGGATGGTGAAAGTAGACAATAGGAGCATTACTCACTTTTACAATGTAATTCATATTGTAATGCTTCTATTCCTTTTGTATAAATAAGAACTCCGCCTTTTGCAGTCTTAATTATGAGATTCTTTGCAAGGTTTCCGGGTTTTAATATTCCTTTATCTTCTAAGTTCTCTGGCTTATATGCTTTAACTGTCCTTAGTGTTTGAAATGGCTCAATAGTATTATGAAGCGTCATGCCGAGTAACTGGGTATAAGCAATCAGTTTAAACTCGGAAACATGGATCATACTAAAGGAATTTTTACTAACTAGCTCCAGTGACCCAACACATCAGCAATCAGATACTGCTTAGAGAAAATTAAGGAATTTTTTTAAATGAAACTTGGGCACGCAGGCACAATCCGAGTTTCCTTTAGCCGTTAGCAGGCTGAAAATCATTCAGTTTTTTAACGCCGAGCACGCAGGCACAATTCGGGTTAACATTGAGTATTTTGTAAGATCATTGGAAAATAGATAAGGTGGAATCATGCTTTGCGCTATAATGAACTTGTAAAAACATGGATATCAGAATTCCGACAACTTTATTTCATGATCTCAAAAGATGTTTACATAGAAATTGAACCAGTATAGAAGGGACGTAACTGCTGGATACTCCAAGGCCTCTTTGTCTCTCCTTGGCGAGCTCGCCTTTCTATTTGTCGGTCATCCCAGTCCCTACAACGACAAATTTTGTCGGATCTTTGGGATCTAGGATTACTTGTCTTGTATTCTCGGAAGCCTTGAAGCTATCTGCTGGCTTCCGGGTTTCTTTTCCTGCCGGCATTTCTATCGGCGATACCTCCTTGGCCAGCTCCTTCAGTTCTTCCTTTGCTATAACTCTCTGAGCGCAAAGGGCGTTTTCTTTTTCCATCTCGTTTGCCAGCTTGAATTCACCAGCTATGGTGATTACTCCTCCTTTGGGTCCTGGCATCTTCAGCTTGTTATAGATATAACACGATCTTGCCATAAATTTGGTGGAAGCTGGACGTCTGAGTATTGCGTGATACACACTTTCGAACGGCACCACTTCGAAGGATACTTTTTCCTCACGGAAGTGATCTTTATCTCCGAAAGTGACATCTAGGGAAATTTCTCCTAGGGATCGTGCTTGTCTGCCAGGAACAATGCCATGGAAGCGTATGTTGCTGTAATTGAGCTGGGACTCGGAGATTTTCAGATGCTTTAGCGTATCCAGATACATTATGTTAATGCTGGATCCTCCGTCCATCAACACTCTTTTTACCCTAGTGTTCTGGACAATAGGGCTTACGACAAGAGCTTGTGTGCCGGGTTCAGGGATATTCCCGGGATGATCAGACTGATCCCAGGTAATTGGTGTGTTCGAATACTTCAAGAATTTCGGGGTTGACGGAACAACCGCGTTTATTTCTCGAAGCGTTCTTTTGGCCACCTTTGCTGACGGAGTTGCTAAGAACGTTAACATTGCTTCTCCATCAACTCTCGGAAATTTGGGTTCTCCCTTTCGCTGTTGTTCCTAGATTTTTTCATCAGTGTCCGATTCACTGTCTTCTTTGTCAGCTTCCTGCTTTTGTTTGGGGAATTTCCTTTTGAAACTCTTCCCCTTATTTCCGGATCCTGCACTGCCTTTCATGTGCTTATTCATCCGGCATTGCGCGTTTGTATGGGTGGGTTTCCCAAATTGTGAATGGTGGACGCAGGGTTCCGACTTAATCCTCTCCCACTCTTCTGTGGTGTAGTTGATTGGTTCTGAACTGCGTCCTTTCCACTTATTCCCTTTTTCACTTCCAAAGGCTATGTTAACTTCTTTGGGTTTCGTTGTTGTTTCTGAAGTTCCTTTTTTTCAGTGCGAGGGTTTTTCTTGGCAAGTATCAGTGCGTCGATATTGCCTCCTCTTGCCCTGATATCGTCTTCGGCTGCAGCGTGTTCATTGGCGGTTGTAAGCATAGATCCGAGATCTTTGTGCAGCTTGGAACCAACCATGAATGGTACAAGTCCGGGTTTTAGGACATTGACGAAAGCATGCATTGCTTGTACGTCAGTTACTCCAGAACAACTATTCTTCATTGCAGTCCATCTGGAGATGAAATCCACGTATGGTTCATCCTCAAATTGGGTGCAACGGTTCAGCTGGTTGATGCTATTCGGGCGTTTGTAAGTTCCCCGGAAATGCTGAGTGAATACTCGAGCCATATCATCCCAGCTGTCGACAGTTCTTGATGGAAATCCATTGATCCAATCTCTGGCTCCATCCAGTAACATTAGGGGAAGAAACTTGACAGCTTCTAGGTCTGTCCCATTGTTAATCTGGACGACTGTATAGTAGTCTGAGAGCCAGGTATCCGGATTTGTGCTACCGGTGTATTTATGGTACGTTGGACCGACCTTGGCAAAGCCAGAATGCAGGGTTATCCTTCGGATCCTGTCAGTGAAACACTTAGGTCCAAAGTATAGATCATCCTTTTCCGCTCTGTCAATGTGTGCGGAATATCTTCCGGCTGAATGGACAGAAGGGGATCTGCTCCTTTCTTTTCCATTGTTGCGCGGACGCGCTTTTCCGGGATCGTTTCTATTTCTTCCGAGATCACGTCCTTTGGGATGAGGCGGAGTTCTACTCCTATGCCTTTCTTTATTCTTAGGAGGTGTCCTAGATCTCTCACACCTGTGAGGTAAATCATGTCTTCCAGCTTTTTCAGCTGGGTTTCTCGGAGGTGGCATTGCTTTGCCGTCATGTAACATCCCAAGTATGAAAAATAGCCATTAGAATGTTTGCTCTCTGTTATTTTATGTTTTGCATCATGACATCATGTTCATTGCATTTGTTTTGCTTGTTTTCCATTTGTTTTTCTCTGTTTCATTTGTTTTCCAATTGTTTTCCTTTGTTTTCTATTTGAATTTCAAACCAAAATTCAAACCTTTTGTTTCATCCTTGTGATGTTACAATTTTCCAAAATGATATTTCAAGTCAAAACAATCAATTGTTTCCATAAAAGTTGTGATTCCAAAACTGTTGTTTTGTTTCTATCAAAAATTCATTTAATATCAAACCCTTTTCAAATTCAATTATGATTTTCTTCCAAACAACAACCATGTTGAAATTATGAAAATTGCAAAACAAATCAATCAATTGTTTCCATCAAACCATAAGGTTCAAATAAAACTCCCATTTGCTCCCATGAAAATAAAGAGCTCAACTATTAAGTGGTTCTTTAATAATCCACCTAATTCCAACTTGCATTCAAAATTCAAATCAAATCACAAACAGCACCCAATTTCAAAGTATGGAAATTACCAAAACAATCCTAATCAATTGTTTCTAATTAAACAATAGGGTTCACCCTATTAAAATTGTTGTTTTCAATAATAATCACTTCATAAGCACATTCTTTCAAATTTGAATTAAATCACAAATAACAATTTAGATTTGAACTTTTGAAAAACCAAACTTGGCAAGTGATTGCTTTTGACTTAATAAACTCACCCAATTTTTTGCCCTAATTTTCCTAACCCAAACACTTATCTTTCTTTTCCTATTCCAATTCAGCAAAAAAAAATAAAACAGAAACAAATAATAAAAAGAGCAAGAGAGGGGAGAGAGGTAGTGGGCAGGCCCAGCCCACCCAAGGCAGCCCACTGCCACTTACCCCTTCGACCCACCCCTTCTTCAACCTCCTGTACGGCTGCAATCTGAGCGCCTCCACGTGCATCAGAGGAACAGCAACGGTGACCAGCTCCACTTCCCCCTCCTTAAGACCTAAGCCCTGCCCTAGGGTTTCCTCCCTACCCCTTCTTCTCCCTCCTCTCTTCTTCCCCGCCGCCATCTTCTTCCTCTTCCTCCCTCTCTCTCTGATATGTCTCTGCAACCACCTGCTGCCATGGCTGGAGTTCGTCGAGGTTTAGGGGTGGCTTGGGGTCACCGTCAAGGGCAGCTCGCCGCGGGAATGGAACGCCCTAGCCTTCCTCGTCCTCCTCGCGTCCACGGCGTGGCCTGAACCGCACCGAGTCGCCGCCGCCGTCCGCTCCAAGTCGCCCGTCGCCCTCTGCTCGCCACTGCTGCCCCGAGCGCTGCTCCGCCCTGCCTCGAGGTGAGCCTCGGTCCCCTTCCTCCCCTCCCTCCTCCCTCTCGGTCGCCACGGCCGCCGAGCCCGCAGCGCGTCCACGCGCGGCGCCCCCGCGAGCGCAGCGACGCAGATGACCGGCGAGTCGCTGCCTGTTCTTCCCGGTTGCGAGCGCTAACTGAAGAAGTTTAGTTCAGAAAGAAAAATCCCGCGTACAGAAGAATAACCCCCCGGGCCTCCCCCTTCTGTCACAACTCGATCGCACAACCCACTGGTTCTGTCCCCAGCGCGCGCAGCAGGAGGTGAGGGGTTCGAGTCCCCCCTCCCTCAATTAACCCAAACTTTTTTTTCTTTTTGTTTTGGCACAGCACCTTCCAAGAAATCACATCCAGGCCCCTGGTAATTAAATCTAGGCCCCTGAAAAATATTTTCCAAGTCCCAAGCAGCTAAAAAATGGCAGATTTGCACCAAATCTTGTAAAATGCATAAATAATTCATCCCAACTCCAAATTCATCATTTTTAATATGTATTCTGTCCCAAATTGAATGCTCTATCCAAATATAAATTTTGTTTACTGTTTTGACTATTTTAAATCGGTGCAATATTTGAAAACTTGTTAAATTCACTTAAACTTGCAAAATTCATAACTTGAGCATAAAAATTCCAAATTCCACAAACTAAATATGTTTTACAATCAAATTTTCATGTACTTTCCAAATATAAATTTTGTTTGCTCTTTTGAGTAATTTAAATTGCTGAAAACAACTGTTTCTTGTTTATCGCATTTAAAATTGCCAAAATAATAACTTGCTCATTTTAAATCCAATTTCAACAAATGAAATATGTTTTCCATGCAAAATTAAACCACCTTTCCAAATATAAAATTTGTTTCATGTTTTGAATAATTAAAATTGGGTAAATAATTTAAACCTTGTTTAATTCATTTAATATTGTTAAATTCATAACTTGATTAAACTAATTTCTTTTTGAACATATAAAATATGTTTTCAAACCATAAAAGTATAAGCTTTTGAAATATGAATCTCACTTAATGTTTTGCACAAATAAAAATTCAAATAAGTTCATGTTTGAATTAAATTCATTTAATTCTTGTTTAAACTTGTTTAATTCATAAGTAATTCATCCAAAATCCTTTTTCAACAAGTCAAACATGTAATCCACCTAAAATTGTGTGTTCTTTTCAAATATGAACTTTGTTATCTATTTTGAACAATTATATTGGTGAAAACAACAAATGCTTGTGTGACACCTTTAAGGAACCAAAATTTCCTAACTTAATAAATGAATTTCTAAACTTGGTAAACCTTATTTCCAATTGCTTCTATTGTTGTTATTTTGCTGTTTTCCTCATCCATGCATCATGCTAATCAACTTTCACATGATGATTAGTTGTAGAACAATTAATTCAACCATAATTCATGGGCTTTTCATATGCAATCCAATTGCATGTGGGTCCATTTAATCATGTTGTTATCTTGTCAACTAGTTTATTTCTATGCATCAATTAAATGGTCATGCATCATCCCATGTTTGTGCATTATGCCATGTTATTGATTGTTTGCCTCTCTGCCTTGTTTGTTTGCTTCTTCTCGGATATACGACGACGTTGAGATCGACGATACTTACGACACCCCTTCTAAGGAGTTAGCTCAGTACCAGGCTACTGGGTTTGCAGGAAAGTTATCACTCACATGAACCACTGTGTTCCTTTCAACATTGGTTACCGATACTTTCCGTTGTCCATTCCGCTAGCCCTATGAGTAGTTGCTTCTGTTACGAACCTATCACATGATACCATGAACCCTGATATTGCCTCACCTGCACTCCTATAACCTTTTGCTTATGGCCCGTGTCTTACTAGCATGCTTAGGGTTGTTTGGCTCGAGTCTGTTACCCGTTACTTTCTGTTACTATCTCTATCATGTTCTGGGGGCTCGATGTTTAATCAATCAATCATGCTAATGTTATTAATAATAATAAATTTGATGATAAGGCACCGGCAGGAGGCCCTGTGTGGTTTTGAGGCCTGCTAGTGTCGACCCTAATAGGAAAAGGGTCTTGTCTACTGATCCATGATGAGCGCACTAACCGCATGTGGGAAGCGAGTATGGGCGCCCCCCCTCAATTTGACTCGATTCGCATCTCGTCCAAATCGCCTCATTTGGTTCGTGTTTTCCATTTGCCGCATGCATGTTTTTGCGAGCCCAGGCCAGGGTGGAACTTTTGTAGTCGGCATATAGGGGGACACGGTCTTAGAGTGCTACGAGGGTCCCTTTTCTTCGGGGCTCGATTAGCCGTGCGCCCAAGGTGCTTTGGGCTTGATGCGAAGAAGAGTTGGGTTGTGTTGAGTACCTCGCTTGGTGGGTTTGATTCCCGTCTGGCGGGATATTCTTACGTGTACGGCCAAATTGGTGCACCCCTGCAGGGTAAATCTTCTCGAGAAGCCGTGTTTTCCGCGGTTATGGATTACTTGGTGAAAGTACTGGCTAACAAGTACTCAGGACAACTTAAACCTAATGATTAACAACCTTACACCCAATGATTAACACCTTGACTAGTAATAGGCTTATTGACACAATAATCTGAACCATCATTATTTTCAACTGTGTGAGTTATCCTCGGATTGCTTCTTTGGATAAGGGGCGAGATCCAGGATGGGTTTGTTTGGAGTTAGTTGATAGGTTGGTTACGATACGCGATCTTATCTCCTTTCTGTTAGCCGGAAGTGGTAGTAACTCTGTAGTTGGTTAGCGCAGCCAGTTGCAGCATCTTTTATATCCCCTTTCTTCCGTTGAACCCAAAGCATCTGTGCTTGGTGTTGACGGGTTACACTTTGGTGAACTGTGAGTCTTGCTTGCCAGTACGTTTATGTACTGACCCCTTTGGGGCTGTGATTTCCGCAGACCTACGTTTCCGATGATCCCCATGGTGGCTACTACGTGGAGTATGACGAGACTGCTGACGAGTAGATAGCGGACCCGGGCAGGATCCGAGACTTCGTGGATGGGCTCCGTCTGTTCGTTTCCGGCCTCTTAGGCCTATTTGGATCTTGTCTGTACTCAAACATTTTGAATGCTTCCGCTGTGATGTAATGATGTATTCTTGGGACATGTGTCCTCTGAATGATTGTATTTGCTATCTCTGCTCTAATGAGAGCTATTTGCAACTTATTTCAATCTTTTGTGTCGTAGAGATCTGTTGTGATATCAGTTCTTCAACGCCGTTGACGTACCATGTGTGTATGGTTTGAAGTACGTCAATGAAAGTATCCTGATTTCTATGGGATAGTTTACATCGACGGTGGATAGTAGAGATTGGTTGTCACACATAAGTGTTGGCCTACTCGTAAGAGGACGCGGGTGCAGATAAGCCCCGTAATCCAATCATCTACTATTCAGTTCGGCCCGATGAGTATCCCCTAGAAGTCCGGGTGCGACAAATGGTATCAGAGCCTGTCTGCCTGTAGGATCCCTTTTTACTGGTCGCATTTGAGTCTAGAAACTATTTTGTAGCTATATAGGAAAAATGAAACGTGAGAGTAGGAATTCTGTTCTTTTTCTTCTTTCCCCACCCACCCTCCCTTTTCTGGTAAGGAAGTGCAACGTTGTTTTTCCCTTCTCATCTAAACTTTCAAGATAGGATTTCACGAATTCTGGTTTCTCTAGGATGGTTATATCTACTAGACCTTAGGAATGGAGGTGGTTGTGACATGATTTATCATGTTGCCTACTCATGATTGAGAACGGAGGCGTGTAAGCCCCGGAAGCAGATCCTCTATTCCTTAAGCAGTAGATATTGATCCTTTAGAAGCCCGGATGGGTTTTCCGTAGTACCTCTGGAATCTTGTTCTCGTTCTCCCGTTGTTACTTTGATATCCTGTTCTTCTCAACATCCTTTTCGTCCGTTGAAATCTTGCTGTTGTTTTCCACTTCAATTCTTCTACCGGCGTCTAATCAAAACTTCCCAAATATCAAGTCTATCTGGCCAGAAAGGTTGTTGTTGTTTCGATTCAGCTATACACCCTCAATGCAAAACCTCTCCCTTTACTTGAAAATGTTCCGGTGGTTTGCTAATTCCCTGACGTCTATCCAAGGTGCACGATGTGTTTCACGTGTCACAGCTCAAGAGGATCTTCGCAAGAAGTATCCGGACCTTTTCTTTTCTCAGTAGGAATCTCGGGGCGCGATTCCTTCAAGGGGGGGGGGGGGCGTTTTGTAGCATCCCAAGTATGAAAAATAGCCATTAGAATGTTTGCTCTCTGTTATTTTATGTTTTGCATCATGACATCATGTTCATTGCATTTGTTTTGCTTGTTTTCCATTTGTTTTTCTCTGTATTCATTTGTTTTCCAATTGTTTTCCTTTGTTTTCCTTTGTTTTCTATTTGAATTTCAAACCAAAATTCAAACCTTTTGTTTCATCCTTATGATGTTACAATTTTCCAAAATGATATTTCAAGTCAAAACAATCAATTGTTTCCATAAAAGTTGTGATTCCAAAACTGTTGTTTTGTTTCTATCAAAAATTCATTTAATATCAAACCCTTTTCAAATTCAATTATGATTTTCTTCCAAACAACAACCATGTTGAAATTATGAAAATTGCAAAACAAATCAATCAATTGTTTCCATCAAACCATAAGGTTCAAATAAAACTCCCATTTGCTCCCATGAAAATAAAGAGCTCAACTATTAAGTGGTTCTTTAATAATCCACCTAATTCCAACTTGCATTCAAAATTCAAATCAAATCACAAACAGCACCCAATTTCAAAGTATGGAAATTACCAAAACAATCCTAATCAATTGTTTCTAATTAAACAATAGGGTTCACCCTATTAAAATTGTTGTTTTCAATAATAATCACTTCATAAGCACATTCTTTCAAATTTGAATTAAATCACAAATAACAATTTAGATTTGAACTTTTGAAAAACCAAACTTGGCAAGTGATTGCTTTTGACTTAATAAACTCACCCAATTTTTTTGCCCTAATTTTCCTAACCCAAACACTTATCTTTCTCTTCCTATTCCAATTCAGCAAAAAAAAATAAAACAGAAACAAATAATAAAAAGAGCAAGAGAGGGGAGAGAGGCAGTGGGCAGGCCCAGCCCACCCAAGGCAGCCCACTGCCACTTACCCCTTCGACCCACCCCTTCTTCAACCTCCTGTACGGCTGCAATCTGAGCGCCTCCACGTGCATCAGAGGAACAGCAACGGTGATCAGCTCCACTTCCCCTTCCTTAAGACCTAAGCCCTGCCCTAGGGTTTCCTCCCTACCCCTTCTTCTCCCTCCTCTCTTCTTCCCCGCCGCCATCTTCTTCCTCTTCCTCCCTCTCTCTCTGATACTTCTCTGTAACCACCTGCTGCCATGGCCGGAGTTTGTCGAGGTTTAGGGGTGGCTTGGGGTCACCGTCAAGGGCAGCTCGCCGCGGGAATGGAACGCCCTAGCCTTCCTCGTCCTCCTCGCGTCCACGGCGTGGCCCGAACCGCACCGAGTCGCCGCCGCCGTCCGCTCCAAGTCGCCCTCTGCTCGCCACTGCTGCCCCGAGCGCTGCTCCGCCTCCCTGCCTCGAGGTGAGCCTCGGTCCCCTTCCTACCCTCCCTCCTCCCTCTCGGTCGCCACGGCCGCCGAGCCCGCAGCGCGTCCACGCGCGGCGCCCCCGCGAGCGCAGCGACGCAGATGGCCGGCGAGTCGCTGCCTGTTCTTCCCGGTTGCGAGCGCTAACTGAAGAAGTTCAGTTCCGAAAGAAAAATCCCGAGTACAGAAGAAAAACCCCCCGAGCCTCCCCCTTCTGTCACAACTCGATCGCACAGCCCACTGGTTCTGTCCCCAGCGCGCGCAGCAGGAGGTGAGGGGTTCGAGTCCCCCCTCCCTCAATTAACCCAAACTTTTTTTTCTTTTTGTTTTGGCACAGCACCTTCCAAGAAATCACATCCAGGCCCCTGGTAATTAAATCTAGGCCGCTGAAAAATATTTTCCAAGTCCCAAGCAGCTAAAAAATGGCAGATTTGCACCAAATCTTGTAAAATGCATGAATAATTCATCCCAACTCCAAATTCAACATTTTTAATATGTTTTCTGTCCCAAATTGAATGCTCTATCCAAATATAATTTTTTTTTACTGTTTTGAATATTTTAAATTGGTGCAATATTTGAAAACTTGTTAAATTCACTTAAACTTGCAAAATTCATAACTTGAGCATAAAAATTCCAAATTCCACAAACTAAATATGTTTTCCAATCAACTTTTCATGTACTTTACAAATATAAATGTTTTTTGCTGTTTTGAATAATTTCAATTGCTGAAAACAACTGTTTCTTGTTTATCGCATTTAAAATTGCCAAAATAATAACTTGCTCATTTTAAATCCAATTTCAAGAAATGAAATATGTTTTCCATGGAAAATTAAACCACCTTTCCAAATATAAAATTTGTTTCATGTTTTGAATAATTAAAATTGGGTAAATAATTTAAACCTTGTTTAATTGATTTAATATTGTTAAATTCATAACTTGATCAAACTATTTCTTTTTGAACATATAAAATATGTTTTCAAACCATAAAAGTATAAGCTTTTCAAATATGAATCTCAGTTAATGTTTTGCACAAATAAAAATTCAAATAAGTTCATGTTTGAATTAAATTCATTTAATTCTTGTTTAAACTTATTTAATTCATAAGTAATTCATCCAAAATCCTTTTTCAACAAGTGAAACATGCAATCCACCTAAAATTGTGTGTTCTTTTCAAATATGAACTTTGTTATCTATTTTGACTCTGTTCAAAATATCGGCCGATATTCCGATAAATCGGCCGATTTATCGCTTATCGGTGTCTAGACGATAAGATAAAGTGCCCGATATTTCGGCCGATATTCCGATATTCTGATATTTCAACCGATATTCCGATAAATCGGCCGATTTACCACTTATCGGGGGTAAACCGATAAGTTCCCGATAAGCGATATCTTGAACATTGTATTTTGAACAATTAAAATTGGTGAAAACAACAAATGCTTGTGTGACACCTTTAAGGAACCAAAATTTCCTAACTTAATAAATGAGTTTCTAAACTTGGTAAACCTTATTTCCAATTGCTTCTATTGTTGTTATTTTGCTGTTTTCCTCATCCATGCATCATGCTAATCAATTTTCACATGATGATTAGTTGTAGAACAATTAATTCAACCATAATTCATGGGCTTTTCATATGCAATCCAATTGCATGTGGGTCCATTTAATCATGTTGTTATCTTGTCAACTAGTTTATTTCTATGCATCAATTAAATGGTCATGCATCATCCCATGTTTGTGCATTATGCCATGTTATTGATTGTTTGCCTCTCTGCCTTGTTTGTTTGCTTCTTCTCGGATATACGACGACGTTGAGACCGACGATACTTACGACACCCCTTCTAAGGAGTTAGCTCAGTACCAGGCTACTGGGTTTGCAGGCAAGTTATCACTCACATGAACCACTGTGTTCCTTTCAACATTGGTTACCGATACTTTCCGTTGTCCATTCTGCTAGCCCTATGAGTAGTTGCTTCTGTTACGAACCTATCACATGATACCATGAACCCTGATATTGCCTCACCTCCACTCCTATAACCTTTTGCTTGTGGCCCATGTCTTACTAGCATGCTTAGGGTTGTTTGGCTCGAGTCTGTTACCCGTTACTTTCTGTTACTATCTCTATCATGTTCTGGGGGCTCGATGTTTAATCAATCAATCATGCTAATGTTATTATTAATAATAAATTTGATGATAAGGCACCGGCAGGAGGCCCTGTGTGGTTTTGAGGCCTGCTAGTGTCGACCCTAATAGGAAAAGGGTCTTGTCTACTGATCCATGATGAGCGCACTAACCGCATGTGGGAAGCGAGTATGGGCGCCCCCCTCAATTTGACTCGATTCGCATCTCGTCCAAATCGCCTCATTTAGTTCGTGTTTTCCATTTGCCGCATGCATGTTTTTGCGAGCCCAGGCCAGGGTGGAACTTTTGTAGTCGGCATATAGGGGGACACGGTCTTAGAGTGCTACGAGGGTCCCTTTTCTTCGGGGCTCGATTAGCCGTGCGCCCAAGGTGCTTTGGGCTTCATGCGAAGAAGAGTTGGGTTGTGTTGAGTACCTCGCTTGGTGGGTTTGATTCCCGTCTGGCGGGATATTCTTACGTGTACGGCCAAATTGGTGCACCCCTGCAGGGTAAATCTTCTCGAGAAGCCGTGTTTTCCGCGGTTATGGATTACTTGGTGAAAGTACTGGCTAACAAGTACCCAGGAAAACTTAAACCTAATGATTAACAACCTTACACCCAATGATTAACACCTTGACTAGTAATAGGCTTATTGACACAATAATCTGAACCATCATTATTTTCAACTGTGTGAGTTATCCTCAGATTGCTTCTTTGGATAAGGGGCGAGATCCAGGATGGGTTTGTTTGGAGTTAGTTGATAGGTTGGTTACGATACGCGATCTTATCTCCTTTCTGTTAGCCGGAAGTGGTAGTAACTCTGTAGTTGGTTAGCGCAGCCAGTTGCAGCATCTTTTATATCCCCTTTCTTCCGTTGAACCCAAAGCATCTGTGCTTGGTGTTGACGGGTTACACTTTGGTGAACTGTGAGTCTTGCTTGCCAGTACGTTTATGTACTGGCCCCTTTGGGGCTGTGATTTCCGCATACCTACGTTTCCGATGATCCCCATGGTGGCTACTACGTGGAGTATGACGAGACTGCTGACGAGTAGATAGCGGACCCGGGCAGGATCCGAGACTTCGTGGATGGGCTCCGTCTGTTCGTTTCCGGCCTCTTAGGCCTATTTGGATCTTGTCTGTACTCAGACATTTTGAATGCTTCCGCTGTGATGTAATGATGTATTGTTGGGACATGTGTCCTCTGAATGATTGTATTTTCTATCTCTGCTCTAATGAGAGCTATTTGCAACTTATTTCAATCTTTTGTGTCGTAGAGATCTGTTGTGATATCAGTTGTTCAACGCCGTTGACGTACCATGTGTGTATGGTTTCAAGTACGTCAATGGAAGTATCCTGATTTCTATGGGATAGTTTACATCGACGGTGGATAGTAGAGATTGGTTGTCACACATAAGTGTTGGCCTACTCGTAAGAGGACGCGGGTGCAGATAAGCCCCGTAATCCAATCATCTACTATTCAGTTCGGCCCGATGAGTATCCCCTAGAAGTCCGGGTGCGACAAATGGTATCAGAGCCTGTCTGCCTGTAGGATCCCTTTTTACTGGTCGCAGTTGAGTCTAGAAACTATTTTGTAGCTATATAGGAAAAATGAAACGTGAGAGTAGGAATTCTGTTCTTTTTCTTCTTTCCCCACCCACCCTCCCTTTTCTGGTAAGGAAGTGCAACGTTGTTTTTCCCTTCTCATCTAAACTTTCAAGATAGGATTTCACGAATTCTGGTTTCTCTAGGATGGTTATATCTACTAGACCTTAGGAATGGAGGTGGTTGTGACATGATTTATCATGTTGCCTACTCATGATTGAGAACGGAGGCGTGTAAGCCCCGGAAGCAGATCCTCTATTCCTTAAGCAGTAGATATTGATCCTTTAGAAGCCCTGATGGGTTTTCCGTAGTACCTCAGGAATCTTGTTCTCGTTCTCCCGTTGTTACTTCGATATCCTGTTCTTCTCAACATCCTTTTCTTCCGTTGAAATCTTGTTGTTGTTTTCCACTTCAATTCTTCTACCTGCGTCTAATCAAAACTTCCCAAATATCAAGTCTATCTGGCCAGAAAGGTTGTTGTTGTTTCGATTCAGCTATACACCCTCAATGCAAAACCTCTCCCTTTACTTGAAAATGTTCCGATGGTTTGCTAATTCCCTGACGTCTATCCAAGGTGCACGATGTGTTTCACGTGTCACAGCTCAAGAGGATCTTCGCAAGAAGTATCCGGACCTTTTCTTTTCTCAGTAGGAATCTCGGGGCGCGATTCCTTCAAGGGGGGGGGGGCGTTTTGTAGCATCCCAAGTATGAAAAATAGCCATTAGAATGTTTGCTCTCTGTTATTTTATGTTTTGCATCATGACATCATGTTCATTGCATTTGTTTTGCTTGTTTTCCATTTGTTTTTCTCTATTTTCATTTGTTTTCCAATTGTTTTCCTTTGTTTTCTATTTGAATTTCAAACCAAAATTCAAACCTTTTGTTTCATCCTTGTGATGTTACAATTTTCCAAAATGATATTTCAAGTCAAAACAATCAATTGTTTCCATAAAAGTTGTGATTCCAAAACTGTTGTTTTGTTTCTATCAAAAATTCATTTAATATCAAACCCTTTTCAAATTCAATTATGATTTTCTTCCAAACAACAACCATGTTGAAATTATGAAAATTGCAAAACAAATCAATCAATTGTTTCCATCAAACCATAAGGTTCAAATAAAACTCCCATTTGCTCCCATGAAAATAAAGAGCTCAACTATTAAGTGGTTCTTTAATAATCCACCTAATTCCAACTTGCATTCAAAATTCAAATCAAATCACAAACAACACCCAATTTCAAAGTATGGAAATTACCAAAACAATCCTAATCAATTGTTTCTAATTAAACAATAGGGTTCACCCTATTAAAATTGTTGTTTTCAATAATAATCACTTCATAAGCACATTCTTTCAAATTTGAATTAAATCACAAATAACAATTTAGATTTGAACTTTTGAAAAACCAAACTTGGCAAGTGATTGCTTTTGACTTAATAAACTCACCCAATTTTTTTGCCCTAATTTTCCTAACCCAAACACTTATCTTTCTCTTCCTATTCCAATTCAGCAAAAAAAAAAAACAGAAACAAATAATAAAAAGAGCAAGAGAGGGGAGAGAGGCAGTGGGCAGACCCAGCCCACCCAAGGCAGCCCACTGCCACTTACCCCTTCGACCCACCCCTTCTTCAACCTCCTGTGCGGCTGCAATCTGAGCGCCTCCACGTGCATCAGAGGAGCAGCAACGGTGATCAGCTCCACTTCCCCCTCCTTAAGACCTAAGCCCTGCCCTAGGGTTTCCTCCCTACCCCTTCTTCTCCCTCCTCTCTTCTTCCCCGCCGCCATCTTCTTCCTCTTCCTCCCTCTCTCTCTGATACGTCTCTGCAACCACCTGCTGCCATGGCCGGAGTTCGTCGAGGTTTAGGGGTGGCTTTGGGTCACCGTCAAGGGCAGCTCGCCGCGGGAATGGAACGCCCTAGCCTTCCTCGTCCTCCTCGCGTCCACGGCGTGGCCCGAACCGCACCGAGTCGCCGCCGCCGTCCGCTCCAAGTCGCCCGTCGCCCTCTGCTCGCCACTGCTGCCCCGAGCGCTGCTCCGCCTCCCTGCCTCGAGGTGAGCCTTGGTCCCCTTCCTCCCCTCCCTCCTCCCTCTCGGTCGCCACAGCCGCCGAGCCCGCAGCGCGTCCACGCGCGGCGCCCCCGCGAGCGCAGCGGCGCAGATGGCCGGCGAGTCGCTGCCTGTTCTTCCCGGTTGCGAGCGCTAACTGAAGAAGTTCAGTTCAGAAAGAAAAATCCCGCGTACAGAAGAATAACCCCCCGAGCCTCCCCCTTCTGTCACAACTCGATCACACAGCCCACTGGTTCTGTCCCCAGCGCGCGCAGCAGGAGGTGAGGGGTTCGAGTCCCCCTCCCTCAATTAACCCAAACTTTTTTTCTTTTTGTTTTGGCACAGCACCTTCCAAGAAATCACATCCAGGCCCCTGGTAATTAAATCTAGGCCCCTGAAAAATATTTTCCAAGTCCCAAGCAGCTAAAAAATGGCAGATTTGCACCAAATCTTGTAAAATGCATAAATAATTCATCCCAACTCCAAATTCAACATTTTTAATATGTATTCTGTCCCAAATTGAATGCTCTATCCAAATATAAATTTTGTTTACTGTTTTGAATATTTTCAATTGGTGCAATATTTGAAAACTTGTTAAATTCACTTAAACTTGCAAAATTCATAACTTGAGCATAAAAATTCCAAATTCCACAAACTAAATATGTTTTCCAATCAAATTTTCATGTACTTTCCAAATTTAAGTTTTGTTTGCTCTTTTGAATAATTTAAATTGCTGAAAACAACTGTTTCTTTTTTATCGCATTTAAAATTGCCAAAATAATAACTTGCTCATTTTAAATCCAATTTCAACAAATGAAATATGTTTTCCATGCAAAATTAAACCACCTTTCCAAATATAAAATTTATTTCATGTTTTGAATAATTAAAATTGGGTAAATAATTTAAACCTTGTTTAATTCATTTAATATTGTTAAATTCATAACTTGATCAAACTAATTTCTTTTTGAACATATAAAATATGTTTTCAAACCATAAAAGTATAAGATTTTCAAATATGAATCTCACTTAATGTTTTGCACAAATAAAAATTCAAATAAGTTCATGTTTGAATTAAATTCATTTAATTCTTGTTTAAACTTGTTTAATTCATAAGTAATTCATCCAAAATCCTTTTTCAACAAGTGAAACATGTAATCCACCTAAAATTGTGTGTTCTTTTCGAATATGAACTTTGTTATCTATTTTGAACAATTAAAATTGGTGAAAACAACAAATGCTTGTGTGACACCTTTAAGGAACCAAAATTTCCTAACTTAATAAATGAATTTCTAAACTTGGTAAACCTTATTTCCAATTGCTTCTATTGTTGTTATTTTGCTGTTTTCCTCATCCATGCATCATGCTAATCAATTTTCACATGATGATTAGTTGTAGAACAATTAATTCAACCATAATTCATGGGCTTTTCATATGCAATCCAATTGCATGTGGGTCCATTTAATCATGTTGTTATCTTGTCAACTAGTTTATTTCTATGCATCAATTAAATGGTCACGCATCATCCCATGTTTGTGCATTATGCCATGTTATTGATTGTTTGCCTCTCTGCCTTGTTTGTTTGCTTCTTCTCGGATATACGACGACGTTGAGACCGACGATACTTACGACACCCGTTCTAAGGAGTTAGCTCAGTACCAGGCTACTGGGTTTGCAGGCAAGTTATCACTCACATGAACCACTGTGTTCCTTTCAACATTGGTTACCGATACTTTCCGTTGTCCATTCTGCTAGCCCTATGAGTAGTTGCTTCTGTTACGAACCTATCACATGATACCATGAACCCTGATATTGCCTCACCTCCACTCCTATAACCTTTTGCTTGTGGCCCGTGTCTTACTAGCATGCTTAGGGTTGTTTGGCTCGAGTCTGTTACCCGTTACTTTCTGTTACTATCTCTATCATGTTCTGGGGGCTCGATGTTTAATCAATCAATCATGCTAATGTTATTATTAATAATAAATTTGATGATAAGGCACCGGCAGGAGGCCCTGTGTGGTTTTGAGGCCTGCTAGTGTCGACCCTAATAGGAAAAGGGTCTTGTCTACTGATCCATGATGAGCGCACTAACCGCATGTGGGAAGCGAGTATGGGCGCCCCCCTCAATTTGACTCGATTCGCATCTCGTCCAAATCGCCTCATTTAGTTCGTGTTTTCCATTTGCCGCATGCATGTTTTTGCGAGCCCAGGCCAGGGTGGAACTTTTGTAGTCGGCATATAGGGGGACACGGTCTTAGAGTGCTATGAGGGTCCCTTTTCTTCGGGGCTCGATTAGCCGTGCGCCCAAGGTGCTTTGGGCTTGATGCGAAGAAGAGTTGGGTTGTGTTGAGTACCTCGCTTGGTGGGTTTGATTACCGTCTGGCGGGATATTCTTACGTGTACGGCCAAATTGGTGCACCCCTGCAGGGTAAATCTTCTCGAGAAGCCGTGTTTTCCGCGGTTATGGATTACTTGGTGAAAGTACTGGCTAACAAGTACTCAGGAAAACTTAAACCTAATGATTAACAACCTTACACCCAATGATTAACACCTTTACTAGTAATAGGCTTATTGACACAATAATCTGAACCATCATTATTTTCAACTGTGTGAGTTATCCTCGGATTGCTTCTTTGGATAAGGGGCGAGATCCAGGATGGGTTTGTTTGGAGTTAGTTGATAGGTTGGTTACGATACGCGATCTTATCTCCTTTCTGTTAGCCGGAAGTGGTAGTAACTCTGTAGTTGGTTAGCGCAGCCAGTTGCAGCATCTTTTATATCCCCTTTCTTCCGTTGAACCCAAAGCATCTGTGCTTGGTGTTGACGGGTTACACTTTGGTGAACTGTGAGTCTTGCTTGCCAGTACGTTTATGTACTGACCCCTTTGGGGCTGTGATTTCCGCATACCTACGTTTCCGATGATCCCCATGGTGGCTACTACGTGGAGTATGACGAGACTGCTGACGAGTAGATAGCGGACCCGGGCAGGATCCGAGACTTCGTGGATGGGCTCCGTCTGTTCGTTTCCGGCCTCTTAGGCCTATTTGGATCTTGTCTGTACTCAGACATTTTGAATGCTTCCGCTGTGATGTAATGATGTATTGTTGGGACATGTGTCCTCTGAATGATTGTATTTGCTATCTCTGCTGTAATGAGAGCTATTTGCAACTTATTTCAATCTTTTGTGTCGTAGAGATCTGTTGTGATATCAGTTGTTCAACGCCGTTGACGTACCATGTGTGTATGGTTTGAAGTACGTCAATGAAAGTATCCTGATTTCTATGGGATAGTTAACATCGACGGTGGATAGTAGAGATTGGTTGTCACACATAAGTGTTGGCCTACTCGTAAGAGGACGCGGGTGCAGATAAGCCCGTAATCCAATCATCTACTATTCAGTTCGGCCCGATGAGTATCCCCTAGAAGTCCGGGTGCGACAAATGGTATCAGAGCCTGTCTGCCTGTAGGATCCCTTTTTACTGGTCGCATTTGAGTCTAGAAACTATTTTGTAGCTATATAGGAAAAATGAAACGTGAGAGTAGGAATTCTGTTCTTTTTCTTCTTTCCCCACCCACCCTCCCTTTTCTGGTAAGGAAGTGCAACGTTGTTTTTCCCTTCTCATCTAAACTTTCAAGATAGGATTTCACGAATTCTGGTTTCTCTAGGATGGTTATATCTACTAGACCTTAGGAATGGAGGTGGTTGTGACATGATTTATCATGTTGCCTGCTCATGATTGAGAACGGAGGCGTGTAAGCCCCGGAAGCAGATCCTCTATTCCTTAAGCAGTAGATATTGATCCTTTAGAAGCCCGGATGGGTTTTCCGTAGTACCTCTGGAATCTTGTTCTCGTTCTCCCGTTGTTACTTTGATATCATGTTCTTCTCAACATCCTTTTCGTCCGTTGAAATCTTGCTGTTGTTTTCCACTTCAATTCTTCTACCGGCGTCTAATCAAAACTTCCCAAATATCAAGTCTATCTGGCCAGAAAGGTTGTTGTTGTTTCGATTCAGCTATACACCCTCAATGCAAAACCTCTCCCTTTACTTGAAAATGTTCCGGTGGTTTGCTAATTCCCTGACGTCTATCCAAGGTGCACGATGTGTTTCACGTGTCACAGCTCAAGAGGATCTTCGCAAGAAGTATCCGGACCTTTTCTTTTCTCAGTAGGAATCTCGGGGCACGATTCCTTCAAGGGGGGGGGCGTTTTGTAGCATCCCAAGTATGAAAAATAGCCATTAGAATGTTTGCTCTCTGTTATTTTATGTTTTGCATCATGACATCATGTTCATTGCATTTGTTTTGCTTGTTTTCCATTTGTTTTTCTCTGTTTTCATTTGTTTTCCAATTGTTTTCCTTTGTTTTCTATTTGAATTTCAAACCAAAATTCAAACCTTTTGTTTCATCCTTATGATGTTACAATTTTCCAAAATGATATTTCAAGTCAAAACAATCAATTGTTTCCATAAAAGTTGTGATTCCAAAACTGTTGTTTTGTTTCTATCAAAAATTCATTTAATATCAAACCCTTTTCAAATTCAATTATGATTTTCTTCCAAACAACAACCATGTTGAAATTATGAAAATTGCAAAACAAATCAATCAATTGTTTCCATCAAACCATAAGGTTCAAATAAAACTCCCATTTGCTCCCATGAAAATAAAGAGCTCAACTATTAAGTGGTTCTTTAATAATCCACCTAATTCCAACTTGCATTCAAAATTCAAATCAAATCACAAACATCACCCAATTTCAAAGTATGGAAATTACCAAAACAATCCTAATAAATTGTTTCTAATTAAACAATAGGGTTCACCCTATTAAAATTGTTGTTTTCAATAATAATCACTTCATAAGCACATTCTTTCAAATTTGAATTAAATCACAAATAACAATTTAGATTTGAACTTTTGAAAAACCAAACTTGGCAAGCGATTGCTTTTGACTTAATAAACTCACCCAATTTTTTTCCCTAATTTTCCTAACCCAAACACTTATCTTTCTCTTCCTATTCCAATTCAGCAAAAAAAATAAAACAGAAACAAATAATATAAAGAGCAAGAGAGGGGAGAGAGGCAGTGGGCAGGCCCAGCCCACCCAAGGCAGCCCCAGCCCACCCAAGGCAGCCCACTGCCACTTACCCCTTCGACCCACCCCTTCTTCAACCTCCTGTACGGCTGCAATCTGAGCGCCTCCACGTGCATCAGAGGAACAACAACGGTGATCAGCTCCACTTCCCCTTCCTTAAGACCTAAGCCCTGCCCTAGGGTTTCCTCCCTACCCCTTCTTATCCCTCCTCTCTTCTTCCCCGCCGCCATCTTCTTCCTCTTCCTCCCTCTCTCTCTGATACTTCTCTGTAACCACCTGCTGCCATGGCCGGAGTTCGTCGAGGTTTAGGGGTGGCTTGGGGTCACCGTCAAGGGCAGCTTGCCGCGGGAACGGAACGCCCTAGCCTTCCTCGTCCTCCTCGCGTCCACGGCGTGGCCCGAACCGCACCGAGTCGCCGCCGCCGTCCGCTCCAAGTCGCCCTCTGCTCGCCACTGCTGCCCTGAGCGCTGCTCCGCCTCCCTGCGTCGAGGTGAGCCTCGGTCCCCTTCCTACCCTCCCTCCTCCCTCTCGGTCGCCACGGCCGCCGAGCCCGCAGCGCGTCCACGCGAGCGCAGCGGCGCAGATGGCCGGCGAGTCGCTGCCTGTTCTTCCCGGTTGCGAGCGCTAACTGAAGAAGTTCAGTTCAGAAAGAAAAATCCCGAGTACAGAAGAATAACCCCCCGAGCCTCCCCCTTCTGTCACAACTCGATCGCACAGCCCACTGGTTCTGTCCCCAGCGCGCGCAGCAGGAGGTGAGGGGTTCGAGTCCCCCCTCCCTCAATTAACCCAAACTTTTTTTTTCTTTTTGTTTTGATACAGCACCTTCCAAGAAATCACATCCAGGCCCCTGGTAATTAAATCTAGGCCCCTGAAAAATATTTTCCAAGTCCCAAGCAGCTAAAAAATGGCAGATTTGCACCAAATCTTGTAAAATACATAAATAATTCATCCCAACTCCAAATTCAACATTTTTAATATGTTTTCTGTCCAAAATTGAATGCTCTATCCGAATATAAATTTTGTTTACTGTTTTGAATATTTTAACTTGGTGCAATATTTGAAACCTTGTTAAATTCACTTAAACTTGCAAAATTCATAACTTGAGAATAAAAATTCCAAATTCCACAAACTAAATATGTTTTCCAATCAACTTTTCATGTACTTTACAAATATAATTTTTTTTGCTGTTTTGAATAATTTAAATTGCTGAAAACAACTGTTTCTTGTTTATCGCATTTAAAATTGCCAAAATAATAACTTGCTCATTTTAAATCCAATTTCAACAAATGAAATATGTTTTCCATGCAAAATTAAACCACCTTTCCAAATATAAAATTTGTTTCATGTTTTGAATAATTAAAATTGGTTAAATAATTTAAACCTTGTTTAATTCATTTAATATTATTAAATTCATAACTTGATCAAACTAATTTCTTTTTGAACATATAAAATATGTTTTCAAACCATAAAAGTATAAGCTTTTAAAATATGAATCTCACTTAATGTTTTGCACAAATAAAAATTCAAATAAGTTCATGTTTGAATTAAATTCATTTAATTCTTGTTTAAACTTGTTTAATTCATAAGTAATTCATCCAAAATCCTTTTTCAACAAGTGAAACATGTAATCCACCTAAAATTGTGTGTTATTTTCAAATATGAACTTTGTTATCTATTTTTACTCTGTTCAAAATATCGTCCGATATTCCGATAAATCGGCCGATTTATCGCTTATCGGTGTCTAGACAATAAGATAAAGTGCCCGATATTTCGGCCGATATTCCGATATTTCAACCGATATTCCGATAAATCGGCTGATTTACCACTTATCGGGGGTAAACCGATAAGTTCCCGATAAGCGATATCTTGAACATTGTATTTTGAACAATTAAAATTGGTGAAAACAACAAATGGTTTTGTGACACCTTTAAGGAACCAAAATTTCCTAACTTAATAAATGAATTTCTAAACTTGGTAAACCTTATTTCCAATTGCTTCTATTGTTGTTATTTTGCTGTTTTCCTCATCCATGCATCATGCTAATCAATTTTCACATGATGATTAGTTGTAGAACAATTAATTCAACCATAATTCATGGGCTTTTCATATGCAATCCAATTGCATGTGGGTCCATTTAATCATGTTGTTATCTTGTCAACTAGTTTATTTCTATGCATGAATTAAATGTTCATGCATCATCCCATGTTTGTGTATTATGCCATGTTATTGATTGTTTGCCTCTCTGCCTTGTTTATTTGCTTCTTCTCGAATATACGACGACGTTGAGACCGACGATACTTACGACACCCCTTCTAAGGAGTTAGCCAAATACCAGGCTACTGGGTTTGCAGGCAAGTTATCACTCACATGAACCACTGTGTTCCTTTCAACATTGGTTACCGATACTTTCCGTTGTCCATTTTGCTAGCCCTATGAGTAGTTGCTTCTGTTACGAACCTATCACATGATACCATGAACCCTGATATTGCCTCACCTCCACTCCTATAACCTTTTTCTTGTGGCCCGTGTCTTACTAGCATGCTTAGGGTTGTTTGGCTCGAGTCTGTTACCCGTTACTTTCTGTTACTATCTCTATCATGTTCTGGGGGCTCGATGTTTAATCAATCAATCATGCTAATGTTATTATTAATAATAAATTTGATGATAAGGCACCGGCAGGAGGCCCTGTGTGGTTTTGAGGCCTGCTAGTGTCGACCCTAATAGGAAAAGGGTCTTGTCTACTGATCCATGATGAGCGCACTAACCGCATGTGGGAAGCGAGTATGGGCGCCCCCCCTCAATTTGACTCGATTCGCATCTCGTCCAAATCGCCTCATTTAGTTCGTGTTTTCCATTTGCCGCATGCATGTTTTTGCGAGCCCAGGCCAGGGTGGAACTTTTGTAGTCGGCATATAGGGGGACACGGTCTTAGAGTGCTATGAGGGTCCCTTTTCTTCGGGGCTCGATTAGCCGTGCGCCCAAGGTGCTTTGGGCTTGATGCGAAGAAGAGTTGGGTTGTGTTGAGTACCTCGCTTGGTGGGTTTGATTCCCGTCTGGCGGGATATTCTTACGTGTACGGCCAAATTGGTGCACCTCTGCAGGGTAAATCTTCTCGAGAAGCCGTGTTTTACGCGGTTATGGATTACTTGGTGAAAGTACTGGCTAACAAGTACTCAGGACAACTTAAACCTAATGATTAACAACCTTACACCCAACGATTAACACCTTGACTAGTAATAGGCTTATTGACACAATAATCTGAACCATCATTATTTTCAACTGTGTGAGTTATCCTCGGATTGCTTCTTTGGATAAGGGGCGAGATCCAGGATGGGTTTGTTTGGAGTTAGTTGATAGGTTGGTTACGATACGCGATCTTATCTCCTTTCTGTTAGCCGGAAGTGGTAGTAACTCTGTAGTTGGTTAGCGCAGCCAGTTGCAGCATCTTTTATATCCCCTTTCTTCCGTTGAACCCAAAGCATCTGTGCTTGGTGTTGACGGGTTACACTTTGGTGAACTGTGAGTCTTGCTTGACAGTACGTTTATGTACTGACCCCTTTGGGGCTGTGGTTTCCGCAGACCTACGTTTCCGATGATCCCCATGGTGGCTACTACGTGGAGTATGACGAGACTGCTGACGAGTAGATAGCGGACCCGGGCAGGATCCGAGACTTCGTGGATGGGCTCCGTCTGTTCGTTTCCGGCCTCTTAGGCCTATTTGGATCTTGTCTGTACTCAGACATTTTGAATGCTTCCGCTGTGATGTAATGATGTATTGTTGGGACATGTGTCCTCTGAATGATTGTATTTGCTATCTCTGCTCTAATGAGAGCTATTTGCAACTTATTTCAATCTTTTGTGTCGTAGAGATCTGTTGTGATATCAGTTGTTCAACGCCGTTGACGTACCATGTGTGTATGGTTTGAAGTACGTCAATGGAACTATCCTGATTTCTATGGGATAGTTTACATCGACGGTGGATAGTAGAGATTGGTTGTCACACATAAGTGTTGGCCTACTCGTAAGAGGATGCGGGTGCAGATAAGCCCCGTAATCCAATCATCTACTATTCAGTTCGGCCCGATGAGTATCCCCTAGAAGTCCGGGTGCGACACGTCATTCCGGTTTTTTTCTTCCCGATCGTGGGGTTTGTGACCACCTTTCGGGAGATGGGATCCGGTTCTAGACGCTTCATCCCTATTGTCGGGATTTTTCTTGTCTTTTCTCGGATCCGCTTCCTTATACTTTGAATTGTCTGAATCTCCAGGTTCTTCAGGTCCAGGTGCTCTAGCGGCGCAAGTAGCTGTTTTGCATAGGGCGGAGTTATCATGCAGCCTCCCTGATCGCTCTTGGCCCCGCTGCTGTTGTTGCAATGCTTTTCCTAGGAAAGCATACACCCCTTGAAGTTTTTCACCGTTGGAGTACATGTCATTGTTGAGGATGGCGAACGCTGCTTCCGCATTTTCTGCTGCGGTTTTGTATATTGGTTCGCCTCTGGCATCTTTGCTGTTTACCTGCTTTTGCCAAGATGGGTTATGAAACCTTTCTTTTGGCGGCAGTACTTCCGGTCTTACGATTCCGGGTAACCTTGTAGGTTTTAAGGCAGATCTATTCTTTCTCTCGTACTCCTCTATTTCTTCCTTCATGAGCTTGATGTCATCCTGGGTTTTTTGGAGGTGTTCACGAGATCTGAGTAAATGTTGCTGTTGCCGTTGGAAAGCACGTCTCCTGGCTTCCAGCATCTCAGGGGATTCATTTGGTCCCACTGGCGTTTGTAACAGCTCCTGTTCTTCCTGTTCCGTCATTGGCGGAACAAGGATTTCCTTGGTTTTCTTCTCCGCGGGCTTTGTTCCGCTTGCATCTCCTACTTCCGGGCTTTCATCAGCTGCGTTAGCTGATTTTTTCTTCCGGATTTTGTATTGGAGCTTTTTAGCGGCCCGGTGCTTTTTCTTGGAAGAGGGAGGATTTTTGGAAGGTTCATCCTCTGTCAATTCCTTGACATTAGGAAATACCGGAGAAGTTTCTCCGTCTTCTCTCTCTTCCTCTGGCGGAGGAGTTTTAGGGCTTTCCTGACTGCCGGCATCCGTGGTTTAAGCCGGTTTTGCCATTTGTACTTCATGGAATCCCTCTTGAAGAGATTTTACCTTTCTTTCGAAGGTATCCTCATCTTCATCTTCGGAATCGAAATCATCCGATCCGGTTTCCGACTCTAATCTCGCCTCAATGGCGGCTAGTACTGAATCGGCTTCCGAGTTCATCGTCATGTTGACAGATGTCGGATCTTCCACCTCTGTGATGGGTGTGTTGTTATCTGCCTCTTGCACGGGATTTCCGTCATCCGTGTTTTCGGCGACTTCGGATTGCACCATGCCGATAAAGTGTGTATCACTTTTTTGTCGGCGATTTGAGCAGAATCCGGTATCATAGTCATCTTCGACTGGGTATAGGGCGGGTGGGAAATATTTGCTTCCACCGCAAAACCCCATGGCCTCTGCAGTTAGTCCGATAAAGATATTAGCAGATCCGATCGGTAACACGCAGGCACTTACCAGGTGATTTTGCGCCGGTATGTAGGATCCGTTGTCGAGGAAGCGTCCGACGTCGTCGTCGAACTCCAGGCTTCCGATAGTTATCGATCTGCCGATTCCGCCGAGTATCCCAGATCGGAACTTCACGCCTGACGTCGTTTTCCCCACGGTAGGCGCCAACTGTCGAGACATCGTAGTAATTTTCATAGACGGGGGTGCCATGAGACTACGGGTAGATACGTGGGGTAACGGGATCGCGTTGTAGACAAAGACACAGGATTTATCCAGGTTCGGTACGTCGTGATAATACGATGTTCCTACTCCTGCAATCTCACTAATCAGGACTAAAGCCTGTGTATACAATTACAATGTGAGGTTTAGATCTAGCTATTCGCTGAGGATCAACTTCCGGGCGAGTTAGCCTTTAGCTTCTTGTCTATCAATCTT
Source organism: Alopecurus myosuroides (assembly GCA_028641055.1). NCBI lineage: Eukaryota > Viridiplantae > Streptophyta > Magnoliopsida > Poales > Poaceae > Alopecurus > Alopecurus myosuroides. Next base: position 109,539,281 of record CM054058.1, on the reverse strand, counting down.
ATCTCCCGTCCGGCTTTATATAATAGCCGGGTTAGGGCATACAGAATAGGAAACCTAGAAGACTACGGTAACTACTAACTTGGAAAGTAAGGAATCCATCTTCTCCTCCAAGCCAGATCACGTGGGGCGTGATCCGGGTCCTTCTATAATCCGGCTTCTGTGCGTCAGGTTACTGGGCCGCCCAATGAACCACATAGCCCACTACACTTGGGCCACCCTGGCAATCCGGGACTTATGACTACCATTTGATATACCCCTATTCAGTATATATCCGACACCAAACTTTTCCTCAACAGATTTATTAAAAGCAGTTTGTGTACTAATAAAATTCTTAAGCATGTTTTCAAGATCAGAGGGTACAATTTTATTTTTGTTGTAGGAATTACCATAGGAATTGACATAACTATTTATTATTGGGAGGATATAGCCTATAATTATTGCTACCAAAATTATTCCTATAAGCATTGTTGTTGAAATTATTATTTTTTAATGAAGTTCACATCAACATGCTATTTTTGAGCAACCAAATAGGCTAAAGGAACATTGTTTGGACCAATAGTAGCATCGCCACTAACAAGCATAGACATAATAGCATCAATTCTATCACTGAAAGATGAGATTTCTTCAACAGAATTTACCTTCTTACCAGTTGGAGCTCTCTCGGTGTGCCATTCAGAATAATTCACCATCATAATGTCAAGAAGCTTTGTTGCTTCCCCCAAGGTCATGGACATAAAGGTTCCTCCAGAAGCTGAATCCAGAAGGTTTCTTGAAGAAAAATCAAGTCCTATATAGAAGGTTTGGATGATCATCCAAGTAGTCAGTCCATGAGTGGGACAATTCTTTACTAAAGACTTAATTCTTTCCCAAGCTTTAGCAACATGCTCATTATCAAGTTGCTTAAAATTCATAACGCTACTTCTTAAACATATAATCTTATCAGGAGGATAATATTTTCCAATCAAAGCATCTTTGCATTTAGTCCAAGAATCAATACTATTTTTAGGCAATGATAGCAACCATTCCTTAGCTCTTCCTCTCAAAGAGAAAGGAAACAATTTGAGTTAAAAATATCTGCATCTAAATCTTTATATTTTTGCATCTCACATAGTTAAAAAAAATTATTAAGATGGGCAGCAACATCATCAGTACTAACACTAGAAAATTGCTCTCTCATAACAAGATTTAATAGTGCTGGCTTAATCTCATAAAAATCAGTAGTAGGAGCAGGTGGAGAAGTACGTGTGATAATGTAATCATTGTTGTTGGTGCTAGTAAAGTCACACAACTTAGTGTTCTCAAGGGTACTCATTTTTAGAAAGATTAAAAACAGGATAAAAATAACAACTAGAATAAGAGCTATATTTTTTGTGTTTTTTTACAAAGAGAAGCAAACAAGACAAAATAAAATTAACTAATAAAAATTAAAACAAAGTAATTAAAGAGATTGGAAGTGAGAGACTCCCCTTGCAGAAATTCTCTTCCTCCCCGGCAACGGCGCCAGAAAACTTGTTGATGGCTGATGTTGGTAAACCCCAAGAGAAAGGTTATGAAAAGTGCAGCGACAAGTTTTCCCTTAAAAAAAAACCAAGGTTGAATCGACCAGTAGGAGGACAAGCAATATCTGAAGGTTGATGCAATTGACGTGGTAGGGCACACTACTGGTTCAGCAGCATCGTGGAACCTACTAAACACAATCAATTCACTTTGACCCAACGAAGCAGTGAGGTTGTCAATCTGGCCGGTTTTACTGATAACAAAGAGGTTAAATGTATGGTGTTGAAAACAGTAGTAAAAATATATATGAAAACAGTAGTAGTTGTTTGAAAACAGCAATTGCAATGGTTGTATTATCAGTATGAGAAAATGGACCGGGGTCCACAGTTCACTAGTGGTGTCTCTCCATAAAACATAGATAACATGTGTGATGAACAAATTATAGCTGTGAAATTGATAGATATTGAACCATGCATGACATGATGATTACTATGTGATTCATGCGGGCATTACAACAAGACTGATAGACCGTCATCCAACTGCACCTATGACTAAGAATCCACCCTCCGAATATCATCCGAACAAACCTTGGGTATTAATTTGCAAGCAACGGATAATCGCATTAACCAAAGTGTGTAATGTAAACAATGTAAACATCATTGTTTTCTCCCTAATGGCAATAACACATCCTCCATCCGTCACGTTTCTGTCACTCGAGCGCAAATTCAAAGGAGGCATGAACCTATCGAGCATAAATACTCCTTCTTGGAGTCAGTAGCATCTACTTGGCTAGAGCATCTACTAACAACAGAGAACAATCATAAATAACATACACATGAATATAAAATGATAGATTGATAATCAAGAGACATAACATTCAACATTTATTGGATCCCAGCAAACACAACATGTAGCATTACAATAATACGATCTCGATCATGTAGGGAAGCTCCCGAGATCTAAACATGAGGCATAAAGTGGAGAGAACAACCATCTAGCTACTGCTGTGAACCCGTAGTCGAAGCATGAACTATTCACGCATCACTCCAGAGGCGGGCATGGTGGTGTATTGCTCTCCAGTCATGATTTCCTTTCCCGGAAGGGTGCCGGGGAGATACTACCAAATTCCATGCGATCCAAAACTTTTTGAGCGGAATGTTTTGATAATGTCGCGTGTTTCCGTCGCGATTGGCTGAAAAGTGGAATTTTCTCTCGACGTATTGCTTTGGTCCGTCGCAGACTGGTTTTGCTCGCCTTTTTGCTAGTTTTACATCGCGGATTTTTGTCTCTGGCATAGTAGCCCACTAAGAGCCCAGTTGCCTTCGACGAAACTTGCCTGGTCATGTAGAACGTCGCAAATTTTTCTTGGACTGGCTACGACCATCCAGTTGATGCCTGGACCCCACTTGTCATCCACGGTAAATAAGCATGCACATAATCTTCGAAATTAAGCATGCACATAATCTTCGAAATCATCAGAGTTAACATTACAGTGAACAAGCCGTTTCTGAAACAAATCACAAAAACAACAGGATAGACATCTGACCTAGCGTCCTAGCCAAGGGTGCGCCACCGCGTCTCCGCCAGCACCGCCGCATCTTCATTCTGCATCGAATGGCGGATCGCTTCCGCGGTGTCGGCCTCTAGCTTGACAGTGAAAAGCCGGGCGAGCCTAGATTGCCGGAGCTCTTCTGCCGCGAAACTCTCTAAGGACGCTAAAATCCCCGCCTGCATGTGGGGCCACTACAGGGCCTCGTTGTGGAACTCGACGGCGAGATACTCCTCCTCTTCTTCCTCCTCGACGTCCGAAGGTGCGATGGGTGGAGCCGGAGGTGGTGGTGCGCGGGACGAGTTGGCATGATGCACCTCGTGCCGGTACGCCTCGCGTGCACGCGCACGCTCCGCGCCTTGCACGCTGCGCCGGGGAAAGTACCTGTGGATCCGCTGCTGGCGGCCCTCCTCGCGACAGCGAGACATGGTACCGCTAGATCTGCGCACAGTGAGTAGAGAGGTGTGGCACAGACGAACAATTTGGGAGTAGAGAGGAGAGCGTTCTGCGCCCGTATGGGGAGCCGCTGCATTATCCATAGTTTGGGAGTGGAGAGGAGAGCTGACCGGGTATCCCACGTGGAGAGTGTCAACCAAAGTACCGAATATATAGGAGATCAAAATTATAAAATTCACTCCGAATGGAAATGAATTGACATGGTTTTACATTTGCAACAATGGATACCCTAGTACTAATACTAATATACTACCTCCTGGCCCTCTTCGATGTCTGTTCCACGCCATCATCCCGGTTACATGTACTCCGAAACATAGGAGATTTATAGTAACTGAAATTAGCATCACAAAAGGTTCAACAACAAGTCCATAGTTATCTAGAACTTTTTTATGCCAACATCCACTCCGAAGCCACATCCACGGTTTCACATCATCCAATGGATATTTTTTCCTATGCCTGCATGCATTCCGAAGCCACATCGAGAGGTTCATATCATCCACTAGAACTTTCCGAAACCACGTCCACAGAAATATTAGTGAAAAAGAATCATACATGTTTAGCACATCTACAAAAAAGAAGCAGATATACTTCCAAACATACAAAAACGAGTGACAAAACCGGCTCATGTGTACAAATGAGACAAGTACAGAGGTGATAAACCGCTAGAACCGGTGGCATAAACAAGCTACTAGGTCCTTGTAAACGCTACTAGGTCTAGAGGAGTCTCTCTCTGCATTTTAACATTGCACATTTTAATAATCGACACTCTGATCAAACACAAATATGTCACTCTTTTTTTCTATGGTACGCGAACTGTTGGAGACATTGCTGCATATTAATCATCGGCAGAGAACCTGTAACATCCCAAGTATGAAAACCTACCATTTAGAATGTCTGATTTCTTGTTATTAAAGTATTGCATCATGGCATCATTTATATTCCCTTGTTTGCATTTGTTTACTATTTGTTTTGCATATGTTCTTAATTGTTTTCACAATGAAACTCAAACAATTTCATACTTGCTCTGTTACAACCTTTTAAATAAAAATCTCAAATAAAACCAACCAATTGTTGTCATATCATTCCACATTGATCAACTAATAAAATGATGCTTTTATTTCAATTAATTAATTCCCAATTGTTTCCAAATTCAAAGCAATTCTTCAAATCAGCAACCAACTTGAGTTTATAAAAATCTCCAAATCAAATCAACTAATTCAATCACATTAAACCATAGGGTTCACCCTAATAAAAACCTTGTTTTCAATAATGTTACTTAATATTCAAAAATCACTCAAATTTGGTTTATTTTCCAAACAGCAATTTAAATTTCAAACTTATTGAAAACCAAACTTGGCATTTGTTTTCTATTAACCTAATTGGATTAACCTAATTTTTCTAAAAAATTTACTAACCTAAAAGCTACCTTTTTCTTCCAATTGGTTTTCTGCAAAATAAATAAATAGACCCAAAATAATTAAAGGAACCAGAGAGAGGGGAGGGGCCCAACTTAACCCCAGGCCCATTCTCCTCTTCTGACCCAGTACCCCTTCGAGGGGGCCCTTTCTTCCTCCCCCTGTCGTCATCTTCTGTACGACACCATCCCCTCCATTCGATCGCCTCCTCCTCCACCCGATGGCGACCGTACGAGCTCGAGGCTACCCTATAACCTACCCCCGAGCCCCTGCTAACCCTAGTCCCCTCTTCCATCCTTCCCCATCGCCGCCATCTTCCATCTCCTCCATCCCTCTTCTCTCTGAACCCCTCTGTTCTTCCCTGTAACTGAAACCTCAACCGAAGCTCCTCCTCCTCCGGTGGTCGCCGGCCGTCCGGGGCCCCTCCGGCCGCGCAAGCGGCGGGAATGGAACCGCCATGGCTCCATCTCCCTCGCCGTGCCCTCGGCGCTGGCCGGAGAGCCTCCGAGCGCCGCCGCCATGTCCATGTCGCCACCACCTGCTGCTGTCCCTGTTCGCCCCTGCGACCTGCTCCTCCATCGATCGCTCAAGGTGAGGCCGCCCCATCGACCTCTCCGCTCGCTCCCTTCCCCTCCTCTCACATGCACGACCCCACGGCCGCTCGCCTCCCCCCTCAGGTCGCCGCCGGCGGCCGGTTCTGTCTCTCTGTCGAGTACAGAAGGAGTCGTGCGTTTCAGTCAGTTACCGATTCAGAAAAAATCGCGCACAGCCACACCTTTTCCCCCCCGAGATCCCCTTCCTAACACGAACTCAGCTGCTACCCTACTGGTAGCAGCACACAGCGCGCCAACCCACAGGTCCCAGGGTCGAATCCCCAGCTTCCACCCCTTTTCTGTCTATTTTTTCCGAAGTGGATTCAGTGCAGATCTGAACCTTAACCCCCACAGATTCCCCTCTCTGTCCACAAACAGACCAATACCCCAATGGTTAGGCACCCTTGAGCGCATCAGGAGGTGGGGGTTCGAATCCCCCCTCCCTCAATTAATCCAACCTTTTTATTTTTCATCAATTTGGTCACAGGAACATCTCAGATTCACATCCATGCCCCTGGTAATTATTTCTAGCCCTGCAAAATATTTTTCAAGTCCCTAGATGAATTAAAAATGGCAGATTTACCCCAAATCTTGTAAATTGCATAAGAAAACCATTTTAACTCCAAATTTAACTTTTTAAATATGTTTTCAATACCAAATTAAATGTTATATCCAAATATAAAATTTGTTCACTGTTTTGAATATTTTAAATTGGTGCAACATTTGAATTCTTGTTAAATTCACTTAAACTTGCAAAATTCATAACTTGGGCATAAAAATTCCAAGTTCCATAAACTAAATATGTTTTCCAATCAACTTTTCATGTACTTTCCAAATATAAATTTTGTTTGCTGTTTTGAATAATTTAAATTGCTGAAAACAACTGTTTCTTGTTTAATGCATTTAAAATTGCCAAAATAATAACTTGCTCATTTTAAATCCAATTTCAACAAATGAAATATGTTTTCCATGCAAAATTAAACCACCTTTTCAAATATAAAATTTGTTTCATGTTTTGAATAATTAAAATTGGTTAAATGATTTAAACCTTGTTTAAATCATTTAATATTGCCAAATTCATAACTTGATCAAATCAAATTCTTATGGGACATATAAAATATGTTTTCAAACCATAAAAGCATAACCTTTTCAAATATAAACTTTGTTATCTGTTTTGAACAATTAAACTTGATGAAAACAACAAATGCTTGTGTAACACCTTTAAGTAACCAAAATTCCAACACTTAATAAATGAATTTCTAAACTTGGTAACCCTTATTTCCAATTGATTCTATTGTTGTTATTTTGCTGTTTTCCTCATCCACGCATCATGCTAATCCACTTTCACATGTTGCTTAGTTGTAAAACAATTAATTCAACCATAATTCATGGGCTTTTCATATGCAATCCAATTGCATGTGGGTCCATTTAATCATGTGATGTTATCTTGTCAACTAGTTTATTTCTATGCATCAATTAAATGGTCATGCATCATCCCATGTTTGTGCACTATGCCATGTTATTGATTGTCTACCTTTTCTGCATTGTCTGTTTGCTTCTTCTCGGATACACGACGACGTTGAGACCGACGATAATTACGACACCCCTTCTAAGGAGTTAGCTCAGTACCAGGCTACTGGGTTTGCAGGCAAGTTATCACTCACATGAACCACTGTGTTCCTTTCAACCTTGGTTACCGATACTTTCCGTTGTTCTTTCCTGCTAGCCTTAGTAGTAGTTGTTTCTGTTACGAACCCATCACATGAATCCCTTAACCTCGATATTGCCTCACCTCCACTCCTATCACCCCTTTGGTTGAGCCAGTGTCTTACTAGCATGCTTAGGTTGTTTTGCTCGAGTCTGTTACCCGTTACTTTCTGTTACTACTTCATTATGTTCTGGGGGCTCGATGTTTAATCAATCAATCATGCTAATGTTATTATTAATAATAATTTGATGATAAGGCACCGGCAGGAGGCCCTGTGTGGTTTTGAGGCCTGCTAGTGTCGACCCTAATAGGAAAAGGGTCTTGTCTACTGATCCATGATGAGCGCACTAACCGCATGTGGGAAGCGAGTATGGGCGCCCCCTCAATTTGACTCGATTCGCATCTCGTCCAAATCGCCTCATTTAGTTCGGGTTTTCCATTTGCTGCATGCATGATCTTGCGAGCCCTTGGTACCCGGGTGGAACTTTCGTAGTCGGCATATAGGGGGACACGTTCTTAGAGTGCTATGAGGGTCCATTTTCTTCTGGGCTCGATTAGCCGTGCGCCCAAGGTTCTTTGGGCTTGATGCGAAGAAGAGTCGAGTTGTGTTGAGTGCCCCGCTTGGTGGAAGGGACTTTCCATCTGGCGGGTTATTCATGCGTGTACGGCCAAATTGGTGCAACCCTGCAGGGATAATCTTCTCGAGAAGCCGTGTTTTCCGCGGTTATGGATTACTTGGTGAAAGTACTGGCTAACAAGTACTCAGGACAACTTAAACCTAATGATTAACAACTTTACACCCAATAATTAATAACTTGACTAGTAATAGGCTTATTGACACAATAATTTGAACCATCATTATTTCAACTGTGTGAGTTATCCTCGGATTGCTTCTTTGGATAAAGGGCGAGATACAGGAGGGGTTTGTCTGAAGTTATCTTTCAGTTGGTTACAATCCTCGATCTTATCTCCTTTTCTGTTAGCCGGAAGTGGTAGAATCTCTGTAGTTGGTTAGCGCAGCCAGTTGCAGCATCTTTTATATCCCCTCTCTTCCGTTGAACCCAAGGCATCTGTGCTTGGTGTTGACGGGTTACACTTTGGTGAACTGTGAGTCTTGCTTGCCAGTACGTTTAAGTACTGACCCTTTGGGGCTGTGGTTTCCGCAGACCTACGTTTCCGAGGATCTACATGGTGGCTACTACGTGGAGTATGACGAGACTGCTGACGAGTAGATAGCGGACCCGGGCAGGATCCGAGACTTCGTGGATGGGCTCCGTCTTTTCATTTCCGGCCTCTTAGGCCTATTTGGATTTTGTCTGTACTCAGACATGTTGAACGCTTCCGCTGTATTGTAATGATGTATTGTTGGGACATGTGTCCTCTGAATGATTGTATTTGCTATCTCTGCTCTAATGAGAGCTATTTGCAACTTATTTCAATCTTTTGTGTCGTAGAGATCTGTTGTGATATCCGTTGTTCAACGCTGTTGACGTACCATGTGTGATTGGTATGAAGTACGTCGACAGTAGTGCCTTTGATCTCTAGTGGATAGTTTACATCGAAGATGGAATATCGGAGCTTGGTTGTCGCACATAAGTGCTGGCCTACTCGAGAGCGAGGATGTGGGAGGAGGTATGCCCCATAATCCAAGCATCTGCTATCCAGTTCGGCCCGATGAGTATCCCCTAGAAATCAGGATGCGACAAATGGTATCAGAGCCTGTCTGCCTGTAGGATCCCTTTTTACTGGTCGAAGTTGAGTCTAGAAACTATTTTGTAGCTATATAGGAACAAAATGAAACGTGAGCGTAGGAATTCTGTTCTTTTTCTTCTTTCCCCACCCTCCCTCCCTTTTCTGGTAAGGAAGTGCAACGTTGATTTCTCCCTTCTCATCTAAACTTTCAAGTTAGGATTTCACGTGTTTTGGGTTCTCCGTAGTACCTCAGGAGTTTTGTGCTCGTTTTCCCCGGTGTTGCTTCGTTATCCTGTTCTTCTAAAGAACATTTCGTCCGTTGAAATCTTGTTGTTGTTTCCACTTCAATTCTTCTACCGGCGTCTAATCAAAGTTTCCCCGTTCATCTGCTAAACTCTGTTTCAGCTAAAGTAATACCGGAGCATCACATTCTTTTGTGTCAAAGATCTTTTCCACAACATACAACCAAATTCTGGTTCCACTAAGCAATCAAATCACCGTTCACTCCTCGGGATCTCAAATGTTGACTTCCAAGTTCAGTCACAGAAATCAAATTCTTATCGGAGGCCACATATTCCTTGCTTCTCTCATGCTACTTGGAAATTCTGACATTGATGTCATTCTTGGTTGGATTGATGTCAATAACTCTGTTCCACCATTCTAGCCAGATAATCTATTCTCCAAATGAATCAAGTTCCATTCAGCTATACACCCTTGGTACAAAAACCTCTTCCTTCAATTGAAAATGTTCCGGTGGTTTGCTAATTCCCTGACGTCTATCCAATGTGCACGATGTGTTTCACGTGTCACAGCTCAAGAGGATCTTCCCAAGAAGTATCCGGACCTTTTCTTTTCTCAGTAGGAATCTCGGGGCGCGATTCCTTCAAGGGGGGGCGTTTTGTAACATCCCAAGTATGAAAACCTACCATTTAGAATGTTTGATTTCTTGTTATTAAAGTATTGCATCATGGCATCATTTTTATTCCCTTGTTTGCATTTGTTTACTATTTGTTTTGCATCCGTTCTTAATTGTTTTCACAATGAAACTCAAACAATTTCAAATGCTTTGTTTTCATACTTGCTCTGTTACAACCTTTTAAATAAAAATCTCAAATAAAACCAACCAATTGTTGTCATATCATTCCACATTGATCAACTAATAAAATGATGCTTTTATTTCAATTAATTAATTCCCAATTGTTTCCAAATTCAAAGCAATTCTTCAAATCAGCACCCAACTTGAGTTTATAAAAATCTCCAAATCAAATCAACTAATTCAATCACATTAAACCATAGGGTTCACCCTAATAAAAACCTTGTTTTCAATAATGTTACTTAATATTCAAAAATCACTCAAATTTGGTTTATTTTCCAAACAGCAATTTAAATTTCAAACTTATTGAAAACCAAACTTGGCATTTGTTTTCTATTAACCTAATTGGCTTAACCTAATTTTTCTAAAAAATTTACTAACCTAAAAGCTACCTTTTTCTTCCAATTGGTTTTCTGCAAAAAAAATAAATAGACCCAAAATAATTAAAGGAACCAGAGAGAGGGGAGGGGCCCAACTTAACCCCAGGCCCATTCTCCTGTTCTGACCCAGTACCCCTTCAAGAGGGCCCTTTCTTCCTCCCCCTGTCGTCATCTTCTGTACGACGCCATCCCCTCCATTCGATCGCCTCCTCCTCCACCCGATGGCGACCGTACGAGCTCGAGGCTACCCTATAACCTACCCCCGAGCCCCTGCTAACCCTAGTCCCCTCTTCCATCCTTCCCCATCACCGCCATCTTCCATCTCCTCCATCCCTCTTCTCTCTGAACCCCTCTGTTCTTCCCTGTAATTGAAACCTCAACCGAAGCTCCTCCTCCTCCGGTGGTCGCCGGCCGTCCGGGGCCCCTCCGGTAGCGCAAGCGGCGGGAATGGAACCGCCACGGCTCCATCTCCCTCGCCGTGCCCTCGGCGCTGGCCGGAGAGCCTCCGAGCGCTGCCGCCATGTCCATGTCGCCACCACCTGCTGCTGTCCCTGTTAGCCCCTGCGACCTGCTCCTCCATCGATCGCTCAAGGTGAGGCCGCCCCATCGACCTCCTCCGCTCGCTCCCTTCCCCTCCTCTCACATGCACCACCCCACGGCCGCTCGCCTCCCCCCTCAGGTCGCCGCCGGCGGCCGGTTCTGTCTCTCTGTCGAGTACAGAAGCAGTCGTGCGTTTCAGTCAGTTACCGATTCAGAAAAAATCGCGCACAGCCACACCTTTTCCCCCCCGAGATCCCCTTCCTAACACGAACTCAGCTGCTACCCTACTGGTAGCAGCACACAGCGCGCCAACCCACAGGTCCCAGGGTCGAATCCCCAGCTTCCACCCCTTTTCTGTCTATTTTTTCCGAAGTGGATTCAGTGCAGATCTGAACCTTAACCCCCACAGATTCCCTTCTTTGTACACAAACAGACCAATACCCCAATGGTTAGGCACCCTTGAGCGCATCAGGAGGTGGGGGGTTCGAATCCCCCCTCCCTCAATTAATCCAACCTTTTTATTTTTCATCAATTTGGTCACAGGAACATCTCAGATTCACATCCATGCCCCTGGTAATTATTTCTAGCCCTGCAAAATATTTTTCAAGTCCCTAGATGAATTAAAAATGGCAGATTTACCCCAAATCTTGTAAATTGCATAAGAAAATCATTTTAACTCCAAATTTAACTTTTTAAATATGTTTTCAATACCAAATTAAATGTTCTATCCAAATATAAAATTTGTTCACTGTTTTGAATATTTTAAATTGGTGCAACATTTGAATTCTTGTTAAATTCACTTAAACATGCAAAATTCATAACTTGGGCATAAAAATTCCAAATTCCACAAACTAAATATGTTTTCCAATCAACTTTTCATGTACTTTCCAAATATAAATTTTGTTTGCTGTTTTGAATAATTTAAATTGCTGAAAACAACTGTTTCTTGTTTAATGCATTTAAAATTGCCAAAATAATAACTTGCTCATTTTAAATCCAATTTCAACAAATGAAATATGTTTTCCATGCAAAATTAAACCACCTTTTCAAATATAAAATTTGTTTCATGTTTTGAATAATTAAAATTGGTTAAATTATTTAAACCTTGTTTAAATCATTTAATATTGCCAAATTCATAACTTGATCAAATCAAATTCTTTTGGGACATATAAAATATGTTTTCAAACCATAAAAGCATAACATTTTCAAATATAAACTTTGTTATCTATTTTGAACAATTAAACTTGATGAAAACAACAAATGCTTGTGTAACACCTTTAAGTAACCAAAATTCCAACACTTAATAAATGAATTTCTAAACTTGGTAACCCTTATTTCCAATTGATTCTATTGTTGTTATTTTGCTGTTTTCCTCATCCACGCATCATGCTAATCCACTTTCACATGTTGCTTAGTTTTAAAACAATTAATTCAACCATAATTCATGGGCTTTTCATATGCAATCCAATTGCATGTGGGTCCATTTAATCATGTGATGTTATCTTGTCAACTAGTTTATTTCTATGCATCAATTAAATGGTCATGCATCATCCCATGTTTGTGCACTATGCCATGTTATTGATTGTCTACCTTTTCTGCATTGTCTGTTTGCTTCTTCTCGGATACACGACGACGTTGAGACCGACGATAATTACGACACCCCTTCTAAGGAATTAGCTCAGTACCAGGCTACTGGGTTTGCAGGAAAGTTATCACTCACATGAACCACTGTGTTCCTTTCAACCTTGGTTACCGATACTTTCCGTTGTTCTTTCCTGCTAGCCTTAGTAGTAGTTGTTTCTGTTACGAACCCATCACATGAATCCCTTAACCTTGATATTGCCTCACCTCCAATCCTATCACCCCTTTGGTTGAGCCAGTGTCTTACTAGCATGCTTAGGTTGTTTTGCTCGAGTCTGTTACCCGTTACTTTCTGTTACTACTTCATTATGTTCTGGGGGCTCGATGTTTAATCAATCAATCATGCTAATGTTATTATTAATAATAATTTGATGATAAGGCACCGGCAGGTGGCCCTGTGTGGTTTTGAGGCCTGCTAGTGTCGACCCTAATAGGAAAAGGGTCTTGTCTACTGATCCATGATGAGCGCACTAACCGCATGTGGGAAGCGAGTATGGGCGCCCCCCTCAATTTGACTCGATTCGCATCTCGTCCAAATCGCCTCATTTAGTTCGGGTTTTCCATTTGCTGCATGCATGATCTTGCGAGCCCTTGGTACCCGGGTGGAACTTTCGTGGTCGGCATATAGGGGGACACGTTCTTAGAGTGCTATGAGGGTCCATTTTCTTCTGGGCTCGATTAGCCGTGCGCCCAAGGTTCTTTGGGCTTGATGCGAAGAAGAGTCGAGTTGTGTTGAGTGCCCCGCTTGGTGGAAGGGCCTTTCCATCTGGCGGGTTATTCATGCGTGTACGGCCAAATTGGTGCAACCCTGCAGGGATAATCTTCTCGAGAAGCCGTGTTTTCCGCCGTTATGGATTACTTGGTGAAAGTACTGGCTAACAAGTACTCAGGACAACTTAAACCTAATGATTAACAACTTTACACCCAATGATTAATAACTTGACTAGTAATAGGCTTATTGACACAATAATTTGAACCATCATTATTTCAACTGTGTGAGTTATCCTCGGATTGCTTCTTTGGATAAGGGGCGAGATCCAGGAGGGGTTTGTTTGAAGTTATCTTTCAGTTGGTTACAATCCTCGATCTTATCTCCTTTTCTGTTAGCCGGAAGTGGTAGAATCTCTGTAGTTGGTTAGCGCAGCCAGTTGCAGCATCTTTTATATCCCCTCTCTTCCGTTGAACCCAAGGCATCTGTGCTTGGTGTTGACGGGTTACACTTTGGTGAACTGTGAGTCTTGCTTGCCAGTACGTTTAAGTACTAACCCCTTTGGGGTTGTGGTTTCCGCAGACCTACGTTTCCGAGGATCTACATGGTGGCTACTACGTGGAGTATGACGAGACTGCTGACGAGTAGATAGCGGACCCGGGCAGGATCCGAGACTTCGTGGATGGGCTCCGTCTTTTCGTTTCCGGCCTCTTAGGCCTATTTGGATTTTGTCTGTACTCAGACATGTTGAATGCTTCCGCTGTATTGTAATGATGTATTGTTGGGACATGTGTCCTCTGAATGATTGTATTTGCTATCTCTGCTCTAATGAGAGCTATTTGCAACTTATTTCAATCTTTTGTGTCGTAGAGATCTGTTGTGATATCCGTTGTTCAACGCTGTTGACGTACCATGTGTGATTGGTATGAAGTACGTCGACAGTAGTGCCTTTGATCTCTAGTGGATAGTTTACATCGACGATGGAATAGCGGAGCTTGGTTGTCGCACATAAGTGCTGGCCTACTCGAGAGCGAGGATGTGGGAGCAGGTATGCCCCATAATCCAAGCATCTGCTATCAAGTTCGGCCCGATGAGTATCCCCTAGAAATCAGGGTGCGACAGAACCAAGCCTAGATAGGGGCCTCATAGTAAAGAAGCACACACAAATCAATGAAATTATCGAACACTTGCCAAGGAATATGCAGAACCAATATGGCTCATGCATTACAGATAAAATCATAATTGGGGCCTCATAGTAAAGAAGCACACAGAAATCAATGAGATCATCGAACACTTACCAAGGAAGATGTAGAACAAATGTAGTTGTACATAACACTAGGTAAGTGCCAATATCTCACCGAGAGAAGGTGCAGAGTTTAATCATCGACACACATAACAGAGAATGAACATAAAATAAGCAAGCCTCATACATACATTGCAAAAAGAGTCCAAAGGGTCAAGCTCCATAGGACCAGGGAGCATGAACAAACAATGTTCGTGTAAACGCTACTAGGTACCAGGGAGTAATACTTTGGATTTTAGCATTGCACAGTTTAATCATCGGCACATGCAACAAAATAGACAAATGAATAACATCTAGACTCATTGGCAAGCATTCTAGGTTGACATAATCTAATTAAAGAGAAAAATAGTTTTACCTCATTCCATAATCTTGCAAGAAACTTAGAATGTATCTCAACTTCACAATGGTGTCCTTCTCACTCTCCAACAGGGTGTCTTTTCCCTATGGAGCATGTCGCACTTCTCTTCGGTTACTTTCAAAGTTTTCTTCGCACTCTTCAGCTCAGAATCAAGCTTAGTAACCAAGCTGTGCATGATCATATAGCTTCTCTTTTGTTCCCGCAGTTCCAACTCGCGTGCTAGTATTTTACAAGCTTACATCGCCCTGCCCAGCCTGTCCTCGCAGCAGACGAAATAGATTAGCTTCTGAGCGCTGGTATCACCAGCCAGTTTGCAAACTTCAGAGAGAATATGAGATTCAATTGTTTCAACTGACTGTTGCACCAATTTCTGAATTGTTTCAACTGACTGCTGCACCAATTTCTGAATTTCAGTACACGACATGCTGCAGAAGTCACATCCTGCACTGTGGTCCTATAGCCAAATACGAAAAGAAAAAAAAAAGAAAAAAGTGTCAACGAAGGCGAAATGATATAGATGAATTTTAAGAGAACATTTGGCTACAGGACTAATTTATATGCTATTTACCTTGGCTATCTGAATAACAGGGGGCTTTGCGAGCTCCGAGGTCTTGTTCAGGTCGATCTCCATTTGGGTGGGGGAACGATCTCCGAGGGCCCTGTAATGGTAGCGTGAGCTAGATCCATGGCCGATGGTAACTTAAAACATCAACAATTACCTACATCCGCCGGCATTTAACCTACACCCGCCGGTATCAAACCTAGATCTGCCGGCACCTAACCTACACACATCGTTTGGTTGAGGATGGGGTAGGGAGGGAACCATGGCTTACCAGTCCTTGTTTGAGAACGACATCAAGGACGGGGGAGGGTGAAGCCGTGGCAGCCGCCCTTGGGGCGGGAGGGCGAAGTGGAGGCTTTCTGTGGAGTTCGCTTTCAGTGGAGGAGTAGCCGAGTGGGCGAGGAGTGCGGTGTGGTGGAGATTTGGCGCGTAGACGCTGGCGAGTGGGATCATGCGTGAGGCTGTTTCTGTGGAGATTTGGGGCGCGGTTGTTAGTCATAATTTATTCTTATTTTTCGGATTGAAAATAAAAAAAATAAAAAAAGAATCAAAAGGAAAAGAGTTTTGGAATCTGATCGCATTTTTATTCTACTTCTTCGGATCCTTCTTTATTTTAGTTAGCAAATAATTGCAAAATAAGACAATGCCTAGTGGTGGGGGGAGGGGCTGGTTCGTTTCCACACACCAAAGATCGAGTCTTGTTACTCACATTTGTGATGTTGCACCAACTATTGGCTTTTTAGGCATGATCCAGTAGTAAAGGGATGTGACGATTCATTGATCGACCGGATCAATGAGTTGTCACATCCACTTATTACTAAATCATGCCTAATAAGTTTTTTTTGACATCCTTAAAACATGACCGGGTTAAGAAACATATACTAATATAATATACATATTAGGTTATTACGTACCAACATGATATAGGTTCTTTAAAAGTTCTTACTACGCACACACCAGACGACGCTAACCGAAGTAAGAGATAACACAACACTGGAAGAAATGTGTTGATACATGACGTTTTCTCAATGACGATAGAAAAAATCGCTATAAAGTTATGAAGATTCCGTACCATATCGTCGTAAGCTGTTATAAGGGGTTAAAACCCAGAATTATCACGACGATTTGGCAAAAACGTCGCAATTTTATAAAACAAAATCGTCATAAATAGCCTAAAAGTGGCTACATTGATATTACATTGTCAATTTCCTCTACGTGTCGTGTCTACTAGATAGCCATATAACCAAGTTCGCCTACGTGTCGTGTCTACTAGATGGCCATATCATCGTTTTGCCTAGGTGTCATTATTTTTTACACAACTATATGTCATATCACCAATTCATTGTTTTGCCTATGTGTTAGTTCTATCAGGTACGAACTGGCATGTGGGACCGACCAACTGCACTAGGGGTCCCACCGAGTGAGTACAACGATGCTGCACCACCGAACGCTTCCAGTGAGAAAAGAGCAAAAACAGCCGGCCGGGGACTCGAACCCGTGACCTCTCGCACACCACAACAAGCACGAACCACCAGGCCATCTAAGAATACTTGATACAATAGAATAACGAGGCTACTTAATGTTTCGTTTTCACCGAACATGGGCTTCCGCTGCGGCCATGGGCCGAATCTCGGCCTAGCAAGCATGTGCTGGCATGCAGCTTGAGGGCCAGAAGCTGGCCTATTGTGGCCCGGGACTATTTTTTTCCTGTTTTCATTTCTATAATTTGAATTTGGCCTCCAAATGGACCGAAATCAATTTTTAAATTTTTGTAAAATTATTCCTGGTAATTATTGGTAATTTTCAACCATTTGTGTGTAAACAATATAATCATGCCCATAGGCATATATTACTTGAGACATTAAGCGATTTCAAATTACACTTTTGAGGTCAAAACAACGGGCATGACCATTTTTACTTAGGTGTTGCATCTTGGTAAACTCTTATTGTTTCTATGATGAAATAGATACTCTGGTATCTAACTTTTTTTTAATAAATCATAAGCAAACTATGAGGCACCTGTAGTTTAAATTTGGCTCGGTTTCAACCGAATCGGCAGAAATTTGTCTTTTTCAAAAGAGGCGTATTTAAATCTATTGAGAGGTAGTGATTTTGTTATTTGAACATGAAATGTGGTATAATAAATTCATGAATCTCTGTGATACAATTTTGCAACATAGTTTTGGTAGATGCTTAAAAAAACATTTTTAGCACTCCGAAAATGGAAAATGATATTTTTATTCAATGAAAAATAAAACTTTGTTCGTCAACATTGTCCGTGCTTCCAAAATACATGTTTGTGTAGAATATAAGCACATTTAAACAAACTATTCCATGGATGTGGTCATAACATACGTCATTTGGCCCGGAAGACACGGATCTTCGTAGATTATAGCTCATTTCTATGAATACCCTTCAACACAATTATAGTATTCCAAGTTTATTATTTTTGGTTGATAATAGGACATGTATAATGACACCACGCGAAGGTCTTGCATCATTTCGAGTCTTTTTGAATTTTCTGGAATTTTCTAAACCAGTTTTAGGAAAAAGTCAAGACGGCGGGCATTACCTTTCGTAGCTAGGGCATGAATATTGTGAAACTCTAGCTATATGTCTGAAGAAATAGGTACTTTTGTATCTAAAAATGATTTTTACAAAAAAATCACGAGCAAACTATGAAGCACCTGTAGTTCAAATTTGGCCCGGTTTCACCTGAATCGGCAGAAATTTGTCTTTTTCAAAAGAGGTGTATTAAAATCTATTGAGAGGTAGGAATTTTTTTTATTTGAATATGAAATGTGGTATAATAACTTTATAATTTTATTTGGTGCAATTTTGTAACATATTTGTGGTAGGTGCTTCACAAAATAAAACATTTTTAGCACATCGAAAATGGAAAATGATATTTTTATTCAATGAAAAATAAAAGTTTCTTTATAAAAAAATTTAGTTGTTCTATTATGCATGCTTGTGTAGAATATGGGAACATTTCAACAAACTATATCATGGATGTAACCGTAACATCCGTCAGTTGGCCCGAAACCCAAGAATCTTCGTAGATGATAGCTCATTTCTGTGAACACCTTTTCAACCCAGTTGTCGTATCTCAATTTTATTTTTTTGGTGGATACTAGGACATATATAATGACACCACGCGAAGGCCTTGCATCATTTCGAGGTTTTTTGAATTTTCTGGTATTTTCGAAGCCGGTTTTAGGAAAAAGTCAAGACGACGGGCATTACCTTTCGTATCTAGGGGATGAATATTGAGGAACTCTTGGTGTATCTCTGTTGAAATAGGTACTTTTGTACCTAAAAATAATTTATACAAGAAATCATGAGCAAACTACGACGCACCTATAGTTCAAATTTGGCCCGGTTTCAACTAAATCGGCAGAAATTTGTCTTTTTCAAAAGAGGCGTATTAAAAGCTATTGAGAGGTAGGAATTTTGGTATTTTAACATTGAATGTGGAATAATAACTTTATAATATTATTTGGTGCAATTTTGTAACATATTTGTGGTAGGTGCTTCACAAAAAAAACATTTTTAGCACTCCGAAAATGGAAAACGGTATTTTTATTCAATGAAAAGTTAAAGTTTCTTCGTCAACATTGTTATTTGTTCCATTATGAATGCTTGTGTAGAATATGGGCACATTTCAACAAACTATGCCATGGATGTGGCCATAACATCCGTCATTTGGCCCGAAACCCAAGAATCTTCATAGATGATAGCATTTCTGTGAACACCTTTTCAACCCAGCTGACGTATCCCAAGTTTATTATTTTTTGTGGATACTAGGACATATATAATGACACCACGCGAACGTGTTGCATCATTTCGAGGTTATTTGTATTTTCTGGTATTTTCTAAGCCGGTTTTAGGAAAAAGTCAAGACGGCGGGCATTACCTTTCGTATCTAGGGGATGAATATTGAGAAACTCTTGGTGTATTTATGAAGAAATAGGTACTTGTGTACCTAAATATAATTTATACAAAAAATCATGATCAAACTACTAGACACCCGTAGTTCGAATTTGCCCCGGTTTTACGTGAATCGGCATAAATTTGTCTTTTTCAAAGAGGTGTATTAAAAGCTATTGAGAGGTAGGAATTTTGTTATTTGAACATGAAATGTGGAATAATAACTTTATAATTTTATTTGGTGCAATTTTGTAACATATTTTTCTTTTTGAAAGGAATACAGCAGGGGAGGCCCCCACGGCGGGATTTTATTTTTTAAATAATAGGAACCCAAGTCTGCATCCGTGAGGACTTGAACCTGGGTGGTTGGGTTGTAACATATTTTTGGTAGGTACTTCACAAAAAAACCATTTTTAGCACTCCGAAAATGGAAAATGGTATTTTTATTCAATGAAAAATTAAAATTTCTTCGTCAACATTGTTCGTTGTTCCATTATGCATGCTTGTGTAGAATATGGGCACATTCAACAAACTATGCCAAGAATGTGGCCATAACATCCGTCATTTGGCCCAAAACCCAAGAATCTTCGTAGGTGATAGCTCATTTCTATGAACACCTTTTCAACCCAGTTGTCGTATTCCAAGTTTATTATTTTTGGTGGATACTAGGACATATATAATGACACCACGCGAAGGCCTTGCATCATTTCGAGGTTTTTTGAATTTTCTGGTATTTTCTAAGCCGGTTTTAGGAAAAAGTCAAGACGGCGGGCATTACCTTTCGTATCTAGGGGATGAATATTGATAAAATCTTAGTGTATCTCTGTTCAAATAGGTACTTGTGTACCTAAAAATAATTAATGCAAAAAATCATGAGCAAACTACGAGGCACCTGTAGTTCAAATTTGGCCCAGTTTCAGCTGAATCGGCAGGAATTTGTCTTTTTCAAAAGAGGCGTATTAAAAGCTATTGAGATGTAGGAATTTTGTTATTTGAACATGAAATGTGGAATAATAACTTTATAATTTTAGTTTGTGCAATTTTGTAACATATATTTGGTAGGTGCTTCACAAAAAACCATTTTTAGCACTCCGAAAATGGAAAATGGTATTTTTATTCAATGAAAAAGTAAAGTTTCTTCGTCAACGTTGTTCGTTTTTCCATTATGCATGCTTGTGTAGAATATGGGAACATTTCAACAAACAATGCCATGGATGTTGTAACATCCCAGTGTTTGGGAGGTTATAAGGATCTAAATTTAATATGTGCATTTGCAGAGCATGCATCTAAAAGTACGGGAAATTTTGGCGCGAATGTTTAAACGAATCAAAGTGACCAATGTTTCACTTAACATGATGAAATAAGTCTAGTTTATCTAGTCAAGAGTACATTTGGAATGATCTTTATAACATAGTATCTCTACAAACCAAATCAAATGATTACACAAACCATAATTGGTTGTGACCAAGACAAACTCTCAACAACCTTAACCACAAGTTTTTACATGACTTGGGATAATTCACTAGGTATCTAGAACTAGAAGAGGGGTGAGTATCCAAATCTCACAGATGATGACTTTACTTCTGAAAGTTAGTTGTGTATAACTGGGTGATATCAACAGTCCTAAAGGATGAGTCTGAACGAGGAAACAAACCTTCTTAAACCAATACTAAACCCTGATCAATGCATGTGATCTTTCCCAAAACTCTTGTCTACGTTTCTGCATGACCAAGTCTACAAGAGAAGCAAACTAGAAGGGAACCAAGATGATAAGACATCAACTAAGGGGGTGAAATCCTGGTGTTTGGTGTCATACGAGAATAATTTGAGTACATGTCCTGATTAATCTTGTAAGCAGATTATTTATGAGGGCATTAAACACTGGAGTTTCATTAGGTTAAATTATACGAGAACCAATTGGAAATTGACTCTGAGACATCATTAGACGAGAAGTGGCAACTGGAGGCTTATTTGCAAGTACTAGATCCTGGAGTGATCAAGGTTCCATCGATATTCTAATAGAGAGAGAGAGAGAGAGACCAATAGCGGAAGAGAGTGAAATTTCTACATGACCTCTGGTGTTATTGGATCCGAGGGATTCACTTCAACACTTGAAATAAAAGAATGGTTGTAATTTGAATTTGAGTTCAAATTGAATGATTTGATACGTAGAATAATTTGATATTAAATAATTTTAAAACATTTAATAATTAAATCTTAATTCAATTCAAATTCATTAAAAGAAGTTATAAATAGAAATCAATAAGTTTTATTGATACTAACACAATTTTACAAAGTCATTACACATTACAATAAATAGAAAAGACATGTAAAATTACAGATGAATATTACAATCGAACAATTACAAAAAGAAATTCCTAATCTAAATCTTGCAAATTTCCAAGTCTTCTATTAATCTTCTGATCCTGCAAAATAAACAAGAAAAGCAAAGAAAAGTAAAAAAGATAAGATTAGTGAGGGTTAATACTCTTAGCTAGGCAGTGAGGTGCACTGCTAATCGCATCATCGAGTTTAGGCTTAGTCAAGTTAAGCATCTGTTCAAATCAAAGAAATATCCCAGTGTAACCTCATTGGCCAAGCATCAGGTAAAACAAGTGTCAATCCCAAAATAAAGCCATACCAGGATAATACCAAGCCCAACCGAGTACATCAGCTCAGGAAAAAGATCTAGAGCTAGGCACACAAGCACACAGCTTACACCACCATGCACATCTATGTGCTGTCACAGCCACAAGAGTTAGATAAAAGGTCAACAGTCGTAGAAGGCAAGGGAAAAGGTCCATTTCTTCACCTACACATCCAGCTCGAGTCACACAGCTCAAGCTCTCACCACAAGAACACCACCACCAGGAAACCACAGCACCACACATCAATCTCCACAAGTTAACTCCCAATACATGGATCTAGTAAAATCACTGATTCAGCAAGATAAACACAAGGCCAAGCCACAAGCTGGGGAAGTAGACCTGGAGCAAGGCAAAGCAAGGCCAAGCCTGGAGCTAGAGGAACAAGTCAGCAAGACTGCAGGGAGGAAGGCCAACAAGGCAGCAACACCAACCAGCACCAGATCCACAAGTTCTCAACACAGCTCCATCATCAACACTTAACAAGTGGATCCCTACACACCACTTAGCAAGAAATTGCTAAGCTATGCACAGAGAGGGGTTGGGATTTATTTCCCTCAGTCTAGCATAGTGTTGCTATGCTAATCACATCACATGGAACTAAAAGGTAGCATAGTATCTGTTCCTATCTACAAGATTGCCTCAGAACAACATCACTGGCTTTGTGATAATTAAAACAAGCATAGATATGTTCTTATCAGTTAAATGTCAAAGAGGGGACAAATTTCCAAACCCTAGATCATACCACAACAATACTGATTTTGTGCATGACCAAAACCTGGGCACATCCTAAACGAGCACCTCAAGATGCACTCAAGCAAACCATTGAGCACTTGGGCACAAACTAGGAAGTGGTTAAACAAGATATGTTAAGTCCCAAACAACCATACACATGAACAAAGGCCTCAGACTTTGCATCATGGGCTTGGGGGCAAAAGAATCAAGCAAGTAAATGGTTCTTATCATTCACATGGTTCTAGTAGTATATATATCTAGAAAAACCATTTTTGAAAAGATTCCAGTTCACTAGATATCCCCACAACAGTTGTTGGGCATCAGATCCAAGGATCTGGTACCTCAACACAACTTCAAAAAAGGATGTAATCAGTAAAATGAAACTATGTGATGATGGCATATTCTCTGAATCTGAAATTCAGAGTAACACCTATCAAAATTAAATACAGCTATAGAAATTATTGGAGCAACACATCATGGTGTGCTCTGGCCAACAGTGATCAATCCACGGGGTAAAGACACAGGGAATGAATCCTAGTGGATTTTTCCATAGCATAGGCACAGGGATAAATTCCCAAATGATTCCACAACTCAAGAATAGGGAAAGCTCCCCAGGATACTCTCCACAACATACCAATATCCCAAACAAATCCCTAAGGGAAATCATTCAACCAAAAATTACTTTTGTCTCCATCACAGGGATGGAAAAATTCCTCCACAACAATCTGTATCAAATAATCCATTGGGAAAATTTCCCAAGCCTAAACCATCCAGCACAAACCCACAGGAATATCACAAGCATCATAGCATGAACACTGGCACGAAGGCCAAGTTCCAGAGCAAGGGGTGGAAGGGTGAGATAGGAGCAGAGGGGAAGAGGGAGCAGAGGAGGGGGTAGGAGACTCACAGGTGGTCACCATCATGGTGACCACGGCCTAGGGCGTCGCGCTGAGGTGCACGGCGTGGAGCCGCAGTTGCTTCCGGGGAACCGTCCCGGAGGTTCCTCACCTCCCCAGCATCCGCGGTGGCGCCTGGGGAAGCAACAGCAACAGGGAAGCACACCGGTGGCACCTGAAGCTCCTCGAGTGGACAGGGCTCGCCAGAGAAGGGTGGAGCGCCACGGGCTCCGAAACCCTAGGGTTAGGATTAGGGTTCACTCGGACACCGCGGTGAGGAGAAACCAGATCGAAGCGGAGGAGAATAGAGAAGGCTTGGAGGCGTATCGTTTAAGCCCTTGCACAGCGGCGGAGTTGGCCGGAGTTGGCCGGGGAAAATCGGCGGTGGCGGGGCGACGCGGTCGACAGGGAATTGCCCCGCGTCGCGGGAGTGAGGAGAAGGAGAGGGGTAGCGGGTCTGGGTCGCCTGCTCGGGTTCGACCTAACCCACTGGTGGGTGACCCACCAGTCAGCCTAAGGGCTAGATGGTCTTTTGACCATTTTCATTAAAGAAAAATAATAGAAATAAAATTATATTAGTAAAAAATCATAAAAAATTAGAGAAATTAGAATTAAATAAAATCTTAAATAAATTCATCAATATAAATAATCTAATACTATAACAGTTTAAATTAAATTATATAATACCAGTTTTACCTTAAACTTATGAATTTAAAATAAATTCTGATAAAATAAATAAAACTACTAAATAATGAAGAATAATGTTATCCTTAATTCTTTGTTTATAAATACCAACTTATAAAACTTTAATGCCTTATTCTTTTACTAGCACAATGCCCGTGCGTTGCAACGGAAAAGCCAAAATAAACATCTGAGTCATAATCGTCGTTCTTACTTTTGTGACTGTGCTATCGGCTCAGTTTGGGTTTGAGTTAGACCAATATTAACATATTTCCTCTTGATCACCCCACCAACAACACGAGCGAACTACCCCTCACTGCCCTATTTTCCTTCCGCACCCTTTAGGGAAATCATTGTGACATTTAGTTTCGATGATCAAGGTCATTAGTATTATCAATATTTTAGAGAAAAATTAAGTACTCCTTGGATGCATCATATTGAACTGGTTCGAATGCGAGGCAGTAGTCTCCGGCTCTGTGTCATCGAACAAGGAGATAGTGATGTGGTTGAGCCACGACAGGTCCACCGATTGTGAGACGATGCGCCGCAACCATCCGCCACTAACCGCACGTCCGCAAGTCATGTATTGAACATGTGGATTGTCACGACTATCATGTCTGCGGCTAGCAAAAAAATTGCTACCATCAAGGGTCACAAATACATTTTATAAATAAATAAAAGTCATGAACATGAGGAAAATAAAGCTAATGAACTCACCGATTTAAACATACTGGAGCTTTATACGTTCACAATTGCGCATGAAGCTACATCATGACTATATCCTTCTCATTGCACTGAGCTGTGTCATCAGATCGCATGTTGAATGCGGCACGCTGGGCACACCAAGCTAACCCAATGATTTATAAGCCATTTGTGAGCAACGGGCGTCGACGTCGTTTGTAATCATGTGCACAGAGCATGTAGCTTGATCAAATCTATAAATTAATTTCTCCATTTTCCGGGATGCACGATCTGGGCCGAGAGCTTGAGACTGCCAGACGTTCGTCTGGGTTAGTGATAGTTGGATGGGAAACGACAGGTTGGATTGAGCGGCTGCAACCCAGAATCTCCTTGAGACTGGGAACGAAAAATTGAGGACCAGACAAGACCATGCTGGTTATTGTCACTGACCACCGCGGAGCCTGGACGGGCCATGGGCCGTTGAGCTAGACTGCGGGTAACCGTAGAGATGGGACGAAGCGGGACGACCATGGAGGCGGCGTTAATCGCCGTCTCGTCGTCGACGACTGACTGCTTACCTGGCCTCTCTCTGACCATGTCGTCCTTCTACAGCTATCGCCATATCATCCTCGATGAACCTGACCTGGCTTCTCTCTCTAATCATGCCGTCCCCGGTTTGCGATTTGGCCGCTGTGCGGAACGATCCGGAGCAGCGCATCACCGATCCAGAGCATGCGACCGATGCGCCCTTGACCCACGACCAGGGTCGTTTTGCTCGAGAACGAACCTTGATCGTCATGGCATAGGTTTCCGTGAATCTATATTATTTATAGATGCGGATTACGGCCGGAAAAAAAGCTTTAACCAGGAAGGATACGTGTAAATTTAACCACGAAGCTTGATCATCACGGCGTAGGTTTCCGTAATCCATGTGGCAAATTGGTAATAGCTGATGGTTAATGATGTCGATAGGGAATCTTCTCTATTTTTTTTTCTTCTTTATTACGGGGACAAAGCCTGGTTACTACTTTGGCCTGAAACGTGGACTTGTATTGGCACACGTATGCAGGGTTGTGAGTTTGTTGCCTAACGAAGGTAACAACCATGACTCTTGTACGAACAGGTGACCTCCTCGCCTACGTTACCTCGAAGGAAGCCAATGAACAAAGATTGATGGATGGTACCATAGGAAACACGTACGACCGCTAATCCCCGAACCATTATTTAACTTATGATGTAGATGTGGATTATTATTGGTGGCAGGGTGGGTAATTTTATGTCAACTTTGGGGATAGTTTTAATGACGGACCGACCGACCAAGTAACCAACCAGGGAAGGCTTAACGTCTTTATTATTAGGTAAAGATAAAATCCGCTAATTCTCTATTCCCAGATTTATCAAAGAAAAATAAGAAAATTAACACAAAACAATTTAATAAAGGAATGGTAAATAATATATTCTTTAAGTCCTTAAATCCAAAACTATTCAAATCATTTTAGTACTTAATACTTAAATCTGAAAATTTAAAGTGTTCTTATTCTAAAACTTAAGCATATCATTTAATTCTTATTTTTGACGTTTATTACATTATCTAGATAAATGAATATGACCTCATTTTATTATTTTAGGATTTCAATTAACATCTTCAAAATAATTTAATTCATAAATGCAATTCTTATTTGATAGAATATAATCACTGGTTAAACTTAAAACCTTAGCATGTGATTTAAGTGGGTATTGCAAGAAATTCCATTTTAGTTAAGTAATACTTCCACATGAACAATTTTCCCAAATCATAACCAACTATGTTTGTTTTCCTTAAAGGAACATCCTTATCATAATATCAACTTATTACTAGCATAAAAGTAAACAATACTTAATTCATTAAGGCAAACATTTTTAAATGTTATCTAACCAAGCATATGAACTAAAAACCTGAATAACCGAGGAAGAAATTAACCAACTTATGATCAAAACTTTAAGTGATGCAAGCCATCACTATAAGAACTAATGTAACAAATCAAAATCAAGTAAAACTAATACACCTAAGTATCGTAAGACGTAGATTAATTATTCAAGCTAGGGTATTTTCGGGGTAAATCACGATGCATCTCATTACTATGCATAATAGCATCTTGCCAGTTTTCTAGTAGCCCATATCGGGACTACTTTTCTGTTTTTAGATCTCGGGATTTCTCTATGCAACCCTCGAACCCCGAAGACATTGATTATTAGGGTTATTTCAATCTCAGGCAAGTTCATCACTTGCTCATATACTTTGCAGTATCTCATAACAAACTATTTGCAAAAACCCTATCGTATTATCACCTACTCTCAAAAGAATGCATGATCCTATTTTTATAATAATATGAGTACTTGAATTACTACCCGAGTGGTAGTGTTCTGTTTGGTGGGCGGATGGGACCATGGTAAGATGAATAGGTCAAAGGAAGGTTCCATATGCATGGGAACGTATTACCTAGGAATTAACAACAACTGCCGTCAGGATTCTTGCGCAGTAAATTCGCGTTAACCATGGGTCTTCTATGGGGGGAGTAAGTCAGCTGTGATCTTTTCTCGTTCGCATGTCAACGGGCTGCCAGAGACGTACGCTGTAGATTCTGCGGGACTACATGCACATGGGTGGGAGCCCTTACGTCCCACGGACTCTGGGGTCTATCAGTGTCTGCCAAGGGCGCGTAGATCTCTATCGTGAGGGTGGAATTAGGCGTTCAACCTGCTGGTGGAAATGGGTGGGCATGCATTGTGCGGAGAAGCACGGTTTGGCTTGGACCAACAACCGGGCCCCACACCTATGTGGGCGTGGACAGGATCTCGAGCCTGGTTGTGCAACATGGTCTTGGTCGTCCATGGGTAAAGTAATGCACCTCTGCAGAGTGTAAAAGGATGTGGCATGTTACCCCCTGTTCCGTGAAGGAGCTACGAACGCCGCAGGAAAGGCAACTCCATGAAGTTCTAATCCAGTGAAGATCTGGCGGGCATAGTTTTCAGAATTAAAAGCAACCTCTTGAAGAAAGTTTTACAAAACCTTGCTTTATCTTATGAATCTTTCGAGTCTAAAGCTGTAGTTAGTGCATCAAACTACCCACTATATATCATGAACTTTCTGAGTAACGCTCGTTACTCATTCGTTCCCGTTTGACTCCCTGCTTAGAGTTGAAGCCCTATTGCAGTCGTCATCGAGAAGCCATCGCTGTCTAAGGAAGCTAGGTGGAGTCATATCTTACTTACTCAGTAAAGCATCATCATCAACAACGCTGATGGAGGAGAAGCTATCAAGACGTAGGTGAATGCCATTCTTGGGCTTAGCTGTTACAGGCCATAGATTAGAGCTAACATTAGCCGTAGTGGATTTAGTTCTGAGCTAGAGTTATTCTCCGGCTTGGAGTTTAGAATTGCTTCTTCTGATGTTTCATTTGCATGAGATTTTGTTTGATTCTTCAAGGAGATTCTCAAGATTTTGTAATGAAGTTTGTATCCTATAGCTTTGCTTGGACCCGCTGTGTTTCTGTTGTACCACTCTGAGAGATGTAATATTCACGGATAAGTCCTTCTGTGAGTATTATGTCAGCGACTTACGCACTACACATGAAGTGGTGTGCTGGGTCATCACAAATGTGGCCATAATATTCGTCATTTTGCCTGAAACCCAAGAATCTTCGTGGGTGATAGCTCATTTCTATGAACACCTTTTCAACCCAATTGTATTATCCCAAGTTTCTTATTTTTCTATGGATACTAGCTCACATATAATGACATATTGAAAGGTTATCCATTTTGTTATTTTTTAACCTTTTATGCCGATTTTGTAATACAGTCAAAACGGGGGATATGACTGTTCCTAGGTAGGTGTTGAATATCACAAAAATAATTGTATATCAAATATATGGAAAATGGAAAATGGGAAATGGTATTTTTATTCACAGAAAAATAAAACTTTCTTTGGCAATATTGTTAGGTACGTCAAATATATGGTCTAGTAACTTTTAAAATTAGAGTGCTCCAATTTTGCAACATAGTTTTGCTAGATGCTTCACAAAAATTGTCATGGGATGCACGACAAAAGTTACTTAATTAAATTCACATTATTGTATTAAAGCATATGTTATAAAATTTATACTCCCTCCGTCCGAGTATTTGGCGACGAAACTTTTAATAAACTTTGTATCTTGTAGTTTTTGGCCATTTAGTTGAGAAAAGGAACTATTTAAAAAATATGCTATCATCAGAAGTAGTTATGTTACCACCATACCACCTAACTAGAAACTGTTTGGTGGGGCTATAAGGATCGAGGTCCCAGCTGCAGCCAGTCTAGGTAGAGCAAGTGCCTGAAGTAAGAAAAGAGGGGCGGGAATTTTTCGGAAATGGGCGCGGTGTTAAAATTTCCAACCCGGTGAAACCCTAAGGCCCCTCTCTTTCCAGTATCCAACTGAAGGGGAACGTAGCATAGAAAACAAAAATTTTCCTACGCAAGAGACACCCGAAAGGCCAAGATCTAATCTAGGAGACGAAGTGTAACGGGCAACAAGAGGGTTAAGGAGAACACATACCCTCGAAGACTCAAAGTGGTACGAGATCAAATCACGTTGTTGGCGTAGTCGTACTCACACCGATCTCGATAGCGAGAAGATGGCACCGCAATCCGGCGGTGCATCCGTGATCGGTCACACGTACGGTTGATGACGACCTCCGTTCCCTCGTTCCAGCGGGGCACGGAAGTAGAGGATCCCTCGGAACTCCAGCAGCACGACGACGTGGTGGTGGTGAAGAATCCCACGGTCAGGGCTTCGCCAAGCCGGAGACCATGAAATGGAGCAGCGGGTGGAGGGAAATGGAAGTGGCCAAGTGTGTGGAGGAGGGAGAGCTCTCACCCTCCTTTTATAGGAGAGGGGGAGGCAGCCCAAGGGGGGTGCGGCCAGCCCATGGGGGTGCCCCCACCTCTTCCCTCATCATGTGAGTGGACACTCCACTCACCTCCACTCATTTTCCCATTATTTCCCACTTGGAAAATCCAAAGGTTTTCTTTAATAAATCAATAAAACATTTTTATTTCTTTATTTCAGCATTTGTTAATTCTATTAACAAACATTTGCATAAAGCACCTCGAATCATTTGTTAATTCTATTAACAACCATTCGACGAAAAACCCCTTGAACTATTTCAATTTTCCCCGAAACAATTTCGGTGCTGTCCAAAATATTCTTCGATATTCCGTATCCTCTCAAATGCGTCATCGAACCTTAAGTGTGTCACCCTACGGTTCGCGAATAAGATAGACATGATCGAGACTCCTCTCCGATCAATAATCAACAGCGGGATCTGGAGATCCATGATGACTCCTATATATTCAACGATGACTCTCGTGATCGTGTGAACCAACAACGCCGTGAACTATTCCCTTTGTCTCGCGATATTTTACTTGTCCGAGATTCGATCATTGGTATCAACCATACCTTGTTCAATCTCGTTACCGACAAGTACTCTTTTCTCGTTCCCGTGATATAACATCCTTGTGATCATATCACGTGCTTGCAAGCGGTTTCGATGTGATATCACCGAGAGGGCCCAGAGTATATCTCTCCGTCATTTGGATGGACAAATCCCACTCTTGATCCATGATCCTCAACTAATACTTTCCGAATACTTAACGACACCTTTATAGTCACCCTGTTACGGTGTGACGTTTGATGCCATCAAAGCACTCTTCCGGTATCAGTGATTGACATGATCTCAAGGTCTAAGGAATAAGTTACTTCGTATGTTTGATATAACAATGTAAACTAAATGACTTGATCGCATTGCTATATTCTCTTTGGGTATATGTTCATCACATCATTCTTCTAATGACATGACCCCGTTATTAATAACATCCAATGTTCATGATCAGGAAACCTTGATCATCTATTAATCAACGAGCTAGTTAAAAGAGAGGCTTTACTAGGAACCATTGTTTGTTTATTAAGCACACATGTATCAACGTTTCCGGTTAATACAATTCTAGCATGAGAAATAAACATTCATCATAAACAAGGAATAAGATAATAACCATTTTATTATTGCCTCTCGGGCATATTCCCTTTAGTCTCCCACTTGCACTAGAGTCAATAATCTAGTCTGTAAGCACTTAACACATATGGCGTACCAGTGTTATTACCATGCTTCGCATGTGGTAAACATTATCAAAAAGATCTGAACTATTCAGGTCCTATTGTATTTGCATGTTCTTTGCGTCTACACGCATCACTCATTCTCTAATGAGATGGCTTTGTATATATATGGTCAATTGGTGAAAACTTAATTCCTTAGCTTAAACTGATGTCACTAACATTGTGAAAATGTAGCTTCATAGTGTTAGCATTCTTGGAAATTTACCAAGTTCCGGTGATACCTTAATTCCTCAGCTTAAACTGATGTTACTAACATTGTGAAAATGTAGCTCCATAGTTTCAGCATTCTTGGAAATTCACCAAGTTCAATAAAGAACTCCTTGACACAAAATACGCTTATTATCAGTTGTCAACACAACGATATACTTTAGCCTTTGTTGTAGTATCTGTCACAATATTTTCATTTTTGAAACTCTTTCAAATCCAGCATGGAACTTTCTTCCATCCTATTGTGCTACCGTTCATCACATATTTTAATTGAGATAAAATTACTTGATTAAATGACAATACTATTAGTGTAACATATTACAACTAATATTTTGTCATTACTATATAGGAAAACATATCCTTAGCATTTCTAAAATGACACAAGGATCTCTCCCACTGTTGTCTAATCATCATATGAATTATCCTACTATAACATTTTATAGCATAGGACTTATCTGGTTGTGTACATAGCATGGAAACATGACTTAGAAATCTCAATTTCAATGATGCTCATCATGTGTCAAAACACTTGAATCTTGCTCAATTACTTTCCATGTGACAAGAACTCCTTGTCATTTCTCTATTGACTTACTTCAATATTTCATCTATGTAATTTGGCTTCAATCATATCAGGCGCTTCAATCCATCTTTTATAGATATCGATTCCCAATATCTTCTAAGCCTTTCATCAATATGAAAATCTTAACCGTGTTAATTTAAAATACATATTTTCCAATCAACCATATGTCATCTACATAAAGTATTGGAAATATGTCATAGCGCTCCCACTTAGTTTCTTGTAACTTTACAAGCATCTTTATCGTTCATGATGGAATCAAACTCTTTTGATAACTTCATTAAGGTAAAGATTTCAACTTCGCTATGCTTACTTCAACCATTGAAGTGTGCATGCCTTTCTAGCAACCTTTTGAATTTTACAAAACTCTCAGACTGTGTCAAGTACACATCCTTGATAAAACTTCCTCGAGATGAGAGTTGGTTTTGTTATTCAACTGCCATATCATAATATGTAACTTTCGCTAGAACTATCCGCAAAGACTAAAGCATTACTACGGAAGATCGAAATCTTGTAGTAGTCAACTCTTTGAACTTCGTCGAAAACAACTTTTCGATAAGTATCCATGTCTTTGTCGCTATATAGACCCTTTTGCTATCGTTAGGCATCATGCCTATCGAAAAGACTACCAAGTCACATACTTGGTATTCATACAAGGATACTATGGCGGATATAATGACTCATAGTCAATTTTACGAAGTCAGGGCCCATCATTTGCTTCCTTTATAAGGTCCAGGTCCTTTTGTTGTCAAAACAACACTTTACACTTAAACCACAAGTTGTTCTAAGTACAAAGTTTTTGGACTTTTCTGGTACAGTTCGCAAACTCATTTGAAGTATCTACAACATTTGTAGTGTCTTATACTTAATCAAAATAGTAAACCCCGGAACAACTTCCAGTGCTGCGCTACTCTTGACATGATAACGAAGATTCTCTAATCTTGTTGAGTTTGTACTGTGCTCCCACTCACTTGTTTCGCAAGAACTACTTTCTCGAGAAATCAACCCTTTCTGACAAACAACATTTGTCTTTTGGTTCGGTGATAGGAGAAATACCCAATGTTTTATTTGGGATAACCTTATAAACATATATTTATCCTATTTTGGTTGTAAACATTTTACACATGCTATGCATACCAAAACTTAAGAAAAATGACAATTCGGGTCATTACCCAAACCATATCTTATATGTTGTCAATTTCATCGGATCATGATGGTGCTCTTTTCAGTGTAAAAGCGGTTGTCCTTAATGTATAAACTACAAAATTATAATGGCAATTTTATTAATCTTACCATGTCAAACAGGGTTTGATTTTGTCTTTTGAATACTCCAATCTAATGTGGGGTATTCGAGAAGTATAAGTTGTAGAACAATTCTGCAACTTCTCAGATGTTTTGCTAAACTTGTAACTCAAACTTTATCCTTTATGATCCAATCATAAAAACTTGACTATCTTGTTACAATGATTTTGACTTCATATTAACAACCTTTTGAACCAATTCAAAATGTCAAACTCCGTTTTCGTTAAATAGATATACTCACATATCTACTCAAGTCATCGACAGAATTTTATGAAGGAAAAATTAATTCACCATACATGACTACACATAATGGACTATATACATCAATATGTATAATCTCCACTAAATTAGTCGTCCATTCTACTTTGGCCTATGAACGGAATTCTAGTCATCTTTTGGAAGAGGTCTCACAAGCGTCAATTTATTCAAAAACAAAATGACTCCGGAAGTCCATCAATATGGAGTTCCTTCATGTTTTCCTTTCCGATATGAACTAAAATGGTGGTGTCACAATTTAAGTGAAACTCTTCCACGTCTTGCAACGTTTAGCTTTTAGTTTTATAGATGTTTACTTTACCAACACGATTTATACTAACATATCCATCAATTATGGAATATGGTTATAGTTTGAACAATCTCATTTGTTCTCACAAAAGACTAGAACAAAATAACAAATTATTAAGTTCTTCAAATAAATCTTGACTGTTTGGTTCGATACGACAATGAACACAATAACACTTTATTTATGTTCTTGTCATAATCGATTCCACATCTATTACTAGTTCCTTTTAGGCCCTTGTATTTCTTGCATTGCGTTGCTTTGTATGACAACTCATACCAACCAATGTGGTATCAAAATACCCAAAAAATACTTTGTTAACTAGTAATACATCTATAACTTGTATATCAAGCATATACTCCTGAGCTGGACTTTCCAGTTATCTTCTTTTTCTGCCATATATCTTTTTGTAATTCTATTTTCAATATTCCCTTTCCTTTATAGAAGAATCATTCAACATCAAACAATGCTAGTCTTACTAGCTCATTTTCTTTGGCGTGTTAGTCATATACTATCACCCATTGATTCATACTTTGAGTTTGATTGTTCTACTAATATCACCATATTAATAGCATTCTTCTAGATTCCACTCTTAACAGTTTCCAAGTAAGGTAAAATACTTTACCCATACTTCTAATCCATCCCATCATAACAATTTTATGATTAAGTTACTATAGCTCGAAGGAAGGGGTTTAGAGGATAATTTTGAGCGCCCAACTTCTTGGAATATTCAAACGCCTAGCGTCTTCAATCATTGCATATATTCAAATAATATAAGCATACATTGTCACGCTAAATTATACTCAGCCATGTTGCCACAAATAAGTTTCTAGATATCAATATATCTTTCACTTGATTGTTTCTGAAAACAATTCTTTTCGGTTCCTAAATCACTTTGATCAACAAAACATTCTTTTGAAGATAAAGTAATACGGAAACAACCATGACTTTGGATTCTAAGTAGGAATTGGTTGCTCTCTAGATCAATCAATCATTAATCACATGGAGGTAGGTAGGAAATACCGAAAATCTACAATAGGATTCAATTTTAAATTTCACTAATACGGTACCAATCTTAAATGGTATTTACCAGATCATAACAGTTATATCTCAATTAACAATCTATGTGTAAGGTAATTATAGATGCCAATGAATACTACAATTTGTGCAAATTCACTTTGATTAGTTGTTCATGATAAATAAGTTCAAGTTAATTCAAAATTAAACCATGAACTCCCACTCAAAAACAACATCCCTCTTAGTCGTCTTTAGTGATTACACGAACCAAATTCACTACACCAAAACCGATCATCACGTGAGATGATGTAGCTTCAAAGGCGAACATCGACATGTTCATCATATCATCCATATGACTCATGCTTTACCTTTCGGTTACGTGTTCCGAGGCCATGTCTGTACATGCTAGGCTCGCCAAGTAGAACCGTAGTATTGCATGTGTTTCAAGGCCATGTCTGTACATGCTAGGCTTAAAAACACCCGTTGTATGCGAACGTTGAGTCTATCACACCCGATCATCACGCGGTGTCTCGAAACGACGAACTTTCTTAACGGTGCATACTTAAGGAAGAACACATTATTATCTTGATATTAAGTGAGAGGGATCATCTTATAATGCTACCGTCGCTATCTAAGCAAAACAAGATGCATAAAAGGATTAACATCACATGAAAGGATAAAGTGATATGATATGGTCCTTCTTGCACTTGATCTCCATCATGTGCATTATGGTATGATCTCAATCATTCCACCGGCGTGGTACCAAGTACCACGGTACCCCAAACTTGATTGTCCATCAATAAGAAGACAACCATATGGATACCTTCCGGTATATCAATAATTTACAAAATAGATCATCTCATTATCAAATTTGTAATATTGACCATATCACATCACATGCCCAGCAAAAACTAGTTAGACGCTTCTAATTTATTTTTGCATATTTTACGTGGCTTAGGGCTTTCGAGGATAGAACCGTTCATACCTACGAACATCAACCACAACGTTGATAAACACATTTTTAACAACCCTTCATAGATTAGATCTTAACTATAGTAGGAGAAACAGACACCCGCAAGCCACTTATGCAATACAAGTTGCATGTCAGTTGTGGAACAAGTCTCATGTACGTGGACATGTAAGGTTAGTCCGGGCCGCTTCATCCCACTATGCCACTAAGATCATAAAATAATCAAGGAGGTAATAACATGATCATCAACGCCCACATACACCTATGTGTTCTACCCGTACAAAACATCTACGCATAGATCCGGCTCTGATACCACTGAAGGGGAACGTAGCATAGAAAACAAAAAAATTCCTACGCAAGAGACACCCGAAAGGCCAAGATCTAATCTAGGAGACGAAGTGTAACGGGCAACAAGAGGGTTAAGGAGAACACATACCCTCAAAGACTCAAAGTGGTACGAGATCAAATCTCGTTGTTGGCGTAGTCGTACTCACACCGATCCCGATAGCGAGAAGATGGCACCGCAATCCGGCGGTGCATCCGTGATCGGTCACACGTACGGTTGATGACGACCTCCGTTCCCTCGTTCCAGCGGGGCGCGGAAGTAGAGGATCCCTCGGAACTCCAGCAGCACGACGACGTGGTGGTGGTGAAGAATCCCACGGTCAGGGCTTCGCCAAGCCGGAGACCATGAAATGGAGCAGCGGGTGGAGGGAAATGGAAGTGGCCAAGTGTGTGGAGGAGGGAGAGCTCTCACCCTCCTTTTATAGGAGAGGGGGAGGCAGCCCAAGGGGGGTGCGGCCAGCCCATGGGGGTGCCCCCACCTCTTCCCTCATCATGTGAGTGGACACTCCACTCACCTCCACTCATTTTCCCATTATTTCCCACTTGGAAAATCCAAAGGTTTTCTTTAATAAATCAATAAAACATTTTTATTTCTTTATTTCAGCATTTGTTAATTCTATTAACAAACATTTGCATAAAGCACCTCGAATCATTTGTTAATTCTATTAACAACCATTCGACGAAAAACCCCTTGAACTATTTCAATTTTCCCCGAAACAATTTCGGTGTTGTCCAAAATATTCTTCGATATTCCGTATCCTCTCAAATGCGTCATCGAACCTTAAGTGTGTCACCCTACGGTTCGCGAATAAGATAGACATGATCGAGACTCCTCTCCGATCAATAATCAACAGCGGGATCTGGAGATCCATGATGACTCCTATATATTCAACGATGACTCTCGTGATCGTGTGAACCAACAACGCCGTGAACTATTCCCTTTGTCTCGCGATATTTTACTTGTCCGAGATTCGATCATTGGTATCAACCATACCTTGTTCAATCTCGTTACCGACAAGTACTCTTTTCTCGTTCCCGTGATATAACATCCTTGTGATCATATCACGTGCTTGCAAGCGGTTTCGATGTGATATCACCGAGAGGGCCCAGAGTATATCTCTCCGTCATTTGGATGGACAAATCCCACTCTTGATCCATGATCCTCAACTAATACTTTCCGAATATTTAACGACACCTTTATAGTCACCCTGTTACGGTGTGACGTTTGATGCCATCAAAGCACTCTTCCGGTATCAGTGATTGACATGATCTCAAGGTCTAAGGAATAAGTTACTTCGTATGTTTGATATAACAATGTAAACTAAATGACTTGATTGCATTGCTATATTCTCTTTGGGTATATGTTCATCACATCATTCTTCTAATGACATGACCCCGTTATTAATAACATCCAATGTTCATGATCAGGAAACCTTGATCATGTATTAATCAACGAGCTAGTTAAAAGAGAGGCTTTACTAGGAACCATTGTTTGTTTATTAAGCACACATGTATCAACGTTTCCGGTTAATACAATTCTAGCATGAGAAATAAACATTCATCATAAACAAGGAATAAGATAATAACCATTTTATTATTGCCTCTCGGGCATATTCCCTTCACCAACCCCTCGTTTCTATTCTCGCGCCGCCCCGAGCCAGATCCCCCCACACAGATCCCTCATCTGCCTCCTCCCTCCCCGAGCCAGATCCCCACCTCCCCCCGGCTCCTTCGTGACCGTCGGCGGCAACACCACCACCATCAGGCCTTCAATACATCCTCCCTTCCCGCTCCCGCCTCCGTCTCCCACAACAAGGTGACCGCTCCCGCCTTCTCCCGTCCTCTTTGTGGGGGCATGATCATCGAGCAAGCGGCCGGGATGGACAACCTTGGCGCGCGTGAGATCGTAGGGTGGACCAAATCCACGGGGTCGCCGGATCGCTTCCCGTCTCCCCCACTCCCGATGTCTCCCGGTTTCTGCCTCTCACCTTATTTATCTCTCTATCTCTATCTCTTCTCTCTCTCTGTGTAGATCCGCCACGGCGGAGACCATGGAGGACGAGCTTCCTGGCGCCAGATCGGCCTTCCCCTACCCTCATTACGCCAGATGCGGACTTCCCCGACCTACATGTCGCCGTATCCGGACGCCCTAGACCTCCCTGCATCCGGATCTGGCTGCACCCGACCTTGCTTCCCTCGCGAGGATCCTAAACGGGAGGTCAGGGGTTAACGCCACCGGCTACCACATCATCAACGGCTCCGACTACCACGCGAGGGATCTTCAACAGCTAGACCTTCAAGGGCGTCCAGGTACCAACCCACCCCCTCCTCCTCCATCTTCATGAGCTTGCAGATCTGGACTGTTGCTTCTGACTGACCTAATGGCTGCGGCCGGCGTGGGCGTGGTATTTATTTTGCACAGAGATGAACAACAACGGACCCATCAACGGGGAGAAGTTCACTGCCGTACGCATCATCAAGCTCACCATGAAGATCATCGAACTCTCGCTGATGCCAACCTGGTCCAGGTCATCGTTGCCACCAACATCAACATGTATCGCTATCGGTTCCCTTCTCCCCTTAAGTTGTTGGTCTGCTTACACCCTCTATTATTATTAGGTGAATTGATTATTGGTTGCTGTCTAAATCTTTTCATTTTGATCAATTTGTGTTGCTGGTAGGATTGGAACTATATGTATATCTTACAAGCCATCCTTGTACATACTGGGAAGATGATTATTTTCCTCATTATACCATGTGCGTGTTATATACTGACATTGCAAGGTTATGCCATGATTAGTTTCTGATCATGGGCTATGTCCAGTAATGTTGAAAGTAGTCCTGATAGTTAAGTTCTCCCATTTTTGTTGTTTGCAAGATGCTTGCAGCATGTATCTTGTGATGCCTATTGATATGTATCCATATGTTAATTTATTTTGGCACACACTATGGCATGATGAATGCATCATGTATCATGTATGCCCGCTATCTTGCTTACCTCAAGCCTGAATCCTGATACCCAAGTTTTATTAAAACTACTTCTGCAGCCCAATTCAATTTTATTTTTTTGATCACATTCGGATAAGTTCTGTAGTGTTTTCTTCAGTGTCCGTTGATGCTTTTTTCTTGAAGGTTTGGCATAGGAAATCTAAAATACCTGCTTTATTGAGACTCTACACATGTGGCTTTTCTTCTCATTTACATGAGTTCTAGGCTGAAGAAACTCGAAGAAGCTTGAAGTCCCAGCCAGCGACTTGCTATTGAAATTTGCTCTAAAACTTTTTGTTTGACTCTTTCTCCATTGCCAGGCAAACAACGCAGCTACCAGCCTTTCACCAACATTGTTCTTATACATTTTGTTTGACACTTTTGTTAATAACTTGGTGTATAAATGACAAATAGTTTTAGGAATATATACAATTAACCTTTCAGACCAGCATGCGTTGTTCACATGGAACAACATACCAGTATTTCATACATTCGTAGATTGTAAACTCTGTAGTCATATCGTCCGAATAAGATAAATTGATTCATGTATATAACTACATATTTCATGGTACAATTTCTCTCCTTTTCTTGTAGTGCCAACATTATAAAAACCAAATGTGCCGCGTCTGATTCGAGTTCATGCGGGAATAAAAAAGGTGCTGCATGTTAGGATTCCTAGAGTGATTGCAGTAATCATTTTGCTGTTCCAAACATATGTTGCTGGTTGAACATGATCCATGGTTCCATATAAAAGTAAAACCATCCATTGCTAATTTAAAACCCCATCTTTGAGGAATTATTGGCAGTCTCTAAAGTTAGCTATTGTGTATTGTTGCACTAAGATCTCTACTTCTTAGTAAGGTTTTCTTAGTACATGAAAAATATTTACTCTCGTTAAACTGAATAATGGATACCTGTTCTGGTCTGTCTTGTTGCAGCACCCTATATCTAGACGTGGATTCACTTGATCCAGCCGCAGTGGCACCATTTTCACTTGAGCTAAGAACTTGGATGCTCTGCTGTAGGGAAGCAAGTTCCGGGTGAGCACAATATTGCCATATGGCTGAGACTTGATCTGAGCATACATATAAAACTTCATTATTTTCTCTCAGTAAACTGAATGATGGGTATCCACTTTGCTAATTTCACCCTGCAGAGCTACGGTATGAACTCTGTGATGGTGACCTCCTCCCTTAGTTGGGACCAGATCTTGGCGTGCGCCTCAAGGGCCTCCTCGATCATATCCTGTCTGGCTAGGTCTTCCTCACTAACACCGGTGGGAGCGCCTGGTGGACTTCGACATTGACAACTACTTGCAATGTCCCTGCACTATGATGACCCGTGGCCGATGTGCCATGAGCCAGGTAATAAGGATGCTCCCGTCTGGTCTGTATTTTTCTTTCATGAATATGGCTTTGACTTTGGCTATATGCATTGTTCCTACAGCAGCTCACGTAGCTCTATAGGTTGTTTCATCTAATAGTAATTTCACGTTGCACTACAGGTGGTTGAAGTACAATGCCCTTCATATGTTTGCTCCTGGGCTCTTTCCATTGTGTGCTGATGCTGAACAACTTATGCTTCGCCCATTCTTGTACTACTGTTTCTTATTCTGTCAGCTGGAATGGATGTTCCTGCTAT
Source organism: Alopecurus myosuroides (assembly GCA_028641055.1). Classification (NCBI taxonomy): domain Eukaryota; kingdom Viridiplantae; phylum Streptophyta; class Magnoliopsida; order Poales; family Poaceae; genus Alopecurus; species Alopecurus myosuroides. The sequence goes on along the minus strand of CM054058.1, from coordinate 109,498,423 downwards.
ATATGTAATATTGAATGTAATGTTCATGGTTATTCACCGTGTAATATGGAATGTACTGTATCTTGCAGTCCTAATGTTTTTGCTGCTAAGTTATATGAATGCTGAGTTTCAAGTTCCCGTGTAATTTGTTGGCTACTCAAATTCTTGTCTATAATTGATTGAACGGCATACCTTGACAGAAAATAAAAAAAACCTGCTGTGATTATTTGAATTAAGAAATAGAGGCCCAAAAGTTTGCGGATCGCAAAAAGGCCATTGCCTGGACAATACACTGTTCGAATAAAAACAATAAAATAAAATATAAAGAATCAAAATAACAGATAATTCTACTGGACCCAAACACTATTAAAGAAACACGATTGAAAAAATATCATTAAAAGGCCAATTCCTAGACTTAAAAAGGCTAAGGCCTATGAAGATCACCGAAACGGACCGGGCTGATTTTGATCCACGACGATTTCATTTCGTCATAATCTTGCCACGTAGGACTAGCCACGTCAGAGCTGATGTGTCCTGCCCGGACTGCTCACGACGATTTTCAATCGTCATAGATTCATGAAGTTTCTAAATCGTCGTGGATATCCATGACGTTTCCAAAAAAACGTCATTGTGGTTAATTACTGATGCTCGGTTTTCAATGATTTGTTTTTCGTCATAAGATCGTCACGGATGAAATATGATGACAATTTGGTGACGAAAACAAAGCGTCAAGTATCAACATATTTCTTGTAGTGCAAACACAGCGTGCAAGCTGCAACAACGAGCGCACCAGCAGCAGCTACATCATGTACTGCCGCTTCCGAGCCTTCATGGCCCTCCTGGCCTCGTTGGAGCAAGGCCGAGGAGGAGGTTCTACAAGACCTGCGAGGATATCCTGCGCAAGCAACTTCTTCGGGAAGACGCCGTAGGCAACTTGCTTGGCCCTAACATGGGGCGCACGACACCCAGAGCCATTTCCCACACTGACGGCATGTCGGATCAAGCTGTGGCGATCGTTGGCTATCTTTCTGACACAGAAAGGGCAGAACAAGTTGCCGTAATAACGGTACCGAATGGTGCCCGCCTGGAGCTTCCTCAATACATGTCTGCTCTTCGCAGCTATATCGTCCTCATCCGAGCCGACTTCTAGATTTTCTTCCTGCAAATTTGCAATAAAACAAAAGTTAGCAATACAATCTTATTGGAAAAAGAGTAATGTACCTAACCAGATCGCAAAGAACATAAAGAAATAGTTCTTCATTTATTTGCATACACTTCATCAAGTATCTTATTTAGCAGATGCGCCCTAAAGAGGACATCAATGTTGAGAAAAATGTGTCAAATTTTATACAACATCACAGTTTCCACTATATATATTTGGTGAACTAATGCACAAAAACAGATAATAACACATCAGGAATTCATTAATGATCTAAGATAACATTAAACAAATTAATATTCTAATCAGGACAAGTTATTATACCTTACCATATCAAAAATATCATACAAGAATTGTTTTTAATTATATGCATAAACTTGATCAAGTAATTATCATGCACAGGGGTACAATATGTGATTTTGCAACAAATTCATAATATGTCAATAGTGTCTGCGAGGAAAAATAACTACACAAATTGAAAATGCTTCCAAAAAACGTAGAATCTCTACCTCACATGCATGCTAACATGCACACAAAAAACTAGAAGCCATAATAACAGATGAAACTACAACCTATGAATCCCTAAAATACAAAAAACCTGCGAACCCCTAAGTACAGATGCAACTACATCCTCTGAATCAACTCCAGCAGCTCATCTATATTTGATCATCCATAACTCTATATAGAAGATCATTCAAAAAGATTCATGCATAGATGTTATTAGTTTCACAGCAGAACATCTATATTTTCAATATAATATTATGACTATTGTTCATCAATTTTTTTTCCAACGACTCTATTTTGAACAACGACTTTGGGAAGGACTATATTTTGTGTGATACCCCAAAATTCATAGCAACAAATCCGCCGTTCAACAAGCCTATAAATTCAATAGTTTTAGTAGTAGCAAATGATTCTAGTACATTTCAAAATTTAGTGTCTAGTACATGTGTATTTTTCTACAATGTTTTTCCCTTTGGTCTTTATAAAATAAAATAACATTAGTAGTGCATGTTGAAATCGATAAAATATTTCCATATTTTGTTTGGTCGATCATCTAGCCATCCCCCAAATGTAGATGATGGGTAGAAGAATTTGGGGACATGTATAAATAGATGATGCTATAGATGATCTGCTGGCAACGTTTTTTACCCCTCCGTCATCCATATTTGGTTTAGATGTCCATATAGATGAGCTGCTGGAGATGCTATAAAATACAAAAAAACTTGCGAACCACTAAGTACAGATGCAACTACAAACCTCTAAATCCCTAAAATACAAAAAACCTACGAACCCCTACAGATGCAACTACAAACCTCTGAATCCCGAATACAAAAAACCTGTGAACCCCTAAGTACAAATGCAGAAAGACCTCTGAATCTTGAAGTTGCGTGCACAAAAAACCCTCGAACCCCTAGGTACAGATCCAACTACATACCTTTTAATCCCGAATACAAAAAACCTCGAACCCCTAAGTACAGATGCAACCGCAAACACCAGAAGCCCAAACTTTACAAAAAAACCAAAATATACATGCAACGACAAACACTAGAAGCCGAACTTGCGTGCAGTCATGCACAAACCCTAGATCTTTGACAATAAACTAAGCCGTCCTGGACATATATACCTCAGTGTCCTGGTCGTCGATGTCCTCATCGAACGCCTGGCGATCCCCTTAGGGATCACCCAGATATGCGAGGAGAGGGAAAGCAGCAGGCGCCTCCACCGCGGTAGGAGCAGGCGGTGTACTCGAAGCGCCATGGCCGGCCGACGAACCTGCGGCGGCGACTTCAGTCGCCGCAACAACATCCTGCGGCTGGGACGAACTGGAACCGCCATGGGCGGCTCTTGCAGCGACGACAGCAGAAGGGATGACGCCGTCGTTCTCCTGCTGCGAACCATCCATTCTGCGGAACGGCCTCGCGGTTGTGCGCTCGGCGGCTGGGAGACGATGCAGCCGGGTCAGAGTTGGGTTTTTTGCTAGAAATTGGGGGAGGGAGAATGGATGGGGGAGAGAGGCGATGCGGAAGAAGCTTTATATACAGAGTGCTGTTTCGAGGCCGCCCCGTTTCGACTGGTCGCGATGTCTTGTGCGCATGCATGGTGGGAACGCGCCGGCTGACTTAGTCAACATAGAATGTTGTGACATTTAGTCACTGGCAAGTGGGGCCTGCGACGCTGTGGGCCACCAACCAGTGACCCAAATTCACCACAAAGCTCACCCCACCAAGTCAACGAATATCAAGCGCTCTATCGTACGTGTAGAAAAGAGGATACCGTTTTATACGTGTACGCGTACAAAACGATATGACACGTGTTCTGTTGCGAAATGCGGTACCAATCTTTGCCAAGTTCACTACAAATAATGGTACGTGTCAACACAACTACCATGTGTATGCAGCCAAGATGACGAACATGTGGTTATGTGCCAACACGCCTCTGCATTTACACACCTTGGACATGCACACGGTGTCGTGCAGGTGGTGGTTAGCCTGCCGCGCGTAATGGCGACGACGGGACGCGACCTGTACCAGGCGGCGGGATGGTGCTTCGCCTCTGCCGCACGCCTAGCATTAACGCGGTATGCAGCCTTCCCGGCTCCCCAAGCTGCGCCAGGGTCATTTCGGTTTGCATGTCGCCGCCATTTACTCTGAAGGGACGCGTGCTCCGACGCGTGCATCGACTACACAACTTTTTTCAATGGTACAAAGCATAGATCATGCAACAAAATGTTTAAAAAGGTGTATTTGACTACACCATTTTGCATCGACTACATAGAGTTTGAGTCCTAACTCCGCCACTGCCGACGCGTCCTCGCCATAATCTCACCCATCGCCACGCGGCTTCCCCTATCTTGGATACCATGCCGCACCGCCTCCATACTTCGTGGGTGACGTTCACCCAGCAGGCGGCGCGCCGTGGGATAGACCCGCCGTCAGACAACGACGGGAGTGGCGACGACACCTTCGATTGGGGGTACAATGACGAGGCGGATGGGAAGGAGGTGCCGGAGCTGCCGCAGCAGGAGGCGGCGCAGGAACCGGAGCAGCGCCCTCCGTTGTGGCCTGACCAGGTGGTGGCGTACAACTCGTTCGCCACATGGCACAACGAGGAGGCGTTTTGCCGGGTCCGATCGGGGTTCGAGGAGGTGGGGGCAGCCACCATTCAGGCTTCCACCGAGACCTCTCGCAGGGAGGAGCATGCCCGCGCCCTCATGGACGCCGAGCGGCAGGCTTACGACCAGCTCAACTCCAATGCGGTGTCCGGCGAGCTGCAGGCCCTCATCGCGTAGAGGGAGGACGAGTCCGCCTCGTTCATGGCCGCCCAGATTGCGCCGCACGAGGAGTTCAATGCCGCACGGGCACAAAGAGAGGCGCTTCAGGCACACTGCGCCCGGGTAGAGGACACGGAGGCGCTGCAACGGCTGTTTACCCACCCGCGCGCATGCAACGATAGGCGCGGGCGCGCCCGCTCGCATGCAGCGGAGTTGGCAGCGGAGTTGCACCGGATGGGGGTGCAAGTCAGGGCTAGGCGGCGCTGTCTCGCACAGGTGGCCCGCCCCGATCCAGCAGCGAAAGACGATGAGGATGGCCCGTCCATGGCGCCGAACGATGACCAGGCCAACATGGCACCGAGCGACGACGAGGAGGACGGCCGAACCGGCGTCTAGGATAGTTTTGGCCTAATTTATATTTCCCGCCGTATTTTTAATTAGAATGTAATGATCTATACTTACTAATATATATGTAGTACTCCGGTTTTAATTATAAGGCTAATTATAAACGTGTAGTGGGCGCACTAAACCATGGTGGAGCCCCCAGTTTAGTTATAAACCGTCGATGCCCCCCTTTTGGGGAAAATAGAGAGAATACTATTAAAAGTATAGCTAGATGGTTATTAATGTAGTTATGGCCTAACATAACACAACCAAGAAAAATAGTATTGTGTTCTACCCCCTTCCGACGCAGTCATAGGGGTAGACCAAAAGGTTGACTTCTGGTCAACAGATCAATGTTCTAGTGAAGCGATGGGCTCTAGAGTGTCGGAATCCTACGTAAACCATGGTGGAGCACTAAGAATACTTATAAACGTGTGTTGGGATCAAGGTGGGGAAGGGACAATATACTACCCATAGGTGTGACTGGTTTCACCGGCATCACATAGGAAGGTTACGCACTACACTTATAGGTCTCGAACTGTCGATGCTCCCCCATTCGGGCAAACCGGAGGGAATATTGTTAAAATAATAGCTAGATTTTGGTTATTAATGTAGATTTGGCCTAACCTAACACAACCAAGAAAAATAGTATTGTGCTCTCCCTCCTTCTTACGCTGGTCATAGGGGTAGACCAAAAGGTTGATTTCTGGTCAACAGATCAATGTTCCAGCGAAGCGGGGGAATCTTGCCAAGAGGTGAGCCCTAAAATTATCTTGGGTGTTCATTGGGAATAACCTAACACAACCAAGCAATTGGTTCCACTTTGCTACCCCCTTCCAGCTCACGTAGAGGGGCCAGAACGACAGTTCCGTCTTTTTCCCTAGCGGGGCTATGGTTTCTCCGGAGAGGGGGCTACAGATCGTCTGAATACCACAAAATCCCAGGGTATGACATACCATGTGTGTTAGATTGTTTCATGGGTCTTGGATGCCCAACATTCCCTCACTCGGTGTGCTATGGCTTCACCAGCGTCGGATTCTCTCTGGCGGGTTTAAGGACTACTCACAGCCCGAAACTCCCGGATGTGACGAAAGAGGGGGAATCCTGCCAAGAGGTGGGCCCTACCATTATCTCGGGTGTTACTTGGGCCTAACCTAACACAACCAAGCAATTACTTCCACTTTACTACCTCCTTCCGGCTACGTAGACGGGCCAGAACAACAGTTCCGTCTTTTTTCCCAGCGGGGCTAGGGTTTCTCCGGAGAGGGGCTCTGGATCGTCTGAATACCACAAAATCCCATGGTATCCCATACCATGTGTTTTATAGTGTGTCATGGGTCTTGGATGCCCAAGATTCCCTCTTTTTGTGTGTTAGGCCTTCGCCGGCGTCGGATTCAATCTAGCGGGTTCCAAAACTATTTAGAGCCCGAAACTCCTGGATCTGACGGAACAGGGAGAATCTTGACAAGAGGTGAGTCCTACTATTTTATTTGTTGTTACTTGGGCCTAAACTAACACAAACAATCAATTAGTTCCACTTTGCTACCCCTTTCCGTCTCACGTAGTGGGGCCAGACCGTCAGTTTCTTCTTTTTCTCCTACAAACCTAGGATTTCTCAGGGGAGGGGCTCCAGAGCGTATGAATTCCCACCCAATACCAGGGTATGACAAACCATGTGTGTTAGAGAGTTTCATGGGTCTTGTATTCCCAAGATTCCCTCAGTCTTTGTTTTCTCGGTTCACCGGCGCCGCTTTCTCTTTCGCAGGTTCGAGGACTACTCAGAGCTCGAAACTCCCAGATCTCACGGAATGGGGGAATCTTGCCAAGATGTGGGACCTACCATTGTCTTGGGTATTACTTGGGACTAACCTAACACAACTGAGCAATTGGTTCCGCTTTGCTACCCCATTCCGGCTCACGTAGAGGGGCCAGAACGATAGTTCCGTCTTTTTCCCACCAGGGCTATGGTTTCTCCGGAGAGGGGCCTCCAGATCGTTTGAATGCCACCAAATCCCACGTATTCCATACCTGGTGTGTTGGAGTGTGGAATGTGAAGGGGAACGTAGCATAGAAAACAAAAAAATTCCTGCGCGCGGTAAACCCGAAAGGCCAAGATCTAATCTATGAGATGAAAGGCAACGGGGAGAAAGAGAGTCTTGAGATAACATACCCTCGAAGACTCAAAGTGGTACGAGAAAAGATCTCGTTGTTGGTGTAGTCGTTCTCACGCCGATCCCGAGCGAGAAGAAGAGAACTGCAATCCGGCGGTGCCTCCGTAATCGGTCACACGTTCAGCTCGATGAAGACTTCTGTTCCCTCGTTCCAGCGGGTTGCGGAAGTAGAGGATCCCTCCGGAATTCCAGCAGCACGACGGCGTGGTGGTGGTGAAGAATCCCACGGTCAGGGCTTCGCCAAGCCGGAGACCGTGGAATGGAGCAGCGGGTGGAAGGGAAAATGTGTGGGCAAGTGTGTGAAGAAGAGAGAGCCCTCACCCTCCTTTTATAGGGGAGGGGGAGGCATCCCAAGGGGGGGTGCGGCCAGCCATGGGTGCCCCCACCCCTTCCTCTCTTCATGTGAGTGGAAGCTCCACTCGCACCCACTCAAAATTCCTTAATTTCCCACTTAGAAAATCCAAAGGTTTTTCTTTAATAAATAAATAAAACAATTTTATTTCTTTTATTTATATTTGTTAATTCCATTAACAAACATTTGCATGCAGCACCTCGAACCATTTGTTAATTCTATTAACAACTGTTCGACAAAAAACCCCTTGAACTATTTCAATTTTCCCTGAAACAATTTCGGAGCTGCCCAAAATATTCTTCGGTATTCCATATCCTATCTAAACGCTTCATCGAACCTTAAGTGTGTCTCCCTACGGTTCGTGAATATTATAGACATGATCGAGACTCCTCTCCGATCAATAATCAACAGCAGGGTCTGGAAAACCGTGATGACTCCTATATATTCAACGATGACTCACGTGATCGTGTGAACCTTTCAACGTCGTAACGATTTCCCTTTATCTCGCAATATATTACTTGTCCGAGATCCGATCATCGGTATCCACTATACCTTGTTCGATCTCGTTATCCGACAAGTACTCTTTTCTCGTTCCCGTGATATAACATCCTTGTGATCATATCACTTGCTTGCAAGCGGTGTCGATGTGATATCACCGAGAGGGCCCTCAGTATATCTATCCGTCATATTGGATGGACAAATCCCATTCTCGATCCATGAGCTTCAACTAACACTTTCCGAATATCCAATGCCACCTTTATAGTCACCCTTTTACGGTGTGACGTTTGATGTCATCAAAGTATTCTTTCGGTGTTAGTGATTAACATGATCTCATGGTCTCAGGAATAATGTTATCGAATGTAAGATATAACAACAAAACTAAATGACTTGATCGTATTGTTATACTTAGTTAGGGTTTAAGTTCATCATGTCATTCTCCTAATGACATGACCCCGTTATTAACAACATCCAATGTTCATGATCAGGAAACCTTGATCATCTGTTTAATCAACGAGCTAGTTAAAAGAGAGGCTTCACTAGGAACGTCGGTTTGTTTATTAATCACACATGTATCAACGTTTCCGGTTAATACAATTCTAGCATGAGAAATAAACATCTATCATAAACAAGGAATAATATATAATAAACACTTTATTATTTCCTCTCGGGCATATTCCCTTCAGTCTCCCACTTGAACTAGGGGCAATAATCTATATTACATAGTGATGAATCTAACACCCATTGAGTTATGGTGTTTATCATGTTTTGCCCTTGAGAGAGTTTTAGTCAATGGATCTGCCACATTCAGATCCGTATGTACTTTGCAAATCTTCACATCCCCATCTGCGACATGCTCACGGATGGAGTGAAAATGGCGCTTGATATGCTTCGAATTCTTGTGAGACCTTGGCTCCTTAGCATTGGCTATGGCACCATTGTTGTCACAATAGATAACCATTGGATCCAACGCACTCGGAACCACGCCTAGTTCGGATATGAACTCCTTCATCCAAACTGCTTCCTGTGTTGCCTCCGAGGCAGCAACATATTCCGCTTCTGTTGATGATCCCGCCACCACGGATTGCTTGGAACTCCTCCAGCTTACAGCTCCTCCATTCATAACAAATACGTACCCGGACTGAGACTTAGAGTCATCCGGATCAGTGTCGAAGCTAGCATCGACGTAACATCTTGCGACGAGCTCTTCTTCACCCCCATGTACGAGAAACATATCCTTAGTTCTTCTCAAGTACTTTAGGATATTCTTGACCGCAGTCCAGTGTTCCAAACCTGGATTAGATTGGTACCTACTAGTCAAACTAATAGCATGTGCCACATCCGGTCTTGTACATAGCATAGCATACATGATAGAACCTATGGCTGAAGCATAGAGAGTCCTATTCATCTTTTCTCTATCTTCTGCTGTAGCTGGACATTGAGTCTTACTTAACGTTTTGCCTTGCAACATAGGTAGGAACCCCTTCCTACTATCTTCCATTTTGAACTTCTTCAAAATCTTGTCAAGGTATGTACTTTGCGAAAGTCCAATTAAGCGTCTTGATCTATCCCTGTAGATTTTGATGCCTAATATATAAGCTGCTTCACCAAGGTCTTTCATCGAAAAACTACTGTTCAAATAGCCTTTTATGCCTTTTAAAAGTTCTATATCATTTCCAATCAACAATATGTCATCCACATATAGTACCAGAAATGCTACAGAGCTCCCACTCACTTTCTTGTAAATACGAGCTTCTCCGTATGTTTGGACAAATCCAAAACCTTTGATCACCTTATCAAAACGGAGGTTCCAACTTCGGGATGCTTGCTTCAGTCCATAAATGGAACGTTGAAGCTTACACACCTTGTCAGCATCCTTAGGATCAACAAAACCTTTGGGTTGAATCATATACAACTCTTCCTCAATGTCACCATTTAGGAACGCCGTTTTGACATCCATCTGCCATATTTCATAATCGAAAAATGCAGCAACTGCTAACATAATCCTAACTGACTTAAGCATCGCTACTGGTGAGAAAGTGTCATCATAGTCAACTCCCTGAATTTGTCGGAAACCTTTTGCGACAAGTCGAGCTTTATAGACGGTCACATTACCATCAGCGTCAGTTTTCTTTTTAAAGATCCATTTGTTCTCAACGGCCTTGTGGTCATTGGGTAAATCCACCAAAGTCCAAACTTGGTTTTCGTACATTGATCCTATTTCGGATTTCATGGCTTCAAGCCATTTGTTGGAATCTGGGCTCATCATCGCTTCCTCATATGTCGCAGGGTCATCACCTCCATCTACCATGAAGTTTAATACGGGATCTCCGTACAGTTCAGGAGATGTACGCTCCCTAGTTGACCTGCGAGGTGCGGTAGTTTCCTCTATTGGAGTTTCATGATCTTGATCATTATCTCTCTCTTCATCTGACGGGGTCGGCTCCGGAACAACTTCCGGCACTGCGCTACTCGCCATTCCAAGAAGAGAAGGTTCAATAACCTCGTCGAGTTCTACCTTCCTACTATTCACATCTTTCGAGAGAAACTCCTTCTCCAAAAAGGATCCATTCTTGGCAACAAAAATCTTGCCTTCGGATCTGTGATAGAAGGTGTTCCCTATTGTTTCTTTAGGGTATCCTATGAAGACGCATTTTCCGCTTTGGGTTCGAGTTTATCAGGTTGAAGCTTCTTCACATAAACATCGCATCCCCAAACTTTTAGAAATGACAGCTTAGGTTTGTTTCCAAACCATAATTCATACGGTGTCGTTTCAACGGATTTAGATGGTGCCCTATTTAAAGTGAATGCAGCGGTCTCTAGTGCATAACCCCAAAACGATAGTGGAAAATCTGTAAGAGACATCATAGATCGAACCATATCTAATAAAGTACGATTACAACGTTCGGAAACACCATTACGCTGTGGTGTTCCAGCAGGTGTGAGTTGTGAAACTATTCCACATTGTTTCATATGCATGCCAAACTCGTAACTTAGATATTCACCTCCATGATCAGACCGTAGAAATTTAATCTTTCTGTTACGATGATTTTCAACTTCACACTTGTAACATCCCAAGTCTGAAAAATAGCCATTAGAATGTTTGCTCTCTATTATTTTATGTTTTGCATCATGGCATCATGTTGATTGCATTTGTTTTGTTTGTTTTCCATTTGTTGTCCTCTGTTTTCAGTTGTTTTCCAACTGTTTTCATTTGTTTTCCTTTGTTTTCTATTTGAATTTCAAACCAAAATTCAAAACTTTTGTTTCATCCTTGTGATGTTACAATTTCCAAAATGTTATTTCAAATAAAACAACCAATTTGCTTTCATATCATTCCACATTGATCAACTAATAAAATGGTGCTTCTATTTCAATTAATTATTTTCCCAATTGGTTCCAAATTCAAAGCAGTCACCAAACAACAACCCTTTTGAAAGTTATGCAAATTGCAAAACCATTCAATCATTTGTTTCCAAATAATTCCATAATGCTCACTTATTAAATTGTTGGTTTTAAATCAATCTTTTGTTTCCAAATCACCTCCAAATTCAAATCAAATTCCCAAATCAGCACCCAAATTCAATTTATAAGATCAGCATTATAACCAAATCATTTGTTCTATTTTAAATCAATAGGGTTCACCATATTAACATCCTTGTTTTAAATATTAATTCATTATTTACCCAAATTCTTCCAATTCAAACCAACTCACAAAACAACAAATAAATTTTGAGTATTTCAAAAACCAAAGTTGACATTTGGTGGATGTTGACCTAATACACTCACATGAATTTTTCCAAAATTTGTAAAAAAAAACTCAAAACCTAACTTTTGCTTCCTTTTTCTAGTGGTACCAAAAAAAACAGAAATCCATTAATAATAGAAAGGGAGAGAGAGAGCAGCAGGCCCACTTTTCTCTCCTAGCCCATCTAATTTTTCCCTTTGGCCTTTCCCCCACAAGCCCAGCAGCCCCCCACGGTCTTCTTCCCCGTACGGACAGAGGGGTGTCGCTGTCACACCCCCTCCATGGACCACCTGCTCCCATCCCCTCTCCTATATCTATCCCAACCGGAGGAGAAACCCTAACCCTAACCTCTTCCCCTCCTTCTTGCTCCCCAGCCGCCATCTCTTCTTCCTCCCTTCCCCTGCTCTCTCGTTTCTCTATAACATGAACCACCGAAACCCCCCTCTGTTGGCCGCCACCTTCCATCCCCCATGGTCACCTCGAGGGGCAACTGATCCTTGGAATGGAACCGTGATGGGTTCCTGATCGTTTTTGGTGAAGGCACGGAGGAGGGAGGAGGCCCGAGTCGCCGGCGCCCTCCCCTCCAACGCCGGCCGTCGCCCTCTGCTCGCCCCTGCCTGCTGCAGCGCTCTGCTGCCCTGATCCCTCCTACTCCCGATCAGCACAGGTGAGGCCGCTCCCCTCCTTCCTCCTATTCCTCTCCTCTAGGGCCACCACCCACCAGCACCACCCGCCCATGCCCTAGCATCTCCGGCGATCGCCCCTGCCCATCGCTGCTTTCTCTCTGTCGCTGGCCGAGTTTCTGTCGAGATGCAGGATCTGTTCGGTTCAGTTAGTTTCAGAAAACCATCGCGCAACAGCAACACATACCCCCCTAGCCCCCCTTCTCTGTCACAAGATCAGCTCCACCCCACTGGTTGGTTCCCCTGCGCCCCAACCACAGCTCCCTGGGTTCGAATCCCCCTCCCCACAATAAAACCAAATCTTTTTCTCCTTTTATTTTGGTACTGCACAAATCTCAGTAATCATAGATAGGCCCTTGCAAATTAATTCTAGACCCCTGCAAATATTTTTCTAGTCCCTGGTTCCCTAAAAATGGCAGATTTGCACCCAATTTTGGAAATTGCATAAATAAATCATCCTAACTCCAAATTCAACATTTTTAATATGTTTTCAACACCAAATTAAATGATCTATCCAAATATAAAATTTGTTTACTGTTTTGAATATTTTAAATTGGTGCAATATTTGAAAACTTTTCAAATTCACTTAAACTTGCAAAATTCATAACTTGAGCATAAAAATTCCAAATTCCACAAACTAAATATGTTTTCCAATCAACTTTTAATGTACTTTCCAAATATAAATTTTGTTTGCTGTTTTGAATAATTTAAATTGCTGAAAACAACTGTTTCTTGTTTAATGCATTTAAAATTGCCAAAATAATAACTTGCTCATTTTAAATCCAATTTCCACAAATGAAATATGTTTTCCATGCAAAATTAAACCCTATTTCCAAATATAAACTTTGTTTCCTGTTTTGAATAATTAAAATTGGTTAAATAATTTAAACCGTGTTTAATTCATTTAAAATTGGTAATTTCATAACTTGATCAAAACAAATTCTTTTGGGACATATAAAATATGTTTTCAAACCACAAAAGTATAAACTTTTCAAATATGAATCTCACTTAATGTTTTGAACAAATAAAAATTCAAATAAGTTCATGTTTGCATTAAATTCATTTAATTCTTGCTTAAGCTTGTTTAATTCCTAAATAATTCATTTGAAATCCTTTTTCAACAAGTGAAACATGTAATCCACCCAAAATCTTGTGTTCTTTCCAAATATGAATTTTGTTATCTATTTTGAACAATTAAAAGTGGTGAAAACAACAAATGCTTGTGTGACACCTTTAAGAAACCAAAATTCCATAACTTAATAACTGAATTTCTAAACTTGTTAAGCCTTATTTCCATTTGATTCTATTGTTGTTATTTTGCTGTTTTCCTCATCCATGCATCATGCTAATCAACTTTCATATGATGATTAGTTGTAAAACAATTAATTCAACCATAATTCATGGGCTTTCCATATGCAATCCAATTGCATATGGGTCCATTTAATCCTGTTTCTATCTTGTCAACTAGTTTATTTTGATGCAACCATTAAATTGACATGCATCATCTTTGATTGTGCACAATGCCATGATAATGATTGTTTATATTTCTGCCTTGTTTGTTTGCTTCTTCTCGGATACACGACGACGTTGAGACCGACGATACTTACGACACCCCGTCTAAGGAGTTAGCTCAGTACCAGGCTACTGGGTTTGCAGGCAAGTTATCACTCACATGAACCATCGTGTTCCTTTCAACATTGGTTATCGATACTTTCCGTTGTCTATTCTGCTAGCCTTATGATTAGTTGCTTCTGTTACGAACCTATCACATGTATCCTTTAACCCTGATATTGCCTCACCTCCATACCCATAACCATTGTTTGAGCCCGTGTCTTACTAGCATGCTTAGGTTGTTTTGCTCGAGTCTGTTACCCGTTACTTTCTGTTACTATTTCTATCACGTTCTGGGGGCTCGATGTTTAATCAATCAATTCATGCTAATGTTATTATCAATAATAAATTTGATGATAAGGCACCGGCAGGAGGCCCTTTGTGGTTTTGAGGCCTGCTAGTGTCGACCCTAATAGGAAAAGGGTCTTGTCTACTGATCCATGATGAGCGCACTACCCGCATGTGGGAAGCGAGTATGGGCGCCCCCCTCAATTTGACTCGATTCGCATCTCGTCCAAATCGCCTCATTTAGTTCGGGTTTTCCATTTGCTGCATGCATGATCTTGCGAGCCCTTGGTACCCGGGTGGAACTTTCGTAGTCGGCATATAGGGGGACACGTTCTTAGAGTGCTATGAGGGTCCATTTTCTTCTGGGCTCGATTAGCCGTGCGCCCAAGGTGCTTTGGGCTTGATGCGAAGAAGAGTTGAGTTGTGTAGAGTACCTCGCTTGGTGGGGTGATCTCCCATCTGGCGGGTTATTCTTGCGTGTACGGCCAAATTGGTGCAACCCTGCAGGGATAATCTTCTCGAGAAGTCGTGTTTTCCGCGGTTATGGATTACTTGGTGAAAGTACTGGCTAACAAGTACTCAGGACAACTTAAACTAATGATTCACAATCTCACCCAATGATTAACAACTTGACTAGTAATAGGCTTATTGACACAATAATTTGAACCATCATTAATTCAACTATGTGAGTTATCCTCGGATTGCTTCTTTGGATAAGGGGCGAGATCCAGGATGGGTTTGTTTGAAGTTATCTTTCAGTTGGTTACAATCCTCGATCTTATCTCCTTTCTGTTAGTTGGAAGTTATAGATTTCTGTAGTTGGTTAGCGCAGCCAGTTGCAGCATCTTTTATATCCCATTTTCCCTCCGTTGAACCCAAAGCATCTGTGCTTGGTGTTGACGGGTTACACTTTGGTGAATTGTGAGTCTTGCTTGCCAGTACGTTTATGTACTGACCCCTTTGGGGCTGTGGTTTACGCAGACGATGTTTCCGAGGATCTACATGGTGGCTACTAGGTGGAGTATGACGAGGCTGCTGACGAGTAGATAGCGGACCCGGGCAGGATCCGAGACTTCGTGGATGGGCTCCGTCTTTTCGTTTCCGGCCTCTTAGGCCTATTTGGTTCTTGTCTGTACCCAGACATGTTGAATGCTTCCGCTGTGATGTACTGATGTATTGTTGGGACATGTGTCCTCTGGATGATTGTATTTGCTATTTTTGCCTTAGTGAAGGCCATTTGCAACTTATTTCAATCTTTTGTGTCGTAGAGATCTGTTGTGATATCACTTGTTAAACGCCGTTGACGTACCATGTGTGTATGGTTTGAAGTACGTCAATGGAAGTATCCTGATTTCTACGGGATAGTTTACATCGACGATGAACAGTAACGGTTGGTTGTCGCACATAAGTGCTGGCCTACCCGTAAGGGGACGCGGGAGCCGTTAAGCCCCGTAATCCAACCAAAATACTGTTCAGTTCGTACGGTGAGTATCCTCTAGAAGTCCGGGTGCGACAAATGGTATCAGAGCCTGTCTGCCTGTAGGATCCCTTTTTACTGGTCGCAGTTGAGTCTAGAAACTATTTTGTAGCTATATAGGAAAAATGAAACGTGAGAGTAGGAATTCTGTTCTTTTTCTTCTTTCCCCACCCACCCTCCCTTTTCTGGTAAGGAAGTGCAACGTTGTTTTCCCTTCTCATCTGAACTTTCAAGTTAGGATTTCACGTATTCTGGTTTCTCTAGGATGGTTATATCTACTAGACCATAGGAATGGAGGTGGTTGTGACATGATTTATCATGTTGCCTACTCATGATTGAGAACGGAGGCGTGTAAGCCCCGGAAGCAAATCCTCTATTCCTTAAGCAGTAGATATTGATCCTTTAGAAGCCCGAATGGGTTTTCCGTAGTACCTCAGGAGTTTGATCTCGTTTTCCCGGTGTTGCTTCGTTATCCTGTTCTTTTCAAAATCCTTTTCGTCCGTTGAAATCTTGTTGTTGTTTTCCACTTCAATTCTTCTACCAGCGTCTAATCAAAACTTCCCAAATATCAAGTCTATCTGGTCAGAAAGATTGTTGTTGTTGTTGTTGTTGATTCCAAGCTATGAGAGCTGGCATTCCTATCACCTGGGGTTGTTTCAAGGATGCTTTCCTGAATCACCACATTCTAGATAGTCTATTCCCCGAATGAATCAAGTTCTATCCAGCTATACACCCTCAATACAAAAACCTCTCCCTTTACTTGAAAATGTTCCGGTGGTTTGCAAATTCCCTGACGTCTATCCAATGTGCACGATGTGTTTCACGTGTCACATCTCAAGAGGATCTTCCCAAGAAGTTTCCGGACCTTTTCTTTTCTCAGTAGGAATCTCGGGGCGCGATTCCTTCAAGGGGGGGCGTTTTGTAACATCCCAAGTCTGAAAAATAGCCATTAGAATGTTTGCTCTCTGTTATTTTATGTTTTGCATCATGGCATCATGTTGATTGCATTTGTTTTGTTTGTTTTCCATTTGTTGTCCTCTGTTTTCAGTTGTTTTCCAACTGTTTTCATTTGTTTTCCTTTGTTTTCT
The DNA here is from genome assembly GCA_028641055.1 of Alopecurus myosuroides. Taxonomy (NCBI): domain Eukaryota; kingdom Viridiplantae; phylum Streptophyta; class Magnoliopsida; order Poales; family Poaceae; genus Alopecurus; species Alopecurus myosuroides. The sequence continues at coordinate 109,481,711 of CM054058.1, read as the reverse complement.
ATTTGAATTTCAAACCAAAATTCAAACCTTTTGTTTCATCCTTGTGATGTTACAATTTCCAAAATGTTATTTCAAATAAAACAACCAATTTGCTTTCATATCATTCCACATTGATCAACTAATAAAATGGTGCTTCTATTTCAATTAATTATTTTCCCAATTGGTTCCAAATTCAAAGCAGTCACCAAACAACAACCCTTTTGAAAGTTATGCAAATTGCAAAACCATTCAATCATTTGTTTCCAAATAATTCCATAATGCTCACTTATTAAATTGTTGGTTTTAAATCAATCTTTTGTTTCCAAATCACCTCCAAATTCAAATCAAATTCCCAAATCAGCACCCAAATTCAATTTATAAGATCAGCATTATAACCAAACCATTTGTTCTATTTTAAATCAATAGGGTTCACCCTATTAACATCCTTGTTTTAAATATTAATTCATTATTTACCCAAATTCTTCCAATTCAAACCAACTCACAAAACAGCAAATAAATTTTGAGTATTTCAAAAACCAAAGTTGACATTTGGTGGATGTTGACCTAATACACTCACATGAATTTTTCCAAAATTTGTAAAAAAAAACTCAAAACCTAACTTTTGCTTCCTTTTTCTAGTGGTACAAAAAGAAAACAGAAATCCATTAATAATAGAAAGGGAGAGAGAGAGAGCAGCAGGCCCACTTTTCTCTCCTAGCCCATCTAATTTTTCCCTTTGGCCTTTCCCCCACAAGCCCAGCAGCCCCCCACGGTCTTCTTCCCCGTACGGACAGAGGGGTGTCGCTGTCACACCCCCCTCCATGGACCACCTGCTCCCATCCCCTCTCCTATATCTATCCCAACCGGAGGAGAAACCCTAACCCTAACCTCTTCCCCTCCTTCTTCCTCCCCAGCCGCCATCTCTTCTTCCTCCCTTCCCCTGCTCTCTCGTTTCTCTGTAACATGAACCACCGAAACCCCCCTCTGTTGGCCGCCACCTTCCATCCCCCATGGTCACCTCGAGGGGCAACTGATCCTTGGAATGGAACCGTGATGGGTTCCTGATCGTTTTTGGTGAAGGCACGGAGGAGGGAGGAGGCCCGAGTCGCCGGCGCCCTCCCCTCCAACGCCGGCCGTCGCCCTCTGCTCGCCCCTGCCTGCTGCAGCGCTCTGCTGCCCCGATCCCTCCTACTCCCGATCAGCCAAGGTGAGGCCGCTCCCCTCCTTCCTCCTATTCCTCTCCTCTAGGGCCACCACCCACCAGCACCACCCGCCCATCAGGCTGGGCGTTCGGGTTACCCGAATATTTCGGGTCAGGAAATTCGGGTTATAAAGAAATCGGGTAATGAAAAATGTTACCCGAAATTTGACTAAAATTATATGATCCCGACAATTCGGGTGCCCGATATTTCGGGTTCGGGTTCGGGTATTCCCGATTAACCCGAACGGTGGAAGTGCCTCCGAAGATGTTTAGATGTTCGGCGGAATGAGGTAAATGCACAGATCAAGCTAGTGGCAGCCGGTGGCCTGCGAGTCTCCTCCTTGCTGCCCACTTTAAGAGGAGGTGCCATCCGTCGGGCGTGTCCCTTGCTGGCTACTGCCGCACTCCATGAGGAAGGTGGTCGTCCTAAGCTATCCCTTCGCCTGTGTCACGCTTTGCTGGGCTAGCGGCAGTATTTGATGGAGGCGGGCGGCTAGAGAGCGCGGTGGGGGCAGAGCCTGGGTGCCGCCGACTAGGTCCGAGAAGAGGCGAGATCGCTCATGACTTCGTGTAGTCATGCGCCTGTGCAGTAGACCAGGTGACAAACAGTTAGCGATGAGATAAAGGATAAGGTTGTGTCGTGCATCTGCTGGGCCTAGTCCTACGCATAGGAAATTTGTTCGGCTGGGATAAAAGGACAAAGGTTATGCTGCTAGCCGGCTGCGTTACGCACCTAAATCACTACGCTTTAAAGTTATTTCGGGATGATCGGGATGTTCGGGTACCGGGAACAAAATTCCGAATTTCCCAATATAAATTCGGGTTTCTAAAACTGCTACCCGATGTAGTATTCGGGATTTTCGGGTTCGGGCTATACGGGTTCGGGATCGGGTTTTTCGGGATCGGGCTTCGGGTATCGGGTTTTATGCCCACCGTGACCCGCCCATGCCCTAGCATCTCCGGCGATCGCCCCTGCCCATCGCTGCTTTCTATCTGTCGCTGGCCGAGTTTCTGTCGAGATACAGGATCTGTTCGGTTCAGTTAGTTTCAGAAAACCATCGCGCAACAGCAACACATACCCCCCCTAGCCCCCCTTCTCTGTCACAAGATCAGCTCCACCCCACTGGTTGGTTCCCCTGCGCCCCAACCACAGCTCCCTGGGTTCGAATCGCCCTCCCCACAATAAAACCAAATCTTTTTCTCCTTTTATTTTGGTACTGCACAAATCTCAGTAATCATAGATAGGCCCTTGCAAATTAATTCTAGACCCCTGCAAATATTTTTCTAGTCCCTAGTTCCCTAAAAATGGCAGATTTGCACCCAATTTTGGAAATTGCATAAATAAACCATCCTAACTCCAAATTCAACAGTTTTAATATGTTTTCAACACCAAATTAAATGATCTATCCAAATATAATTTTTTTTTACTGTTTTGAATATTTTAAATTGGTGCAATATTTGAAAACTTTTCAAATTCACTTAAACTTGCAAAATTCATAACTTGAGCATAAAAATTCCAAATTCCACAAACTAAATATGTTTTCCAATCAAATTTTAATGTACTTTCCAAATATAAATTTTGTTTGCTGTTTTGAATAATTTAAATTGCTGAAAACAACTGTTTCTTGTTTAATGCATTTAAAATTGCCAAAATAATAACTTGCTCATTTTAAATCCAATTTCCACAAATGAAATATGTTTTCCATGCAAAATTAAACCCTCTTTCCAAATATAAACTTTGTTTCCTGTTTTGAATAATTAAAATTGGTTAAATAATTTAAACCGTGTTTAATTCATTTAAAATTGGTAATTTCATAACTTGATCAAAAAAAATTCTTTTGGGACATATAAAATATGTTTTCAAACCACAAAAGTATAAACTTTTAAAATATGAATCTCACTTAATGTTTTGAACAAATAAAAATTCAAATAAGTTCATGTTTGCATTAAATTCATTTAATTCTTGCTTAAGCTTGTTTAATTCCTAAATAATTCATTTGAAATCCTTTTTCAACAAGTGAAACATGTAATCCACCCAAAATCTTGTGTTCTTTCCAAATATGAATTTTGTTATCTATTTTGAACAATTAAAAGTGGTGAAAACAACAAATGCTTGTGTGACACCTTTAAGAAACCAAAATTCCATAACTTAATAACTGAATTTCTAAACTTGTTAAGCCTTATTTCCATTTGATTCTATTGTTGTTATTTTGCTGTTTTCCTCATCCATGCATCATGCTAATCAACTTTCATATGATGATTAGTTGTAAAACAATTAATTCAACCATAATTCATGGGCTTTCCATATGCAATCCAATTGCATATGGGTCCATTTAATCCTGTTTCTATCTTGTCAACTAGTTTATTTTGATGCAACCATTAACTTGACATGCATCATCTTTGATTGTGCACAATGCCATGATAATGATTGTTTATATTTCTGCCTTGTTTGTTTGCTTCTTCTCGGATACACGACGACGTTGAGACCGACGATACTTACGACACCCCGTCTAAGGAGTTAGCTCAGTACCAGGCTACTGGGTTTGCAGGCAAGTTATCACTCACATGAACCATCGTGTTCCTTTCAACATTGGTTACCGATACTTTCCGTTGTCTATTCTGCTAGCCTTATGATTAGTTGCTTCTGTTACGAACCTATCACATGTATCCTTTAACCCTGATATTGCCTCACCTCCATACCCATAACCATTGTTTGAGCCCGTGTCTTACTAGCATGCTTAGGTTGTTTTGCTCGAGTCTGTTACCCGTTACTTTCTGTTACTATTTCTATCACGTTCTGGGGGCTCGATGTTTAATCAATCAATTCATGCTAATGTTATTATCAATAATAAATTTGATGATAAGGCACCGGCAGGAGGCCCTTTGTGGTTTTGAGGCCTGCTAGTGTCGACCCTAATAGGAAAAGGGTCTTGTCTACTGATCCATGATGAGCGCACTACCCGCATGTGGGAAGCGAGTATGGGCGCCCCCCTCAATTTGACTCGATTCGCATCTCGTCCAAATCGCCTCATTTAGTTCGGGTTTTCCATTTGCTGCATGCATGATCTTGCGAGCCCTTGGTACCCGGGTGGAACTTTCGTAGTCGGCATATAGGGGGACACGTTCTTAGAGTGCTATGAGGGTCCATTTTCTTCTGGGCTCGATTAGCCGTGCGCCCAAGGTGCTTTGGGCTTGATGCGAAGAAGAGTTGAGTTGTGTAGAGTACCTCGCTTGGTGGGGTGATCTCCCATCTGGCGGGTTATTCTTGCGTGTACGGCCAAATTGGTGCAACCCTGCAGGGATAATCTTCTCGAGAAGCCGTGTTTTCCGCGGTTATGGATTACTTGGTGAAAGTACTGGCTAACAAGTACTCAGGACAACTTAAACTAATGATTCACAATCTCACCCAATGATTAACAACTTGACTAGTAATAGGCTTATTGACACAATAATTTGAACCATCATTAATTCAACTGTGTGAGTTATCCTCGGATTGCTTCTTTGGATAAGGGGCGAGATCCTGGATGGGTTTGTTCGAAGTTATCTTTCAGTTGGTTACAATCCTCGATCTTATCTCCTTTCTGTTAGTTGGAAGTTATAGATTTCTGTAGTTGGTTAGCGCAGCCAGTTGCAGCATCTTTTATATCCCATTTTCCCTCCGTTGAACCCAAAGCATCTGTGCTTGGTGTTAACGGGTTACACTTTGGTGAATTGTGAGTCTTGCTTGCCAGTACGTTTATGTATTGACCCCTTTGGGGCTGTGGTTTACGCAGACGACGTTTCCGAGGATCTACATGGTGGCTACTAGGTGGAGTATGACGAGGCTGCTGACGAGTAGATAGCGGTCCCGGGCAGGATCCGAGACTTCGTGGATGGGCTCCGTCTTTTCGTTTCCGGCCTCTTAGGCCTATTTGGTTCTTGTCTGTACCCAGAAATGTTGAATGCTTCCGCTGTGATGTACTGATGTATTGTTGGGACATGTGTCCTCTGGATGATTGTATTTGCTATTTTTGCCTTAGTGAAGGCCATTTGCAACTTATTTCAATCTTTTGTGTCGTAGAGATCTGTTGTGATATCACTTGTTAAACGCCGTTGACGTACCATGTGTGTATGGTTTGAAGTACGTCAATGGAAGTATCCTGATTTCTACGGGATAGTTTACATCGACGGTGAACAATAACGGTTGGTTGTCGCACATAAGTGCTGGCCTACCCGTAAGGGGACGCGGGAGCCGTTAAGCCCCGTAATCCAACCAAAATACTGTTCAGTTCGTACGGTGAGTATCCTCTAGAAGTCCGGGTGCGACAACACTGAAATTCTTTGAACTTTTCAAACGTTTCAGATTTGTGTTTCATTCAGTAAATATACCCATATCTACTCAAATCATATGTGAAAGTGACAAAATAACGATATCCACCGCGCGCCGATACACTCATTGGTCCACATACATCAGTATGTATGATTTCCAATAAGTCTGTCGCCCGTTCCATAGATCCAGAAAATGGGGTTCTTGTCATCTTACCCATAAGGCATGGTTCACATGTTTAAAATGATTCATAATCAAGTGATTCTAAGAGTCCATCAGAATGGAGCTTCTTCATGCGTTTAACACCAATATGACCTAAGCGGCAATGCCACATATAAGTAGCAATATCATCATTTAACTTAATTCTTTTGGCATTCACATTATGAATATGTGTATCAACATTATCAAGATTCAAAAGAAATAAACCATTCTTCTCAGTTGCATGACCATAAAAGATATTATTCATATAAATCGAACAACCATTGTTCTCGGACTTAAAGGAATAACCATCCCGCATTAAGCAAGATCCAGAAACGATATTCATGCTTAATGCAGGCACCAAATAACATTTATTGAGGTTTATAACTAATCCCGATGGTAGACGTAGAGGTAGCGTCCCGACGGCGATCACGTCAACTCTTAATCCATTGCCGATGCGCATCGTCACCTCATCCTTTGCTAGTGGTCGCTTATTCTGCAGCTCCTGTTTCGAGTTACATATGTGAGCAACCGAACCAGTATCAAATACCCAGGTGCTACTGCGAGTACTAGTAAGGTACACATCAATAACAAATATATCATATATACCTTTGTTCACTTTTTCGGCCTTCTTATCTGCCAGATACTTGGGGCAATTGCGCTTCCAGTGGCCAGTACCCTTGCAATAGAAACACTCAGTCTCAGGCTTAGGGCCATGCCTGGTTTTCTTCTCAGCAGTAGCAACAGATTTGCCACCCTTCTTGAAGTTTACCCTTGGCTTGCCTTTCTTTCCTTTCTTGAAACTAGTGGTCTTATTGATCATCAACACTTGATGTTCTTTCTTGATCTCCACTTCAGCAGTTTTAAGCATCGAGAGAAGCTCAAGAAGAGACTTCTTCATGCTCTGCATATTATAGTTCATCACGAAGTTCTTGTAACTAGGTGGCAGAGATTGGAGAACACGATGTATCCCTAGCTCAATGGGAATCGATATTCCCAAGGCTATGAGCTTATCAGCATACGCAGACATTTTGAGTACCTGCTCACTAACGGAGCTGTTCTCTTCCATCATGCAGCTAAAGAACTTTTCTAAAGCGTCATAACTCTCAACTGCGGCATGGGTATCGAAAATCATTTTCAATTCTCCCATTGTGGCATAAGAAGTGTTGTTCTCGAAACGTTTTCGCAGCTCTGGCTCTAATCCATAGAGGATGCCGCAGTGAACTATACCGTGGTCTTCTTGTTGAGTCAGATAAACATTTTTATCTTCATCAGAAGCATCTTCAGCGGGCTGGTCACCTAGAGGTGCATCAAGCACATAGAGCTTCTTGCAAGCGGTGAGGAGAATCCTCAGGTTAAGTGCCCAGTTGGTAAAGTTGCTTCCATTGTTCGCTAATTTCTCTTTTTCCATGAACATATTGAAATTGAAGGTAGGTGGTGCCATGATCTACAACATATTTGCAAAGACTATTTAGACTATGTTTATGATAAATTAAGTTCAAGTTAATTCTAAAATTATCCCATGAACTCCCACTCAAAAACAACACCCCTCTTAGTTGTCTTTAGTGATTACACGAACCAAATTCACTACACCGAAACCGATCATCACGTGAGACGGTGCAGTTGCAAAGGCGAACATCAACATGTTCATCATATCATTCATATGACTCATGCTTTACCTTTCGGTTACGTGTTCCGAGGCCATGTCTGTACATGCTAGGCTCGCCAAGTAGAACCGTTGTATTGCATGTGTTTCAAGGCCATGTTTGTACATGCTAGGCTTGAAAACACCCGTTGTATGCGAACGTTGAGTCTATCACACCCGATCATCACGTGGTGTCTCGAAACGACGAACGTTCTTAACGGTGCATACTTAAGGAAGAACACATTATTATCTTGATATTAAGTGAGAGGGATAATCTTATAATGCTACCGTCGCGATCTAAGAAAAATAAGATGCATAAAAGGATAAACATCACATGCATGGATAATGTGATATGATATGGTCCTTCCTGCACTTGATCTCCATCTTGTGCATCATGGTATGATCTCCATCATTCCACCGGCGTGGCACCAAGGTCTGTGGCACCTCCATCTTGATTGTCCATTACAACATATCACATGGATATGACATACAACACGCAGGCCATAAAATAAGACAACCATATGGCTCCAGCCGGTATGTCAATAATTTACAAAAGATATCATCTCATACATAACATTTGTAACATTGACCATATCACATCACATGCCTTGCAAAAACAAGTTATACGCCTCTAATTTATTTTGCATATTTTACGTGGTTTTGGGCTTACAAGGATAGAACCGTTCATACCTACGTACAAGAAACACAACGTTGATAAAAGATATTTTTAACAACCCTTCGTAGATTAGATCTTAACTATAGTAGGAGAAACCGACACCCGCAAGCCACTTATGCAATTCAAGTTGCATGTTAGTTGTGGAACAAGTCTCATGTACGTGGACATATAAAGTTAGTCCGGGCCGCTTCATCCCACTATGCCACTAAGATCATAAAATACTTAAAGAGGCAAAAACATGATCATCAACGCCCATATACTCCTATGTGTTCTACCCGTACAATTCATCTACGCATAGATCCGGCTCTGATACCACTGAAGGGGAACGTAGCATAGAAAACAAAAAAATTCCTACGCGCGATAAACCCGAAAGGCCAAGATCTAATCTATGAGATGAAAGGAAACGGGGAGAAAGAGAGTCTTGAGATAACATACCCTCGAAGACTCAAAGTGGTACGAGAAAATATCTCGTTGTTGGCGTAGTCGTTCTCACGCCGATCCCGAGCGAGAAGAAGAGCACCGCAATCCGGCGGTGCCTCCGTAATCGGTCACACGTTCAGCTCGATGAAGACTTCCGTTCCCTCGTTCCAGCGGGTTGTGGAAGTAGAGGATCCCTCCGGAATTCCAGCAGCACGACGGCGTGGTGGTGGTGAAGAATCCCACGGTCAGGGCTTCGCCAAGCCGGAGACCGTGGAATGAAGCAACGGGTGGAAGGGAAAATGTGTGGGCAAGTGTGTGAAGAAGAGAGAGCCCTCACCGTCCTTTTATAGGGGAGGGGGAGGCAGCCCAAGGGGGGTGCGGCCAGCCATGGGTGCCCCCACCCCTTCCTCTCTTCATGTGAGTGGAAGCTCCACTCACACCCACTCAAAATTCCTTAATTTCCCAATGAGAAAATCCAAAGGTTTTTCTTTAATAAATAAATAAATAATTTTTATTTCTTTTATTTACATTTGTTAATTCCATTAACAAACAATTGCATGCAGCACCTCAAACCATTTTTTAATTCTATTAACAACCGTTCGACGAAAAACCCCTTGAACTATTTCAATTTTCCCCGAAACAATTTCGGAGCTGCCCAAAATATTCTTCGGTATTCCGTACCCTCTCTAAACGCTTCATCGAACCTTAAGTGTGCCTCCCTACGGTTCGTGAATATTATAGACATGATCGAGACTCCTCTCCGATCAATAATCAACAGCGGGGTCTGGAAAACCATGATGACTCCTATATATTCAACGATGACTCTCGTGATCGTGTGAACCTTTCAACGTTGTAACGATTTCCCTTTGTCTCGCGATATATTACTTGTCCGAGATCTGATCATCGGTATCCACTATACCTTGTTCGATCTCGTTATCCGACAAGTACTCTTTTCTCTTTCCCGTGATATAACATCCTTGTGATCATATCACTTGCTTGCAAGCGGTGTCAATGTGATATCACCGAGAAGGCCTTGAGTATATCTATCCATCATATTGGATGGACAAATCTCATTCTCGATCCATGAGCTTCAACTAACACTTTCCGAATATCCAATGCCACCTTTATAGTCACCCTTTTACGGTGTGACGTTTGATGTCATCAAAGTATTCTTTCGGTATTAGTGATTAACATGATCTCATGGTCTAAGGAATAATGTTACTTCGAATGTAAGATATAACAACAAAACCAAATGACTTGATCGTATTGTTATACTTAGTTAGGGTTTAAGTTCATCATGTCATTATCCTAATGATATGACCCTGTTATTAACAACATCCAATGTTCATGATCAGGAAACCTTGATCATATGTTTAATCAACGAGCTAGTTAAAAGAGAGGCTTCACTAGGAACGTCGGTTTGTTTATTAATCACACATGTATCAACGTTTCCGGTTAATACAATTCTAGCATGAGAAATAAACATCTATCATAAACAAGGAATAATATATAATAAATACTTTATTATTGCCTCTCGGGCATATTCCCTTCAGAATGGGTATTGGATTCCCAAGATTCCCTTACTCCCTATGTTATGGCTTCACCAGCGTCAGATTCTCTTTCGCGGGTTCTACTTAGAGCCCAAAACTCCCGGATCTCACGGAACGGGGGGAATCTTGCCAAGAGGCAGGATCTACCATTTTATTGGGTGTTACTTGGGCCTAACCTAACACAACCAAGTAATTTGTTCCACTTTGCTACCCCTTTCCGGCTCACGTAGAGGGTCCAAAACGACAATTCCGTCTTTTCCCCAGCGGGGCTACGGTTTCTCTATAGAGGGGCCTCCAGATCATCTGAATGATACACCATGGTATGACATACCATGTGTATGTATAGTGTTTCATGGGTCTTGGATGCCCAATATTCCTTCTCTCTCTCTGTTAGTGCTTCATCGGCGCGTCAGGTTCTCTCTGGCGGGTTCTAGGACTACTTAGAGGCCGAAACTCCCTAAACTGATGGAACTCAGGGAATCTTGTCAACAGGTGGGCCCAACCATTTTCTTGGTGTTCCTTGGGCCTAACCTAACTCAAACAAGAAATTTGCTACCCCTTTCCGGCTCAAGTAGAGGGGCCAAAACGATAGTTCCGTCTTTTTCCCAGCGGGGCTATGGTTTCTCTGGAGAGGGGGCTCCGGGTCGTCTGAATGCCACCAAATCCCATGGTATGGCATACCATGTGTGTTAGAGTGTGGAATGGGTCTTGTGTTCCCATGATTCACTCGCTCTCCTTGTGTTAGGGCTTCAGCGGTGTCAGATTCTCTCTGGCGGGTTCTAGGATTACTTAGAGCCTGAAACTCCCGGATCTGACGGTACTGGGGGAATCTTGCCAAGAGGTGGGCCCTAACATTTATTTGGGTGTTCCTTGTGAATAACCTAATACAACCAAGTATTTGGTTCCACTTTGCTACCCCCTTCCACCTAACGTAGAGGGGCCAGAACGGCAGTTCCGTCTTTTTTCCCAGCGGGACTATGATTTCTCTAGAGAGGGGCCTCCAGATTATATGAATGCCACCAAATACCATGGTATTCCATACCATGTGTGTTATACTGTGTAGTGGGTCTTGGATGACCAAGATTCCCTCTCTCACTGTGTTAGGGATTCACCAGCGTGGGATTCTCTCTAGCGGGTTCCAGGACTATTTAGAGCCCAAAACTCCCGGAACTGACGGAACTCGGGGAATCTTGCCAAGAGGTGGGCCCTACAATTGTCTTGCGTGTTCATTGGTCCATACCTAAGACAACCAAGCATTTGGTTCCACTTTTCTACCCCCTTCCGACTCACGTAGAGGGGCCAGAACGGCAGTTCCGTCTTTTTCCCTAGCGGGGCTATGATTTCTCCGGAGAGGGGGCTCCGGATCGTCTGAATGCCACCAAATCCAATGGTATGAAATACCATGTGTTTTAGAGTGTTTCATGGGTCTTGGATGCTCAACATTACCTCACTCGTTGTGTTATGGCTTCAATGGCGTTGCATTCTCTCTCGCGAGTTCAAGGACTACTTAGGCCCGAAACTCCCGGATGTGAAGAAACAGGGGGAATCCTACCAAGAGGTGGGACCTACCATTGTATTGGGTGTTACTTGGGCCTAACCTAACACAACCAAGCAAGTACTTCCACTTTACTACCCCCTTCCGGCTATGTAGACGGGCTAGAACAACAGTTCCGTCTGTATTCCCAGCGGGCCTAGGGTTTCTCCTGAGAGGGGCTCTCGATCATCTGAATACCACTAAATCCCTTGGTATTCCATACCATGTGTGTTATAGTGTGTAATGGGTCTTGGATGCCCAAGATTCCCTCTCTTTGTGTGTTAGACCTTCGCCGGCGTCGGATTCCCTCTAGCGGGTTCCAAAACTATTTAGAGCCCAAAACTCCCGGATCTGACGGAACAAGGCGAATCTTGCCAGGAGGTGGGTCCTACCATTTATTTGGTGTTACTTGGGACTAAAATAACACAACCAAGCAATTAGTTCCACTTTTCTACCCCATTCCGGCTCACGTAGAGGGGCTAGACTTATAGTTTCTTGTTTTTCTCCACCAGACCTAGGGTTTCTCCGGGGAGGGGCTCTAGAGCGTCTGAATTCCCACCAAATCCTAGCGTAGGACAAAAAATGTGTGTTATATTGTGGCATGGGTCTTGGATGCCCAATATTCCCTCACTATTTGTGTTATGGCTTCACCGACGCCGCACTCTCTTTCGCGGGTTACAGGACTACTCAGAGCCCGGAACTCCCAGATCTCACAGAATGGGGGGGGATCTTGCAAATAGGTGGGACCTACCATTGTCTTGGGTCTTACTTGGGCCTAACCTAACACAACCAAGCAATTGGTTCCGCTTTGCTACCCCATTCCGGCTCACGTAGTGGGGCCAGAACGGCAGTTCCATGTTTTTTCCCAGGGGGGATATGGTTTCTCTGGAGAGGGGCCTCCGGATCGTCTGAATGCCACCAAATCCCATGGTCTGCCATACCTTGTGTGTTAGAGTTTGGCATGGGTATTGGATGCCCAAGATTCCCTTACTCCCTGTGTTATGGCTTCACCGGCGTCAGATTCTCTCTCGCGGGTTCTACTTAGCCCGAAACTCCCGGATCTCACAGAACGGGGGGGGGGGGGGGGAATCTTGCCAAGAGGTTGGACCTACCATTTTATTTGGTGTTACTTGGGCCTAACATAACACAACCAAATTGGTATCACTTTTCTACCCCTTTCCGGCTCACGTAGAAGGCCAAAACGGCAGTTCCATCTTTTTCCCAGTGGGGCTATGGTTTCTCTCGAGAGGGGCCTGTTTTGCTAATTTAGGGTGTGGTGTTGTGTTCATCTCATACATGCATGAAATAAAAATTTAACCATGTTTGAAACAATTTAAATTGTGAATTTAAATGGTTTGAGAAAATACCACAAATAGTACTTAAAATGGGTTCCAAAATTTTGTACTGAAAAGTAATTCAATTTAACCAAAAACAAATACGGTGTGGTGGGAAATTTGATAAGGTTTTCAAATCTTATTTTTGCCAAAAAAATCTTGCAAAAAGGCCCTGAAAACATGGGTTTATGTCAGTTTTTCTAAAGAAAAGGCCTCTTGTGTAAAATTCCCAAACCTAGGCGGTTTTGTGGAAACTACCCTTTGTCTTCTACCTCCTGCCAGTAGGAGAAGCTCCGTGGCCGTCGGCGCCACGTGCTGCTAGCACCTCCCCCCTGCGCAGGTGACCATCCTAGGAGAGCGACGTGCCCTCCTTCTCCTCCTCCTGCACCGAGCTCTTTCCCTCTCTCTCTGTAACCTCCCTCCGAAGACCAAACCCTAGCTCACAGGCCGCCGCTCGTCTCCTTCTTTCAAGCCACTGCTGATACCCTATAAGCACCCCCATGCGTTCCCCATGGTCTCCTTTTCCTCATGTACGAGTATCGCTTGAGTGGAGTGGCCGAGCCGCCGGAATCGGAGTCGTCTTCTCGGCGGCCGGCGAGCCTCCGCCGCGCCATCGCCGTCGATTGCGGAATCCTGGAGCGACTCCGTCCGTTCCTACGGCCTCCTGGTGAGGTACTGGTCCTCCTGGACCTTCCCGTTTTCTCCCTCCCCCTCTGCATATTCACGGCACCGTGCGCCACCGCTCACCACCGCAGGTGGTGGTCGCCGGAGTATCCCCTGTGACCATTTGGTCCTTCAACCACCGCTGGACGACTCCCCGCGACCTCCCGCGTGGTATGTTTTGATTTCGAAACCACACACTAAATCGCGAGATTGTTCAAGCCAGTGCTATTTTTGGCCATTGATGACGTCATCCCGACGTCATCATGACGTCGTATCTATTTTGTCTCTTTCCAGAAACTGGTTAATAATAAACAGAATAATAATTAAATTTAATAATTGAATAACTAATGTTTTACACCTCTGAAAAGTAAAAGGAAGGTACCAAAATGTTTAAAAAATTATTTCCAACCCAACAATGTCATTTTCATGTATGTTTGACAAAGTTAAAAAATGACCATTATTTTAATGTCATTTAATTCATTTAAAATAGAGAAAATAAGTTTTCATTCAATAAAATTATAAAATTAAAAGTTATATATCAAATTGCTCAAAATGACAAATGCCACCTGTTTATTATGTTTTAAAACCCATTTGAGCAATTAAAATTGTACTCACTTTCATAATCACCCGAATTGCCCTCTGGGGTCTGTTTCGGGCTAATTTTAGTAAAATTGCATAACTGACATACGAACCATAGCAACCCATCGAACATGTTTAGGGCTTTATTTCAGTGCATTAACTTGCTCATGCATACATATTGCGCATTGCATCGATGTCATGTTCGATTGTTGTTCTTCTTGTTTCGGTGTTTGTTCCCCCTCGGTAGAACGTGACTCCGAAGAGAAGGCCAGCAGCTCCATCGGCGAATACTTGATCTTAATCGATAAGTAAAGCACTTATTCTTGAAGCCTCTATCTGGTTTTCTTATAACCAAGGCAAGCATAACCTCTTATCTGCTCATATATGTTTTCCAACGTCCTTTGATTCTCGTACTTTGCATTCGATTCCAAAGTATTCGATGCTAGTAGATATAGTTCACCTATATACTGCATTGCCTCAATATCCTGATCCACTGCTCCTATCCACCATAGATTTGCTTGTGTGCATCGCCAGAGCGTCATATCTGCTTCGCTTAGCTTTACATGTTTGTTCCCTCTGCTCCATCCGGTTGATGAATCAGAGTTGCGATAACCTAGTATGATATGATGACGTGGTGAGATGAGCATTGTGTGGTTAACTTTACTAAGGCTGGTATGGGAGGCCACTTGGGAAGTGGTTGTTCGTCCTATACTCGCCAACCCTAGGATTGAGGTCTCGAGCGGAAGCCAATACTGAGCGTGCAACAACACGCGGGGTCTAAGTAAACGCACTCGACCAACTAACTTGTTTGGCCAGATCCATGAGTCACGTAGTTTGAGATTTCCATTCAGCACCGCAAATAAAACATTTTAAACGGTTTTGAAAACAAAATGCTCCGCTAGGTCGTGACCGAGGCCAAGTGATGGACGTACACGGATCTTGACCCCGCCTCACAGATACAGGTGCCGTCAGGAGGATGGCCAACTCCATGTTGACGTGGTAGCCCTGTCTTGGGTTGACTCATTGTCGAATCTCAGACTCTATAAATCCCTCGGGTGAACCCATAGGATTTAGAATAGGAGAACCCATGAGCGCTGGTGGCGATCGTCGGCTAAACAGGGGGCAAGATTTACCCAGGTTCGGGGCCCTCGTAGAGGTAAAACCCTTACTCCTGCCTCTGTCGATCTGTATTAATCGAGTAGATCGGTTACAATGATTGTGGCTCAAGTCGAGAGTATGATCTCGAGCTCAAGGCTTTGGTGTTGCGGTATTGCTTGGTCCTCTTCCGGTGGCTCTCCTGGCCTTATATAGGTGGCCAGGTCTCAAACCCTACCCGGAGAGGACTCGAACTCTAACCCTAGGTCGGTTACACGTTTCCTAACTTAACCCGCAAGGTAGTGCGGGTGGGCTTCACGTGGGCCTTCTAGAACACTCCAAGGGCTCCTCTTCTTGGGCCTTAACCTTGGGCCTGAGACGGGGTGTCCTTACCCGCAGGGTCCAGGATCCATGCCTTCGTCAGTAGCCCCCGAGCGTTTGCTCGAGTAGGATTTTTCCAGTCGAGTAGACGGTCAAACCTTTTTCTGTCTTTCTTTCTATCGGATAACCAGTATGGTTGTTTTCCTGTTTTAAGGGTGCACACCCTGTGTAATGAGTTTTTATACCCGAGTATCGAGTAATTCAAGTGCATGTATTTATGGCTTTTTATCGCAGAAGGATACGGCACAGTAGCTTGGCTCTCCCGAAAGATCAGGGCCAATTAATTGCAACTAGGGCAAAAACAATTCTGGCCTACACAGATTCGAGACCTCCGACTCGAACCCGATGAGGTGATTGTTGCGACTGGGCCGTTGTGGTCTTACCGAGTCGAACTTAACCTATGGGGGCACCCGGCGCGTCCGCTGGGATTTTTCTTCGTGTTGTTGACACGGAATCATACCGGAGGACGCAACTTGAGGACGATTCCAGGCCCTTAAGAGAGATCTTTCAGGTCTTACCTTCATATCCGAAAGAATATGGCATCCGGATGTGCCTAGTCGGCTGAACAATCCAGGTTTATGATGTGTAAATATCATGTGAATGAAAAAGCAGGTTCTGCCTACTCGCGTAATTTTTAACCTTGTAGTTCCTTATCCATACGAAAGGGTTTCCGTGTTAGGAATTCTATGCCCATATGAAAGAGTTTTCATGTTTGGGATGTTGTGCCCGTAAGAAAGAGTTTTTCGTGTGTAGGGTATTTTTCCCTGTTAAAGAGAGTCTAGGATTTTCTTATCCGAAGGAGTTTGTTCATACAAAGTTGTTTTCGTGTTTGAACTTTCCATTTGAAATATTCCGAGTTTGATGATGCACGCTATGACGTCATGGCGCACTTTTATCCTCCCGATGGGACGTGACGGGGCGAGAGCAGAAGTGCTGGCCCACCTAGTCAGATTTTTGACCGGAAACGAGACGTCGTTCCCGGGTTTCACGCGAACCGCGCAGTAAATGTGCACGATCTACTGTTAAGATCATGGCAGGAAACAACATCCACCGCCTCCTCGTTTCGCCTTCGCACGTGGTGGCTGTGATGGACGCCACGTCGCGCATCAAGTGGCTAGGATCGAGTAGCCCCGTGTATAAGTACGGGTCTTGGTGAAGCGATGAAACTTTCCCAGCCTTCGTCTTCGAGTTCATCTTCTTCCTCGCGCTCGTCTTCCTTCTCTCCTCGAGCTCGTGCTTAGCGGCGATGGCGGGAGGCAAGAAACGCGGCGCTGCCATTTCGGCGTCAGGAGAAGTTTCGGCACAACCTGCACCGCGCTCGGGCGACTGGCGCTCGCCCAACTTCACGGCGAAAAGTATCAAGGAGATGCAGCGGGAGGGGCTGCTGCCCGCGGAGTCCGAGAAGCGGGTGCGCCTCGGCAAGAAGGAGGAGGTACCCAACCCGCACGCGAACGAACGCGTGGTCTTCGCGGACCACGTGTCGCGCAGACTTTCTCTTCCCCTCCATCCATTCCTCGTGGCATTGCTATATGTCTTTGGCATACAGCTCCACGATCTTCCTCCGAATGCAATGCAGCACATATCGTGCTTCATTGTGTTCTGCGAATGCTTTTTGGGCATTCGCCCACACTGGGGCCTCTGGAAGGCCCTTTTCAAAGTTCAAATCTTCTGCGAGAAGTCGCAGGTAGAATCTGAGCCCGGCGAGCCACTACGCACCGGTGGCTTCGGGATCCAGGCGAAGCCGGAGAACGGCTACTTCAGCATGTACTTCATCGACTCCGCCCATGGATGGAGAAAAAAGTGGTTTTACGCCATCGACGACAGCTCGGATGGGATCCAGGAATTCCATCCGTTCGCTGTCTTGAAGAAACGGAAATCCTGGCGCACAAATTGTCGGCTGAAGAGACCCAGGTCGTCACGCCGCTACTCGCCAGGGTGGCTGCCCTCCGTGACCAAGCTGCTGGAGTCGTGCTAAACGGGCTGCACTTGGCGAGCATCTTCCTCAAGCGCAGAATTCGACCCCTGCAGCACAGACCTTCCACGATGTGGGAGTACCAGGGCTCTGAGGATCCTAGCCGCGTGAGCCGTGAAGAACTCTGGAACGTTGAGTTCGAGAAAAAGATCGCGGCTATCACCAGCTTGAACGTGGGAGAAAAAATCCCCGACTGCACAGTCGCAGCCTTCGATGCATCAAGGCCTCCGCCAACCGAGGTGAGTTTGTCCTTCTTTCTCTCTTTTATTTTCTTCCTTGTTCTGAATTTTGGTCGACTGAATTTTCCCTTGTTTTCTTCTGTCTTCTTTCCTAGAGCTTATCCGTGGCCACCTGCTACCCTCCGGTTTCCGAGGAGGAGGCCTCAGATTTGTTGGCGAGTAACTTGGACGGCCCGAACGATACCAGTGTTGCCAACGCTTCTTCGAGTTCCGAGCACGATTCTTCGGATGACGCAGAGGACTCGAATGGCGGTCTCCTCCATCGCAAACGCTGTCGAGTGGAGGATGACGAGGATACTTCCAAGGACAACTCCTTGGAGGAATCTCCCGGGAAGGGGCCCATCTCTGTAACTCCGCTACGCTCACTCGCCCCTTCCCCTTCGTTCCCAGTAAACCAAACCGCCTGGAATGCGGATATGCTGGATGAGGAGGACGATGATGACGAGTAAGTTTCTCTCCTTGTTCTTTAGTCGAACTTTTCCTTTCGCATTTTGTTGACACTTTGTCTTTATTGCAGCCTGCAAGCTATCAGTCCTCGCAGGTACGCCTCTTCCCTTCCTCCCGAGAGGAGGAATAAAGCGGCAGCTGCGGGTGAGACTCCTACTGCCGGCACCGTTCAAAATTCACCAAGTGTGGCTCCCAACGCGGCGACTATGGAATACAGAATTCCTAGTTCTGCTGCTGGAGCTTCGGCTTCAAAAGAGGTGTCGGGCAGCTCGGCAGATCCCCTCTCCCTTGCTAAGGGCTAGGTAAATTCCGCTACTCGCCTTTTAATGCTTTAACATCCTTGGATTTGTTATCGGGTGCACGACAGTGCTCCCGATGGGAGTAGCCCCCGAGGCTGTAGTCGATCGCATGCGATCGGCTACAGGCTCAGAGATTGTCTCTTCCTTCTTCTTAGTTTTATCGGGTGCACGGCAGTGCTCCCGATGGGAGTAGCCCCCGAGGCTATACTCGAATGTTTGCAATCGGGTATAGGCTCAAATTTCACTCTTCTGATTCTTCCATCTTCATGTTCTTTGCAGTCGCTTGTTGACTCCCTTGCGGCGATTGGTCGCCGTGTTGTTTTCGCTGAGTCGGAATGCGGGATCCTTCGAGCGGACCGTAATCAACTCGCCTCAGAAAACAAGCTTCTTCGAAGAAAGTTTACCATCTTTTCCTGTTTTCGTTCTTCCATCAACTTTTTGGCTCTGATAAATGTTGCTGTGCAGCTCAACTTGAGTTTTTGAAGACCGAGAAGGAGAGTATCTCTACTCGGGCAACAGCTCTAGAGGCTGATCTGGCGGCTATTCGACAAGAACTCGAGGCTTCCCGCATGCACTCGACTGATCTTGAAGGGAAGCTTGCGGCCGCCCAGGACGCTTTGAAGAGCTTGGAGGATGCTGGCACTAAGGCGGATGCCAACCTTGTCGCCTTCCTTCGTCCTCTCGCCGAGCGTTTTGCGGGTAAGCTACTTTTGTCTTGCAATTTTGTCTTCTATCCTGGTGAGTTTTTTGGGTCTTGACGTTTTTCTTTGTAGGTCTTCTGGGTGCTCCACTGGAGGTTCCTAGAGTCCAGCGGGTGGCGAAGGAGTTTGCACTTTGGTTGGCGACGCCACCCGAGTGCTGACACAGCTGCATGGCCGCCTACTCGTCAATGCTGTGTCTCCACCCATGCTAGGTGATCTGCTGAAGATCTTCTCGGAGAGCAATCTCCTTGATGCCTACGCGGTCGCTCAGTCGGAATCTGGGCGAAGACTGCCATCCAGTTCGCGTTGGCGCATGGAGTTAGCGGCTTGGAGGAGGCCTGTCGTGGGATAATCACGGCAGACGTTACCGGGGGTAACTTGTCTTGGGGCAAATCGACTCTGGTGTTTGGGAGAGGGTTTAGCTCAAAGGAAAACATGATGATGTGCGATCTGGTAGCCGGCAATCAAGTCGCCGAGTCTCCGATCTAGATATACTAACTCAGCTCTCGTGTTACACTGGATACTCGATACCTAGCAATGTTGCTCGAACTCTTGGATCTCCTCTAGCGTAACCCTAGGGGCCGGCTTATATAGTATCCGGACCCCCTGGCCTACTCTCCAAGGCGTACTCTGAATCCTACCCGGACACTGCTTACAAACCCTAAACTTCCTTATCGGAACCCACAATCCGGGTTACGAGGCCTACACTCTTGGGCCTTCTAGAAACTCCTTTATCCTAAGCCGGGTCTTGCGCAGCGTCCTTTGGGCCGAGTTACTCCTTGGCGTTGGCCAGTTGTCCCTCCTCCTTCACGCGCCAGTGCCAGTGCTAATCCAGATGCTGCAGCAGCCAAGACTGCTGAAGAAGAAGTCAATGAGCGGGACCCGGCTGGCAAGCAGGAAATACCCAAAGTTAGGAACTCCGAGTGTTTATCAGAATATCAGAACCAAGTGTACAATCAATCAGTCGGGAATTCTAACCTATCACAGAACGATAAGTGTCGGCAATCCGGCCCGACAGCTCGTTAACCCTACCAACTGCAACATTACATCTTTTCTTGTACTTCTTCGCCTGCTTCCCGGCTTTCTTAGCTTCAGCTTCAGCCGATTCACGCCGCTTCGTTTCCGCCTTGAGAAGTTTGTCGGCTTTAGCCGATTCACGCCGCTTCGTACCCGGCATATCGGTAGGCGTCCAGGCGAACACGTCCTGATTTGAACGAATAAACTCCACAAGTGCTTTCTCCTGCTCGCTGTCCAAGTTAGATCCTATAGCAAATTGCTTAGAGGGATCACCCTCGACAAAGGCCACCATCTTGGTGTCCTGTGCTTCCTTGAACTTCGCTCTCTCATCTTTAGTATTTGGTCTTTTTAACGTTGTTCTGTCATCCGGGTCTACTTGAGACCGGTAATACTTGAGTTCCTCTTTTCTGCAAGTCTGCTCCGCCATGGCTGCATCTCCTTCATCGCACTCAGCTGCTATATGCCGGCTCCCGTGTATGGTGATGGTCTGCTTGGGACCCGGAATTTTTAGCTGTAGATACACGTAACACGGCCTGGCCATAAACTTAGCGTAAGCCGGCCTTCCGAATAGAGCGTGATAAGGACTGCGCAACTTAACCACTTCGAAAGTGAGCCATTCGACTCGGAAATTGTCCTTCGATTCTCCAAAAGCTACCTCCAATGTGATCTTTCCCTCGGGGCACGCTGAGTGACCCGGCACAATCCCGTGAAAAAATGTCGAACTTTTCTGTAGCTCGGACTCTTTGAGACCCATGCGTAGAAAGGTTTCCCAATATAAGATATTGATGCTACTTCCACCGTCCATCAGGACGTTTTTCAAGTCATAACCATTAACTTGTGGTGCAACCACCAATGCTAAGACTCCCGGGTGTTGTATTCTTTCCGGGTGATCTCTTCTGCTCCATGTTACGTCCTGCTCCGACCATCTCAGGTATCTCGGAACAGCCGAGGAAACCGAGTTTACCGCTTTTTTCAGTATCTTTTTATCCTTGTTAGAAGTTCCTGTAGTATGCACGTGATATTGTCCCAATTGCTTGGGGTTAGCTTGGAAACCTCCAGCTCCCCCTTGGTTGTTACCCGGATTTCCGCCTGCCGGGTTACCGGCTGGGGGTGGGCCGTTGCCCGGGTTTCCACCCGGACCCAGTCCTCCTCCCCGACCTGCACCCCGCATGGCTTTGTTTACTTCCTCGTTCTTCCATCTTTGTAGGTCCGCGCACTGTTCCAATGAGTGGTTAGCCGGCCTACCGTTCCTGCTGTGCTTTGGGCACGCCATTCTGAAGATATCCCAGTTGTTACCCGGCCTTGGTGGCCCTTGATAATTTCCTCCGTTATGGTTTCCTCCATTGAAATTTCCTTCTGCCCTAGGTCTCGAAGACCCGGCTTCTGTGCTAGCGACAAACTCGGAGCTTCCCTCAAACGGGCGCTTGTTTTGGTTGTTCCCATTGTTGCCTCCATTGTTACCCGGCGTTGATCCATTGCCTGTTCTTCCATTATTACTTGTGTTTGCTTTCGCTTTCTTGTCATCAACGTCCTCTTCTGTAGTGTCCGTCGCGGCGTGTTTGTTGCATGAATCCATTAGCTCTCCCATCGTAACCTCTGAAGCATTCCAACTAGATTTCATGCGAGTTAACTTTTGCACTAAAGGTATGTATTTGCACGTTTTTGCCATAGCTTGTAACGCATCCTTGGGCTGAATATATGTAGATGAGTGAAGTATCTCCATAACCCGGCGCACCCAGCTGCGCGCCGATTCTCCCTTCTTCTGGACACATCGCTCTAGGTCATCAATAGTAAATAGCTTTCTGCACGTCCCATGAAAGTGCTTGATAAATGAAGTTTTCAACTCCTCCCATGACTTGATAGATCCTTCCGGTAGATTAGTGAACCACAACTTTGCTGCTCCTTCTGACATCATCAAGTACATGAATTTGACTTGAAGATTCTCAGATGCATTGCGAATCGACATAGCCATCTCATAGCTGCTCAACCATGTTTCTGGATCCATAGTAGGCTCATAATTCACTACTTTACCCGGTTCCTTGAATTTATCTGGGTAAGGCTCAGCTTTGATGTTATCCGACAGACACTTAGGCCCGGCAAGATTAGTCGGAACTGGCCTCACTCGGGAAACGTGTGATCCTGCGGGGGGTGCGGCTGGACGCGGTACTGCTGGTGGTCCATGCACTGCAGACCCGGCCGTGGCTCTCCTGGCTCTGGAACTATCCATAATAGCTTGCGCTGTTGATGCTGCTGGTACTGCCTGAACGCGGGGAGGAGGCGGCATTTGCTGCTGCTCTTCCCTCCGCCGCGCTGAACTTGTCTGAATATTGCCGGTATTGCCTCGTTGCTGGCTGATATATGGCGTCCCATGCATTCCACTTCTGTGATCCGGGTAATTAACTTGTTGCGCCACCGCAGTGCGCAATAGATCTATCGCCCGCCGGGTCTCCTCTGCGTGGGGTGACTCTCTCACGGGGATTTGATTCAATGCGAGTGTTGCTACATACACATTATCCATGGGGTTGTTGTAGTGACCTGCTGGTGTGCGAAATCGTGATGGTGGTGGTGGTGGTAATGTATTGCCGGTAGTAACTCCAGTCTGTGGTATGGGTAACCCGGCCTGCACGTTTACCGGTTGTGATCCTCCAGTTGCGGGTTGATGTACAGTTCCTTGGTTCGTCGCTGGAATCGGTTGATCTTGAGGCGTGATGAATAGCGCGGCCGGGTTTATGACTCCACCCGTTGCCGGTAATCTGGTCTGATGCCTTTGACGTACCCTGGCTGTTTCTTCTCGGAGCCGGTTTTCCAATGCATCCAGCTCACGCTGGCGCGTGGCCATCCCTTGCCTTTCTGCTTCTACTTGCCTTCTCTGTTGCTCCAATGCACGACGGGCTACATCCAGATCCCTAACACGTTCCGCCGCGTTTTCCGGAGTTATAACTATGGCCAAAACGGTGGGATCTAGAATCATATTGTTGTTGAACAGGGCCGGGTGTTGTGGATTTGAAGGACCCGCCCCAGGCGTCCGGTTCGCCAGATATCCGAACGTGTTTGCCTGCAACTCACTATCCGCCGCATGGCTGGTAACTGATGCCGATTCTCCGTCAACCCGGGTCAGGACCGGGTTTCCGTCAACCGGACCTTGATGCTGGGCCAATGCTTGTGCTGCTCCAACTGCGGCCGCGGTCACGTTCCCCTGATTAAGATTGGTTGCAGGAGACGTGTAGACCGCGACCTGGCGCACAACGCTTGGCGCAGACTCGTATTCCTCCTCATCACTACTATTTTCCTCGTACCGGTCCTCCAGCAGGTGCAAGATAGACTCGGTATCATCTTCTCTCATGACCCGGCCACGCGGGGTCCATGCCGGCTCCTCCGGCTGTTCCCTCTTCGTGGTGGGCTCTTCTGTCGGATCTACCGTCCCGACCGATTCTTCTCCATCTGACTGAACGTAGGTGGTCTCCCCTGACACAGAATCAAATCCAAAATCGTCAGGGATTGAACCGGACGTACGTAACATGCCGATGAAGACGTTGATCTGGCCGATTGTCACGACAGATCCGGATTCGAGCAGATCCGATTCTGTCCCCCAGCCAAAATCGTCCACCATCTTCTCTCCTTCGGGCTCGGTGTAGATCTCGCCGATGACGAGGTTCTCCATGTTCTTCTGAGCTTCTCCCGTGATGTAAACACCCTTCGACGTAGGCCCCACGGTGGGCGCCAACTGTCGTGGGATAATCACGGCAGACGTTACCGGGGGTAACTTGTCTTGGGGCAAATCGACTCTGGTGTTTGGGAGAGGGTTTAGCTCAAAGGAAAACATGATGATGTGCGATCTGGTAGCCGGCAATCAAGTCGCCGAGTCTCCGATCTAGATATACTAACTCAGCTCTCGTGTTACACTGGATACTCGATACCTAGCAATGTTGCTCGAACTCTTGGATCTCCTCTAGCCTAACCCTAGGGGCCGGCTTATATAGTATCCGGACCCCCTGGCCTACTCTCCAAGGCGTACTCTGAATCCTACCCGGACACTGCTTACAAACCCTAAACTTCCTTATCGGAACCCACAATCCGGGTTACGAGGCCTACGCTCCTGGGCCTTCTAGAAACTCCTTTATCCTAAGCCGGGTCTTGTGCAGCGTCCTTTGGGCCGAGTTACTCCTTGGCGTTGGCCTACTCGGATCTCCCTGTCGATCCTTCCACGGGCAAAAAGGTAGGGCTTCGTCGTTTTGGCGAGCCAGCCGGAGTCCTCGCTCGGAAGTTATCTGAGCTATTTGCTCGTCTTAAGGGAGGGACCACCGCCGCGAGTGGCAGCACCACTGTAGCTTCTTAGTATATTTTCCTTTTACTTAGTCGTATCGATTGTAATGAATCTTGGGATGTGCTCCCGTATTTCCATTCTCTTAATCGAGATGTTCTTCTGAAATGCTTCCTGCAATTGTGTGTTTCCTCCCGATGGGAGTAGCCCCCGAGCATTCGTCGAATACGCGACTTGATATATCTCGAATAGGGCATCTTATTCCTTTCCTTGTATTCTTCCAGGTTGCTGGGGTTGCCGCGGAGCCTTCAGGTGGACGTGCTACTCCAGCAAATCCTCTTGTTGCCGCTGTTGGGACCTTTGCAGGTCTCCGTGATCGGGTTCAGGAGGGTGAGCGCAAGCTGAAAGCTTTGCGCGGGGTAGCCGATGTGGCTAAGTCCAAGCAAAAACTGGCGATTGAGCGTGAACAGTTTTTGATGGATGAGTTGTCTTCTTTCGCTAGAGATTTGCTGTGTAAGTAATACAGCCCCCAAGTCTTTGTTGTGTTGTTTCCTTTTTTGATCGCGTATCTTTGCTCTTCAGTTGTTAAGCCGGATGATAGGGAGGAGAAACAGTGGGTAGAAAACCACATTCTTCAAGAAGCTGGCAGCTCAAAGCCTCATGCGAATAATTTTTGGTCTGATCGCAGTCGAGGCTTTGTGTTGGCTACTTTGAAGTTCCGAGTCATCCAGGCGAAGATTCTCGTGAGTTCTTGTCGGGGGATAACCCCCGAGTAGGGTAAAGGCAAGTGCTAAGGGCAGGATCAGAAGGGATATTCAGCCGAGTAGCCGCCTACCCGCTACTCGCTACCCGGTTGACTGCTACTCGGTCTTACACTAAAGATGACCAGAAGGACGAATCAAGGAAGTTATGTTCCTTCGAGTAGAAGAGTTGGTCCGAGTAAAACTGGCGAGAACCTACTCGGGCCAGTAGTCAAAGGAGCCGTTCTGACACAGGATCTCGCGTATCCGGGGTCCGTACTTGGCACTATTCACAGCACTGTTCATCTAAGGACGGCGTGCCTGACAGCGACAGTGTGTCAGCAGGGCGTCGCAGGATAGGGGGGACCTACTCTGTGTTCGGCACAGTGATACCAGACTGATCACTTGGTTTTGCCCAACGACTTTCCGGACAGGACAAGATTAGAAGCCAAAGCTGTCAGCGGGAGCTCGGAAGAAGGACGGTGTGCACACAATGTCGACATCTGTTTGTATTTGGCTGTATCCGGCTGGGCACCGAGTATATAAGGTGCCCTGCCCCCTCCTGCGCGAGGGATGCTGACCTAGATTCGAGACTTCGAGGATATTCTTGACCTAGTTCTTCAGATAGAGAGAAGAGTGGCTACTCGGTAGCAAGAACACTTGTACTGTAGCTACTCGGTGAGACCTCAATACATAAAAAGAAGGGCAGGAGTAGGGGTTTTACCTCCTCACGAGGGCCCTGAACCTGGGTAGATCGTCATGTTTGCAGTGTTTGATCTTTACCTCACGCGGCTACTCGTCGCGTGATCCCTCCCCGAGCACCTCCAGCGTCCATCGTCCCCACATCTTTAGCCATCCTATGGCATCTGCCGTGACACCACCACGACAGTTGGCGCCCACCGTGGGGCTACCAGCGGCGCTGGTTGGAGTTTCTGTTCGGACGGGATCTTCTTCGGCGGAGCGCGTGGTCTGTGGCCTTGTCCACTGATTCGGCTCCTTCGACTTCATCATCGACAACGCAGGCAACTTCGGCGGCAAGGCCATGCCGGAGGGCGGCACGGTGATCTCCTTCGGCTAGCACCTCGTCTACGTCGCCACCGCCGTCGTCAACGAGTTTCCGGAGGAGGTGCTGGTCGCAGAGGATCCTCCTGCTGTGATCGCTGCTCGCAGAAGGCCTGCGCGTCGTTCTGCGGACAGCGTGGAGGTGATGGTGGCTGGCCTGGCTGCGGATGCCGGCAAGGGTGCGGCTGGCGCCGCGAGCGTCATCGAGGATCTTGCTGGTTCAAGCGCTGGCGGGAAGACCCACAAGCCCTACGAGAAGGACTGCAACCTCCCCATCTCCACTACTCCGACCATTCCTTCGTCAGCTGCACGAATTGGCATGCCACCTCCCACTGACATCGAGCTCCTGACTATGAAGTCGCAGCTCGACCGGCAGCGGCAGGAGCTGCTCGTCGAGCAGGCGGAGCTGGATAGGATCAGGCTAGAGCTTAGCCTTGATCAGAACGAGTACAACAAGGCTCATGGTTTCACGCCAGTTGCTAGGAGGGCTAGCAAGGTAGGCGCCACGCGGCGCAACTTAGGCGCCGAGATGGCGACTGTTGTAGAGGCTCCTAGTCAGTCCGCCACCGCAAACAGCTCCACTAGGCCCAGATACAGCACCCCAGCCAAAACACTTAGAGCTGCTGAGGCCGTAGCCGCCGTGCTGCCGCATCTCGACGGCGACGCGCGCGTTAGGCAGCAGGAAAGACTCAACGAGCTAGTGCTAGAGGCTGCTAGGCAGAACGAGGAGTTCCGGAAAGCCAACCCGGGTGCTGGCGGCTCACAGGTGGTGCATTCGCATGCGGCCAGATCTAACGATCAGGCCTCATCTCTGCACCCCAGCCGCGAGAAGGACCGTAGTGGCACCTCGGGAAGGAACAGGCAAATGCAGGTGTACGACTCGACTGTCGCCGCGAAACAGCTCGCTGTGCTGCGACAGTCCGGCCAGAAACACAACTCTGCAGGAGCAGGCTTGCAAGCCCATAAAGCTCATAGCCAAACGCAAGATGGAGAACGCCCGAGCCCTTCTCGGCAACATGTTGCTCAGCCTGCTCGGTAGAGGCCTCGCCAGGCAGCTGCTGCTCAGCCGCGTGCGGCTGACCGAGTGGCCAACCTGGGGGAGCAGCCTGTGGCCATGGAGGTGGACAGATACGATGACGGCTACTCGGCCATGGGGCTGGCTGGGTATGACATCTTGGATCGCGTGGGTGAGCGCGTGCTGGAGCCCACGGATGTTCGTTACAAGTTGGGCCGGATCAGTCAGTCTGCGCGGCTTGAGAACACGGGGCCTCCCGGCCCTGAGTGCTTCGGCCCGCGCATCATGAATGAGCCGTCCGTGAAGAACTTCCAGCTCGCAAGGGGCACCAAGAGCTACAATGGCAGCACCAAGCCGGAAGACTGGCTCAACGATTATGTCACTGCGGTTCATATCGCGAACGGCAATCGGAGATGGGCAGTGCGGTACGTTCCGCAAATGCTAGAGGGTCCAGCTCGCACTTGGCTCAACAATTTGCCCAAGAACAGCATCAATTGCTGGCTGGATTTCTCGGAAGCCTTCATCAGCAACTTCACGAGCACTTACAAGAGGCCAAATAGACCGCAGCAGTTGTCGGCCTGCAAGCAGCGAGAAGACGAGACGGATCGCGAGTATCTTACTCGATGGAGCACGCTGCGGAACACCTGCGAAGGTGTGAACGAGGCGCAGGCCATCACTTGGTTTGCGCAGGGTTGCAAGCACGGCAGCATGTTGTGGCAAAGGTTGCAGAGGGAGATGCCGAACACGCTGGCAGAGACCATCAAGATTGCGGATCAGTACGCGCTGGGTGATCCTACTCAGCCACTGATGGACTCCTCCGAGCCGAGAAGAAACTTCAGCAACAAGCGCAACGAGTTCCGCAACAAGCGCAGGGGTGACCGAATAGATACTCGGTACGACCCTGAGGAGGTGAATACTGTGGGTGTTGGAGCTGGGAGTAGCCAAGGGCAAAAACCTGGTGGAGCCCAATACGGGCGCAACCAGAACCAGGGCCAAGGCAACAAGAAGCCATACCGAGCTCCTCAGCCGGGTAGCGGCAACTCGGAACCGGCTAAGAAGTTCGTCTTTGACGACATGAAGGATGGCCCGTGCAGCTTCCACACCCAGTACCCCTCAAGGCCAGCCAACCATACTACCCGGCAGTGCGAGTGGTGGGATCTTATCAAGAGCGAAGGCTTTCCTCCTCCCCCTCTTCTGCCAGCCGCAAATGCTAACGTGCAACCTGCTCGCGCACCCGCAGCTCGGCCTCCGGCGTTCCCGAGAAGAGAAAATGTGAATCAAGTGGCTTTAGGAGCCAACCGCTACTTCAACAACGAGAGTTACCGCAACAACAACAACAACCGCAACCGCAACAACAACAGAGGCAACAATGGCTACCAGGGCAACAACAATGGTAACAATGATGATGGGGGCCGCAACCAGTACCAAGAGCACCACGAGAGCTACATGATCTTCACCTCTGAGCCTGTCGACAAGCAGTCGCAGCATAGGCGTGCCATGGAGGTCAATGCGGTGATCCCTGTTGTTCCTCATTACATGCACTGGTGCAATGTAGAGATCACTTGGTCCCGAGCTAACCATCCCAAGGTGATGCCCAACCCGGGTAGCTACGCCTTGGTGCTGGACCCTACTTTCTTGGGTCCTGAGAGGAATGTGAGGTTCAGCAAGGTGCTAATCGACAACGGTAGCAGCATCAACATCGTGTACAAGGACACGCTCGAGAAGCTCGGGATTGGCGAGAACATGCTGCTACCCAGCAAGACCACCTTCCATGGCATTGTGCCGGGAATTTCTTGTTCTCCAATGGGCAGGGTGTGGATAGACGTGCTATTCGGTACCAGGGAGAACTGCCGCACAGAGAGGCTGCAATTCGAGGTGGTTGATCATCAAAGCCCTTACCACGCCCTACTCGGCAGGACTGCTCTAAGCAAGTTCATGGCTTCTACCCACGCTGCATATCTGAAGATGAAGATCCCTGGTCCCAATGGTGTGATTACCATCTCTGGTGATTACAAGAAGTCCATGGAGTGTGCCTCTGCTAGTTCTCAGCTAGCGGAGTCGATGGTGATTGCTGCCGAGAAGAAGAACATACATGAGGTGGTGGCTATGGCGCAGGCGGCGCAAGGCGTTTCACCCTGGGATGCCGAGCTCCTAGTACGGGACTGCATTCCAGGCATCCCAGGAAACGAAGAAGGTCCAGGTTGACCCTGAGTTCCCCGACCGAGTTGCCATCATCGGCTCCGGGTTGGCGGAGAAATAGGAAGGCGGCTCATCCACTTCCTCCGTGAGAATCGGGACGTGTTTGCCTGGTCCAATGAAGACCTGCCAGGTGTCCCGAGGGAGTTGGTTGAGCACTCATTACATGTGCGTCCTGACGCCAAGCCAGTGAAGCAGGCAATGCGCCGCTTTGGAGACGAGAGAAGGAAAGCTATCGGTGATCAAATCACCAAGCTGCTGATAAGCAATTTCATCGTGGAGGTGCTGCATCCGGATTGGCTAGCCAACCCAGTCATGGTCGAGAAGAAGAAGGAGGATCCTAAGGCCGCTACCGCGTGGCGCATGTGCGTCGACTACACCGACTTGAACAAAGCCTGCCCCAAGGATCCTTTTCCGCTACCTCGCATCGATCAGGTTATCGATTCCACTGCCGGTTGTGAGCTCCTGTCTTTCATAGATGCCTACTCGGGTTTTCATCAGATAGCTCTCAACCCTGCTGATCAAATAAAGACTGCTTTCATTACCCCGTACGGGGCTTATTGCTATCGTGTCATGTGTTTTGGGTTGCGGAATGCAAGTGCTACCTATCGGAGATGCATGCAGAAATGCTTGCATGATCAGCTCGGCAAGAATGTGTAGGTGTACGTAGATGACATTGTCATCAAAACGAATAAAACACATACTCTGCTTGCTGACCTTGAGGAAACCTTTGCTAATCTGCGCAAGTATAAAATGAAGCTGAATCCGAGTAAGTGCACTTTCGGCGTCCCGGCTGGCAAGCTACTCGGCTTCTTGGTGTCTAGTCGGGGCATTGAGGCCAATCCTTCAAAGATAAAGGCTGTTGAGAGCATGTCTTTGCCAAGATCTTTGAAGGATGTTCAAAAGTTTACCGGTTGCTTGGCATCTCTGAGCCGTTTTCTGGGCAGGATGGGCGAGAAGGCCTTACCTTTGTACCAACTGATGGAGAATGCCTTACCTTTGTACCAACTGATAGTTTCTATTGGCTCACTGCCTTGAAGCAAACTGAGGACATCGTAAGGAAGTGCAATGGATGCCAAAGATTCGCAAGTAAGATCCACCTGCCTGCTTCCGAGTTGAAAACCATTCCCATTACTTGGCCATTTGCTGTTTGGTGCTTAGATATGGTTGGTCCCTTGAAGCCGGCTAGAGGCAACATGACTCACATCTTGGTCACGGTTGATAAATTCACCAAGTGGATAGAAGTGAAGCCTATTCGGAAGTGCGATGGAGCCACAGCCGTGAGTTTCTTAAAGGATGTGATCCTGAGATACGGCTACCCGCACAGCATCATCACGGACAATGGCACAAACTTTGCTGAAGGAGCAATGGTGCGATTCTGCAGAGATAAGCATATCCGACTAGACGTTGCGTCTGTCGCGCATCCCGCCTCCAATGGGCAGGTTGAAAGAGCGAATGGCATGGTGCTAGCTGGCATAAAGCCAAGGCTGATTGAGCCACTGCTGAAAACACCTGGGTGTTGGCTAGACGAGTTGCCAGCGGTGTTGTGGAGTCTAAGGACTACCCCTAACCGGTCAACCGGCTACACGCTATTCTTCTTGGTATACGGGGCTGAGGCCGTGTTGCCAATAGACCTAGAGCATGACTCCCCCCGAGTAACCCTCTACACTGAGGTGGAGGCGAGAGAAGCTCGAGAAGACGACGTTGACCTGCTTGAAGAAGCAAGAGAGCTGACTCTGTCACGTTCAGCTGTCTACCAGCAAAACCTGCGGCGTTATCATAGCCGAAAGGTGAACCCAAGGGTTTTCCGAGAAGGCGACATGGTGCTTAGGCTTGTGCAACGCACAGCCGGGATGCACAAGTTGTCTCCTCCTTGGGAAGGGCCCTTCATTGTGAGCAAAGCCCTGCACAATGATGCCTATTATCTCGTGGGCGTGCGTCCATCACAGGAGAACAGGGTAGATAAAGCTGGAGAGGAATCTAAGCGTCCCTGGAATATAGCTCTACTTCGTCGATTTCATTCGTGAGCAAAAATGTGAATGTACTCTCTTATCCGAGTTAAAATTCTACTATGCAATCTGAAATTGAACTCGGGGACTGCCCTCGTCCAAAATTGCTATAAGTGTTTCTACTCGGCTTCGTTCTTTGTCCGTTCGGTTGCTCTGCTTCAAATTTCCCGAGTACATTGAGTATTGTGTTTAAACCTACATGCCAACTATTCGACTCTGCTGCTGTCCGAATCCCGGCTTCATGGCAAGCAAGAGAACAAGCAAAAGGTCAATGAGCACAAGAAAAATCGATAAGGAAATAAAGAGCGCAGGAACCGAGTAGGGTGCCGTTATTATTGTTTTTTGTTAATTCTTTTCGGCTAAGTGGTGGGCTGCGTTACTATGAGTGTTTCTAAGTGGCTAAGTATTTGCAACTCCAACTTTGAGTTCTTGTGACTCGAATACCAAAAAAGCAACAAGTTGCGGGTAAGAGCTGAGACAAAAAAGGAAGAGTGAATAAGAAATGCAACTCGGGGACTCGCATGAGAACGCAACCCGACATCGAGCCAAGGCAGCACAAATCGATCAAGTTAAAAATATCAAGTGTGAATAAAACTGAGTAGCAAACAAACAAGCATAAGTTTTTCAATACATCTGCACCAGGCATTCCGGGGATCTGATAAAGGTTTGGAGGATAAAGTTGCAGGAAGTAGTCAAGTAGAGGCAGCGGTGTTCTCGGCGTTGGCATCAACGGTTTCAGCCCCAGCGTCGACCTTGTCAGCATCCGCTTCCGAGCTGGCAGCGACAGTCTTCGCACCTTCAATTTCAGTACCGGCCTGGGCAGCGTCGACCTCCGAGTTGGCGGCGACGGTCTTCGCAGCTTCTGCTTCTGGCTCGGGGGCAGCCTGGTCAGAAGTGGCCGTGGCCACCGAGGCGAGCTCTGTTGCCGAGGAGGAAGCAGCTGATTGGGCACGGAGACGCGTCGTGTCGTCGAGGGCAACACCAGATGAAGTGCCGAACTCGAGCGCCGCGGTGTCGATCGTCATCTTCTCGCTCTCGGCTTCATCTTCGCTATCCGCGACGACTGCAGCTTTCCCCTTCCCGGTCTTGGTGTTCGGGCTGTCGAAGAAGCTCAAGTTTTCAGACTCCCCGTCCTCGTCTTCGTCCTCGCCTTCGTCCACCTCGGTGTCAGGCTCTGTGAGACCTTCAATGAAGCGCGTGGAGTCTACATACTGGGCGACCTCGTACGCGACTGCCTGGCGGCGAGCCACGCAGTCGGAATCCTTCTCCCACTTGGAGTCCTGGCGCATTTCACGGATGACGTCCAGGTTCAGATTTTCGTACCAGCTGATGATGAACAAGAGCAGCATGTCAGCGCCTGCCCGAGCTCCGGACGCCCGCCATTTCTTCAGCTCGGCCTTCACGCCGTTCAGCTTCAAAGCGAGTCCGCGGATGGTTGTTGGCGTGGAGTCCTGAGGCCAGAACAAATCGTGGAGCTTAAAGGCGGTGCGCACCAGATCCGTGCCCACACCCCTCAGGCGCTGGAGCTGCCCTTGCATATTTGTGAGGCTGTCCTCGATAGATGCCTTGGTATCCATGGGCTGGCCTTTCTCGGCTCGAGATGCTTGGGCCTTCTCCAGAGCAGGTTTGCAAGATGAGCAGAGATCCAGGAAGATTTCTGAAAGAGCTATCAAAAAGATCAGAAATAGAGATAAAAGAGCAGCGAGCCGAGTTGACAAGAAGAAGAGGAGGCGGAAAGACAAAAGCAGAGAAGGAGCACTTACTGTTCAACTCGCAGAGTAGCGACTGCAGCTGCTTCTGCCAAGACTCCTCGTCGGCAGTGTGCCTCTCCTCGATCTTGAGGAGCCCATTTAGTTGGAGCATGAGCTCGGCATTGCTTTTCTTCAAAACCTCGCACTCCATCTTGAGGGCATTCTCCTTGGCCTTGGCTGCTGTTTCGATTTTCTCCTTCTCGGCAGCCAAGTTCTTCTTCTCGGCTGCTATGTTGAGGGCATCCTGGAGTGCAGTCCGCAGCTGGACTTGGAGAGTTTCCATCTCGGTAGTATGCTCCTTCTTTAGCTCGACAGCTTGGCTTGACAGTTGCTGCTGCACCTCGGCAGGCTTAAGACAATCCAAATGTTCCTCAACAAACTTTTTATGATCTTCTGTGAAGAGAGGAACGAGGTTAGCAGAGTAGCAAAAATGAGAGGGAGGAAGACAAACCGAAAAGACAACAGCTCACCTTCTAGCCTCTTGATCGTAGTCTGGCCGCTCTCAACAAAAGCGCGGCAGTTCGCATGTTCCTCTGCCAGGGTTTTCAGCTTGCCTGCAGAAGTAAGTCGGTTAGAGCAGAAAGCAGAAGCGGGCGTAAACACAAAACGCAGGAACCGCGTAGCTAAAAGCTTACCTTCAACCTTGGAGAGCTTGAGAGTGCGATCGAGGACCTCCTTCTCTGTGGCTTCGTCAGTCTTGTGCTCCTTTTCTAAGGCCTCAAGGCGCCTTTTAGCAATGCTATGGTTCCAGAGCAATGTCCGGTACAGATTGGTTCTCTTCAGGAGGCTATTCTGAAAATCAGGAAGAAGAAGATTCAAACGAAATTTTGAAGATTCAACCCGAGAAGGCGGCTACTCGGTTGAGTATCCGCCTACTCGGCCCAAATCTCGGGGACTGGGTAATGGATGAGAAGAAGAGAAGAAAAGAAAAAGGCAACTCGGAACAAGTAAGCAGAACTTACCGCATAAGTTTGTTCGATGTCTTCTGCGGCCTTCCGGTGGACGAACAGCTTGGCGGCCAGCGTGCTGGTGTTGGAAGAGATGGTCATGGGATAATAGCCCATGTCCGCCTTGTTCCAGTCGACGCGCCAGTGGTCCAGCTTGCCCAAGGACAGGCCATCCCAGGGATCGTTGCCAAGGATGCTGCTGTCCCAGTTAGGGTCGATGAAGCCTACCCGGTCGACCAGTTCCTCGAGCCCGCCGGATGTCACCTCGGTCTCCTGGACCTCGCGCGAGTAGATCGAAAGGGACATGTCCTTGCTCTGGGATGGCGGCTTGGAATCCACGGCCTGGGCCTGCTTGCCTTGCGTAACAGCGAGCAGCTTCTCGGCCTTGGTCAAGCCAATGCCATACTGTTTACCCATCTGCAGCATGTAGGCCGGGTAGGCAGGCGGATCGCGAAGGCTGGATTCAGCGGGAACGCCGTCAGCGCTGCCGGAAGCACCAATAGTGAGCTGCTTACTCTTCACGGCATGCTTTGCAGTCGGTTTAGGTGGCGGCCTCAGCGAAGAATCTGGAGCAGCGCCACGAGGAGGATTCCTACGAAGGCTGCTGTCCGGCTGGCCAGTCTGCTTCCCGGAAGCCTTCTTCTCAACAGGCTTCTTCTCGGCTGCTTTCTTGTCAGTGGTTCTTTTCTCAGCAACCTTCTTCTCAGCCGCATTCTTCTTGGATGGAGGGCTAGCTGTGATCTTGGTCTTCTTCACCGGCGGGGAGCTCGGTGCGGTGGATGAAGTGCTCTGCTGGGTAGGCGGCGCCAAGGGCGTGCTACCCGGTGCAGCGTCCGGCTGCGCATGGCTCTGCAAGTCCTGCTGCATCTCATCAACTACTTCAACCCGCTGCCCGGCAGCGGGGTCTTGCTGTGTGGTGTCTTGTTCTTCTACCCGCGGCTGGACTGCGGGGTCGTCTTGTGCGGCAGCCATTGTCGCTGGCTGCTCTTGGTCTTCTTCCTGCCGCTCAAGGGCGGCGTCATCATGCTTCTCGGGATCTTGTTCTAGGTTCTCCTCGGCCGTGGTGGCTGGAGGAGAAGGTGGCCTCTCATTGCGAGCAGCATCCTGTGTTTCCTGCTCTGCGTGGGCCTGCTGCTCCTGTTCGGCGTCTTGGGCATCCGTATCCATATACCGAGCCTCGTCGGAGTCCTCTCCTGGTGCAGGAGAGGACGCACACGCTCTGTCCCGCGCCACAATCTCGTCCTCGTCGTCGAGATCGATGAGATTGTCGACGTCGATGGCGGGCTTCTTCTTGGTCTTGGTAGGCGCGACGGCTGCATTAGCGTCCAAGGGGGCGCTGAAAAAAGGAGAGTGTTCAGAAAGGAGAGAAGGACAGGGGAAACAGAGAAGCGGCAGCGGAGTAAAAGAATTAGGAAACGGCACCAACGGAAACAGCAGCAAAGGAGAAAATTGCGTACCCTTTACGGGAAGGGGGCAGTCGTCGCCCCTTCGCCACGGCGGGTTTGGTCTTCTTCGCGACCGTCTTCGTCTTCTTGGCGGGGGGCTCCTGAGCACCGCTGCCCATCCGCTTGCGGGTGACAGGAGCAGCGACTGCGATCGGATCGACCTCAAGGGCGTCCTCGTCCTCGTCCTCATCTTCGCCCTCCTCTTCAGCGTCGGCATTTTCTGTGGGTTTGAGAAGAAGAAAACAGTTCAGAAACAGGGGGAAATTGGGTTGCTCTACTCGCGACCAGGCAAGATGAATGCAATTACCTTCGTCGTCGTCCTCGGACCAGTCGCGGACAGACGCATCGACGTGGTGCTTCTCCGTCTGAGCGGCATGAGGAAGATTGAGCTTGTCCGCTGTGTCGTAGGAGACCTCGTCGTCCTCCTCGCGGTCGTCTTCCTAGTTAGCCTCGAAGTTTTCCATGCTTTCCGCAAGCTGGCGAGCAAGGACCTGGATTGTAGGCAAACATCACAGATCAATTGAGTAGCGTAAAGGTATCCTACTCGGCAAGGCGTGCAAACACAAGGCACACTAAGCCTAGAGAAAACCGCTAAGTATGCTACTCGGCAGGGCGTGCAAACACAAAGCACAGGAGGCCTACGCCAAACTGTCAAGTATCCTACTCGGCGCAGAGTGCGAATACTAATCGCAGCAAGATAGGAAGGTTATCTACTCGGAGTATGCATACAGGAAACAGGATAAGAGGAACTAATCCGCGTGATTGGTTTCGTGCGGCTGTACGGGATGAAGCCATACTGCCAGTGGTCCCTGAGGCCGGTGCTCATGATGGACCGCGCCCAAGTGGCGACATCCGCGTTGCTGAGCTCGAATGTGGTTGTCTGAGTGCAGTCGCGGGGGTCGCCCATGTAGCACATGAGGTGGGAGCGGTGCTGGAGCGGAAGCACCCGCCTGGAGATCCAGCAGGCGATTGGGTCATCGCTCTTAAGCCCTTCTCCGATCAGCTGGGCGTGGCGCTCGTCCATCTGCTTTAGGTTGTTGTCGAGGGATGGCTTGGTCCGCCAGTTCTGCCCGGTGGGAGCTCGGTTGCTCCAGCGGGGCAGATTGATCCGGTCCTCCACCTTGGCTCCCTTCTTGGCGGGGACATTCTTCACGTACAGGAAGGTCCTCTGCCACTTGCGGACAGAATTGTAACATCCCAAGTATGAAAACACCCCTAGAATGTTTGATTCTTGTTTAATTAAAGTTTTGCATCATGTCATCATACTCATTGCATTTGTTTTCATTTGGTTTGCATCTGTTTTCATTTGTTTTCACAATGGAAATTCAAACAATATTCAATGTGTTGCTTCATACTTGCTCTGTTACAATTTCTCCAAATAAAAGGTTCAAATAAAACTTCCATTTGTTTCCATGAAAAATAAAAGCTCAACTAATTAATTTGTTCTTTAATAATCCACTTAATCCAAATTGCATTCAAATTCAAATCAAATTTACAAACAGCACCCAATTTGAAATTATGAAAATTACACAACAATCCTAATCATTTGTTTCCAATTAAACTTTTAGGATCAAACCATTTAAATCTTGTTTTCCATATTTCACTTAATAAGCAAATTCATCCAAGTTTGAATCAAATTACAAACAGCATTGTATTTTTTTGAACTTTTTGAAAACAAAAGTTGGCAATTAGTTGCTGTTGCAATAACTAACTCACACAAATTTTTCTAAAAATTTTCCTAACTCAAAACCCTAACTTTCTTCCTAATTCTATTTCTGCAAAAAAAAAGAAACGAAACAAATAATAAAAAGAAAAAACGCTCAGAGGGGGGGAGCAGCACGGCCCAGCCCACCTTACCTCTCTCCACGGCCCGTACCCCTTCGCCCTCGTCTTCTATCTGTACGGCGCGACATCCACCGGCGCCACGTCGCCGGCAGTAACAGAGCAACCGCTAGCAGCGCGCCCTAGTGCCTATATAGCTACCCTAGGACCCCCCGAGCTGCTGCCCTAGCCCCTACCTACCTTCCCCCTCGAGCACCGCCGCCAATTTCCCTCTCTCTCACCGGAATTCCACCTCTCTGCAACCACCCGAGCGCCGCCATGTCTGAACCCATGGAGGTCACCGTCGTTGCCGTGCTCCTCCGTCCAGGCTAACTACGGGAACGAGATCCCCGTAGTCTCCTCGAGCTGGTGGACACCTCTGCGAGCACGGGAGCAGCTTGGATCGCCGCCGCCGTCCTCAGCTCGTCGCCGTCCAAGTCTTCCTCGGCCCTCTGCATCCCCGGCAATGGAGGTGAGCGCCACCGTGCCCTCCACCTCCTCTCTCTCTGCAGTGGCGCAAGAACGAGCACGCACACCACCCACTCGAGCACGCACACGGCAGCACCACGGGCAGCACTGCGGCTCGCCGCCGTCCACCTTCTGTCCAAGTTCAGAAACGTTCGTCAGTTAAAATTCAGATTCGCTAACTGAACCTAATCCTGTCTGCGTTTGCTATACTGACAAGAACGAATCTGCTACCGCACTGGTTGCAGCGCTTGCACGCGAGCGCGAGGGCCAGGGATCGAGTCCTGCCCCGCGGGTTTTAACCCAACCTTTTTTCCGCCAGCGCACTGACAAGCAGGGTCCACTTGTCTGTGGCAGTGCTGCCACGCGTGCATCCGCGCGGGCCACGCTGGCCCAGGGCCCCCTGTCAGTGGCTTGGGCTAGCCACTGCAGGGTAGGAAATGTTTCTGCCCCTTTTCTTTTAAATTTAACTCCTTTTTCATTACAGATTGGTCCCTGAAAATAAATTGCTAATAACTTTTAATTTACAACTCCAAATAATATAACTAAAATATGTTTGTTGAACCAAATTTAATTATCTATCTATTTAAACCAATTGTATTCTGTTTTGACTAATTCAAATGCATTCAAATTGCAAATTCAAACAAATCATCTTAAATTTCGTTAATTCCATAAGTAATTCATACTTAATACAAATAACATAAATAAAATATGTTTTCCATGCCATTTTGAACCATCTTTCCAAATATAAATTTTGTTTCATGATTTGAACAATTAAAATTGCTTAAATAATTTAAACCTTGTTTAAATCATTTAAATTCACTAAATTCATAACTTGCTCAACTTAAATTATTTTTGAACATATAAAATATGTTTTCAAACCAGAAAAACATAATCTTCTCAAATATGAATTTTATTTAATGTTTTGGACAAATACAACTCAATTAATATCCACACTTGAATTAATTGCAATTAAATCTTGTTTAAACTTGTTTAATTCATAATTAAATCATTGTAATTCCTTTTCCAATAATTGAAACATGTAATCCACCTAAAATGTTGTGCTCTATTCAAATATAAACTTTGCTATCTGTTTTGAGCAATTAAACTTGATGAGAACAACAAATGCTTGTGTAACTTCATTAAGAAGCCAAAATTCTTAACGTGTTAAATAAAATTCCACACTTGGTAAATTTCATTTCCACTTGCATCTAATGTTGTTACCTTATTGTTTTCATCATGCATGCATCATGCTAAACAACTTTCACATGGTAATTAGTTGTAGATCATTTAATCCCACAACAAATTCATGGGCTTTCCATATGCAATCCAAATTGCATATGGATCCATTTAAACTTGTTATCTTGTCAATTGGTTTATTTTGATGCATCCATTAATTGCCATGCATCATCCCATGATTGTGCATTATATCCTGTTATTGATTGTTCGTCTCTTTTCGTTTGTGTGTTTGCTTCTTCTCGCTTTAGACGACGACGTTGAGACAGACGAGACTTACGACACCCCTTCTGAGGATTTAGCTCAGTACCAGGCTACTCGGTTTGCAGGCAAGTTATCACTCACATGAATCATTGAGTTCCTTTCCATGCTGGTTACCGATACTATACATTGTCTACTTTTGCTAGCCCTATGTATCGTTGCTTGTTCTCCGAACCCATCACATGATATCCTGAACCCTGATATTTCCTCACCTCCACACCTATAACCCTTGCTTGTTGCCTTAGTCCTACTAGTATGCTTAGGGTTGCTTGTGCTCGAGTCTGTTGTCGGTTACTTCTTTTATCTTACTCAATTATGTTCTATGGGCCCGGGTTAAATCAATCAACCTGTAATGCTATGGTTAATAATAACTTGATGATAAGGCACCGGCAGGAGGCCCTGCGTGGTTTTGAGGCCTGCTAGTGTCGACCCTAATTAGGAAAAGAGTCTTGTCTACTGATCCATGATGAGCGCACTACCCGCATGTGGGAAGCGTGTATGGGCGCCCCCCTCAATTTGACTTGATTCGCATCTCGTCCAAATCGCCTCATTTAGTTCGGGTTTTCCATTTGCCGCATGCATGTTTTTGCGAGCCCAGCGCAGGGTGGAACTTTCGTAGTCGGCATATAGGGAGGCACGTTCTTAGAGTGCTATGAGGGTCCCCTTTTCTTCGGGGGCTTGATTAGCCGTGCGCTCAAGGTGCTTTGGGCTTGATGCGAAGAAGAGTTGGGTTGTGTTGAGTGCCCCGCTTGGTGGAATGGCCGTTCCATCTGGCGGGTTATTCTTACGTGTACGGCTAAATTGGTGCATCCCTGCAGGGTTAAATCTTCTCGAGAAGCCGTGTTTTCCGCGGTTATGGTTGACTTGGTGAAAGTACTGGCTAACAAGTACTCAGAACAACTTACACCTAACTAATGCTAATCTTGACTAGTAATAGTATTATTGACACAATAACCTGAACCACCATTAATCCAACTGTGTGAGTTATCCTTGGGTTGCTTCCTTGGTAGGGGGTAACATTGGATGGGTTTGTTTGAAGTTACTTTCAGTTGGTTACGATACGCTATCTTATCTTCTTTCTGTTAGCCGGAAGTTGTAGTATGTTTCTGTAGTTGGTTAGAGCAGCCCGCTGCAGCATCTTTTATATCACCTATTCTTCTGTTGAACCCAAAGCATATGTGCTTGTGTTGAAGGGTAACCCTTTGGTGAAGTGTGAGTCTTGCTTGCCAGTACTTGAATGTACTGACCCCTTTGGGGCTGTGGTTTACGCAGACTACGATTACGAGGATCCCCTTGGAGGCTACTACGTGGAGTACGACGAGACTGCA
Source organism: Alopecurus myosuroides (assembly GCA_028641055.1). Classification (NCBI taxonomy): domain Eukaryota; kingdom Viridiplantae; phylum Streptophyta; class Magnoliopsida; order Poales; family Poaceae; genus Alopecurus; species Alopecurus myosuroides. Next base: position 109,440,938 of record CM054058.1, on the reverse strand, counting down.
TACGAGTAGATAGCAGACCCGGGCAGGATCCGAGACTACGAGGATGGGCTTCGTCTTCTTTTCTTTCTCGGCCTCTTAGGCCTATTTGGATTTGTCTGTACTCAGACCTTTTGAATGCTTCCGCTGTGATGTAATGATGTTATGTTGGGACATGTGTCCTCTGGATGATTGTATTTGCTATTCTCTGCCCTAGTGAGGGCCAGTTGCAACTTATTTCAATCTTTTGTGTCTTAGAGATATGTTGTGGTATCATTCCGTTTAACGCCATTGACGTACCATGTGTGAATGGTTGAAGTACGTCAATGGTAGTATCTTGATCTCTATGGGATAGTTTACATCGACGATGGATAAGCAGAGTTTGGTTGTCGCACATAAGTGTTGTCCTACTCGTAAGAGGATGCGGGAGCAGTTAGGCCACGTAATCCAAGCATCTGCTATCCAGTTCGGCCCGGTGAGTATCCCCTAGAAGTCAGGGTGCGACAAATGGTATCAGAGCCTGTCTGCCTGTAGGATCCCTTTTACTGGTCGCAGTTTGAGTCTAGAAACTATTTTGTAGCTATATAGGAAAAATGAAACGTGAGAGTAGGAATTCTGTTCTTTTTCTTATTTTCCCCACCCACCCTCCCTTTTTCTGGTAAGGAAGTGCAACGTTGTTTTTCTCTTCCCATCTAAACTTTCAAGTTAGGATTTCACGTGTCCGGGGTTTTCCGTAGTACCTCAGGAGTTTTGGTCTCGTGTTTCCCGAATGTTGCTTCGATATCCTGTTCTTCTCAACATCCTTTTCGTCCGTTGATATCTTGTTGTTGCTTCCACTTCAGTTTCTTCTACCGGCGTCTAATCAAAACTTCCCAAATCATCTGCAGATGGATCTCAGGTTCTACCCGCAGGTGGTTCGTATGACTCGTTGTGAGAGCACCGCCGGTTATCCGGAGACGCTGAGAGACATGGTCACTTATCTGGGGTTCCATTGGGCACCAGAGTACCAGGTCTACGAGCAGCAGCGAGAGTTTGAGCAGACCTACTACCAGGCTATCGTCTGCATTCTGTCAGATGATGGCAGGAGTGTAGTCCACCGCTACGAGGCAGTAGGTTCCATAGTGGATATGGCTGTGCAGCAGGCAGCTTATGTGAGCCTCACCGTCCTTCGTGCTGACTACCGGGGATTTGATGATTCTATCTATCGCCACATCCCCCGTGGTTACATCACCTCAGAGGGAGCTCACTTCACTCTCTACGACAACTTGGATGCTTATGAGCATGATAGCTCCAGGCTGCACACCACCGCTCAGTTTGTGAGGCACAGTGATGCAGTTGCCACCACACTAGCTCAAAAGTTGGCTTCAGTCAGGGAGCAGCTCTACCTGGCTTTGACTCGTCTGGCGACTTACACCACAGACTTTGTTGGAGACGAGCGTTTTGCACGTTTCGTTCAGCCAGTTGGGCGTAGTCTGCCAGATGCTGGAGGTTACGAGCCGATCAGAGGTCCACTCCTCAACCTTGGTCCTGGTTACACTGGGATTCCTCGCTTTGGAGTACAGGGAGACGACGCTTTCTACTTCACCACACCGAGAGTTGCTCTTAGAGCAGTTCCGATCTACCTGGATCGTCGTTCTACTTACTTTCGTGAGCGTGCTCCTCGCCGTACCTCTCGTAGTACTCCTAGACGCCGTCCTGCGTGATGAGCATGGGAGTAACGATGTATCCATTCCTAGCTATGTTTAGTTATCCTTTCGTATTCGAACCATTTATGGTGTGTTGGATATTCTGATGTATTTGAACCTATGAGGTACCTGTTGGTTATCTATTCATGCGTCAGAATAATCTCTCTTTCGGTTGCTAAGTCTATCACTTCCTATTGTTGTGCTAAAATGAATTTCAATTCAGGATGCCTCCAACAAGGAACAACACGCCTGAGCCACCGCCAATCGCGGAGCTGTTGACTCAGATGACCCAAGTGATGGCACAGATGGCCCAGTTTCAGAACAATCAGCACATCCACCAGACTGCTCCACGGGTTAGCATCAAGGGCTTCCTAAGTCTGGGCCCAAAAGCTTTCGTGGCCACACGCGAGCCTCTGGACGCTGATGACTGGATCCGTGACATAGCCAGGGCTTTGGAGATTGCACATGTAGCTGAAGAGGACAAAGTCAACTATGCCTCCTATCTGTTGAAGGGTCAGGCAGCTTCGTGGTGGGAAAACTACCAGGCTATGAGAGCTGGCTTTCCTATCACCTGGGGTTCTTTCAAGGATGCCTTCCTGAAGCACCACATTCCAGATGGTCTCATGGAAAGGATGCGTGAAGAATTTTGCTCTCTAAAGCAAGGCAAGCTGGACGTCATCGGCTATCAGAATGAGTTCAATCGCCTCGCTCGATACGGTGGAGACGAGGTGTCCACTGAGGCTAAGAAGATGGCAAGGTTCCGCAGAGGTTTTAACCCGGAACTCAAGTACGCTCTAACAAATGTCAAGACCAAAGCCTTCGAGGAGCTCGTGAACACCGCGCTCAATGAAGAGAATGGGCGCAAGGCGTTCGAGGAGTCTCGCAAGCACTCGCGTGAGGGTGGTTCCTCCTCCAACATGACCACCCCTCCGCAGAAGCGCCGCATCTGGGTGCCAAATGGTGCTGTCACTCGGGCTCCATACGCCCAAGCTTCTCCAGGCTTCGCTCCCCTCCCACCCAACCCAGCTCAGATGCATGGTCAAAGGGTTCCAATGGGGCAGCCAAGGCCAGGTCCTCCTCGTGTCGTCACTTGCTTCAAGTGTGTCGCACCCTGGCTTCTAAGGGATACTCACCGGGCCGAACTGGATAGCAGGTGCTTGGATTATGGGGCATAACTGCTCCCACGTCCCAGCTTCCTGGTAGGCCTGCGCTTATGCGCGACAACACAAGCCCTGCTATTCCATCGTCGATGTAAACTATCCACTAGAGGTCAAAGGCACTACTGTCGACGTACTTCATATCAATCACGCACGGTACGTCAACAGCGTTGAACGAATGATAATCACAACATGTCTCTAAGACACAAAAGATTGAAATAAGGTTGCAAATGGCCTTCACTAAGGCAGAAATAGCAAATACAGTCATCCAGAGGACACATGTCCCAACATAGCATTCATTACATCAGCGGAAGCAAACAAGGTGTCTGGGTACAGACAAATCCAACAGGCTTAAGAAGCCGGAGAAAATAAAGAAGACGAAGCCCATCCACGTAGGTCCTGGATCCTGCCCGGGGTCCAGCTATCTACTCGTCTGCAGTCTCGTCAAACTCCACGAAGTAGCCATCCTGGTGGTCATCGTAGCCGTAGTCGTAGTCTGCGTAAACCACAGCCCCAAAGGGGTCAGTACACCAACGTACTGGCAAGCAAGACTCACAGTTCACCAAAGTGTAACCCGTCAACACCAAGTACAGAAACCTTGGTTCAACGGAAGGAGGGGATATGAAAGATGCTGCAACTGGCTGCGCTAACCAACTACATAAATCTACAACTTCCAACTATCAGAAAAGGGATTAGATAGCGTATGGTAACCAACTGTTGTTTAACATCAAACAAACCCATCCTGGATCTCGCCCCTTATCCAAAGAAGCAATCCGAGGATAACTCACACAGTTGAATTAATGAATAATGGATCAAGTTGTTTGTGACAATAAGTCTATTACTAGTCAATTCATCAATAGTTAGGTGTAAGTTGTTCTGAGTACTTGTTAGCCAGTACTTTCACCAAGTCAACCATAACCGCGGAAAACACGGCTTCTCGAGAAGATTTATCCCTGCAGGGTTGCACCAATTTGGCCGTACACGTATGAATAACCCGCCAGATGGGATGCCTCCCACCAAGCGGGGCACTCAACACAACTCGGCCCTTCTTCGCATCAAGCCCAAAGAACCTTGGGCGCACGGCTAATCAAGCCCCGAAGAAAAGGGACCCTCATAGTACTCTAAGACCGTGTCCCCCTATATGCCGACTACAAAAGTTCCACCCTGCGCTGGGCTCGCAAAAACATGCATGCTGCAAATGGAAAACACGAACTAAATGAGGCGATTTGGACGAGATGCGAATCGAGTCAAATTCAGGGGGGGCGCCCATACTCGCTTCCCACATGCGGGTAGTGCGCTCATCATGGATCAGTAGACAAGACCCTTTTCCTATTAGGGTCGACACTAGCAGGCTCCAAAACCACACGGGGCCTCCTGCCGGTGCCTTATCAGCATATTATTAATAACAGGTTGATTGATTAACATCGAGCCCCCAGAATATGATAAAGATATAGTAACTGAAAGTAACGGGTAACAGACTCGAGCAAAGCAACCTAAGCATGCTAGTAAGACACTGGCTCAAACAAGGGGTGGTAGGAAGGGAGATGAGGCATTATCAGGTTTAAAGGATTCATGTGATAGGTTCGTAACAGAACAACTACTACTAAGGCTAGCAGAAAAGAACAACGGAAAGCATCGGTAACCAATGTTGAAAGGAACACAGTGGTTCATGTGAGTGATAACTTGCTTGCAAACCCAGTAGCCGGGTACTGAGCTAGATCCTCAGAAGGGGTGTCGTAAAGATCGTCGGTATCAACCTCGTCGTCTAACCGAGAAGAAGCAAACGAACAAGGCAGAAAGATAAACAATCATTATCATGGCATAGTGCACAATCAAAGATGATGCATGACAAGTTAATGGTTGCATCAAAATAAACTAGCTAACATGATAACACAATTTAAATGGACCCATATGCAATTGGATTGCATATGGAAAAGGTCCATTGAAATAAGTGGAAACAAATGATTTACAATTAATTTTTATGTGAAAGTTGTTAGCATGATGCATGCATGATGATGATAACAAGATAACAACAAAGTAACAATAATAGATGCAAAGGAAAAGGAATAAAACAAGTTTGGAAATTATTTATTAAGTTTGGAAATGTTTGGTTACTTAATCATGTCACACAAGCAATTGTTGTTTTCATCAAGTTAAAGTGTTCAAAACAAATAACAAAGTTTATATTTGAAAAGAACATCAAATTTTAGTTGGATTACATGTTTCACATATTGAAATAGGAGTTAGGATAATTTAATTATGAATTAAACAATATTAAACAAGTTTTAAATGAAATTAAAACAAGTTTGAATTTAGTTGAATTTTTATTTGTTCAAAAAATAATTTCAAACTCACATTTTAAAAGTTCACACTTTGATGGTTTGAAAACATATTTTGCATGTTCAAAAATATTTTATTTTGAGCAAGTTATGATTTTTAGCAAATTTAATTGAATTAAACAAGAATTAAATTATTTAGGCAATTTAAATTATTCAAACCAGGAAACAAAAATTATATTTGATTAGGCTATTGAAAATGGTATGGAAAACATATTTTATTTGCATTATTTGAAATTAGTATGAATTAGTTATTGAATTTAGCAATTTGCATTTGAATTATTTGGATTCAAATTTAAATTGCATTTTGAAATTCCAAAACAGTGAACAAATGTTTCCAAAAGGTAGAGAATTAAATTTAGACAAGTGTGGATATTTTATTTTTATTTTTTAGAGTTATGAAATAAAAGTTATTAAGGTTTTAAAACCAGGGGCCAATCTGTGATTTAATTGGAGCTAGGTTTGAATACAGAAATGTTTAAAAACATTTTACACGCACTGGCAACACACCCAGTCACTGCCAGGGGGGGACCCAACTCGCGCTGTGCTGGCGTGGCCACACGAGTGACTGACAGGGGGCCCTCCCTGTCAGTACTCCGACGAAAAAAGTGGGGATTTTAATCCCAGGTGCCAGGGATCGAACCCAGCACCTCGCCCTCGCGTGCGCTGCTACTGAACCAACTGGGCTGGTTGCGTTTCGTTGTCAGATACAGACACGCAGGGAGGATAAAGATTCAGTCTTGCAGTTAACTGAAACTGCACGCGCGCGGACTGAACCTGCTGACAGAAACGACGTCGCCGGAGGGATCAACGGCCGTGCTGCGCCGTGGCTGCTGCTGGACGCGCGCGGATGCAGAACTGGATGCGCAACAGAGAGGAGGTGAGATGGGAGGGAACGGTGGCGCTCACCGCGTCGTCGTGGTGGCAGGGGCTCGACGGAGACGGCTGACGGCGACAGCGGCGGTGACGAAGACGGCGGCGCGGCTCTGGCTGCTCTCCGGGCTCCCTCCGGTGTTCAATTGGTAGAAGGGAGAGTGGTGGTGCGTTTCCAGCACTCAGGTGAGTGTGTGCGTGGCTACGGTGGTGGCAATCGACGGGGTTTCAGAGAGCTCGCCGCCGGTGGGGATTTAGAGAGGGGGAAACGAGATGGAGAGGTGGCGATCGGCGGCGGAGAGAGGGGGGAACAGGAACCCTAGGCCTTGGGTAGCTGGCGCGCTGCCCTAGGCTACTTATAGGGGATCGGAGCGCCTCCTGGCCGTCGGGCGCCGCCGTACGCCGACGTGGCGTGCCCGGATGGCCGCCGTACATCGAACAGAAGGAGCGCACGAATTTTGAAGCGGTACGAGGCGCGTAGCGGGCTGGGCTGCGGGTTAGTTAGTGGCTAGGTGGGTTGGGCTGGTTAGCTGACGCGCGCAGCAGCTGTTCTCCTTCTTTTATTTTTCCTTTTCTGTTTTTTTTTGTAGGTTTTGGTTTTGGAAGAAAAGGATGGGTTTTAATTTAGTAAAAATTCTAGGAAAATTAGGTTAAGTTATTTAGGTAATTAGAAAACAATTTCCAAGATTTGATTTCAAAAAGTTGAGATTAAAAGTGTTGTTTGCATTTGAACCAAATTGAATGAATTTTCAATATTAATTTAACATTATGGAAACAAGGCATTTTTAATAGGGTTACCCCTAAGGTTTAAAGTGATTTAAAGATTATAATTGTGTGGTGAACTTCATGGATTCAAAAGGGTACTGATTTGAAGACTTGGTTTGAATTTGAAAATGATTTAGAATTAATTGATTAAATTAATTGATTGATTTAAAGCAACAATTTAATAGGTGATCATTAATGAATTGTTTGGAAGCAATTGAGGTGTTTGATTTGCAATTCTTTATTTGAAAAGATTGTAACAGACAAGTATGAAGACAAAGGTTGAACAAGTTTGACTTTCATTATGAAAACAATGCAAACAGAAATAAAACAAATGCAATGAGATGATGACATGATGCATTGCTTAAAATTAAACAAAGAGCAAAACAACTAGGGAGTTTTCATACTTGGATGTTACAAAACGCCCCCCCCTTGAAGGAATCGCGCCCCGAGATTCCCTACTGAGAAATGAAAAGGTCCGGATACTTCTTGCGAAGATCCTCTTCGGTCTCCCATGTTGCCTCTTTATCGGAATGATGCGACCACTGCACTTTCAAGAACTTGGTGCTCTTGTTGCGAGTCTTACGAACGGTCTCATCGAGAATTTGGATAGGGTGCTCCTTATAAGAGAGATCATCTTGCAGTTCAATGGAATCATGATCAACTGCACGATCTGGATCTTTGAAACACTTCTTGAGCTGTGACACGTGGAACACATCGTGCACTTTGGATAGTTTTTCTGGAAGTTCAAGACGATACGCATTTTCTGCACGCCTTGAGAGGATGTTGAAAGGACCAATGTACCTTGGTGTAAGCTTTCCTTTCACACCAAAACGATGAGTGCCCCTGAGGGGAGTTACACGGAGATATGCTTTGTCACCAGGTGCATAGACCATGTCCCGGTGCTTGCTGTCATAGTAACTCTTCTGACGAGACTGAGCAATCTTGAGATTGTCACGAATGATACGAACTTTCTCCTCGGCTTCCTTAACAATGTCAGGGCCTAAGAGTGAACGTTCACCAGCTCCAGACCAATTGATTGGACTCCTGCATCTGCGGCCATACAATGCCTCAAATGGTGCCATGCCTAGGCTTGCCTGGTAGCTGTTGTTGTAGGAGAATTCAGCATATGGAAGGCAATCCTCCCATTTCATGCCAAAGGAGAGACCACATGCTCTGAGCATATCCTCGAGAATCTGATTGACTCTTCCGACTTGCCCCTGAGACTGAGGGTGATAAGTTGTGCTGAACAGAAGTTTAGTGCCCAATGCTTCTTGAAAACTCTTCCAGAAATGAGAAGTGAAGATACTTCCACGGTCTGAGCTTATTTCCAATGGAACACCATGAAGAGGGACAATCCTTGCTGTGTAGAGCTCTGCTAACTGGATAGCTGAGATAGTTTCCTTGACAGCAAAGAAGTGAGCTACCTTAGTGAGACGATCAATAACAACGAAGATTGCATCGTTGCCCTTCTTGGACTTTGGAAACCCAGTAACGAAGTCCATTTCAATCATGTCCCACTTCCACTCAGGAATTTTGAGAGGTTGGAGAAGACCGGCTGTTTTCTGATGGACTGCCTTAACACGTTGACAAACGTCGCATTCAGAAACGTATTGAGCAATTTCATGTTTCATGCCAGACCACCAATACAGAGTCTTGAGATCCTGGTACATCTTTGTACTTCCAGGGTGGATAGAGAGAGGAGTTTCATGAGCCTCCTTGAGAATGACATCTTTGAGACTTTGAATCTGAGGAACTGCAATGCGTCCTTCGAAGAACACAGTTCCCTTGTCATCAATTGAGAAGGACTTGAACTTATCACTGCCTTCTTTGATGTGCTCTACAATCTTCTTGATTTCAGCATCACGAAGTTGTTCAGAACGAATCTTGTCCTCGAGAGTTGGACTGGCTGTCAAGCTAGCAAGATATCCTTGAGGAACAAGACCAAGTTTCAGCTTCTGGAATTCTTCATGAAGTGGAGGTTGGCTTTCCATGATCATGAGATTATTGCAATAGGATTTGCGACTGAGAGCATCGGCCATAACATTAGCCTTGCCTGGAGTGTAAGAAATGGTGAGATCAAAGTCTTTCATCTTCTCAATCCATCTCCTTTGCCTGAGGTTTAGATCCGGCTGAGTGAAGATGTATTTCAGACTCTTGTGATCGGAAAAGATTTCAGTTTTGTTACCCAACAAGTATTGTCTCCATTTCTTGAGGGCAAACACAACTGCTGCAAGTTCAAGATCATGAGTGGGATAGTTTTGTTCATGTGGGTTCAACTGACGTGAAGCATAGGCCACAACTTGACGTTCTTGCATAAGAACTGCACCTAGGCCTTGGAGAGAAGCATCACAGAATATCTGGAAAGGTTTGGTGGTATCTGGACCAACTAGAACTGGTGTAGAAGTGAGTTTAGTCTTGAGGAGATTGAAACTCTCATCACACTGTGGAGTCCAAACGAACTTCTTGTCCTTCTTTGTGAGATCAGTGAGAGGTTTAGCAATCTTGGAGAAGTTTTGGACGAAACGACGGCAATAGCTAGCCAAGCCAAGAAAACTTCTGACTTGCTTCACCGTCTTAGGGGGTTTCCAATCAACAATTTCCTTAACCTTTTCCGGGTCAATGGCTATGCCCTTGGCAGAGATGATGTGACCAAGATACGCAACTTCTGAAATCCAGAACTCACACTTGGAGAACTTGGCATATAGACGATGCTCGCGAAGTTTCATGAGAGTGAGACGAAGATGTTCTCCATGCTCTTCCTCGGATTTTGAGTAGACAAGAATGTCATCAAGATATACCACAACGAACTTGTAAGGACCCCAGACCGGCAGTCTGAAACCCTACGTATGCATGCATTCACGATCCCAGAAAGATCAGTCGTGAACAACATACAAAGTTGGCACACAGAATACATCATCCATTACACGAATACATAACGGTATTTCACAAATGATCACATGATCAAGACTAAAACATCTGCCACGCAGGGCAGGCAACTTAACAAACACAGCGGGAGACAATAAAAACATAACGTAGCTGAGCCCATGTCACGCCTTAACCTACAGGCTGCTGACCGGGAGACGAGCCTAATTCGCACAGTCGTCAACTCCGTACTTCTCTTCATAGATACCCTTTGGAGGCTCCTTCTCCAAATCTGATAAGTAGATACCAGGGGCGAAACCATAATGAGTACGTTTGAATGTACTCAGCAAGACATCCATCATGTCACTTACCAACATGCAAATATGCTTATATGGTGGAATAGGTAAGCTATAAATAGGGTTCACTATCAATGGTGTTCATATATGATGACACCACAGTTGCAGTCAGGTTAATCTGTATCTTCGTTGAAGAAGATACTTCAGAAGAAAATAATATAGTTTTATTTCTCTTGTCTACATCACATGTACAAGAGTTTTTGTAAAGTTTTGTTAAAGAATATTTTCTCTTTGCAAAACTTCTTGGAATCAGTTTCCAGAATTCTTGCTTAGAGTAGAGAAGGTTTTCTTTGCAAAACATTTTGTTTTGTATAACAGCATCTGGCTTTCCATCAGCGGTACCTCCACGGTACAAGCTTTCCTTCCTTTCCGAACTTCACAAGTTCAACATTTCCTTTCCTCAAGTTCCTTTTCAAAAACTTCTTTTTGAAAACATTGACACAATGCTAGCTACATGGCCATTCAACCGTCCATATCCGAGGACGCGGCTATCTCGAAATAGTTTTACTCTGCAGAGGTGTACACATTTCCACCAGATCCAGAATCCGCCATGAAACACCCATGGACTGTCCTCAACCTATGAGAACATCAGATAACTGATCTCGACTATCCACTCTGTACAAGCTAGCACATGACTATCTCTTCAATTGGGGTTTCCCTCCCTGGCAAGCCATGTCACACACCGCTCAATCAGGAGACCCAACTGCTGCATCCGGAGGGAAAATTAATCCCACACTTTAGATGTCCCGTATACTCACTCCTAGCGACATTTCGGTTCGGAGGATCCAATCCCCTATAGCCTTTGAGATAGCTCACATACTAACCATAACAAGTTTTTAATCAAGCCCCTACCCATATTGGGGTAAAGTGGCAGTACGGTAAAGGTTGTCCAGCGAAGACTAGGTTATGTGTCATTTTTGAAAACACCACTTTCTCAAAAATGACCACTTCCACATTCCTCCGGAGAACAAGGATCCGCCTTTTCTCCGGGTTTTTCCGTAAAGCCTTTGTTTTGTAGAATCACAATTTTAGGGTGTCCACTTAGGGACTAATATATTTGATGGTAATAAATACCATATGGTGGCTTATGGGCTTGGTATTACCAAGTTTAACTATTGGCATGATAGTAACCTATAATATAGTATAGTAGTAAACTCCACATCAAAAATAGTTTTGATAATCAAGTTTTTGTAAAACTTCAGAGGCAAAACATGCATGATAGATAATGATAAGTATTGTATCAGCAAGCAATCAGGATGGCTTGCCTGGTATCTCTTTGTGTCCCTGGTTGTTGGAGTGGCTGGAACTTGAAACAGAGCTCCCCGACACTTCCTTCCTCTTCGTTTTTCTAACGTCGTAAAAAGAGAATAAAGGACACACATTCAGAACCAAACAAGACAAACAAGGCTACAAGTAATACATACAGCAAGCAATCAAGAAGTACCACCCAAGTTCTCAATTTTTCCCTTAAGAAAAATTGGCATAAAAACTATAGTTGAAAAGTCTGCTTTTTTCCTAGTGTTTATGTGTGGCCAATTTAATGATTTTTAGTTAAGAACACCATGGACCAGTGGGGTAGAGCACATGTTACTAGACAGTAGGGTGTCACATAAAACACATTTTTATGTCTAAAAACTTCCCCAACAATCTCTATGGCTAGCACACATAATTTGCTAAATTACTCAAGTGGTGAAATAAGCTCATGACAACAAGTCAAACCTATTTTTCCACCATGAGGCAAACATACCAGTGGGTGTTCCACTAGCAAATATGCTCACCAAGAGGTTAATAAGCCTCTGGTCACTTTTATAAAAGTGCTCAAAACAAACAAACAAGCATCCAAAAACTCCTACTCATTACTAGTAGAAAATTTAGGAAAAATACTAGACTAGTTTAGGCTACACTAGTTAATTTTATGCACAAGTGTGCAAGCTAGCAGAGGAAAAATACTCCTCTAACCAGTACCACAAATGCTACTGGATCCCACAAAATATCATAAAAAGCATAGCTAGGAAACAAGGAAAAAACTATGCTTAAAAAGCTACACATGTGAGGAGATTAATTCCTAGTCATCCAAGTGTTATTCATGCTTTTATGCTACTTAAGAGTAAATCTATCAGAGGTGAAAACCCTAAGGTAATAATGCCACAAGGACATTCCATCCTCTGGTTTCAACACCAAAGATTCATATTTTTCCCTAGGGGAAAAACAAGACAAAAAGCCTACATGAATATCCTAGTATGCAATTTAGACTTTATGCATTGCTATTTAAATCTATTTCAAACACAAGCACCAAGTATCTAGGGGTGCTATAACCAAAATAACAGTACCTAAATGGTACTAGTTTCATGAGAATTAATCTAGCAATAAGCCTAAAAAGCATTTAAAGATCTACTCAAAACATATATAAAAGAAACACATCTAGTGTGGGGGAAATAATGTTTCCACCAAAAATGCAATGAAACCAGTGGGTGTTCCACTAGCATATCAAAGCATTAAGAGGTCACAATGCCTCTGGTCCACTTGCTAAAAATTTAACAAAGACTAAACAAGCTTCTAGTGCAATAACAATACTAGCAGAAAATAATAGGGTGCTTAAATAAGCAAGGCACTGCTACTCATGTTGTTGTTTTCACACAAGTGAAAACTTTAGGGGTCAAGTACTCATAACAAACTTATCAAAATGCTACTGGACCTATGGATACAACCCAAAAATATGTGGTCACAAAACCACAAATATTAATACCAAAAATTCCCCACATGAGGGAATTTTTCCAAACATCCTCATAGTAATGATTAAGCTACTCATGCTTTTCTACCAACTCAAATGCAACATAGCAGAGGTGATAACAACACAAAATCAGTACCAATATGGTACTGGATACAATCAACAAATCCAAGTATTTGCACACCACTTCATCACCCAAAATCCCTATGCAAAATATTAACTAGAGATAAACATATGCTACTAACAAATATCATATTCCTTCTCCACTCAAGTCCACACAATCTAACATGCTAAAATAGCTAAGTAACACTTAGAAAACAAGTTCACACAACTTGTACATGCTAGAAAACAATATGGAAACACAAAAATAACTCACACAATTTAATTATCTAAAAATGCCAAAATGGCAGAAATAAGCAAAACAAGGATCTGTCCACCAAATTTTATAGGATGCTCTAAAAATTAAACCCTTCTAGTTTTAGATAGTCCCTAAACATATACAAGACCATCCAATTTGTTTTGCATCAAAATTCATCTTTAATTAATTTATAAAAATCACCAAAGTGCTCACTGGTGTTTTACCAAATTGCATGCCATTTCAAAAATACAATGAATTTGGAAGCAAGGTTAACTTCTTCAGTTAGGAAATTTCAAGGGCTTTCCAATGCAATTGGCCTCACTTCATTCTGAGTTGTAAAATAAAAATGGTGCTCATTTTGGTGTTTCTGGTAGCTGTTACCAAAACATTTTTCATTTCAAATGTATCCATCCAAATGTAGATCTACAACTTGGAGATGGTTTAGAATTAGTTGAGGTACCACTGTAAATTTTAGTTTGGTCAAATTCATATTTTAAGTTGCCTTTTTGAGCCAAAAGTAACCATGCAACAATCTGTGAAAAATAAATGGAAAATAAAGTGTTGTTGGGCCAGATCCAACTGCTGGGCCGTCCTGGATCTTCCTCACCGCGCGCGGATCCAGCCCGAGTCGCTGACTCGCGGGCCAGAGCGCCACAGTGGCATCCACGCGGGCACAGCCGGGCCCCACTGGCCAGTTTGACTCAAATGCGCGCGGGTCAAGGCAGCTGCGTCAGCGTTGCGTCACTCGCCGGCGGGAGCGTCTCCGGCGAGCTCGAATCCGTCGCATCCGTCCACCTATTCGCGAATAAAAGGTACCTACACGATGCTTACGACGAGGGGAACCAGGTGGGGTCTGTCTCGTTTCCCGGGAGTGGCCGGAGAGCGGCCGGCGACGAGGGCATGCGGCGGCCGGACAACACGCACGGAACGACGGCGATTTAGGGGGTTAGGGAAGGGGGAAAATGGTCGGGGGGATTCCCCTGCTCACCACGAACGTAGAGGAGGAGTCGGTGAGGTCGGAGAGGACGCGAGGGCGCGGGAATGGCTCGCCGGAGTCGCGTCGGGCTCGGGGAAGAACACGGACGGCGCGGGCACCACGCTGCGTTTCGGCTCGATCTCTTCGGCAGGGAGGACTAGGACGACGAGGCGGAGACATTAGGCACCACGGCAGCCGCCGGTGAGCTCCCATTTGGCCGAATCGACGGCGACCCAAAAACTAGGGTTTCGGTTGTGGCAAAAATATCTAAGAGAGAGAGTTTTTCCGAGGGGGAGAGAGAGAGGGGGCAGGTAGCAGCCACTCGGGGGGGTTTTATCTATCTAGGAGTCTTCTACTCGAAGGCAATGGAGCATGGGCCTCCATGCCCTCTGCTGCGTCATCTACAGGAGGAAGAAGAAGGTGTGACTAGGATTACATTTTGGTCCCTGGAGAATTACAAGTAGGTCCCTGTACTCTCAGAAAATGGATGTTTTCCCTAGGCAAACAAAGTTAAAATTTAATTTCCTTTTGCCCAAAATTCTAATTAGTTGAGATGCACAACATATATGAAAATTGGCTCAATTAGATAAACTTCATAATTCAAAGTTGTTCAAATTTGAATTCTGACATAAATGGACATTGAATTTATTAATCTACTTAGGAGCTTCCAAAAATGATAATTTTTGGCACACAATCCTTATTTGATGTGTTACTTATGTGGTAGAAAATTCAAGTCATTTAGAGTTACTTCATAGAACAAACTTGTTCAAATTTCAAAAAGGTGCTGTCAAGAAAACAGGGGTTTTTGGCAATTTAAATTATTCAAAAACTTGTGCCCTTTTGGTTTTCATCCTCATTTATGATATAGAGCATGTGGTATTTATTTCATGGCATTTGGGAAAAGTTTGTAGAACAAACTTGTTCAAAATCCCAAATGTTGCTGTGGAGAAAATTCATGTTTTCAGGGCTTTAATGGATTCAATTTTTGGTCTCCTCTTGTGTGTGTTCCTTATTTGATATAAGGAAGCAATGGTATGAATTTCAAATCATTTGAGGAAAGTTTCCAATAGTAACTTGTTTTAGTTTTCTGTTTCTAGAAATATTGGAATTTCTATTTAATAAAGCACTAGGCTTTTCTTTATCAATCCTTTGCCAAAATATTTATATGACTAGAGATAGCAAGTCAATGCTCTCTAATACCTTTGTTTTTAATCTTGCAAGGTTGGAAAAACATTTGATAATATTTTGGTGAAGCATTTAAGAATGCCTCCTTTTTCTGATATTTCTTTATGGAAATTTTATTAAGTGTTTCCTCTTCATTAATTTAGGTCTTGGAATTATATTCAACATGTATGGGACTCATAAGATGTTTTTGGAAAACTCTTTGATCAATATTCACTTTAGAAAATATTGCCAAACTCATTGGAACAATATGTTGAATATTTTTATTATTGGAACAATATGTTGAATATTTTTAGTTTACTTCTTTGCTATCCTTTTTAAGTTTGTTTAGTTGCACTTAAACAAACACAAACAAACACAACCAAGGTTTATTAGTAAAGCAATTAGCAAAACAACTGTGTTAACAGGCATTCCAAAATTGGGATGTGACAGGTCTTCCCCCCTTAAAAAGAATCTCGTCCCCGAGATTCACAAGCGAGGACTAAGGGAGGGCCAACAAACACAATGTTAGTGTTGGAGTGCAGGTGCTTCCCCCCTTTGACTTTTCTTGGGAGGTGGGGCACATCCCTAAATTAGCAAATTAACTCTAAAAAAGAAGTACACCAGTACTTGTTTTAGGTCCAAAACTTTTGTTTCCTTGTTTGAACAAAAATTACGGTTAGTGCAGAAGTACCTGGAAATGTACCGTCAATTATTTACATGAGTTCCTAGCTATATCCCACATATTACATAACACATATGGAGTGGTGTACCACTCACATAACATGGTACATAATAAGCTAAAAATTATAGCTTGTGGGTGCAAAGGTTAGGTTGCTAAGGTAAAATAAACAGACAGAATAATACCCATGGCAGTGGGTATTACTCACCACAAGCAACTATCACTTAATGTGTTCATGATTTTAGTTGAATGTTTTACTTTCATAAGATACTCTTAAGCACAATCATAACACCAGTATAAACTCATGCTAAGGTAAAACATTTAAACCACATCCAATAAACAAGCAAACAACACCACAGAGGAATAGATTATTTATTCACTAGGTTATTGTTTATTAGAGGTTTTGGAATCCATCAATCATGAAAAATTAGCAATCAACCAGTAGCTAAAAACCAATGAATACAATCATAAAGATACTCTAAAACACCATCTTCACACAAGATAAAAACTTCTATTACACAGGCATAAAAAAAAAGTCTGCACAAATCATACCCTAGTATGAAAAATCTACACCAGCATGCTATAAGAGATAATCCTATTCTATAACCATAGAACATGTAACTAAATAATTCATGGCATTATAACAGAAGTAATAACTTCCTAAACATGCTATATCAACACATATACTCATAAAATAAAAAGAGGGTAATACTAGAGCAAAAATCACCACTTTCTAGTGGTGAACTAGTTTCACTCTAGAGAAGCAAACAATGCTATCATGATGTTTAAACTTAAACAAGCAAGTCATGAACATAAATGTACCTAATAGCAGTACACAAAACTTACTCATGTTAGTAAGCACAAACATCAAAACAATTCCATGATACAACCATTAAACAAGCATAAATTAATTCTAGCAATTTATGCTTTTCTTAAACAATTACTAGCAAACAAGAAAGGTATAAATCACACAACCAGTAGCTATGTAATTAATGAAAAGTTATTTAAACCTTTTCAAAAATCCATATACTCAATTTAAAATTATTCACAAACAATCTACCAATCAAGAGGAATTTATTTTATTTGCGAACAATTTAATTTTAGCACACGATAGTGAAACGTTTCTTAACATGATACCCCTAAGGAATATTATGCTAACAAAAGTATCACACCTAAACATATTAGGATTTACTAATAATAAATAGACTTCTCACTTGCATAGGTGAGAACAAACCATTTATATTTTCCATGGTGGAAAATAGAAATCAATCACATAGTGAGACACGCTATTTTCACACATGTGTATGGTTGGGGATTTTCATCCTCAAGCCAAAATACAATGGGACCAGTGGGCTATGGCCTACTAATACCAAGTAAAAAATAGGTACTAAACCTCTGGTTACTCATGAAAAACTTTGCATACAAGATAAAATATAAGGCTATTTAGTCTAGTGAAACAATACTAGTGCATATTGATAGCAATGCTTACATATGCTTTACTTTTAAGAGACATGCAAGCCAACATAGGTACAAGCATCAAAATATCAGTACCTAAATGGTACTGGACTCAAAGAAAACATAGCACAAAATTTATCAAAGCATTCACACAAAGATCTAGCTTTCACAATAATTGCAAATAATAAAAACTGGAAAAATAGCAAATGTTACTCATGCTTTGCTATAAGATCACATGCAAGTTAATGAAGATAACAGCATATAAATAACAGTACCAAAATGGTACTGGATCTATCATAACCATAACAAAAATCTAGGTACAACAAATCTATAAGGATTTGCCCACTCAACAATCCAAATAATAAACTAGAAGGTAACAAATGCTATTCATTTTTATTCGAGTTTTCAATCATGCACACACTTTCTAGGGTAGATTTCTTGTAAGAAAACCACATAATAACAAGTCCTAACAACTCCACATAAGTTAGGAAGCAAGATTGAATAAAACACAAATTTATTTCAATCAAGAGCACACAAAGAAACAACAACAGGAAAACTGCTGTTTTCTAGAGCTAACATAACCATTCCATCGTTCACTTAATTTCTAAACCCCGAATCTCATAGTAACTACAGCGTCTATTAAGATTTGGTTTCCAAAATAGATACACATGATATCCTATTGACTAGTAAACGAATAGGTCATCATTTTATTTTCTCGTGACTTCTCCTTTTTACCAACTAGATTAAAAAGGTGTCTTAAGTCACTTAATTCCTTGGTTTAGAAAGAGTTGTCAGTAATTTGCATGCTTTGGTTAGGTGTCAACCTAAGATTAGGCAAAGCATGTTAGTCTTGTTAGCTTTCTATTAAATAATGTTTGTCCGACAAGATACGACTAGCGTCATACGTCGAATATTGAATTGTGCTCTTTTGTTTGGCTTTTTAGGGGGGTTGCGCATCATGGCATGTGAAAACTTCTTTTGCAAACAGACAAAACATAGAGGTTTTGGTCAGTATTGGTTGGTTTTCTTCACGCCTTTTCTTCTTTGAGGGTTGTCGTGGTTGGAGCTTTATCTGTTGGAGTGCATCACTGGTAGCAATGCTATCAGCTCGTGTGGCTTGATGGTCCTCTATTATTAGGTCCAAAGGTGCTTTCATTAATCGTGGGGGAGATGGTGGTGGTTCACGACGGGTCGCATTATGAAGCGAAAACAAGTATAAGTCTAAGCAACAAATTCTTGTTTTTGAATACTATACAAACATTTTTTCTTGCAAAAATTTAACACGAGGCGATTCAAAAACAAGAGCGGGGCAATCACAAATTTGTAAAATTTGAGCACTCCGCAGACATATAAAAGCCTAGATGAACCAAATTCTACACCACACAATAGCACACAGTCCTACGGACACACATAAACAAGCCAAAACACACAAGCAAGGCTCCATTGGAGCTACGTCGGGGGAGACGACTCATGGGGTAATCGCTAAATTACTCCAAACTAGACTGATCCAAAATCCTAGAAGTGGCTGAAGAACTATATCTACTTCTGACCATCATCACTGTAGAGCTAGGCAATTATTTTGGTCTTCTCGGGACATCGGCAAATATAAAAGTTTTTGTATGGAAACAAGGTAATAGAAGTAAAGTTTTGATAAAACTTTATGCAACAATCTGTTTTTGAAACTCCAACTATTTTCTGGACAGAAAACTTCAAAGACGAGAGATGTTTCAAAAACAGAGCGGAGCAGTTGCAAACAAGTAAGAAATAAACTCTTAACCGAGAGAGATACTAACTCTATAAGGCCCGCCCTTCGAACCACTGTTCAAGGACGCCCTTGATATGCATTTAGAATCTTTTGAAAAGATATAAAGGAGGGAAAATATACTAAAATTCCCTGAGATAAAAATAATTTAGATAGTAAATAGGTTTTTACTCCAAAATACTTTTCTTTCCTATCTGACGTCCATGCTAACTAAGGTCTCCTAAGGTCAGGATGGCTCTGATACCAACTCTGTAAGGACCCCAGACCGGCAGTCTGAAACCCTACGTATGCATGCATTCACGATCCCAGAAAGATCAGTCGTGAACAACATACAAAGTTGGCACACAGAATACATCATCCATTACACGAATACATAACGGTATTTCACAAATGATCACATGATCAAGACTAAAACATCTGCCACGCAGGGCAGGCAACTTAACAAACACAGCGGAAGACAATAAAAACATAACGTAGCTGAGCCCATGTCACGCCTTAACCTACAGGCTGCTGACCGGGAGACGAGCCTAATTCGCACAGTCGTCAACTCCGTACTTCTCTTCATAGATACCCTTTGGAGGCTCCTTCTCCAAATCTGATAAGTAGATACCAGGGGCGAAACCATAATGAGTACGTTTGAATGTACTCAGCAAGACATCCATCATGTCACTTACCAACATGCAAATATGCTTATATGGTGGAATAGGTAAGCTATAAATAGGGTTCACTATCAATGGTGTTCATATATGATGACACCACAGTTGCAGTCAGGTTAATCTGTATCTTCGTTGAAGAAGATACTTCAGAAGAAAATAATATAGTTTTATTTCTCTTGTCGACATCACATGTACAAGAGTTTTTGTAAAGTTTTGTTAAAGAATATTTTCTCTTTGCAAAACTTCTTGGAATCAGTTTCCAGAATTCTTGCTTAGAGTAGAAAAGGTTTTCTTTGCAAAACATTTTGTTTTGTATAACAGCATCTGGCTTTCCATCAGCGGTACCTCCACGGTACAAGCTTTCCTTCCTTTCCGAACTTCACAAGTTCAACATTTCCTTTCCTCAAGTTCCTTTTCAAAAACTTCTTTTTGAAAACATTGACACAATGCTAGCTACATGGCCATTCAACCGTCCATATCCGAGGACGCGGCTATCTCGAAATAGTTTTACTCTGCAGAGGTGTACACATTTCCACCAGATCCAGAATCCGCCATGAAACACCCATGGACTGTCCTCAACCTATGAGAACATCAGATAACTGATCTCGACTATCCACTCTGTACAAGCTAGCACATGACTATCTCTTCAATTGGGGTTTCCCTCCCTGGCAAGCCATGTCACACACCGCTCAATCAGGAGACCCAACTGCTGCATCCGGAGGGAAAATTAATCCCACACTTTAGATGTCCCGTATACTCACTCCTAGCGACATTTCGGTTCGGAGGATCCAATCCCCTATAGCCTTTGAGATAGCTCACATACTAACCATAACAAGTTTTTAATCAAGCCCCTACCCATATTGGGGTAAAGTGGCAGTACGGTAAAGGTTGTCCAGCGAAGACTAGGTTATGTGTCATTTTTGAAAACACCACTTTCTCAAAAATGACCACTTCCACATTCCTCCGGAGAACAAGGATCCGCCTTTTCTCCGGGTTTTTCCGTAAAGCCTTTGTTTTGTAGAATCACAATTTTAGGGTGTCCACTTAGGGACTAGTATATTTGATGGTAATAAATACCATATGGTGGCTTATGGGCTTGGTATCACCAAGTTTAACTATTGGCATGATAGTAACCTATATAACAGTATAGTAATAATATTCCACATCAAAAATAGTTTTGATAATCAAGTTTTTGGTAAAACTTCAGAGGTAATACATGCATGATAGATAATGGTAAGTATTGTATCAGCAAGCAATCAGGATGCTTGCCTGGTATCTCTTTGTGTCCCTGGTTGTTGGAGTGGCTGGAACTTGAAACAGAGCTCCCCGACACTTCCTTCCTCTTCGTTTTTCTAACGTCGTAAAAAGAGAATAAAGGACACACATTCAGAACCAAACAAGACAAACAAGGCTACAAGTAATACATACAGCAAGCAATCAAGAAGTACCACCCAAGTTCTCAATTTTTCCCTTAAGAAAAATTGGCATAAAAACTATAGTTGAAAAGTCTGCTTTTTTCCTAGTGTTTATGTGTGGCCAATTCAAAGATTCTTGGTTAAGAACACCATGGACCAGTGGGGTAAAGCACATGTTACTAGACAGTAGGGTGTCACATAAAACACATTTTGATGTCTAAAAATTCCCACAACAATCTCTATGGCTAGCACACATAATTTGCTAAATTACTCAAGTGGTGAAATAAGCTCATGACAACAAGTCAAACCTATTTTTCCACCATGAGGCAAACATACCAGTGGGTGATCCACTAGAAAATATGCTCACCAAGAGGTTAATAAGCCTCTGGTCACTTTTATAAAAGTGCTCAAAACAAACAAACAAGCATCCAAAACTCCTACTCAGACTAGTAGAAAATTAGGAAAAATACTAGACTAGTTTAGGCTACACTAGTTAAATTTTATGCACAAGTGTGCAAGATAGCAGAGGCAAAATACTCCTCTAACCAGTACCACAAATGCTACTGGATCCCACAAAATATCATAAAAAGCATAGCTAGGAAACAAGGAAAAACTATGCTTAAAAAGCTACACATGTGAGGAGATTAATTCCTAGTCATCCAAGTGTTACTCATGCTTTTATGCTACTTAAGAGGAAACCTATCAGAGGTGAAAACCCTAAGATAATAATGCCACAAGTACATTCCATCCTCTGGTTTTCCACACCAAAGATTCATATTTTTCCCTAGGGGAAAACAAGACAAAAAGCATACATGAATATCCTAGTGTGAAATCTAGTCCTTAAGCATTTCTATTTTAAACCTATTTCAAAAACAAGCACCAAGTATTTAGAGGTTCTATAACCAAAATAACAGTACCTAAATGGTACTAGTTTCATGAGAATTAATCTAGCAATAAGCCTAAAAAGCATTTAAAGATCTACTCAAAACATATATAAAAGAAACACATCTAGTGTGGGGGAAATAATGTTTCCACCAAAAATGCAATGAAACCAGTGGGTGTTCCACTAGCATATCAAAGCATTAAGAGGTCACAATGCCTCTGGTCCACTTGCTAAAAATTTAACAAAAGACTAAACAAGCTTCTAGTGCAATAACAATACTAGCAGAAAATAATAGGGTGCTTAAATAAGCAAGGCACTGCTACTCATGTTATTGTTTTCACACAAGTGAAAACTTTAGGGGTCAAGTACTCATAACAAACTTATCAAAATGCTACTGGACCTATGGATACAACCCAAAAATATGTGGTCACAAAACCACAAATATTAATACCAAAAATTCCCCACATGAGGGAATTTTTCCAAACATCCTCATAGTAATGATTAAGCTACTCATGCTTTTCTACCAACTCAAATGCAACATAGCAGAGGTGATAACAACACAAAATCAGTACCAATATGGTACTGGATACAATCAACAAATCCAAGTATTTGCACACCACTTCATCACCCAAAATCCCTATGCAAAATATTAACTAGAGATAAACATATGCTACTAACAAATATCATATTCCTTCTCCACTCAAGTCCACACAATCTAACATGCTAAAATAGCTAAGTAACACTTAGAAAACAAGTTCACACAACTTGTACATGCTAGAAAACAATATGGAAACACAAAAATAACTCACACAATTTAATTATCTAAAAATGCCAAAATGGCAGAAATAAGCAAAACAAGGATCTGTCCACCAAATTTTATAGGATGCTCTAAAAATTAAACCCTTCTAGTTTTAGATAGTCCTAAACATATACAAGACCATCCAATTTGTTTTGCATCAAAATTCATCTTTAATTAATTTATAAAAATCACCAAAGTGCTCACTGGTGTTTTACCAAATTGCATGCCATTTCAAAAATACAATGAATTTGGAAGCAAGGTTAACTTCTTCAGTTAGGAAATTTCAAGGGCTTTCCAATGCAATTGGCCTCACTTCATTTAGAGTTGTAAAATAAAAATGGTGCTCATTTTGGTGTTTCTGGTAGCTGTTACCAAAACATTTTTCATTTCAAATGTATCCATCCAAATGTAGATCTACAACTTGGAGATGGTTTAGAATTAGTTGAGGTACCACTGTAAATTTTAGTTTGGTCAAATTCATATTTTAAGTTGCCTTTTTGAGCCAAAAGTAACCATGCAACAATCTGTGAAAAATAAATGGAAAATAAAGTGTTGTTGGGCCAGATCCAACTGCTGGGCCGTCCTGGATCTTCCTCACCGCGCGCGGATCCAGCCCGAGTCGCTGACTCGCGGGCCAGAGCGCCACAGTGGCATCCACGCGGGCACAGCCGGGCCCCACTGGCCAGTTTGACTCAAATGCGCGCGGGTCAAGGCAGCTGCGTCAGCGTTGCGTCACTCGCCGGCGGGAGCGTCTCCGGCGAGCTCGAATCCGTCGCATCCGTCCACCTATTCGCGAATAAAAGGTACCTACACGATGCTTACGACGAGGGGAACCAGGTGGGGTCTGTCTCGTTTCCCGGGAGTGGCCGGAGAGCGGCCGGCGACGAGGGCATGCGGCGGCCGGACAACACGCACGGAACGACGGCGATTTAGGGGGTTAGGGAAGGGGGAAAATGGTCGGGGGGATTCCCCTGCTCACCACGAACGTAGAGGAGGAGTCGGTGAGGTCGGAGAGGACGCGAGGGCGCGGGAATGGCTCGCCGGAGTCGCGTCGGGCTCGGGGAAGAACACGGACGGCGCGGGCACCACGCTGCGTTTCGGCTCGATCTCTTCGGCAGGGAGGACTAGGACGACGAGGCGGAGACATTAGGCACCACGGCAGCCGCCGGTGAGCTCCCATTTGGCCGAATCGACGGCGACCCAAAAACTAGGGTTTCGGTTGTGGCAAAAATATCTAAGAGAGAGAGTTTTTCCGAGGGGGAGAGAGAGAGGGGGCAGGTAGCAGCCACTCGGGGGGGTTTTATCTATCTAGGAGTCTTCTACTCGAAGGCAATGGAGCATGGGCCTCCATGCCCTCTGCTGCGTCATCTACAGGAGGAAGAAGAAGGTGTGACTAGGATTACATTTTGGTCCCTGGAGAATTACAAGTAGGTCCCTGTACTCTCAGAAAATGGATGTTTTCCCTAGGCAAACAAAGTTAAAATTTAATTTCCTTTTGCCCAAAATTCTAATTAGTTGAGATGCACAACATATATGAAAATTGGCTCAATTAGATAAACTTCATAATTCAAAGTTGTTCAAATTTGAATTCTGACATAAATGGACATTGAATTTATTAATCTACTTAGGAGCTTCCAAAAATGATAATTTTTGGCACACAATCCTTATTTGATGTGTTACTTATGTGGTAGAAAATTCAAGTCATTTAGAGTTACTTCATAGAACAAACTTGTTCAAATTTCAAAAAGGTGCTGTCAAGAAAACAGGGGTTTTTGGCAATTTAAATTATTCAAAAACTTGTGCCCTTTTGGTTTTCATCCTCATTTATGATATAGAGCATGTGGTATTTATTTCATGGCATTTGGGAAAAGTTTGTAGAACAAACTTGTTCAAAATCCCAAATGTTGCTGTGGAGAAAATTCATGTTTTCAGGGCTTTAATGGATTCAATTTTTGGTCTCCTCTTGTGTGTGTTCCTTATTTGATATAAGGAAGCAATGGTATGAATTTCAAATCATTTGAGGAAAGTTTCCAATAGTAACTTGTTTTAGTTTTCTGTTTCTAGAAATATTGGAATTTCTATTTAATAAAGCACTAGGCTTTTCTTTATCAATCCTTTGCCAAAATATTTATATGACTAGAGATAGCAAGTCAATGCTCTCTAATACCTTTGTTTTTAATCTTGCAAGGTTGGAAAAACATTTGATAATATTTTGGTGAAGCATTTAAGAATGCCTCCTTTTTCTGATATTTCTTTATGGAAATTTTATTAAGTGTTTCCTCTTCATTAATTTAGGTCTTGGAATTATATTCAACATGTATGGGACTCATAAGATGTTTTTGGAAAACTCTTTGATCAATATTCACTTTAGAAAATATTGCCAAACTCATTGGAACAATATGTTGAATATTTTTATTATTGGAACAATATGTTGAATATTTTTAGTTTACTTCTTTGCTATCCTTTTTAAGTTTGTTTAGTTGCACTTAAACAAACACAAACAAACACAACCAAGGTTTATTAGTAAAGCAATTAGCAAAACAACTGTGTTAACAGGCATTCCAAAATTGGGATGTGACAGAACTTGTCGAGGTATTCATGGAAGACAGAATTCATGAGTCTTGAGAAGGTCGCCGGTGCATTGGTGAGACCAAAGGACATGACGGTGTATTCATATAGACCGTAACGAGTGGTGAAAGCTGTTTTTGGAATATCTTCCTTTCTGATCTTTATCTGATGGTAACCCATCCTCAAGTCCAACTTAGAGAATATTGAGGCTCCAGCAAGTTGATCAAAAAGATCATCGATACGAGGAATTGGATACTTGTTCTTGATGGTTTTCTCGTTGAGAGGACGATAGTCAACCACGAGTCTTTTTGTCTGATCCTTCTTGGCAACAAACAGGGTTGGGCAACCCCAAGCGGAGGAACTAGGCTGATGTAACCTTTCTCCATGTACATATCGATTTGCTCCTTCAACAATTTCAGTTCAGGAGGAGCTATCTTGTATGGATGCTTAGAGATTGGAGCAGTACCTGGCTCAAGCTCGATCACGAACTCAACTGCTCTGTCCGGAGGCATCCCTGGCAACTCTTCTGGAAAGACGTCAGGGAATTCACAAACCACCGGTACATTCTCAATTGCAGGAAGAGCTTTAGCATCGAGGTTGAACAGCTGAACAGAACTTGATTCATATGGAGAATAGACTATCTGGCCAGCCGGATGGAACAGAGTTATTGACTTGTTAGCACAGTCAATTTTAGCTTTATTGGCCTTTAACCAATCCATGCCCAGAATGACATCAATGTCAGAATTTCCCAGTAACATGAGTGAAGAAAGGAATATGCGACCTCCGATCAAGATTTGATTGTCCATGCTTATCTTGGAAGTAATCATTTTAGTTCCCGGAGAGTGAACATAGATTTGATTGCTTAGTGGAACCAGAACTAGGTTGTATGTTGTTGCAAAGATCTTTGACACAAACGAATGCGATGCTCCAGTATCAAACAACACTTTAGCTGGAAAAGAGTTTACGGGTAATATACCGAGAACGACGTCAGCAGCTTCCTCAGCTTTGTCGGCCTTGATATGGTTCACCCTCGCGTTCCTCCCGACAGGCCTGTTGTTGGAGTTGAAGGCTTTAGCCGGGGGACCACGAACCATTGCCTGGTTGGTGTTGGGGCGAGGAGGTGGAGGTAGCTGCCTCTGAGTGCACTTATCAGCGTAGTGTCCAGTCTCCTTGCACTTGTAGCAAGTGACGACACGAGGAGTGCCTGGCCTTGGCTGCCCCATTGGAACCCTCTGACCCTGCATCTGAGATGGGTTGGGTGGGCGGGGACCAAAGCCTGGAGAAGCTTGGGCATTTGGAGCCCGAGTGACAGCACCATTTGGCACCCAGATGCGGCGCTTCTGCGGAGGGGTGGTCATGTTGGAGGAGGAACCACCCTCACGTGAGTGCTTGCGCGAATCCTCGAACGCCTTGCGCCCATTCTCCTCATTGAGCGCGGTGTTCACGAGTTCCTCGAAGTCCTTGCACTTGACATTTGTGAGAGCGTACTTTAGTTCCGGGTTAAAACCTCGGCGGAACCTTGCCATCTTCTTGGCCTCAGTGGACACTTCGTCACCAGCGTATCGAGCGAGGCGATTGAACTCGGTCTGATAACTGATAACGTCCAGCTTGCCCTGCTTGAAGGAGCAGAACTCTTCACGCATCCTTTCCATGAGGCCATCTGGGATGTGGTGCTTCAGGAAAGCTTCCTTGAAACAGCCCCAGGTGATAGGATAGCCAGCTCTCATGGTCTAGTAGTTCTCCCACCAAGAAGCTGCCTGACCCTTCAGTAGGTAGGTGGCATACCTGACCTTATCTTCCTCAGCAACATGAGCAATTTCCAGAGTCCTGGCTATGTCACGGATCCAGTCATCAGCATCCAGGGGCTCACGTGTTGCCACGAAAGCTTTTGGCCCCAGACTTAGGAACTCCTTGATGCCAACTCGCTGATTAGCCTGGTGGATCTGCTGATTGGCCTAGAACTGAGCCATCTGCGTCACCACTTGGGTCATCTGAGCTAACAGTTCCCCCATTGGCGGTGGCGGAGGCGGGTTGTTCCTTGTTGGAGGCATCCTGAAGGGAAATGCATTTTAGCACAACAACAGAAAAGGATAGACTTGGTAACCGAAAGATAGATTATTCCGACGTATGAATAGATAACCAACAGGTACATCATCACATGTTCAAATACATCAGAATATCCAACAGACCAATACATGGTTCAAATGCCAAAGGATAACTAAACATAGCTAGGAACGGATACATCGGTACTCCCATGCTCATCACGCAGGACGGCGACGAGTACGGCGAGTGGTACGGCGAGGAGGAGTCCGCTCATGGAAGTAAGTATCACGACGATCCCTGTAGATCGGAACTGCTCGGAGAGGGACTCTCGGAGTGGTGAAGTAGAAAGCGTCCTCTCCCTGGGCTCCAAAGAGAGGAATACCACTGTAACCAGCTCCAAGGTTGAGAAGTGGACCTCTGATCGGCTCGTAACCTCCAGCATCTGGCAGAGGAAAACCAGCTGGCTGAGTGAAACGCGCAAAGCGCTCGTCTCCAACGAAGTCTGTGGTGTACGTCGCCAGACGCGTCAACGCGAGGTAGAGCTGCTCCCTGACTGAGGCCAACTCCTGAGCAAGTGTGGAAGCAACGGCGTCACTGTGCCTCACGAACTGAGCAGTGGTGTGCAGCCTGGAGCTATCATCCTCGTAGGTATCCAGGTTGCCGTGGAGAGTGAAGTGAACTCCCGCCGACGTAATGTAACCACGGGGGATGTGACGATAGATGGAATCATCAAACCCCCAGTAGTCAGCACGAAGGACGGTGAGACTCACATACGCTGCCTGCTGCACAGCCATGTCCACTGAAGAACCTACTGCCTCGTAGCGGTGTGCTATGCTCCTGCCATCATCGGACAGAATATAGACGATAGCTCGGTAGTAGGTCTGGTCGAACTCTCGCTGCTGCTCGTAGACCTGGTACTCTGGTGCCCAATGGAACCCCAGATACGTGACCATGTCCCTCAGCATCTCCGGGTAACCGGCGGTGCTCTCACAGCGAGTCATCCGAACCACCTGCGGGTAGAAGCTGAGACCCATCTGCAGATGATTTGGAAGGTTTTGATTAGACGCCGGTAGAAGAATTGAAGTGGAAACAACAACAAGATCTCAACGGACGAAAGGTTCTTTAAAAGAACAGGATATCGAAGCAACATCGGGAAAACGAGACCAAAAACCTGAGGTACTACGGAGAACCCAAAACACGTGAAATCCTAACTTGAAAGTTTGGGTGAGAAGAGAAAACAACGTTGCACTTCCTTACCAGAAAAGGGCGGGTGGGTGGGGAAAGAAGAAAAATGGCAGAATTCCTACTCTCACGTTTCATTTTTCCTATATAGCTACAAAATAGTTTCTAGACTCAAACTGCGACCAGTAAAAGGGATCCTACGGTCAGACAGGCTCTGATACCATTTGTCGCACCCTGGCTTCTAAGGGATACTCACCGGGCCGAACTGGATAGCAGGTGCTTGGATTATGGGGCATAACTGCTCCCACGTCCCAGCTTCCTGGTAGGCCTGCGCTTATGCGCGACAACACAAGCCCTGCTATTCCATCGTCGATGTAAACTATCCACTAGAGGTCAAAGGCACTACTGTCGACGTACTTCATATCAATCACGCACGGTACGTCAACAGCGTTGAACGAATGATAATCACAACATGTCTCTAAGACACAAAAGATTGAAATAAGGTTGCAAATGGCCTTCACTAAGGCAGAAATAGCAAATACAGTCATCCAGAGGACACATGTCCCAACATAGCATTCATTACATCAGCGGAAGCAAACAAGGTGTCTGGGTACAGACAAATCCAACAGGCTTAAGAAGCCGGAGAAAATAAAGAAGACGAAGCCCATCCACGTAGGTCCTGTATCCTGCCCGGGGTCCAGCTATCTACTCGTCTGCAGTCTCGTCAAACTCCACGAAGTAGCCATCCTGGTGGTCATCGTAGCCGTAGTCGTAGTCTGCGTAAACCACAACCCCAAAGGGGTCAGTACACCAACGTACTGGCAAGCAAGACTCACAGTTCACCAAAGTGTAACCCGTCAACACCAAGTACAGAAACCTTGGTTCAACGGAAGGAGGGGATATGAAAGATGCTGCAACTGGCTGCGCTAACCAACCTACAGAAATCTACAACTTCCAACTATCAGAAAAGGGATAGATAGCGTATGGTAACCAACTGTTGTTTAACATCAAACAACCCATCTGGATCTCGCGCCCCTTATCCAAAGAAGCATCCGAGGATAACTCACACAGTTGAATTATGAATAATGGATCAAGTTGTTTGTGACAATAAGTCTATTACTAGTCAATTCATCAATAGTTAGGTGTAAGTTGTTCTGAGTACTTGTTAGCCAGTACTTTCACCAAGTCAACCATAACCGCGGAAAACACGGCTTCTCGAGAAGATTTATCCCTGCAGGGTTGCACCAATTTGGTCGTACATGTATGAATAACCCGCCAGATGGGATGCCTCCCACCAAGCGGGGCACTCAACACAACTCGACCCTTCTTCGCATCAAGCCCAAAGAACCTTGGGCGCACGGCTAATCAAGCCCCGAAGAAAAGGGACCCTCATAGCACTCTAAGACCGGTGTCCCCCTATATGCCGACTACAAAAGTTCCACCCTGCGCTGGGCTCGCAAAA
Organism: Alopecurus myosuroides; assembly: GCA_028641055.1. Taxonomy (NCBI): domain Eukaryota; kingdom Viridiplantae; phylum Streptophyta; class Magnoliopsida; order Poales; family Poaceae; genus Alopecurus; species Alopecurus myosuroides. Next base: position 109,410,798 of record CM054058.1, on the reverse strand, counting down.
ACATGCATGCGGCAAATGGAAAACACGAACTAAATGAGGCGATTTGGACGAGATGTGAATCGAGTCAAATTGAGGGGGCGCCCATACTCGCTTCCCACATGCGGGTAGTGCGCTCATCATGGATCAGTAGACAAGACCCTTTTCCTATTAGGGTCGACACTAGCAGGCTCCAAAACCACACGGGGCCTCCTGCCGGTGCCTTATCAGCATATTATTAATAACAGGTTGATTGATTAACATCGAGCCCCCAGAATATGATAAAGATATAGTAACTGAAAGTAACGGGTAACAGACTCGAGCAAAGCAACCTAAGCATGCTAGTAAGACACTGGCTCAAACAAGGGGTGGTAGGAAGGGAGATGAGGCATTATCAGGTTTAAAGGATTCATGTGATAGGTTCGTAACAGAACAACAACTACTAAGGCTAGCAGAAAAGAACAACGGAAAGCATCGGTAACCAATGTTGAAAGGAACACAGTGGTTCATGTGAGTGATAACTTGCCTGCAAACCCAGTAGCCGGGTACTGAGCTAGATCCTCAGAAGGGGTGTCGTAAAGATCGTCAGTATCAACCTCGTCGTCTAACCGAGAAGAAGCAAACGAACAAGGCAGAAAGATAAACAATCATTATCATGGCATAGTGGACAATCAAAGATGATGCATGACAAGTTAATGGTTGCATCAAAATAAACTAGCTAACATGATAACACAATTTAAATGGACCCATATGCAATTGGATTGCATATGGAAAAGGTCCATTGAAATAAGTGGAAACAAATGATTTACAATTAATTTTTATGTGAAAGTTGTTAGCATGATGCATGCATGATGATGATAACAAGATAACAACAAAGTAACAATAATAGATGCAAAGGAAAAGGAATAAAACTAGTTTGGAAATTATTTATTAAGTTTGGAAATGTTTGGTTACTTAATCATGTCACACAAGCAATTGTTGTTTTCATCAAGTTAAAGTGTTCAAAACAAATAACAAAGTTTATATTTGAAAAGAACATCAAATTTTAGTTGTATTACATGTTTCACATATTGAAATAGGAGTTAGGATAATTTAATTATGTATTAAACAATATTAAACAAGTTTTAAATGAAATTAAAACAAGTTTGAATTTAGTTGAATTTTTATTTGTTCAAAACATAATTTCAAACTCACATTTGAAAAGTTCACACTTTGATGGTTTGAAAACATATTTTGCATGTTCAAAAATATTTTATTTTGAGCAAGTTATGATTTTTAGCAAATTTAATTGAATTAAACAAGAATTAAATTATTTAGGCAATTTAAATTATTCAAACCAGGAAACAAAAATTATATTTGATTAGGTTATTGAAAATGGTATGGAAAACATATTTTATTTGCATTTTTTGAAATTAGTATGAATTAGTTATTAAATTTAGCAATTTGCATTTGAATTATTTGGATTCAAATTTAAATTGCATTTTGAAATTCCAAAACAGTGAACAAATGTTTCCAAAAGTTAGATAATTAAATTTAGACCAGTGTGGATATTTTATTTTTATTTTTTAGAGTTATGAAATAAAAGTTATTAAGGTTTTAAAACCAGGGGCCAATCTGTGATTTAATTGGACCTAGGTTTGAATACAGAAATGTTTAAAAACGTTTTACACGCACTGGCAACACACCCAGTCACTGCCAGGGGGGACCCAACTCGCGCTGTGCTGGCGTGGCCACACGAGTGACTGACAGGGGGCCCTCCCTGTCAGTAATCCGACGAAAAAAGTGGGGATTTTAATCCCAGGTGCCAGGGATCGAACCCAGCACCTCGCCCTCGCGTGCGCTGCTACTGAACCAACTGGGCTGGTTGCGTTTCGTTGTCAGATTCAGACACGCAAGGAGGATAAAGATTCAGTCTTGCAGTTAACTGAAACTGCACGCGCGCGGACTGAACCTGCTGACAGAAACGACGTCGCCGGAGGGATCAACGGCCGTGCTGCGCCGTGGCTGCTGCTGGACGCGCGCGGATGCAGAACTGGATGCGCAACAGAGAGGAGGTGAGATGGGAGGGAACGGTGGCGCTCACCGCGTCGTCGTGGTGGCAGGGGCTCGACGGAGACGGCTGACGGCGACAGCGGCGGTGACGAAGACGGCGGCGCGGCTCTGGCTGCTCTCCGGGCTCCCTCCGGTGTTCAATTGGTAGAAGGGAGAGTGGTGGTGCGTTTCCAGCACTCAGGTGAGTGTGTGCGTGGCTACGGTGGTGGCAATCGACGGGGTTTCAGAGAGCTCGCCGCCGGTGGGGATTTAGAGAGGGGGAAACGAGATGGAGAGGTGGCGATCGGCGGCGGAGAGAGGGGGGAACAGGAACCCTAGGCCTTGGGTAGCTGGCACGCTGCCCTAGGCTACTTATAGGGGATCGGAGCGCCTCCTGGCCGTCGGGCGCCGCCGTACGCCGACGTGGCGTGCCCGGATGGCCGCCGTACATCGAACAGAAGGAGCGCACGAATTTTGAAGCGGTACGAGGCGCGTAGCGGGCTCGGCTGCGGGTTAGTTAGTGGCAAGGTGGGTTGGGCTGGTTAGCTGACGCGCGCAGCAGCTGTTCTCCTTCTTTTATTTTTCCTTTTCTGTTTTTTTTTTGTAGGTTTTGGTTTTGGAAGAAAAGGATGGGTTTTAATTTAGTAAAAATTCTAGGAAAATTAGGTTAAGTTATTTAGGTAATTATAAAACAATTTCCAAGATTTGATTTCAAAAAGTTGAGATTAAAAGTGCTGTTTGCATTTGAACCAAATTGAATGAATTTTCAATATTAATTTAACATTATGGAAACAAGGCATTTTTAATAGGGTTACCCCTAAGGTTTAAAGTGATTTAAAGATTATAATTGTGTGGTGAACTTCATGGATTCAAAAGGGTACTGATTTGAAGACTTGGTTTGAATTTGAAAATGATTTAGAATTAATTGATTGAATTAATTGATTGATTTAAAGCAACAATTTAATAGGTGATCATTAATGAATTGTTTGGAAGAAATTGAGGTGTTTGATTTGAAATTCTTTATTTGAAAAGATTGTAACAGACAAGTATGAAGACAAAGGTTGAACAAGTTTGACTTTCATTATGAAAACAATGCAAACAGAAATAAAACAAATGCAATGAGATGATGACATGATGCATTGCTTAAAATTAAACAAAGAGCAAAACAACTAGGGAGTTTTCATACTTGGATGTTACAAAGTGCAAGGAGACGGGACACTATGCTGACAAGTGTACTCAGAGGCAGCTACCTCCACCACCACCTCGCCCCAACACCAACCAGGCAATGGTGCGCGCTCCCCCGCACAAGGCCTTCAACTCCAACAACAGGCCTGTCGGGAGGACCGCAAGGGTGAACCACGTCAAGGTTGACAAAGCTGAGGAAGCTACCGACGTCGTTCTCGGTACATTCCCCGTAAACTCTTATCCAGCTAAAGTGTTGTTTGATACCGGAGCATCGCATTCCTTTGTGTCAAAAATCTTTGCCACAACATACAACCTAATTGTGGTTCCACTAAGCAATCAAATCACCGTTCACTCCCCGGGATCTCATATGTTGACTTCCAAGATAAGTAAGGACAATCAAATCCTAATTGGAGGTCGCATATTCCTCGCTTCTCTCATGTTGCTGGGAAATTCTGACATTGATGTCATTCTTGGTATGGATTGGTTGAAGACCAATAAAGCAAAAATTGACTGTGCTCAAAAGTCAATAACTCTCTCCCACCCTTCTGGCCAGATAGTCTATTCTCCACATGGATCAAGTTCCACTCAGCTTTACACACTCGATGCAAAACCTTTACCTCTACTCGAAAATGTTCCGGTGGTTTGTGAATTCCCTGACGTCTTTCTAGAAGAATTGCCAGGAATGCCTCCGGACAGAGCAGTTGAGTTCGTGATCGAGCTTGAACCAGGTACTGCTCCAATCTCTAAGCATCCATATAAGATAGCTCCTCCTGAACTGAAGTTGTTGAAGGAGCAAATCGATATGTACATGGAGAAAGGTTACATTCAGCCTAGTTCCTCGGCTTGGGGTTGCCCAACTCTGTTCGTTGCCAAGAAGGATCAAACAAAGAGACTCGTTGTTGACTATCGTCCTCTTAACGAGAAAACCATCAAGAACAAGTATCCAATTCCTCGTATCGATGATCTTTTTGATCAACTTGCTGGAGCCTCAATATTCTCAAAGTTGGACTTGAGGATGGGTTACCATCAAATAAAGATCAGAAAGGAAGATATTCCAAAGACAGCCTTCACCACTCGCTACGGTCTATATGAATACATCGTCATGTCCTTTGGTCTCACCAATGCACCGGCGACCTTCTCTCGACTCATGAATTCTGTCTTCCATGAATACCTCGACAAGTTCGTTGTGGTATACCTTGATGATATTCTTGTCTACTCAAAATCCGAGGAAGAGCATGAAGAACATCTTCGTCTCACTCTCATGAAACTCCGCGAGCATCGTCTCTATGCCAAATACTCCAAATGTGAGTTCTGGATTTCAGAAGTTGCCTACCTTGGTCATATCATCTCTGCCAAGGGCATAGCCATTGACCCAGAAAAGGTTAAGGCAATTGTTGATTGGAAACCTCCTAAGACGGTGAAGCAAGTCAGAAGTTTTCTTGGCTTGGCTAGTTATTGCCATCGTGTCGTCCAAAACTTCTCCAAGATTGCCAAACCTCTCACTGACCTAACAAAGAAGGACAAGAAGTTCGTTTGGTCTCCACAATGTGATGAAAGTTTCAATCTCCTCAAGACTAATCTCACTACTACACCAGTTCTGGTTGGCCCAGATGCTACCAAACCTTTCCAGATATTCTGTGATGCTTCTCTCCAATGTCTAGGAGCAGTTCTTATGCAAGAACGTCAAGTTGTGGCTTATGCTTCACGTCAGTTGAACACCCATGAGCAAAATTATCCCACTCATGACCTTGAACTCGCAGCAGTTGTGTTCGCCCTCAAGAAATGGAGACAATACTTGTTGGGTAACCGCACTGAAATCTTTTCCGATCATAAGAGTCTGAAATACATCTTCACTCAACCAGATCTAAACCTCAGGCAAAGGAGATGGATTGAAAAGATCAAAGACTTCGATCTTACCATTTCTTACACTCCAGGCAAGGCTAATGTTATGGCCGATGCTCTCAGTCGCAAGTCCTATTGCAATAATCTCATGATCATGGAAAGCCAACCTCCAGTTCATGAAGAATTCCAGAAGCTGAACCTTGGTCTTGTTCCTCAAGGATATCTTGCAAGCTTGACAGCCAGTCCAACTCTCGAGGATAAGATTCGTTCTGAACAACTTCGTGATGCTGAAATCAAGAAGATGGTAGAGCACATCAAAGAAGGCAAGGATAAATTCAAGTCCTTCTCAATTGATGATAAGGGAACATTGTTCTTCGAAGGACGCATTGCAGTTCCTCAAATTCAAAGTCTCAAAGATATCATTCTCAAGGAGGCTCATGAAACTCCTCTCTCCATACACCCTGGAAGTACAAAGATGTACCAGGATCTTAAGACACTGTATTGGTGGCCTAGCATGAAACGTGAAATTGCTCAATACGTTTCTGAATGCGACGTTTGTCAACGTGTTAAGGCAGTTCATCAGAAAACAGCCGGTCTTCTCCAACCTCTGAAAATCCCCGAGTGGAAGTGGGACATGATTGAAATGGACTTCGTTACTGGTTTCCCAAAGTCCAAGAAGGGCAACGATGCAATCTTCGTTGTCATTGATCGTCTCACTAAAGTAGCTCACTTCTTTCCTGTCAAAGAGACAATCTCAGCTAGCCAGTTAGCAGAGCTCTACACAACAAAGATTGTTCCTCTTCATGGTGTTCCATTGGAAATAAGCTCAGACCGTGGAAGCATATTCACTTCTCATTTCTGGAAGAGTTTCCAAGATGCATTGGGCACCAAATTTCTGTTCAGCACAGCTTATCATCCTCAGTCTCAAGGGCAAGTCGAAAGAGTCAATCAGATTCTCGAGGATATGCTCAGAGCATGTGGTCTCTCCTTTGGCATGAAATGGGAGGATTGTCTTCCATATGCTGAATTCTCCTACAACAACAGCTGCCAGGCAAGCCTAGGCATGGAACCATTTGAAGCACTCTATGGCCGCAGATGCAGGAGTCCAATCAATTGGTCTGGAGCTGGTGAACGTTCACTCTTAGGCCCTGACATTGTTAAGGAGGCCGAAGAGAAAGTTCGCATCATTCGTGACAATCTCAAGATTGCTTAGTCTCGTCAGAAGAGCTACTATGACAGCAAGCACCGGGATATGATCTATGCACCTGGTGACAAAGCATATCTCCGTGTAACTCCCCTCAGAGGCACTCATCGTTTTGGTGTGAAAGCAAAGCTTGCACCAAGATACATTGGTCCTTTCAACATTCTCTCAAGGCGTGCGGAAAATGCCTATCGTCTTGAACTTCCAGAAAAACTATCCAAGGTGCACGATGTGTTTCACGTGTCACAGCTCAAGAAGTGTTTCAAAGATCCAGATCGTGCAGTTGATCATGATTCCATTGAACTCCAAGATGATCTCTCTTATGAGGAGCACCCTATTCAAATTCTCGATGAGACCGTTCGTAAGACTTGCAACAAGAGCACCAAGTTCTTGAAAGTGCAATGGTCGCATCATTCCGATAAAGAAGCAACGTGGGAGACCAAAGAGGATCTTCACAAGAAGTATCCGGACCTTTTCTCTTCTCAGTAAGGAATCTCGGGGCGCGATTCCTTCAAGGGGGGCGTTTTGTAACATCCCAAGTATGAAAACACCCCTAGAATGTTTGATTCTTGTTTAATTAAAGTTTTGCATCATGTCATCATACTCATTGCATTTGTTTTCATTTGGTTTGCATCTGTTTTCATTTGTTTTCACAATGGAAATTCAAACAATATTCAATGTGTTGCTTCATACTTGCTCTGTTACAATTTCTCCAAATAAAAGGTTCAAATAAAACTTCCATTTGTTTCCATGAAAAATAAAAGCTCAACTAATTAATTTGTTCTTTAATAATCCACTTAATCCAAATTGCATTCAAATTCAAATCAAATTTACAAACAGCACCCAATTTGAAATTATGAAAATTACACAACAATCCTAATCATTTGTTTCCAATTAAACTTTTAGGATAAAACCATTTAAATCTTGTTTTCCATATTTCACTTAATAAGCAAATTCATCCAAGTTTGAATCAAATTACAAACAACATTGTATTTTTTTGAACTTTTTGAAAACAAAAGTTGGCAATTAGTTGCTGTTGCAATAACTAACTCACACAAATTTTTCTAAAAAATTTCCTAACTCAAAACCCTAGCTTTCTTCCTAATTCTATTTCTGCAAAAAAAAAAAAAAACGAAACAAATAATAAAAAGAAAAAACGCTCAGAGGGGGGAGCAGCACGGCCCATCCCACCTTACCTCTCTCCACGGCCCGTACCCCTTCGCCCTCGTCTTCTATCTGTACGGCGCGACATCCACCGGCGCCACGTCGCCGAAAGTAACAGAGCAACGGCCAGCAGCGCGCCCTAGTGCCTATATAGCTACCCTAGGACCCCCCGAGCTGCTGCCCTAGCCCCTACCTACCTTCCCCCTCGAGCACCGCCGCCAATTTCCCTCTCTCTCACTGGAATTCCACCTCTCTGCAACCACCCGAGCGCCGCCGTGTCTGAACCCATGGAGGTCACCGTCGTTGCCGTGCTCCTCCGTCCAGGCTAACTACGGGAACGAGATCCCCGTAGTCTCCTCAAGCTGGTGGACAACTCTGCGAGCACGGGAGCAGCTTGGATCGCCGCCGCCGTCCTCAGCTCGTCGCCGTCCAAGTCTTCCTCGGCCCTCTGCATCCCCGGCAACGGAGGTGAGCGCCACCGTGCCCTCCACCTCCTCTCTCTCTGCAGTGGCGCAAGAACGAGCACGCACACCACCCACTCGAGCACGCACATGGCAGCACCACGAGCAGCACTGCGGCTCGCCGCCGTCCACCTTCTGTCCAAGTTCAGAAACGTTCGTCAGTTAAAATTCAGATTCGCTAACTGAACCTAATCCTGTCTGCGTTTGCTATACTGACAAGAACGAATCTGCTACCACACTGGTTGCATCGCTTGCATGCGAGCGCGAGGGCCAGGGATCGAGTCCTGCCCCGCGGGTTTTAACCCAACCTTTTTTCCGCCAGCGCACTGACAAGCAGGGTCCACCTGTCTGTGGCAGTGCTGCCACGCGTGCATCCGCGCGGGCCACGCTGGCCCAGGGCCCCCTGTCAGTGGCTTGGGCTAGCCACTGCAGGGTAGGAAATGTTTCTGCCCCTTTTCTTTTAAATTTAACTCCTTTTTCATTACAGATTGGTCCCTGAAAATAAATTCCTAATAACTTTTAATTTACAACTCCAAATAATATAACTAAAATATGTTTGTTGAACCAAATTTAATTATCTATCTATTTAAACCAATTGTATTCTGTTTTGACTAATTCAAATGCATTCAAATTGCAAATTCAAACAAATCATCTTAAATTTGGTTAATTCCATAAGTAATTCATACTTAATCCAAATAACATAAATAAAATATGTTTTCCATGCCATTTTGAACCATCTTTCCAAATATAAATTTTGTTTCATGATTTGAACAATTAAAATTGCTTAAATAATTTAAACCTTGTTTAAATCATTTAAATTCATAACTTGCTCAACTTAAATTATTTTGAACATATAAAATTTGTTTTCAAACCAGAAAAACATAATCTTCTCAAATATGAATTTTATTTAATGTTTTGGACAAATACAACTCAATTAATATCCACACTTGAATTAATTGCAATTAAATCTTGTTTAAACTTGTTTAATTCATAATTAAATCATTGTAATTCCTTTTCCAATAATTGAAACATGTAATCCACCTAAAATGTTGTGCTCTATTCAAATATAAACTTTGCTATCTGTTTTGAGCAATTAAACTTGATGAGAACAACAAATGCTTGTGTAACTTCATTAAGAAGCCAAAATTCTTAACTTGTTAAATAAAATTCCACACTTGGTAAATTTCATTTCCACTTGCATCTAATGTTGTTACCTTATTTTTTTCATCATGCATGCATCATGCTAAACAACTTTCACATGGTAATTAGTTGTAGATCATTTATTCCCACAACAAATTCATGGGTTTTCCATATGCAATCCAAATTGCATATGGATCCATTTAAACTTGTTATCTTGTCAATTGGTTTATTTTGATGCATCCATTAATTGCCATGCATCATCCCATGATTGTGCATTATATCATGTTATTGATTGTTCGTCTCTTTTGTTTGTGTGTTTGCTTCTTCTCGCTTTAGACGACGACGTTGAGACAGACGAGACTTACGACACCCCTTCTGAGGATTTAGCTCAGTACCAGGCTACTGGGTTTGCAGGCAAGTTATCACTCACATGAATCATTGGGTTCCTTTCCACACTGGTTACCGATACTATCCATTGTCTACTTTTGCTAGCCATATGTATCGTTGCTTGTTCTCCGAACCCATCACATGATATCCTGAACCCTGATATTGCCTCACCTCCACACCTATAACCCTTGCTTGTTGCCTTAGTCCTACTAGTATGCTTAGGGTTGCTTGTGCTCGAGTCTGTTGTCGGTTACTTCTTTTATCTTACTCAATTATGTTCTATGGGCTCGGGTTAAATCAATCAACCTGTAATGCTATGGTTAATAATAACTTGATGATAAGGCACCGGTAGGAGGCCCTGTGTGGTTTTGAGGCCTGCTAGTGTCGACCCTAATTAGGAAAAGAGTCTTGTCTACTGATCCATGATGAACGCACTACCCGCATGTGGGAAGCGTGTATTGGCGCCCCCCTCAATTTGACTCGATTCGCATCTCGTCCAAATCGCCTCATTTAGTTCGGTTTTCCATTTGCCGCATGCATGTTTTTGCGAGCCCAGCGCAGGGTGGAACTTTTGTAGTCGGCATATAGGGAGACACGGTCTTAGAGTGTTGTGAGGGTCCCCTTTTCTTCGGGGGCTTGATTAGCCGTGCGCTCAAGGTGCTTTGGGCTTGATGCGAAGAAGAGTTGGGTTGTGTTGAGTGCCCCGCTTGGTGGAATGGCCGTTCCATCTGGCGGGTTATTCTTACGTGTACGGCTAAATTGGTGCATCCCTGCAGGGTTAAATCTACTCGAGAAGCCGTGTTTTCCGCGGTTATGGTTGACTTGGTGAAAGTACTGGCTAACAAGTACTCAGAACAACTTACACCTAACTAATGCTAATCTTGACTAGTAATAGTATTATTGACACAATAACCTGAAGCACCATTAATCCAACTGTGTGAGTTATCCTTGGGTTGCTTCCTTAGTAGGGGGTAACATTGGATGGGTTTGTTTGAAGTTACTTTCACTTGGTTACGATACGCTATCTTATCTTCTTTCTGTTAGCCGGAAGTTGTAGTATGTTTCTGTAGTTGGTTAGAGCAGCCCGCTGCAGCATCTTTTATATCACCTATTCTTCTGTTGAACCCAAAGCATCCGTGCTTGTGTTGATGGGTAACCCTTTGGTGAAGTGTGAGTCTTGCTTGCCAGTACTTGAATGTACTTACCCCTTTGGGGCTGTGGTTTACGCAGACTACGATTACGAGGATCCCCTTGGAGGCTACTACGTGGAGTACGACGAGACTGCAGACGAGTAGATAGCGGACCCGGGCAGGATCCGAGACTACGAGGATGGGCTTCGTCTTCTTTTCTTTCTCGGCCTCTTAGGCCTATTTGGATTTGTCTGTACTCAGACATTTTGAATGCTTCCGCTGTGATGTAATGATGTTATGTTGGGACATGTGTCCTCTGGATGATTGTATTTGCTATTCTCTGCCCTAGTGAGGGCCAGTTGCAACTTATTTCAATCTTTTGTGTCTTAGAGATATGTTGTGGTATCATTCCGTTTAACGCCATTGACGTACCATGTGTGAATGGTTGAAGTACGTCAATGGTAGTATCTTGATCTCTATGGGATAGTTTACATCGACGATGGATAAGCAGAGTTTGGTTGTCGCACATAAGTGCTGGCCTACTCGTAAGAGGATGCGGGAGGAGTTAGGCCCCGTAATCCAAGCATCTGCTATCCAGTTCGGCCAGGTGAGTATCCCCTAGAAGTCAGGGTGCGACAAGAATCCAATCCCTTGATGCGTGGGTGTTTGGTTCCACCACGCTGCACCATCATGGCGCTGCCCGTCTCAGCCATCGCGCGGCTGGTGTCCGCGCCCTCCTTCTTTCCTTTACTCTGCTTCCTGAAGAAGAAGTACCTGCTCCAGGTTGCAGTAGTAGGGCGGACGCCCAGGAAGGCCTCGCATACCACGGCGTGGTATGAAAGGAAGACGACGGAGTTCGGAGGGAGGTGGTGTGGCTGGAGGCCGTAGTGGTCGAGAAAGCTGCGGAGGAAATTCGAGGCTGGGAGCCCGAATCCTCGCGCGAAGTGCGCGAGGAAGACGACGTGCTCGCCTTCCTGTGGGGCGGGGACGAGCTCACCGTCAGGTTGCCGGCAGCGAACACCGGGAGGAACTCGCCGGGTGTTCACCAGCCATTGGCAGTCCTCGGCAGTGACCTCGGATCCGGCCCAGCCGGCGCGAGCGTCGTCGTCACGAGCCATGGAGGTGAGGAAGAAATTGGGGGAAAAAGTGGAAGGTTTTGGTGTGGTGGAAGAGCTCGCGGCGGCGCAGTGAGTTGCGCGGCGGCGAGGTGCTCTGCAGCGGCGGAGAAACGAGAAGGCAGAAGGGGAACTTGCGAGCGGAAGAAGAAGAGGGAGTTACCACGGGGGTATTTATACCGCTCCTCGGACTACCGTTACAATTTGAGGAAGTGGGATCGATCGTGGCAGCAACCGTGCGGAGTGGGATCGGTGGGCCGGTTAGAAACGCACACAGCGCGGAACGCGCGCGTAACGGCCGCATTAGATCCCACGATGAGATCGTGGGCAATTACTGTGCGTGATGGGACGTAACGGGCCAGTGGGCCCACTCCGTGAAAACTGGGTGCGTGGCCTGTCAGGTCCTGGGCACCGAGGCGTCGGGGTCGTGGATGCGCGACACGTGCCCAGGTGCAGCGCGAAAGGCAAGATTGTGCTCTGCCACACAGAGATTTTGTTTGGAAAATTCACCAAGTCTTTTTACTCGGATACAGAGAAGAAAACTGACTCTATTCGGAGGAGAAGAAACTCAAGGTACTTTCCAGAGTGCTACTCGGAGGTCTTACTCGGCACCTTAAAGGCTCAAGGGCAATGTTGCAAAGATTGGTTTTAAGCTGGCAGTGCCCAGTGAACGAGTTCTCAGGACTCTACCAGCTTCGGGGACTAATGTCGGGGGGTAACCCCCGAGTAGGGTAAAGGCAAGTGCTAAGGGCAGGATCAGAAGGGATGTTCAGCCGAGTAGCCGCCTACCCGGTACTCGCTACCCGGTTGACTGCTACTCGGTCTTACACTAAAGATGACCAGAAGGACGAATCAAGGAAGTTATGTTCCTTCGAGTAGAAGAGTTGGTCCGAGTAAAACTGGGCGGAACCTACTCGGGCCAGTAGTCAAAGGAGCCGTTCTGACACAGGATCCCGCGTATCCGGGGTCCGTACTTGGCACTATTCACAGCACTGTTCATCTAAGGACGGCGTGCCTGACAGCGACAATGTGTCAGCAGGGCGTCGCAGGATAGGGGGACCTACTCTGTGTTCGGCACAGTGATACCAGACTGATCACTTGGTTTTGCCCAACGATTTTCCGGACAGGACAAGATTAGAAGCCAAAGCTGTCAGCGGGAGCTCAGAAGAAGGACGGTGTGCACACAATGTCGACATCTGTTTGTATTTGGCTGTATCCGGCTGGGCACCGAGTATATAAGGTGCCCTGCCCCCTCCTGCGCAAGGGATGCTGACCTAGATTCGAGACTTGGAGGATATTCTTGACCTAGTTCTTCAGATAGAGAGAAGAGTGGCTACTCGGTAGCAAGAACACTTGTACTGTAGCTACTCGGTGAGACCTCAATACATAAAAAGAAGGGCAGGAGTAGGGTTTTACCTCCTCACGAGGGCCCTGAACCTGGGTAGATCGTCCTGTTTGCAGTGTTTGATCTTTACCTCACGCGGCTACTCGTCGCGTGATCCCTCCCCGAGCACCTCCATCGTCCATCGTCCCCACATCTTTAGCCATCCTATGGCATCTGCCGTGACACCACCACGACAGTTCTTTTCACGAGGTCTTGATTGCGATGAATGCCGCTTTCTATCCACTTCAAAGGGGTCCTGAAGATTGGAGCCATCTTCTCAGGGTGTTCGGGCAAGAGGGAGAGGTTCGCTAGTGTGTTCGCATTCAAATGACTTGCGGCTCGGTGGTGGCTCTCTCATTCGTCCGGCTATGGCATCCTGAGGTGAACTTCAATTCAATAGCTAGGCTTCCAGATGGTCCAATCAACGATATTTCTCCGCATTATACGGTTGTTCGTCCTGCAGCGGAAAAAAGCATTCGATTGACCTCTGATGAAGTAGATAGAGTATTGGCAGCTGAGAATGCTCAGCGCCATTTTTGATTGTAGGATGTATATATCCTGCCGTGCTGTATAGTTTGTAAAAACTGTTGTAAGGTGTGTAACCTTGTATATATAAATTTTCCTGTGATGCTGAGTTTAGGCCTAGCCCCCGTGTGTTTATGGGGTGTATACCTGTAACTTTTAGCATGTAAGGATGAATAATCTTCGAGTATGTATGGTTGAGAAACCATGTATTTTATTGCGATGACTGAGAAGTCATGTATTCGAGCTACAAGAGTGGCTAATATAGCCTTATTATTGCGAGTAAAATAAATCTAGGGATAAAATTTGCGGAGGTGTGCGATATTCCAAGGATTGAAATAAATTCCTCCAGTCGATGGGTTCTTCAGTCTATAGGCTCCACCTGGGATAACTTCGTGCATGATGAAGGGTCCTTCCCATGGTGGCTCAAGCTTGTGTCCTTCCTTCTGCTTGAGTCGCAGCACCAGATCTCCTACTGTGAATGCTCTGTGGCGTATGCGGCGACTATGATAGTTTCGCAGTGATTGTTGATATACTGCGGATCTTGCGAATGCAATATCGCGCATTTCATCGAGTGCGTCCATATCTTCCGCGAGTGCCTTGTTGGAGGTTTCTTCGTTGTAGGAAACAACCCGTGCGGCGCTGAATCTGACGTCCTCGGGAAGGACAGCTTCTGCCCCGTATACCATGAAAAATGGTGTGTAGTTTGTGGATCGGTTTGGAGTTGTGTGGAGGCTCCATAGTACGGAGGGTAGCTCTTCGGCCCAAGGTCCCGCTACTGGGTGCAGACGATCGAGTAGACGTCTCTTGATGCCAGCTGAATCTAAGCCGTTGGATCTTTCGACTTGTCCGTTCGTTTGCGGATGGGCAACTGAAGCAAATTTCAAGTTGATGCCCTTTTCCTCGCAGAACTGTTGTGTTTCCTTTGCTGTGAAGTTTGTACCATTGTCTGTAATGATGTCGTGTGGTACCCCAAATCTACATACGATGGAGTCGAGGAATTTGACGGCGCATTGGGCGCTAGCCGAGGTTACTGGCATGGCCTCAATCCACTTGGTAAATTTGTCAACTGCGACCAGCAAGTGTGTGTATCCACCCGGCGTGGACTTGCGTAGTGGTCCTACCATGTCTAGCCCCCATTGTGAAAAGGGCCAGGCGATGGGTATCATATGCAATTCCGTAGCGGGTGCATGTGGTTTTGGTGCGAATCGCTGGCAAGCGTCGCACCTGTCAACCAGTTCCTTTGCATCGCTGGCTGCTGTGAGCCAGTAGAATCCTGCTCGGAAGGCTTTTCCCATGATTGCTTTCCAGCTAGCGTGATGTACACAGTGTCCCTGGTGGATGTCTTGGAGTAATTCCTTGACATCTTCGGGTGCGATGCAGCGCTGGAGTATACCCGAGATGCTCTGTTTGTATAATTCTCCGTTGACCACCCGAAAGGATTTACTTCGTCTGATTATCTGTCGAGCCTCACGAGGGTCTGCCGGAAGCTGTTTGGCGGACAAGTAGTCGAGATATTTCTGCGTCCAGACTGGCTCGACCAGAAAAACTTGCCGCGAAATATTATGAATAAGCTCGATGATGGCAACTTGCGGGCTGACCTCTGTTTCTGGTGCTACGGGTGCTCCTGCAGCTTTTTTGATTTTGACTGATCGTTTAGTCATCCGCTCGAAATATATCCCTGGCGGTATGGGTGTGTTTGTGGAACCCATGTTTGCCAGCCTATCTCCTTCTTTGTTGCTGGATCTCGCAATATGCTTCAGCTCGCATCCTTTGAAACTTCCTTCGAGTAGGTTGTACATGTCACGATATGCGACCATGTTTTCAGCGATTGCGTCGCATTCCTTCATTGTCTGCTGTACGATGAGATTGGAGTCGCCGTAGATCATCAATCGGGTGGCTCCACAGGCGACTGCCATCTTTATCCCATGCAACATGGGCTTTATATTCTGCGTCGTTGTTCGATGCTGGATCATCGGGTGGAAAATCCAATCGTAGGACGTATTGCAGCTTGTCTCCCCTAGGCGATAGTAGGACGATTCCAGCTCCTGCTCCTTCATTTCTTTTGGACCCGTCAAAGTACATTATCCAGTTGCTCGTGTACTCAGGCGGTCCGGGCGTTTGTAGCTTTGTCCACTCGCTTAAGAATTCTACGAGTACTTGAGATTTGACTGCATTGCGTCCTGCATAGGTGATGTCCCAAGCGCCCAGCTCGATGCTCCATTTTGCTATTCTTCCGGATGCCATAGGGTTGTTCATGATTGTACCAAGTGACGCATCATTAACCACTGTGATGGCGTGTTCCTGGAAATAGTGCTTGAGTTTTCGAGCTGTAAGAACAACTCCATATGCGAGCTTCTGGTAATGAGGATATCATTGCTTGCATGGCGAGAGCACTTCATTGATGTAACAAATCGGTCGTTGGACTCCATATGTTTTGCCTTCCTCAGGTCGTTCGACTACGATTGCAGTGCTGATGACCTGGTTTGTGGCGGCTAGGTACAGGTAAAGTGGCTCCGTCTCTTGCGGTGTTGCAAGGACGTGCCTGCTTTGCAACGATCGCTTCAGGTCGGCGGACGCTTGTTTAGCTTCTGGTGCCCACTCGAATTTGTTTGTCTTCTTCAACAGCTTGTAGAAGGGTAATGCTTGCTCTCCCAATCGTGCGATGAACCTAGTCGCCCTGCGAGCTGTTGGACTCCGTGTAAATTGGTTGGCTCCTTCATTGTCAAGATTGCTTGTATTTTCTCTGGGTTGGCTTCGATGCCTCTGGCGGATACCAGGTACCCGAGAAGTTTTCCTGCTGGAACACCGAAGACGCATTTTGTCGGATTGAGCTTGATCATGTATGCGTTGAGGGCGTCGAATGTTCCTCTAATATCCTCGAGGAGTGTTTCTTCTACTCGAGTCTTGATGATGATGTCGTCAACGTATACTTGTACGTTCTTGCCAGTGAGCTTGGCGAGGCATTTTTGCATGCAGCGCTGATATGTTGCGCCTGCGTTCTTGAGCCCGAAGGGCATTGTCGTATAGCAGTATACACCGTGTGGTATGATGAATGTTGTCTTTTCTTCGTCCTCCTGCTTCATCTGGATCTGATTATATCCCGAATAGGCGTCCAGGAAGGAGAGGCTTTGACAGCCTGCCGTAGAGTCCACGATCTGGTCGATTCGCGTGAGGGGAAAGTTATCCTTGGGGCAGTGCTTATTTAACGACGTGTAGTCGATGCACACTCGAAGGATGTCGGTGTTCTTTTTGGGGACCAGCACTGGGTTTGCTAACCAAGTGGATATCTTGATCTCCCTGATGAATTTTGCTGCTAGCAATCTATTTACTTCTTCTCTGTCGCACCCGAACTTCTAGGGGATACTCATCGGGCCGAACTGAATAGTAGATGCTTGGATTACGGGGCTTATCTGCTCCCGCATCCTCTTACGAGTAGGCCAGCACTTATGTGCGACAACCAAACTCTACTATTCACCGTCGATGTAAACTATCCCGTAGAAATCAGGACACTTCCATTGACGTACTTCAAACCATACACACATGGTATGTCAACGGCGTTGAACAACTGATATCACAACAGATCTCTACGACACAAAAGATCGAAATAAGTTGCAAATGGCTCTCATTAGATCAGAGATAGCAAATACAATCATTCAGAGGACACATGTCCCAACAATACATCATTACAATACAGCGGAAGCATTCAACATGTCTGAGTACAGACAAGATCCAAATAGGCCTAAGAGGCCGGAAACGAAAAGACAGAGCCCATCCACGAAGTCTCGGATCCTGCCCGGGTCCGCTATCTACTCGTCAGCAGTCTCGTCATACTCCACGTAGTAGCCACCATGTACATCTTCGGAAACGTAGGTCTGCGGAAACCACAGCCCCAAAGGGGTCAGTACATAAACGTACTGGCAAGCAAGACTCACAGTTCACCAAAGTGTAACCCGTCAACACCAAGCACAGATGCCTTGGGTTCAACGGAAGAAAGGGGATATGAAAGATGCTGCAACTGGCTGCTCTAACCAACTACAGAGTTACTACCACTTCCGGCTATCAGAAAGGAGATAAGATCGTGTATCGTAACCAACTGAAAGATAACCTCAAACAAACCCATCCTGGATCTCGCCCCTTATCCAAAGAAGCAATCCGAGGATAACTCACACAGTTGAATTAATGATGGTTCAGATTGTTGTGTCAATAAGCCTATTACTAGTCAAGTTGTTAATCATTGGGTGTAAGGTTGTTAAGCATTAGGTTTAAGTTGTCCTGAGTACTTGTTAGCCAGTACTTTCACCAAGTAATCCATAACCGCGGAAAACACGGCTTCTCGAGAAGATTTTCCCTGCAGGGGTGCACCAATTTGGCCGTACACGCAAGAATATCCCGCCAGACGGGGGATCAACCCACCAAGCGAGGTACTCTACACAACTCAACTCTTCTTCGCATCAAGCCCAAAGAACCTTGGGCGCACGGCTAATCGAGCCCCGAAGAAAAGGGACCCTCATAGCACTCTAAGATCGTGTCCCCCTATATGCCGACTACAAAAGTTCCACCCTGGCCTGGGCTCGCAAAAACATGCATGCGGCAAATGGAAAACACGAACTAAATGAGGCGATTTGGACGAGATGCGAATCGAATCAAATTGAGGGGGGCGCCCATACTCGCTTCCCACATGCGGTTAGTGCGCTCATCATGGATCAGTAGACAAGACCCTTTTCCTATTAGGGTCGACACTAGCAGGCCTCAAAACCACATAGGGCCTCCTGCCGGTGCCTTATCATCAAATTATTATTAATAATAACATTAGCATGATTGATTGATTAAACATCGAGCCCCCAGAACATAAAAGTAATAGTAACAGTAAGTAACGGGTAACAGACTCGAGCAAAACAACCTAAGCATGCTAGTAAGACACGGGCCACAAGCAAAGGGGTGATAGGAGTGGAGGTGAGGCAATATCAGGGTTAAGGGGTTCATGTGATAGGTTCGTAACAGAAGCAATCATAGGGCTAGCAGAATAGACAACGGAAAGTATCGGTAACCAATGTTGAAATGAACACGATGGTTCATGTGAGTGAATACTTGCCTGCAAACCCAGTAGCCTGGTACTGAGCTAACTCCTTAGAAGGGGTGTCGTAAGGATCGTCGGTCTCAACGTCGTCGTGTATTCGAAAAGAAGCAAACAAACAACACATAGAGATAAAAAATCAATAACATGGCATAGTGCACAACCATGGGATGATGCATGACCATTTAATTGATGCATAGAAATAAACTAGTTGACATGGTAACATAACATGATTAAATGGACCCACATGCAATTGGATTGCACATGAAAAGCCCATGAATTAAGTTGAAACATTTGTTTTACAACTAATCAACTTGTGTAAGTGAATTAGCATGATGCATGGATGATGATAACAACAAATAACAACAAGATATGCAAGTGGTAAAGGATTTTAACAAGTTTGGAAATTATTTGTTAAGTTTGGAAAGTTTGGTTACTTAAGGATGTCACACATGAATTTTTTGTTTTCATCAAGTTAAAGTGTTAAAAACAATTAACAAAATTTATATTTGAAAATAACATCAAATTTTAGTTGGATTACATGTTTCAAATATTGAAATAGGAGTTAGGATGAATTTATTATGACTTAAACAATATTAAACAAGTTTTAAATGAATTTAAAACAAGTTTGAATTTAATTGAATTTTTATTTGTTCAAAACATAATTTCAAATTCACATTTGAAAAGTTTATACTTTGATGGTTGGAAAACATATTTTGCATGTTCAAAAATAAATTAATTTGAGCAAGTTATGATTTTAGCAAAATTAAATGAATTAAACAAGGTTTAAATTATTTAGGCAATTTTAATTATTCAAAACAGGAAACAAAAATTATATTTGGAAAGGTGAGTTGAAATGGTATGGAAAACATATTTTATTTGCATTATTTGGATTAAGTATGAATTAGTTATTGAATTTAGAAAATTGCATTTGAATTATTTGAATTTGAAATTTAAATGCATTTGGGATTTTCAAAACAGTACACAAATGGATTAGTTGGATAGACAATTTAATTTAGAGCAACAAACATATTTAACTTTTATTATTTGGAGTTATAGATTAGAAGTTATTAATGTTTTTGTTTTAGGGATTAATCTGCAATTTAAAAGGATTTGGTTTTAAAAACAGAAACGTGCAGAAACAATTGCTACCCTGCAGTGGGCTAGCCACAGCCACTGCGCGTGGGCCTGGGGGCCAGCGTGGCGTTGTGCGCGCTGGCGTGGCAGCCAGGGCCACAGACAGGTGGGCCCTGCCTGTCAGCCACGGATGCAAAAGGTAGGTTTTAATTCCGCAGCGCGAGGGCTCGATCCCTCGACCTGCTGCAAGCGAACGAGCAGTGCTACCACTGCGGCTCTGAATCGTTTTTGTCAGGTACAGCGAAGCAGAGAGGATAACATTCCAGATCTGCGTTAACTGAAGTTGCTGACGCGCGCTTGCGACTGACCTTCGTCAGAGATGCGTCGCCGGCGGCGTTCACCGTGGTGGATGGAAGCGATGTTGCGATCTGGTGATGCGTGGACGTGCACGGATGCAACAGAGAGGAGAGGAAGGGTAGATGGTGGCGCTCACCACCGGAGTCGTCGTTGCAGAGGCTCGGAGACGATGGCTTGACGGCGGCGACAGCAGCGGCGTGGACGAGGCGGCGCGTCTGCGGTGGCTCTCCGTGCTCCCTCCGGTGTCCAAACTGGAGAGGAAGAAGTGGTGGTGCGGTTCCAGTGCTTAGATAGGAGAGTGGAGCTGCGAGGTGGCGGTGCTCGACGTGGTTTCAGAGAGCGGCGCTCCGGTGAGAAATTCAGAGAGGGGACAGGCCGCGAGGGAGAGGAATTTGGCGGCGATCGCGAGGGGATCGGTGACAGCTAGGGTTAGGGCAGCGGCGTAGGTTCCCTAGGGGTCTTATAGGGGCCAGGGATCGCTGCTGGCCGTCGTGATGGGACGGCTGCCGCCGTGGCACGTCCCGATGCGGCGCCGTACAGGGGGACGACGGTGGCGGCTCGACGAAGGGGTACCGAGCCGAAAACTGGGCCGCGCGGGAGGTAAGTGGTGGGCTGGCTCGCGTTGGCTGAGCCCACTGCCTCTCCCCCTCGTTTTTTTTTCTATTTCTTTGGTTCTGATATTTTTTTTTGCAGGAAAAAGAAAAGGAAGAAAAGAGAGTTTTGGGGTTAATGAATTTTTTTTAGAAAATGTTGTGTGGGCCATTTAGGTCAGAAACAACCAATGCCAAGTTTGGTTTCTCAAAAGTTTAATTTTTAATTACTGTTTTGTAATTTAAATCAATATTTGAAAGAATTGCTTATTATTTGATTTTTATTAAAATCAACATGTTTATTAGGGTGAACCCTAATGATTAAATAGAGCAAATGGATGATTTGTTTGGTAATTTCAAAATGTTCAAATTAGGTGTTGTTGATGATTTTCTTTGAATTTGAAACCAATTTGGAATTAATTAATTGAAATAAAAGCACCATTTTATTAGTTGATCAATGTGGAATAAAATGAGAACAATTGGTTGTTTTTATTTGAGATTTTTATTTAAAAGGTTGTAACAGAGCAAGTATGAAATAAATGTTTGAAATAAGTTGAATTTCCATTGTGAAAACAATTAAGAACAGATGCAAAACAAATAGTAAACAATGCAAACAAGGAAATAAATATGATGCCATGATGCAATACTTTAATTAAACAAGAAACAAACATTCTAGGGGGTATTTTCATACTTGGGATGTTACAAAACGCCCCCCTTGAAGGAATCGCGCCCCGAGATTCCTACTGAGAAAAGAAAAGGTCCGGATACTTGTTGGGAAGATCCTCTTGAGATGTGACACGTGAAACACATCGTGCACCTTGGATAGTTTTTCTGGAAGTTCAAAATGATAGGCATTCCTGGCAACTTTTCTGGAAAGACGTCAGGGAATTTGCAAACCACCGGAACATTTTCAAGTAAAGGTAGAGGTTTTGTATTGAGGGTGTATAGCTGGATAGAATTTGATTCATTCGGAGAATAGACTATCTGGAATGTGGTGATTCAGGAATGCTTCTTCGAAACAACCCCAGGTGATAGGAATGCCAGCTCTCATAGCCTGGAATCAACAATAACAACAACAACAACCTTTCTGGCTAGATAGACTTGATATTTGGGAAGTTTTGATTATACACCGGTAGAAGAATTGAAGTGGAAAACAACAACAAGATATCAACGGACGAAAAGGATGTTGAGAAGAACAGGATATTGAAGCAACACCGGGAAAACGAGACAAAAACTCTTGAGGTACTACGAAAAACCCATCCGGGCTTCTAGAGGATCAATATCTACTGCTTAAGGAATAGAGGATCTGCTTCCAGGGCTTACACGCCTCCGTTCTCAATCGTGAGTAGGCAACATGATAAATCATGTCACAACCACCTCCATTCCTATGGTCTAGTAGATATAACCATCCTAGAGAAACCAGAATACGTGAAAACCTAACTTGAAAGTTTAGATGAGAATAGAAAAACAACATTGCACTTCCTTACCAGAAAAAGGGAGGGTGGGTGGGGAAAGAAGAAAAAGAACAGAATTCCTACTCTCACGTTTCATTTTTCCTATATAGCTACAAAATAGTTTCTAGACTCAACTGCGACCAGTAAAAAGGGATCCTACAGGCAGACAGGCTCTGATACCATTTGTCGCACCCGGACTTCTAGGGGATACTCATCGGGCCGAACTGAATAGTAGATGCTTGGATTACGGGGCTTATCTGCTCCCGCATCCTCTTACGAGTAGGCCAGCACTTATGTGCGACAACCAAACTCTACTATTCACCGTCGATGTAAACTATCCCATAGAAATCAGGACACTTCCATTGACGTACTTCAAACCATACACACGTGGTACGTCAACGGCGTTGAACAACTGATATCACAACAGATCTCTACGACACAAAAAGATCGAAATAAGTTGCAAATGGCTCTCATTAGAGCAGAGATAGCAAATACAATCATTCAGAGGACACATGTCCCAACAATACATCATTACAATACAGCGGAAGCATTCAACATGTCTGAGTACAGACAAGATCCAAATAGGCCTAAGAGGCCGGAAACGAAAAGACGGAGCCCATCCACGAAGCCTCGGATCCTGCACGGGTCCGCTATCTACTCGTCAGCAGTCTCGTCATACTCCACGTAGTAACCACCATGTAGATCTTCGGAAACGTAGGTCTGCGGAAACCACAGCCCCAAAGGGGTCAGTACATAAACGTACTGGCAAGAAAGACTCACAGTTCACCAAAGTGTAACCCGTCAACACCAAGCACAGATGCCTTGGGTTCAACGGAAGAAAGGGGATATGAAAGATGCTGCAACTGGCTGCTCTAACCAACTACAGAGTTACTACCACTTCCGGCTATCAGAAAGGAGATAAGATCGTGTATCGTAACCAACTGAAAGATAACCTCAAACAAACCCATCCTGGATCTCGCCCCTTATCCAAAGAAGCAATCCGAGGATAACTCACATCGTTGAATTAATGATGGTTCAGATTGTTGTGTCAATAAGCCTATTACTAGTCAAGTTGTTAATCATTGGGTGTAAGGTTGTTAAGCATTAGGTTTAAGTTGTCCTGAGTACTTGTTAGCCAGTACTTTCACCAAGTAATCCATAACCGCGGAAAACACGGCTTCTCGAGAATATTTTTCCTGCAGGGGTGCACCAATTTGGCCGTACACGCAAGAATATCCCGCCAGACGGGGGATCAACCCACCAAGCGAGGTACTCTACACAACTCAACTCTTCTTCGCATCAAGCTCAAAGAACCTTGGGCGCACGGCTAATCGAGCCCCGAAGAAAAGGGACCCTCATAGCACTCTAAGACCGTGTCCCCCTGTATGCCGACTACAAAAGTTCCACCCTGGCCTGGGCTCGCAAAAACATGCATGCGGCAAATGGAAAACACGAACTAAATGAGGCGATTTGGACGAGATGCGAATCGAATCAAATTGAGGGGGGCGCCCATACTCGCTTCCCACATGCGGTTAGTGCGCTCATCATGGATCAGTAGACAAGACCCTTTTCCTATTAGGGTCGACACTAGCAGGCCTCAAAACCACACAGGGCCTCCTGCCGGTGCCTTATCATCAAATTATTATTAATAATAACATTAGCATGATTGATTGATTAAACATCGAGCCCCCAGAACATAAAAGTAATAGTAACAGTAAGTAACGGGTAACAGACTCGAGCAAAACAACCTAAGCATGCTAGTAAGACACGGGCCACAAGCAATGGGTGATAGGAGTGGAGGCGAGGCAATATCAGGTTTAAGGGTTCATGTGATAGGTTCGTAACAGAAGCAACTAATCATAGGGCTAGCAGAATAGACAACGGAAAGTATCGGTAACCAATGTTGAAAGGAACACGATGGTTCATGTGAGTGAATACTTGCCTGCAAACCCAGTAGCCTGGTACTGAGCTAACTCCTTAGAAGGGGTGTCGTAAGTATCGTCGGTCTCAACGTCGTCGTTTATCCGAGAAGAAGCAAACAAACAACGCAGAGGCAAACAATCAATAACATGGCATAATGCACAAACATGGGATGATGCATGACCATTTAATTGATGCATCAAAATGAACTAGTTGACATGGTAACAACAGGATTAAATGGACCCTCGTGCAATTTGGATTGCATATGAAAAGCCCATGAGTTATGGTTGAATTAATTGTTTTACAACTAAGCAACATGTGAAAGTGGATTAGCATGATGCATGGATGAGGAAAACAGAAAGATAACAACAATAGAATCAAATTGAAATAAGGTTTACCAAGTTTAGAAATTCATTTATTAAGTTTTGGAATTTTGGTTCCTTAAAGGTGCCACACAAGCAATTGTTGTTTTCATCAAGTTAAAGTGTTCCAAACAATTAACAAAATTCATATTTGAAAATAATACCAAATTTTAGTTGGATTACATGTTTCAAATATTGAAATAGGAGTTAGGATGAATTTATTATGAATTAAACAATATTCAACAAGTTTTAATTGAATTTAAAACAAGTTTGAAGTTTATTTGAATTTTATTTGCTCAAAACATAAATTCAAACTCACATTTGAAAAGCTCATACTTTTCTAGTTTGAAAAACATATTTTGCATGTTTAAAAATAATTTAATGTGAGCAAGTTATGATTTTTGCAATTTTAAATGAATTAAACAAGGTTTAAATTGTTTAGGCAATTTTAATTATTCAAAACAGGAAACAAAAATTATATTTGAAAAGGTGAGTTGAAATGGTATTGGAAAACATATTTTATTTGCATTATTTGGATTAAGTATGAATTAGTTATTGAATTTAGAAAATTGCATTTGAATTATTTGAATTTGAAATTTAAATGCATTTGGGATTTTCAAAACAGTACACAAATGGAGTAGTTGGATAGACAATTTAATTTAGAGCAACAAACATATTTAACTTTTATTATTTCGAGTTATAGATTAGAAGTTATTAATGTTTTTGTTTTAGGGATTAATCTGCAATTTAAAAGGATTTGGTTTTAAAAACAGAAACGTGCAGAAACAATTGCTACCGTGCAGTGGGCTAGCCACAGCCACTGCACGTGGGCCTGGGGGGCCAGCGTGGCGCTGTGCGCGCTGGCGTGGCAGCCAGGGCCACAGACAGGTGGGCCCTGCCTGTCAGCCACGGATGCAAAAGGTGGGTTTTAATTCCGCAGCGCGAGGGCTCGATCCCTCGACCTGCTGCAAGCGAACGAGCAGTGCTACCACTGCGGCTCTGAATCGTTTTTGTCATGTACAGCGAAGCAGAGAGGATAACATTCCAGAAGATCTGCGTTAACTGAAGTTGCTGACGCGCGCTTGCGACTGAACTTCGTCAGAGATGCGTCGCCGGCGGCGTTCACCGTGGTGGATGGAAGCGAGGCTGCGATCTGGTGATGCGTGGACGTGCACGGATGCAACAGAGAGGAGAGGAAGGGTAGATGGTGGCGCTCACCACCGGAGTCGTCGTTGCAGAGGCTCGGAGACGACGGCTTGACGGCGGCGACAGCAGCGGCGTGGACGAGGACGGCGGCGCGTCTGCGGTGGCTCTCCGTGCCCCCTCCGGTGTCCAAACTGGAGAGGAAGAAGTGGTGGTGCGGTTCCAGTGCTTAGATAGGAGAGTGGAGCTGCGAGGTGGCGGTGCTCGACGTGGTTTCAGAGAGCGGCGCTCCGGTGAGAAATTCAGAGAGGGGACAGGCCGCGAGGGAGAGGAATTTGGCGGCGATCGCGAGGGGATCGGTGACAGCTAGGGTTAGGGCAGCGGCGCAGGTGCCCTAGGGGTCTTATAGGGGCCAGGGATCGCTGCTGGCCGTCGTGATGGGATGGCTGCCGCCGTGGCACGTCCCGATGGGGCACCGTACAGGGGGACGACGGTGGCGGCTCGACGAAGGGGTACCGGGCCGAAAACTGGGCCGCGCGGGAGGTAAGTGGTGGGCTGGCTCGCGCTGGCTGAGCCCACTGCCTCTCTCCCTCGTTTTTTTTTTCTATTTCTTTGGTTCTGATATTTTTTTTTGCAGGAAAAAGAAAAGGAAGAAAAGAGAGTTTTGGGGTTAATGAAATTTTTTTAGAAAATGTTGTGTGGGCCATTTAGGTCAGAAACAACCAATGCCAAGTTTGGTTTCTCAAAAGTTTAATTTTTAATTACTGTTTTGTAATTTAAATCAATATTTGAAAGAATTGCTTATTATTTGATTTTTATTAAAATCAACATGTTTATTAGGGTGAACCCTAATGATTAAATAGAGCAAATGGTTGATTTGTTTGGTAATTTCAAAATGTTCAAATTAGGTGCTGTTGATGATTTGCTTTGAATTTGAAACCAATTTGGAATTAATTAATTGAAATAAAAGCACCATTTTATTAGTTGATCAATGTGGAATAAAATAAGAACAATTGGTTGTTTTTATTTGAGATTTTTATTTAAAAGGTTGTAACAGAGCAAGTATGAAATAAATGTTTGAAATAAGTTGAATTTCCATTGTGAAAACAATTAAGAACAGATGCAAAACAAATAGTAAAAAATGCAAACAAGGAAATAAATATGATGCCATGATGCAATACTTTAATTAAACAAGAAACAAACATTCTAGGTGGTATTTTCATACTTGGGATGTTACATTCTCCAAGCGCTTTCTGCTTGGGTTCTGAAAATCGTCGAGTAGTCTGCTTGATGGGTTTTGCATCCTGGAAGACTTCGGGTGAGTGCTCGGCGAACTCCCTGGGTATTCCTGGCATATCCGAGGGCTGCCAGGCGAAAATTTCTCAGTACTCACGGAGGAGTTCGACGAGCGCGGTTTCCTATGTTTGCGAGAGGGTGGTTGAGACCATCGTTGTCTTTGCAGAATCTGTCGGGTGCACCTGATGTTTTCGGGTGTCACTGTTGGCGCTGAACTCCAACTCGGGCGCGTTTTTCTTCGTGTGGGGCATTACGGAGTGATCCGTGGTTTTTGCCAGCTCTTGCAGTTCTTCTTGCATCCCGAATGATTTTGCGATCTCGTTGAACTCAATGTCGCACTTGTTGGATTTCTGAAAATCTCTGTCGATGGTGATAACACCATATTCTCCAGGTAGTTTGAGCTTCAGGTACGCGTAGTGCGGTACTGCCATGAATCTGGCGAACGCTGTTCGACCAAGAATGGCGTGGTACTGTGAGGGCCAGTCGAAGACTTCGAAGTCAAGGAATTCTCGTCTGTAGTTGCTTTGAGTGCCCAGCACAACTTCTAAGTTAATTGTTCCGAGTGGACGGATTGCCTTACCCGGAACTATCCCGTTGAAGGATTTTTCTGATTCCGCAAGGCCATCCAGGTTCCTGTTCATCCGACGGAGTGTGTCCGCGTAGATAATGTTGATGCCACTGCCACCGTCCATGAATACGCGGGCCAAGTCGTAGTTGCCAATCTGCGCTTGGATGACGAGGGCGGCGTGTCCTGGTTGATAGACTCGTGGTGGATGGTCTTTCATCGAGAATGTGATCGGTTGGTCCGCCATCTTCAAGTATTCGGGCCTTGTTGGCGGGGTCTGCACAACCATGCATAACTGCCTCGTGTTATTTTTTGAGCTCTGCGGGATGGACATACCTTCTGGATCATTGCTAATTGTCCTGTCGGGTTCAGGTACGCGTTGGCTCCGACGTTTTGCGCAGGTGGCGCGGGCAGTGCAGGTAACGCCATGTTTGGATTTGCTGGTGGAGGTAGGGGTTGTGGCGGCTGGAATCCTTGGTGTCCTGCTCCTGGAAGCGGTAGGTAATTTTGATTGGCTGCCGGTCTTCTTTTCTTCGAGAAGGCCTCTGAGATTTCGATAAACTTTCGACAATCCTTAAGAAGGTGTGTTGCCTTAGTTTTGCCCGTGCGCTTATCTGTAAATAGATGTAGCGAGCAGTATGCATCGAGGTACTCCTCGGGAGTTTTGTCTTCAGCCTTTGGTCTCCACTCCCGACTTCCACGTCGGCCGGTATCGCGACTTCGTGTGAATTCCGCCACTACCATCTCTTCTCGATCCTCGTGATCGTAGTATTTCCTTCTCTTTCTTTGACCATGGCGATCTTCTTCGGGTGCAGGCGATGATGCTCTCTCATTGCGCACCGTGTCTTCTCCGTTAGCCCATTTGTCGACTATGATCATCCGCTCCCCAATTGTTTTGGGTGCGGATCTGCCTAGCTCCTCTCTGAAAGCAGTTCGTCGGGCGCCTTTTGCGAAGGCTTCAACCGCCACTTCTTCCGAGATGTTTCCTGCGGTGTTCCTAAGCGTGGTCCATCGCTGGATATACTCGCGGGTGGAGTCGCCACTTTTCTGCTTGCAGGCTCGCAGTTCTTCAATGGTGGCTGGCCTCTTGTAGGTCGATTGGAAGTTTTTGCAGAAGTCGCGGTGTAGGTCGTCCCACGATGCGTAACAGGATCTTGGTCTCGCTTCCAGCCAGCTATGGGCCGCGCCGACGAGATGTAGATTGAGGTACTGCATAGCCGTGTTCTTGTTCCCACGTTGGCATTTTACTGCCGTGAGGTAATCATTTAGCCACGAAGAGGGCTCGAGTGAGCCGTCGTACTTTGTTACTTCTATGCTGAGCTTGAATCTTTTGGGTAGGGGTGCTTCGTGGATGCTGCGGGCGAAGCAGAGTGCACCGCAGATCTCGTCATCCGAAGAGCTGGACGAAGAGCGTTCGCGATACCGCGTTGCTCTTGCCTTGTCCACCCTATTTTGTGCGATGTCCGATCGTGCGTCGTATCCTAGCTGGTCGCGATCAGTATCCTTCCTTGGCTCCTTGCTTCGTTTTCGCGAGCGACTACTGTGATGTCGCGAGCTTTTGTCTCTCGGGCTGCCTTCGCTGCTGCTTCGACTATCGCCACGGCGTCGAGCTTCTTTTCCTCGACCACGACGTGGCGACTTGTCCCTTCTTGGCGAAGTGCTCCTACGCTTACGGGACGCCTCTTTTTCTTTCTCCTTCTCCTTTTCCTTCTCCAGCTGCTCCGCGGCCTTTCTGTGGTCGTAGGAGGCGAGCCTTGCGGCTGCGATTC
The DNA here is from genome assembly GCA_028641055.1 of Alopecurus myosuroides. Classification (NCBI taxonomy): domain Eukaryota; kingdom Viridiplantae; phylum Streptophyta; class Magnoliopsida; order Poales; family Poaceae; genus Alopecurus; species Alopecurus myosuroides. The sequence continues at coordinate 109,381,650 of CM054058.1, read as the reverse complement.
CTAGCCCCTTGCGCACTTGTTTATACTGTTCTGCCCGAGGATCGCTTTCCGTCGGCTGGTTCATCTGCATGTAAGTTGCTGCGGCCAGGACCTCGGCGGCGGGAGTTTGCGGGTAGACGTTCCCGTCATCGTCGACTCTCATAAGGGAAGGTGCGACCGACCTGCTGGTCCCGCCTAAGGACTCGATGTCCCTGGATGTTGATGTGTATCCCTTCCTCGCGGGTCGGGTACCGACCGAGGGTGCTAGGGACAGCTCAGCTCATCGTTGACTTGATTCATCCGCCGCTCTTCTTCGACGGGACAGATCTATCCGAGCATCCTTGATGGTTGCGGCTGCTCTCACCAGATGATAGTGGTAGGCAACCATATCTTCGTGTGGCGATTCCGCTGCGGGTGGCTTGCTTGTTCGTATGGACTCTTTGGCTCGGTCCCAAGCTTCCCACGAGACGCCGATTATGGCGCGTTCTGCTGCGCTATGTTCTGTTTCCTGGGGTTGCTCCGATCCTGCCATGCAGACTTGAGACAGTCGTGGCTCGTGCGTCCTAGGCGTAGATCGGAAAGCACTTTGGACTCGAGAAGGTTCCTCTGTAGAGAGGGTATGGTAGTCGTTGGTATTGAAGCGGACGGACTCGCCGCTTTTCTCCAGATGAAAGCGCGAGTTGACGGCTCCTGATTCAGATCCTGACTCTTCCGGGAAGTGGAGGATTCCATCCCTGTTGGTCCCGAACTTCAAGCTCCCGAACGTCAAGGTGACGCTCCTCTCCAGATCGTCGAATATCGGGCGTGATTTCGGCGAGTGAGGGGTGACCACGACAGATCTGATCCATATAGGATTGTTCGGAGCCGTAGTCGAGGGTTTCCAACGAGAGTTGGTTGTCGATGAAGCCGAAGATGCCGGTGATCCAGCGCCCGCCGTTCCCACAGACGGCGCCAATTGTCGAATCTCAGACTCTACAAATCCCTCGGGTGAACCCATAGGGTTTCGAATAGGAGAACCCATGAGCGTTGGTGGCGATCGTCGGCTAAACAGGGGGCAAGATTTACCCAGGTTTGGGGCCCTCGTAGAGGTAAAACCCTTACTCCTGCCTCTGTCGATCTGTATTAATCGAGTAGATCGGTTACAATGATGGTGGCTCAAGTCGAGAGTGTGATCTCGAGCTCAAGGCTTTGGTGTTGCGGTATTCCTTGGTCCTCTTCCGGTGGCTCTCCTGGCCTTATATAGGTGGCCAGGTCTCAAACCCTACCCGGAGAGGACTCGAACTCTAACCCTAGGTCGGTTACAGGTTTCCTAACTTAACCCGCAAGGTAGTGCGGGTGGGCTTCACGTGGGCCTTCTGGAACACTCCAAGGGCTCCTCTTCTTGGGCCTTAACCTTGGGCCTGAGACGGGGTGTCCTTACCCGCAGGGTCCAGGATCCATGCCTTCGTCACTCATGGATAGGGTCGGGTAAGGTAAAGGTCGTGGCCAGCCACCCTCTGCCGCGTTCCATGGAAGAGCGTACATGTGGCGCTAAGAGTCGGATGGTACGTGTGTGTAAAGTGTACCCCCTGCAGGGATAAATCTTTTCGAAAAGCCGTGTCCACGGTTAAGGACGACTTGGTGAATGAAAAGACCATAGACAACTTGAACGTGACATAAAATATGTTGACAAAGCATGGAGTCAATGTTTGAAGGGTGCCTCCTCAGTGATGCCGAGAGGGGTGATCCTTGTAGCATGTGAGATGCTGGGAATTGATGTTGGTTGTTTGAAAAGATGATGATTACAGTAGTGAGTTTCTCATCTATTTTGAAAACCTTCTATCAGACGTGCTATTCTCCCTCGATTTGGAAAACAGAGATTGCTTTATGCAAAATAGCCTTCATAAAACACTTTCTGAAGATAGCAGATATATAATAGGTTAACTAAGTCTTGTTGAGTACCTCCCATACTCAGATTTGCTTAATTGTGGTTCAGGTGAAGATCTCACTTCGGTGGTGATTCAACATGGACATCGACGAGTAGTTTGGGGTTCCCATGTAGCAGCCTGGAATCTATGGGTTGGGACGTCGCCTTATGTTGTGGCCTCTTATGCCTTTTTGGTTCTTGTTGACTAGAAAACATAATTTGCCTTCCGTTGTCTGATGTAATGTTGGGTCGTGTGACCTCTCCTTGTAAGCTATACTCTAGTACTACCTGTTTAATAAAGCTTCATGTCTAGAGTGCCGCTTTGATCGGTTGTTGGTTTCGAGCTCATTGTTATACAGTTTTGGCTATGCCTGCATAGTTGTCGCAATCGAGGGGTTGTGGAGCCGATGATCCATGATCGAGCCCGCCTGCCTATGTGATTCGGCCTGCGGCGAGGTAACAACAGTAACCCTCGATTGTTGTTGCACTTTCTGGACACATAGCATCTCTGTATATCTTTGGCCCCGTTCCTTCAGTTTCATTCGATTCGTGGACGCTTTGATATGCATAGTTTGTTATGACTAGCATGGATACAAGGAGGAGTAGTACCGTGGTGATCCGGCATGCATGCCGATGAATCCGGTCTGCCTGCCGTTGTTTGTTGCGCCAGGGGCTGGTAACCCTGAAGCCCTTGTGAGTCCATGTCTAGGAGCACATAAAAGTATGTATATCTTTGGGTCCGGGGTATGACAGTATGCCATACCATGTGTGTTAGATTGTGGAATGGGTCTTTTATTCCCAAGATTTAATCGCTCTCTCTGTGTTTGGGCTTCACCGGCGTCAGATTCTCTCTCTCGGGTTCCAGTATTACATGGAGCCTGAAACTCCCAGATCTGACAGAACTGGGGGAATCTTGCCAAGAGGTGGGACCTACCATTTTGTTGGGTGTTCCTTGGGCCTAACCTAATACGACCATTTAGTTGGTTCCACTTTGCTAACCCCTTCCTCCTAACATAGAGGGGCCAGAACGGCAGTTCCGTCTTTTTTCCCAGCGGGGCTATGGTTTCTCCGGAGAGGGGCCCTCAGATCGTCTGAATGCCACCAAATCTCATGGTATTCCATATACATGTGTGTTATAGTGTGTCGTGGGTCTTGGATGCACAATATTCCCTCTCTCTCTATGTTAGGGCTCCACCGGCGTCGGATTCTCTCTAGCGGGTTCCAGGACTACTTAGAGCCCAAAACTCCTGGAACAGACGGAACTCAGGGAATCTTGCTAAGAGGTGGGCCCTATAATTGTCTTGGGTGTTCATTGGTCCTAAACTAATAAACCAAGCAGTCGGTTCCACTTTGCTACCCCATTCCGGCTCACGTGAGGTGCCAGAACGGGTGTTCCGTCTTTTTCCCACCGGGGCTATGATTTCTCCAGAGAGGGGCCTCCGGATCGTCTGAATGGCACCAAATCACATGGTACGAAATACCATGTGTGTTATAGTGTTTCATGGGTATTGGATGCCCAAGATTTCCTCACTCGATGTGTTATGGCTTTAGGGGCGTCGGATTCTCTCTGGCGGGTTCAAGGACTACTCAGAGCCCGAAACTCATGGATGTGACGGAACTCGGGGAATAATGCCAACATGTGGGCCCAACCATTGTCTTGGGTGTTACTTTGGCTTAACATAACACAACCAAGCAATTACTTCCACTTTACTACCCCGTTTCTCCTATGTAGATGGGCCAGAACAACAGTTCCGTCTATTTTCCCAGCGGGGCTAGGGTTTCTCCGGAGAGGGGCTCTGGATCGTCTGAATACCACCAAATCCCATGGTATGCCATACAATGTGTGTTATAGTGTGTCGTGGGTCTTCAATGCCCAAGATTCCCTCTGTTTGTGTCCTAGGCCTTCCCCGGCGTCAGATTCTCTCTAGCGGGTTCCAAAACTATTTAGAGCCCGAAACTCCCGGATCTGAAGGAACAGGGGGAATATTTCCAAGACGTGCATGCTACCATTTTATTTGGTGTTACCTGGTCCTAAAATAACACAACCAAGCAATTATATCCACTTTGCTACCCCTTTCCGGCTCACGTAGAGGGGCCAGGCCGGCAGTTTGTTCTTTTTCTCCAGCAGACCTAGGGTTTCTCTAGGAAGGGGCTCCGGAGCGTCTGAATTCCCACCCAATCCTAGGGTATGACAAACCATGTGTTTTAGATTGTGGCATGGGTCTTGGATGCCCAAGATCCACTCACTCTTTGTGTTATGGCTTCACCGGCGCTGCATTCTCTTTCGCGGGTTCCAGGACTACTTAGAAACCGAAACTCCCAGATCTCATAGAATGGGTAGAATCTTGCCAAGAGGTGGGACCTACCATTCTCTTGGGTGTTACTTGGGCCTAAACGAACACAACCAAGAAATTTTTTCTGCTTTTCTACCACATGCCTGCTCACGTAGAGGGGCCAGAACGGCAGTTCCATCCTTTTCCCAGCGGGGCTATGGTTTCTTTGGGGAGGGGCCTCCAGACCGTTTGAATGCCACCAAATCCCATGTTATGCCATACCTTGCGTGTTAGAGTGTGTCATTGGTATTGGATTCCCAAGATTCCCTTACTCCCTGTGTCATGGCTTCACCAGCGTCAGATTCTCTTTCGCGGGTTCTACTTAGAGCCTGAAACTGCCGGATCTCACGGAACGGGGGGAATCTTTCCAAGAGGTGGGACCTACCATTTTATTGGGTGTTACTTGGGCCAAAACTAACACAACCAAGTCATTGGATCCACTTTTATACCCCTTTACGACTCATGTAGAGGGGCCAAAATGGCAGTTCGGTCCTTTTCCCAGCTGGGCTATGGTTTCTGTGGAGAGGGGCCTCCAAATCGTCTGAATGCCACCAAATACACCATGGTATGCCATAACATGTGTGTGCATAGTGTGTCATGGGTCTTGGATGCCCAAGATTCCCTCTCTCTCTCCGTGTTAGGGTTTCACCAGCGTCGGATTCTCTCTACGGGTTCTAGGATTACTAAGAGCCTGAAACTCCCGGTACTGACGGAACTGGGGGAATCTTGCAAAACGGTGGGCCCAACCATTGTCTTGGGTATTCCTTGGGACTAAACTAACACAACCAAGCAATTGGTTCCACTTTTCTACCCCCTTCCAGCTCACGTAGAGGGGCCAGAACGAAAATTCCGTCTTTTTCCCCATCGTGGCTATGATTTCTCCGGAGAGAGGGCTCCGGATCGTCTGAATGCCACCAAATCCCATGGTATGTCATACCACATGTGTTAATTAAAAAAATTCATGGGTCTTGGATTCCCAAGATTCCCTCGCTCCCAGTTTTAGGGATTCACCAGCGTCGGATTCTCTCTGGCGAGTTCCAGGACTACTTAAATCCCGAAACTCCAGGATCTGACGGAACTGGGGAAATCTTGACAAGAGGTAGCACCTAAAATTGTCTTGGGTGTTCATTAGGCCTAACCTAGCACAACCAAGAAATTGGTTCCACTTTTGGTACCCCCTTCCGCCTCACGTAGAGGGGCCAGAATGGAAGTTTCTTCTTTTTCCCAGCAGGGCTATGGTTTCTCCGGAGAGGGGGCTCAGTATCATCCGAATTCCATCAAATCCCAGCGTATGCCATACCACGTGTGTTAGAGTTTGGAATGGGTCTTGGATTCCCAAGATTCCCTCGCTCCCAGTGTTAGGGATTCACCGGCGTCGGATTCTCTCTGGTGAGTTCGAGGACTACTTAGAGCCCTAAACTCCCGGATCTGACGGAACTGGGGAATCTTGCCAAGAGGTAGGACCAATAATTGTCTTGGGTGTTCATTGGGCCTAACCTAACACAAAAAAGCAATTGGTTCCACTTTTCTATCCCCTTCCGGCTCACGTAGAGGGGCACGATCGGCAGTTTCGTCTCTTTTCCCAGTGGTTTCTCCGGAGAGGGGGCTCCGGGTCATCCGAATGCCACAAAATCCTTGCATATGCCATACCGTGCGTGTTAATGTGGCATGGGTCTTGCATGCCCAAGATTCCCGCGCTCTCTGTGTTACGGCGCGCTTCACTGGCGTCGGATTCTCTCCGGATGTTCGAGGACTACTTAGAGCCCGAAACTCCCGGATCTGACAGAACTTTGGAAATCTTGCCGATAGGTGGGAGATACCATTGTGTTTGGTGTTATTTTTTCCTAACCTAACAAAGCCAAGAAACCGGTTCCAATTTTCTACCCCCTTCCGGCTCACGTAGAGGGGACAGAACGGCAGTTCCGTCTTTTCCCCCATGAGGGTTATGGTTCCTCCAAGTGGGGGTGGTACTCCGGATCGTCTGAATGCCACGAAATCCCATGATTTGATATATTGTGTGTGTTAGAGTGTGTCATGGGTCTTGGACGCCCAAGATTCCCTCACTCTCTTTGTTATGGCTTCACCGGCATCAGATTCTCTCTTGCGGGTTCGAGGACTATAACCAGAGCCCGAAATTCCGAGATAAGACAGAACGGGGGAAATATTGCCAAGAGGTGGGACCTACCATTGTCTTGGGTGTTCCTTGGTCCTAACCTAACACAACCAAGCAATTAGTTCGTCTTTGCTACCCCTTCCGGCTCATGTAGAGGGTTCAGAACGGCAGTTCCGTCTTTTTTCTCCTTCGGGCATAGGGTTTCTCCGGAGAGGGGATCAAGAGCGTCTGAATCCCACCCAAGGCTAGGTTATGCCACACCATGTGTGTTAGAGTGTGGCATGGGTATTGTATACTAAATATTTCCTTTCTCTGTATTAGGGTTTCATCGGCGTCAGATTCTCTATAGCGGGTTCCAGGACTACTTAGAACCTTAAACTCATGGATCTGACGGAAATGGGGGAATCTATCCAGGAGGTAGGACATAATACAAACAAGCGGTTGGTTCCACTTTTCTACCCCCTTCCGCCTAACGTAGATGGGCAAGAACGACAGTTCCGACGTTTTCCCCAGCGGGGCCATGGTTTCTCCGGAGAGGGGCCTCCAGATCGTCTGAATGCCGCCAAATCCCATGGTACGCCATACCATGTGTGTTATAGTGTGTCATGGGTCTTGGATGACCAAGATTCCCTCTCTCTCTCTCTCTCTCTCTGTTAGGGCTTCACCGGCGTCGGATTCTCTCTGGCGGGTTCAAGGACTACTTAGAGCCGAAAACTCCCGAAACCGATGGAACTCGAGGAATATTGCCAAAAGGTGGTCTCACCATTGTCTTGCGTGTTCCTTGGTCCTAACCTAACACAAACAAGCAATTGGTTCCACTTTTCTACCCCTTTCCGGCTCACGTAGAGTGGCCAGAACGATAGTTCCGTCTTTTTCCACACAGGGCTATAGTTTCTCCGGAGAGTGGGCTCCGGATCGTCTGAATGCCACCAAATCCCACGTTATTCCATACCATGTCTGTTAGAGTGTGTCCTAGGTCTTGGATGGCCAACATTCTCTCGCTCTCTGTGTTAGGGCTCCACCGGTGTCAGATTCTCCCTACGGGTTCCACGATTAGGCCGAAACTCTCGGAATTGATGGAACTGGGGGAATGTTGCCAATGGTGGGCCCAACCATTTTCTTGGGTGTTCCTTGGGCCTAACCTAACACAAAAAAGCAATTGGTTCCACTTTGCTACCCCCTTCCGGCTCACGTAGAGGGGTTAGAACGACAGTTCCGTCTTTTTCCTCATCGGGGCTATGGTTTGTCCGGAGAGGGGGCTCAGGATCGTCTTAGTGCCACCAAATCCCATGGTATGTCATACCACGTGTGTTATAGTGTGGCATGGGTCTTGGATTCCTAAGATTCCCTCGCTCCCAGTGTTACAGATTCTCTCTGGCGAGTTCGAGGACTACTTAGACCCGAAACTCCCAATATGACGGAGCTGGGGGAATCTTGCCAAGAGGTAGGACCTACAATTGTCTTGGTTGTTACTTGGGCCTAACCTAACAAACCAAGCAATTGGTTCCACTTTTCTATCCCCTTCCAGCGCATGTAGAGGGGCCAGAACAACAATTTCGTCTTTTTTCCCAGCGGGGCTATGGTTTCTCCGGAGAGGGGGCTCTGGATCATCCGAATGCCACCAAATACCAGTGTATTCCATACCATGTGTTTTAGAGTGTGTCATGGGTCTTGGATGCATAAGATTCCCTCGTTCTCTGTGTTAGGGCGCACTTCACCGGCGTCGGATTCTCTCAGCATGTCCGAGGACTACTTAGAGCCCGAAAGTCCCGGATCTGACGGAACTGGGGAAATATTGCCAAGAGGTGGGCACTGCCATTCTCTTGGGTGTTCCTTGTGCCTAACCTAACAAAACCAAGAAATTGGTTCCAATTTTCAACCCCCCTTCTGGCTCACGTAGAGGGGCCAGAACGGCAGTTTCGTCTTTTGGCCCATCATGGCTATTGTTTCTTCAGGCGAACTGGAAGGAATATTATTACAAGTAGATCTAGATTTGGTTATCCATGTAAATGAAGGGATCGTTGCATAGAAAACAAAAAATTCCTACGCGAGAGACACCCGAAAGGCCAAGATCTAATCTAGGAGACGAAGTGCAACAGGCAAAGAGAGGGTTAAGGAGAACACATACCCTCGAAGACACAAAGCGTTACGAGATCAACTCTCATTGTTGGCGTAGTCATACTCACACCGATCCCGAAAGCGAGAAGATGTGCCGCAATCCGGAGGTGCCTCCGTGATCGGTCACAAGTACGGTTGATGACGACCTCCGTTCCCTCGATCCAGCGGGGTGCAGAAGTAGAGGATCCCTCGGAACTCCAGCAGCACGACGGCGTGATGGTGAAGAAGAATCCCACGGTAAGGGCTTCGCCAAGCCGGAGACCATGGAATGGAGCAGTGGGTGGAGAGGAAATGAGGTGGGCAAGTGTGTGAATGAAGAGGAGCCCTCACCCTCCTTTTATAGGGAGAGGGAGGCAGCCCAAGAGTGGGGTGCGGCAAGCCATGGTGGTTCCCCCACCTCTTCCCTCTTCATGTCAGTGGAAGCTCCACTCACACCCACTCATGCTCCCATTATTTCCCACTTGGAAAATCCAAAGGTTTTCTTTTAATAAATAAATAAAACATTTTTATTTCTTTATTTATATTTGTTAATTCCATTAAAAAACATGTGCATATAGCACCTCGAATAATTTTATAATTCTATTAACAACCATTCGACGAAAAACCCCTTGAACTATTTCAATTTTCCCTGAAACAATTTCGGTGCTGCCCAAAATATTCTTCGATATTATGTATCCTTTCAAACGCGTCATCGAACCTTAACTGTGTCACCCTATGGTTCACGAATAAGATAGACATGATCGAGACTCCTCTCCGATCAATAATCAACAGCGGGATCTTGAGATCTGTGATGACTCCTATATATTCAACAATGACTCTCGTGATCGTGTGAACCATCAACGTCGTGAAGTATTCCCTTTGTCTCGCAATATTTTACTTGTCCGAGATTCGATCATTGGTATCAACCATACCTTGTTCAATCTCGTTACCGACAAGTACTCTTTTCTCGTTCCCATGATATAACATCCTTGTGATCTTATCACGTGCTTGCAAGCGGTTTCGATGTGATATCACCGGGAGGGCCCAGAGTATATCTCTCCGTCATTTTGGATGGACAAATCTCACTCTTGATCCATGATCCTCAATTAATACTTTACGAATACCTAACGTCACCTTTATAGTCACCCTGTTACGGTGTGACGTTTGATGACATCAAAGCATCCTTCCGGTATCAGTGATTGACATGATCTCATGGTCTAAGGAATAAGTTCGTATGTTTGATATAACAATGTAAACTAAATGACTTGATCGTATTGTTATACTTAGTTAGGTTCTATGTTCATCACATCATTCTTCTAATGATATGACCCCGTTATTAACAACATCCAATGTTCATGATCAGGAAACCTTGATCATTTATTAATCAACGAGCTAGTTAAAAGAGAGGCTTTAATAGGAACCATTGTTTGTTTAGTAAGCACACATGTATCAACGTTTCAGGTTAATACAATTCTAGCATGAGAAATAAACATTCATCATAAACAAGAAATAAGATAATAACCATTTTATTATTGCCTCTCGGGCATATTCCCTTCGGTAACTATGGACTAACCTAACAGAACCAAGAAAAAAGAACAGTGGTCTACCCCCTTCCGACGCTGGTGATAGGTGTAGACAAAAAAGTTGACTAGCATCCATCGGCTAGCAAAGTTCAAGCCACAATAAACATGTAGTACTATTCCTCATAATTGACCCTTTCCAGGATTTTAGGTAAAATGATTTCGCGATTTTTTAACAATCTTTAGTACTAAATCTTTCGCCGTCAAGATCACCCTCCAGATCTGCTACATCACCGGCCTTTTCGCCGTCTAGATCCGGCACCTCGCCGTTGTGCTCCCCTGTCTGCGACGTCGTCTCCAACCTCACCGTACGTTATCTTCCACCTCGCGCCGTGCTCGCCGGTCAGCCACCTCAACGTCGTGTTCGCCGGTCACCCACCTCGCCACCGACCTCTCCGTACATCCTGATATGCCACCTCGTCTCCAACCTCGCCGCAACATCACCGTCAATGTTTGCAAGCACGCTGAAATGAGTGAAGATTGAAGGCGAGAAACGCAGCAAGACAGAAGACTCTAAAGACGCAGGCAACTATTATCTCTAAATTTCTTTTGTCTATTTAATTGTATGTTTGATGCTTCCTTATTCTCCTGCTTATGTTCGATGCAGTTAATCTTTCTAAATTGGTTGTCTGTCTAATCGTATGTTCAATGCTTCATTATTATTCTAATTATACTGCTAATGTTTGATGCAATAAATCTCCCTAAACGGTTTCTTCTAACGGAAATAGGAAGGGTGGCCTTATTGCTTGGTAAAACTTTGCTCATTTGCAGCAATCTAGCTTGTATACTACGTATTAGGTTTAATGTCACTTTGCTTGTGATCCTATCAGTCTTAGTTAGGATCAGAATTTATATTACTTGCACTGGACTGTTCTTGAAGGGGTCGTTGCATAGAAAACAACAAAAAAAATCATACGCGAGAGATACCCGAAATGCCAAGATCTAATCTAGGAGACGAAGTGCAACGGGCAAAGAGAGGGTTAAGGAGAACACATACCCTCGAAGACACAAAGCTTTACAAGATCAAATCTCGTTGTTGGCGTAGTCGTACTCACATCGATCCCGATAGCGAGAAGATGTGCACCGCAATCCGGTGGTGCCTCCGTGATCGGTCACACGTACGGTTGATGAAGAACTCCATTCCCTCGATCCAGCGGGGCGCAGAAGTAGAGGATCCATCAGAACTCCAGCAGCACGACGGCGTGGTGGTGAAGAAGAATCCCACGGTCAGGCTTCGCCAAGCCGAAGACCATGGAATGGAGCAGCGGGTGGAGAGGAATTGAGGTGGGCAAGTGTGTGAATGAAGAGTAGCCCTCACCCTGCTTTATAGGGAGAGGGAGGCAGCCCAAGGGTGGGGTGCGGCCAGCCATGTTGGTGCCTCCACCTCTTCCCTCTTCTTGTGAGTGGAAGGTCCACTCACACACACTCATGCTCCCATTATTTTCCACTTGGAAAATCCAAAGGTTTTCTTTAAATAAATAAATAAAACATTTTTATTTCTTTATTTATATTTGTTAATTCCATTAACAAACATTTTCATATAGCACCTCGAATCATTTGTTAATTCTATTAACAACCATCCGACGAAAAACCCCTTGAACTATTTCAAATTTCCTTGAAACAATTTTGATGTTGCCCAAAATATTCTTCGATATTCCGTATCCTCTCAAACGCGTCATCGAACCTTAAGTGTGTCACCCTATGGTTCGCGAATAAGATAGACATGATCGAGACTCCTCTCTGATCAATAAACAACAGAGGGATCTGGAGATCCGTGATGACTCCTATATATTTAACAATGACTCTCGTGATCGTGTGAACCATCAACGTCGTGACTAAATCCCTTTGTCTCGCGATATTTTAACTTGTCCGAGATTCGATAATTGGTATCAACCATACCTTGTTCAATCTCGTTACCGACAAGTACTCTTTTCTCGCTCCCATGATATAACATCCTTGTGATCATATCACGTGCTTGCAAGCGGTGTTGATGTGATATCACCGAGAGGGCCCATAGTATATCTCTCCGTCATTTTGGATGGAAAAATCCCACTCTTGATCCATGATCCTCAACTAATACTTTCCGAATACCTAACGACACCTTTATGGTCACCCTGTTACGGTGTGACGTTTGATGACATCAAAGCACCCTTCCGATATTAGTGATTGACATGATCTCATGGTCTAAGGAATAGGTTACTTCGTATGTTTGATATAACAATGTAAACTTAATGACTTGATCGCATTGCTATATTCACTTTGGGTATATGTTCATCACATCATTCTTTTAATGACATGACCCCGTTATTAACAACATCCAATGTTCATGACCAGGAAACCTTGATCATCTAATAATCAACGAGCCAGTTAAAAGAGAGGCTTTACTAGGAACCATTGTTTGTTTATTAAGCACACATGTATCAAAATTTCCGGTTAATACAATTCTAGCATGAGAAATAAACATTTATCATAAACAAGGAATAAGATAATAACCATTTTATTATTGCCTCTCGGGCATATTCCCTTCAGTCTCCCACTTGCACTAGAGTCAATAATCTAGTCTGTAAGCACTTAACACATATGGCGTTCCAGTGTTATTACCATGCTTCGCATGTGGTCAACATCATCAAAAAGATCTGAACTGTTTAGGTCCTATTGTATTTGCATGTTCTTTTCGTCTACACGCATCACTCATTCTCTAATGAGATGGCTCTGTATATATATGGTCAATCGGTGAAACCTTAATTCCTCAGCTTAAACCGATGTCACTAACATTGTGAAAATGTAGCTTCATAGTGTTAGCATTCCTGGATATTCAGCAAGTTCAATAAATATCTCCTTTACACAAAATACGCTTATTATCAGTTGTCAACACAACGCTTCATCACATATTTTAATTGAGATAAAATTACTTGAATAAATGACAACACTATTAGTGTAACATATTACAACTAATATTTTGTCATTACTACATAGGAAAACATATCCTTAGCATTTCTAAAATGATACAAGGATCTCTCCCACTGTTGTCTAATCATCATATGAATTATCCTTCAATAACATTTTATAGCATAGGACTCATCTGGTTGTGTACATAGCACGGAAACACGACTTAGAAATCTCAATTTCAATGATTCTCATCATGTGTCAAAACACTTGAATCTTGCTCAATTATTTTCCATGTGACAAGAACTCCTTCTTTTCATTTCGATATTGACTTACTTCAATATTTCATCTATGTAATTTGGCTTCAATCATATCAGGCGCTTTAATCCAAATTTTATAGATATCGATGCCCAATATCTTGTAAGCCTTTCATCAATATAAAATCTTAACCGTGTTAATTTAAAGCACATATTTTCCAATCAACCATATGTCATCTACATAAAGTATTGGAAACATGTCATAGCGCTCCCACTTAATTTCTTGTAACTCTACAAGCATCTTTATCGTTAGTGATGGAATCAAACTCTTTTGATAACTTCATTAAGGTAAAGTTTTCAACTTCGTTATGCTCACTTCAACCATTGAAGTGTGCATACCTTTCTAGCAACCTTTTGAATTTTACAAAACTCTCAAACTGTGTCAAGTACACATCTTTGATCAAACTTCCTCGAGAGGATAGGTTGTTTTGTTATTCAAAAGCCATATCATAATATGTAACTTTTGCTAGAACTATCCGGACTAAAACATCACTACGGAAGATAAAAATCTTGTAGTAGTCAACTCTTTGAACTTCATCGAAAACAACCTTTTTGATAAGTACAACTTTCAAAGGATGTAAAAAAAATCCATGTCTTTGTCGCTATATAGACTCTTTTGTTATCGTTAGGCATCATCTATCGAAAGGACTACCAAGTCACATACTTGATATTCATACAAGGATACTATGGCGGATATAATGACTCATAGTCAATTTTACGAAGTCAGGACCCATCATTTGCTTCCTTTATAAGGTCCAGGTCCTTTTTGTTGTCAAAACAACACTTTACTCTTAAACCATAAGTTGGTCTAAGTACAAAGTTTTAGGACTTTTCTGGTTTAGTACGCAAACTCATCCGAAGTATATACAACACATCTGGTTTCTTATACCTTGTCAAAATAGGAAACCCCGGAACAACTTCCAGTGTTGCGCTACTCTTGACATGGTAACAGAGATTCTCTAATCTCGTTGAGTTTGTACTGTCCTCCCACTCACTTGTTTTGCAAGAACTACTTTCTCGAGAAATCAACCCTTTCTGACAAACAACATTTGTCTTTGGTCAGTGATAGGAGAAATACCCAATGTATTCTCTACGATAACCTTATAAACATATATTTATCCCATTTTGGTTGTAAACATTTTACACATACTATGCATACCAAAACTTAATAAAATGACAATTCAGGTCACTACCCAAACCATATCTTATATGTTGTCGATTTCAACGGATCATGGTGGTGCTCTTTTCAGTGAAAAAGCGGTTGTACTTAATGTATAAACTAAAAAATTATAATGGCAATTTTATTAATCTTACCATGTCCAACAAGGTTTTATTTTGTCTCTTGAACACTCCAAACTAATGTGGGATATTCGAGAAGTATAAGTTGTAGAACAATTCTGCAACTTCTCAGATGTTTTGCTAAACTTGTAACTCAAACTTTATCCTTTATGATCCAATCATACATACTTGATTATCTTGTTATATTTATTTTTACTTCATATTTACAACCATTTGAATCAATTCAAAAAGTCAAACTACGTTCTCTTTAAATAGATATACTAACATATCTACTCAAATCATCGATAGAATTTTATGAAGGAAAAATTAATCCACCATACATGACTACACATAATGGACTATATACATCAATATGTATAATCTCCACTAAATTAGTCGTCCATTCTACTTTGGCCTAAGAACGGAATTCTAGTCATCTTTTGGAAAAAGGTCTCAGAAGCGTCAATTTATTCAAAACAAAATGACTCCGGAAGTCCATCAATATGGAGTTCCTTCATGTTTTCCTTTCTCATATGAACTAAAATAGTGGTGTCACAATTTAAGTGAAACTCTTTTACGTCTTGCAACGTTTAGCATTTAGTCTTATAGATGTTTACTTTACCAACATGATTTATATTAACATATCCATCAATTATGGAATATGGTCACAGTTTGAACAATCTCATTTGTTCTCACAAAAGACCAGAACAAAATAACAACTTATTAAGTTCTTAAAATAAATCTTGAATGTTAGGTTCGATATGACAATGAACACAATAACACTTTATTACTGTTGTTGTCATAATCGATTCCACATCTATTACTAGTTTCTTTTAGGCCCTTGTATTTCTTGCATTGCGTTGCTTTGTATGACAACTCATACCAAAGAATGTGGTATCAAAATACCCAAAAATACTTTGTTAACTAGTAATACATCTATAACTTGTATATCAAGCATATACTCCTGAGCTGGACTTTTCCAGTTATCTTCTTTTTCTGCCATATATCTTTTTGTAATTCTATTTTCAAGATTCCCTTTCCTTTATAGAAGAATCATTCAACATCAAACAATACTAGTTGTACTAGCTCATTTTCTTTGGCATGTTAGTCATATACTATCACCCATTGAGTCATACTTTGAGTTTGATTGTTCTAATAATATCATCATATTAATAGTATTCTTCTATATTCCACTCTTAGCAATCTCCAAGTAAGGTAAACGACTTTACCCATACTTTTAATCCATCCCATCATAACAATTTGATGATTAAGCTATTATAGCTCGAAGGAAGGAATTTAGAGGATAATGTTTAGCGCCCAATTTCTTGGAATATTCAAACACCTAGCGTCTTCAATCATTGCATATATTAAAATAAAGCATACATTGTCACGCTAAATTATACTCGGTCATGTTGCTACAAATAACTTTCGAGATATCGATATATCTTTCACTTGATTGTTTCTGAAAACAACTCTTTTCAGTTCCTAAATCACGTTGATCAACAAAACATTCTTTTGAAGATAAAGTAATATGGAAGAAACCATGATTCTGGATTCTAAGTAGGAATTATTTGCTCTCTAGATCAATCAACCATTAACCATATGGAGCTAGGTAGGAAATACTAAAAATCTACAATGGGACTCAATTTTAAATTTCACTAATACGGTACCAATCTTAAATGATTTTTACCAGATCATAACAGTTATATCTCAATTAACAATCTAAGTGTAAGGTAGTTATGTGGATGCCAATGAATACTACAATTTGTGCAAATTCACTTTGATTGGTTGTTCGTGATAAATAAGTTCAAGTTAATTCAAAATTAAACCATGAACTCCCACTCAAAAACAACATCCCTCTTAGTCATCTTTAGTGATTACACGAACCAAATTCACTACACCAAAACCGATCATCACGTGAGATGATGTAGCTTCCAAGGAGAACATTGACATGTTCATCATATCATCCATATGACTCATGCTTTACCTTTCGGTTATGTCTTCCGAGGCCATGTCTGAACATTCTAGGCTCGCCACGTAGAACCGTAGTATTGCGTGTGTTTCAAGGCCATGTCCGTACATGCTAGGCTTGAAAACACCCGTTGTATGAGAACGTTGAGTCTGTCACACCCGATCATCACATGGTGTCTCGAAATGACGAACTTTCTTAACTGTGCATACTTAAGGAAGAACACATTATTATCTTGATACTAAGTGAGAGGGATCATCTTATAATGCTACCGTCGCTATCTAAGCAAAATAAGATGCATACAAAGGATTAACATCACATGTAAGGACAACGTGATATGATATGGTCCTTCTTGCACTTGATCTCCATCATGTGCATCATGGTATGATCTACATCATTCCACCGTCGTGCTACCAAGTTCCATGGCACTCCAATGTTGATTGTCCATCAATAATAAGACAACCATATGGATACCTTCCGGTATATCAATAATTTACAAAATAGATCATCTCATAGTCAAATTTGTAATATTAACCATATCACATCACATGCCCAGCAAAAACTAGTTAGACGCCTCTAATTTTTTTTTTGCATATTTTACGTGGTTTAGGGCTTTCGAGGATAGAACCGTTCATACCTACGAACATCAACCACAACGTTGATAAGCACATTTTTAACAACCCTTCATAGATTATATCTTAACTATAGTAGGAGAAACGGACACCCCTTATCCACAAGTGAGACAACTCTCGCGTACATAGTACACGTAAACTTAGTCTGGGGCAGCTTCATCCTACTAATACTCAAGGAAGAAATAACATGATCATCAACGCCCACATACACCTATGTGTTCTACCCGTACAAAACATCTACGCATAGATTCGGCTCTGATACCACTGAAGGGATTGTTGCATAGAAAACAAAAAAAATTCCTACGCGAGAGACACCCGAAAGGCCAAGATCTAATCTAGGAGACGAAGTGCAACGGTCAAAGAGAGGGTTAAGGAGAACACATACCCTCGAGGACACAAAGCGTACGAGATCAAATCTCGTAGTTGGCATAGTCGTACTCACACCGATCCCGATAGCAAGAAGATGTGCACCGCAATCCGGCGGTACCTCCGTGATCGGTCACACGTACGGTTGATGACGACCTCCGTTCCCTCGATCCAGCTGGGCGCGGAAGTAGAGGAGTTTAGTGAGGAAGAGACTAAAAAGCATTTTAACGCGCAACGGCTTACACGCTCATCCCCCTCGGAACTACAGCAGCACGATGGTGTGGTGGTGAAGAAGAATCCCACGTTCAGGGCTTCGCCAAGCCGGAAACCATGGAATGGAGCAGCGGGTGGAGAAGAATTGAGGTGGGCAAGTGTGTGAATGAAGAGGAGCCCGCACCCTCCTTTTATAGGGAGAGGGATGCATTCCAAGGGTGGGGTGCGGCCAACCATGGTGGTGCCCCCACCTCTTCCCTCTTAATGTGAGTGGAAGCTCCACTCACACCCACTCATGCTCCCATTATTTCCCAGTTGGAAAATCCAAACAATTTCTTTTAATAAATAAATAAAACATTTTTTTTAATTCCATTAACAAACATTTGCATATAGCACCTCGAATCATTCGTTAATTCTATTAACAACCATTCGACGAAAAACCCCTTGAACTATTTCAATTTTCCTCGAAACAATTTCGGTGCTACCCAAAATATTCTTCGATATTCCGTATCCTCTCAAACGTGTTATCGAACCTTAAGTGTGTCACCCTACGGTTCGCGAATAAGATAGACATGATCGAGACTCCTCTCCGATCAATAATCAACAGCGGGATCTGGAGATCCGTGATGAGTCCTATATATTCAACGATGACTCTCGTGATCGTGTGAACCATCAACGTCGTGACTAATTCCCTTTGTCTCGCTATATTTTACTTGTACGAGATTCGATCATTGGTATCAACCATACCTTGGTCAATCTCGTTACCGACAAGTACTCTTTTCTCGTTCCCATGATATAACATCCTTGTGATCATATCACGTGCTTGCAAGCGGTGTTGATGTGATATCACCGAGAGGGCCCAGAGTATATCTCTCCGTCATTTTGGATGGACAAATCCCACTCTTGATCCATGATCCTCAACTAATACTTTCCAAATACCTAACGGCACCTTTATGGTTACCCTGTTACGGTGTGACGTTTGATGACATCAAAGCACCCTTCCGGTATCAGTGATTGACATGATCTCATGGTCTAAGGAATAAGTTACTTCGTATGTTTGATATAACAATGTAAACTTAATGACTTGATCGCATTGCTATATTCAGTTTGGGTATATGTTTATCACATCATTCTTCTAATGACATGACCCCGTTATTAACAACATCCAATGTTCATGACCAGGAAACCTTGATCATCTATTAATCAACGAGCTAGTTAAAAGAGAGGCTTTACTAGGAACCATTGTTTGTTTATTAAGCACACATGTATCAACGTTTCTGGTTAATACAATTCTAGCATGAGAAATAAACATTCATCATAAGCAAGTAATAAGATAATAACCATTTTATTATTGTCTCTCGGGCATATTCCCTTCAGTTCTTACAAGATGAGTGCCTTAATTTTTTTATGTTGTATTAGGTTCTTATGAAGTGTTATATTTGTACTTTACTTTTAGTTCTTTATTCATGTTAGGATTGGCACTAGACCCCATTGAAGAAGAGTGTGCCAGAACTATCATGGCAAACAATGCAAAGATGCATGAACTGGGCGTAAAGCCAGCAAGTATTCTTTCATGTCCTACTGTACCCCCCCCCCCCCAAAAAAAAGACCAAGAAGCAAGACTATGGATCTGAGTAGATGCCTGTGTATGATGTTGAAGAGGAATCAGA
Organism: Alopecurus myosuroides; assembly: GCA_028641055.1. NCBI lineage: Eukaryota > Viridiplantae > Streptophyta > Magnoliopsida > Poales > Poaceae > Alopecurus > Alopecurus myosuroides. Next base: position 109,362,311 of record CM054058.1, on the reverse strand, counting down.
TGCCACTGAAGGAGTCGTGTCATATTAATCACAATCCAGCATGGACAATGAGCTGCAGGTTATTCCCTAACCCGGTAGCTCAACATTCTTTCATGATATCGCAACAACTAGGGTGCAGCTTTCTTATCTTGTGTTGAACTGTTTGATCAATGTGGCGCCATATATTTTGTGCTACTTCCTCTATTCCATACTATAAGATGTTTTGGCAAGCTAATTAAGGCCGTGAAATCCACTTATAGTAATTAAGGTTGTCGTTGTCATTTCAACATGGTTTCCATCTACCTTCCTCACATGCTTGACACCTGCTATTCCATCTGTGCTTCTCATCTGCTAGTTCATTACACACACAGTTGTTTGATTATAATTTGCTAGTTTTCATCTATTTTTTGTACATGCTTGTCATCTGCTATTTTCATCTATCTTCCTTGCATGCTTGACACCTGCGGTTTCATCTATGCTTCTCATCTGCTAGTTCATGACACACACCGTTGTTTGACTATAATATGCTAGTTTTCAACAATTTTTTGTACATGCTTGTCATCTGCTATTTTAATCTATCTTCCTCACATGCTTGACACCTTCTGTTTCATCTGTGCTTCTCATCTGCTAGTTCATGACACACGCCGTTGTTTGACTATAGTCTGCTAGTTTTCATCAAATTTTCGTACATGCTTGTCATCTGCTAGTTTCATCTATGTTTTCTACATTCTTGTCATCTGTTATTTTCATCTATTTTCTTTGCTAGCTTGATAGGCAAGCAAGAAAAGGGTGATGTCTCGATCTGCTTCAGAGGTTGAGGACGAGGATGATAGTGAAGTTGTCATGCCAAAGAGTGGAAAGCATACTTTCTCAAAGAAGGCCTGTGTGGAATCATGTCTTTCAAAGTATGAGCCTGAACCACAACTTGATGTGGATGTGCGCAGAACAAGTGCTGATATGAGGACGGAGAAAGCAGAATCCGAGCAACTGAGGCTGAAGTTTGTAGTTGATATGGAATACATTCGGAAGCAACAAGCTGCGCTAAAGAAATATCAACTAGAAGAAGTTGCCCTACTTGAGATGTTGGCTGAGCAGATGCGTGGTCCTTGAAACTGTGGTTCTGTATGTTGGTTTGATATTCTGTGAGAAAAACTAAGTATTTGACGCCTGTTATGTCGTTTGCTTTTCTGTCTGTCTGCAATTGGCAATTATAACGATGATGTAACCACCCAAATAGCACCAAAAACGACATCATAATAACGTAACGTAAAAGTCCGTCAAGGCAAATACCGACATGTGGCGATATATGCCCAGCCCACGTGGCCTACTATGAGTGGGCAATTAGACGACGTAAAAATAACGTCCCCGGCACGGTGATGACATCAGCCAAATCCGAGACGGAAAAAAACTTCATGGAAAAGACGTTGCCTGGCACCATTTGGTTGGTGCACGTGCCACAAGTTTAGCGACGAAAAAAAAGTCCCTGGGTAGCCCGTGACGAGCAGATTTCGTCCGAGAAGAAGGCGACGTGGCACTATTTTGTTTCCATGTGGCGTATTTTGATTGGTCCACATGCTTTCTCCTGATTGGTCGAGACTCACGACGGAAAAAAAAGTCGTCGGGTAGCCCAGGACGAACAGATTTCGTCCCAGAAGAAGGCAATGTGGCACCATTTTGTTTCCATGTGGCGTATTTCGATTGGTCCACATGGTTTTGCCTCATTGGTCAAGACTAGTGACGTAAAAAAACGTTCCCACGTTTTGCCACGTCAGTTGATTACGATAACGGCCGTTAGGACCTCGTTTGCCACGTGTCGGCTCATAGCGACGAAATAAAAACGTTAATGCTTATTGGGCCTAGTCCGGATGACCCAACTGGTGGCGACGATTTGCCGTACGTTGTAGATAGTCGTAACGATTTAGTGTTCATATAAACGTCGCAGAATCGTCCCTGCCAGTCGATCTGATACGTTTTCATTCCATCGCGCAAACCGTACCGGATTGCCATTAGCGACGGTTTGGAGCCCATCTGCAACTGTATTGAAACGTCCCAGACCGCGCGGAATTTGGTAGTGAGAACTCAAGAACCGTCCCGATCTCAGGTTGACGATGACGGCGGCCTCGGGTGTTTTTCGTGGAAAAGCGGTATATATATGTAGGGTTCACGTATCGTGGGGAATGAATAGGCGAAAGGGCAATGGCGGTGGACACCTGAGGGGCCCACACCACCCAGGCACGGCCGGGGGTGCCTTATGGTGTGCCCCGTGTGGCCCCTCTCTCGGCCTCTTTGGGACTCCGTGGGACCTTCGAGAATCTAAGACTTCCGGGGTTCGGAATTTCAAATTCCGAGAATATTTCCAGAACAACTTTTGTGAAACTAAAAACAGCAGAAAACATGGAATTGGCTCTGTGGCATCTTGTCAATAGATTCGTCCCAGAAAATCGATAAAAATGACAAAAAGTGTAAAGCAAACATGTACTCCCTCCGTCCGGAATTAAATGTCACAAAGTTTGACAAAAGTGGATGTATCTAGACATAATTTAGTGTTACATACATCCACTTTTGTAAAAATGGGTGACACTTAATTCCGGAAGGAGGGAGTAGCAAATAACATGAAAACAACATGGAACATCATAAATTATAGATACGTTTATGACGTATCAGTACACGAGAAGGATTTTTACCTAAGTTCAGGCGATCGCATGATGGATCCCTACATCCTGCATGTCTGGTATTGTCGTGGGATAATCACGACAGACGTTACCGGGGGTAACTGATCTTGGGGCAAGACGACACAGGCGTTTGGGAGAGGGTTTAGCTCAGAGGAAAACATGATGATAATCGATCTGGTAGCTGGCAAGCAAAGTCGCCGAGTCTCCGATCTCAATATAATAACTCAACTCTCGGGCTACAATGGATGCTTGATATCAAACGATGTTGCTATGGTTCTTAGATCTCTCTCAACTAAACCTAGGGGTCGGTTTATAAAGCACCCGTACCCCCTGGCTTACCCTCCAAGGCGCACCATGAATCCTACCCGGACACAGCGCACAAACCCTAACTTTCCTTCACCGTAAACCACAATCCGGGTTACGAGGCCTACGGACTTGGGCCTTCCAGAAGTTTCTTTATCCTTAGCCGGATCCTGCGCAGCATCCTTTGGGCCGGGTTACACCTTGGAGTTGGCCTACCGGGTTATTATCCCTCCATCAGTAGTCCCCAGAATAGCTTGGGCTTCACGGATCCTTCCTTGAAGCGCTCGCTATTCCCTGCAAGAATATCAAACACACAAGTGCATGGAGGCCGGGTTAAGGCGCTTTGATAGATAGCTAGGCCCAACTCCATGGTGCCATACAGTAACCCGGCCTTCCTCCAAGTACTTAGCTTAGCTTTCCAGGTCTGGACCCTGATAAAAATGTCAAAATCCCATACTTTACTCGATAACTGATCTTGATATTATGAAGAATATTCCCTTCCGATTTCTGTCCGGATACCCTGCCCAATATTTAGAGCGCATCTCGCAAAGTTTAAACTAATAGCTGCTGCTCCGTAACTTCCGGCTCCCACCCGTTGAACCGGGGTTATCCACTCACACTCTTATAAATTGGCTCTTAGGGGTAACCCTAACCCCAACAGCTCATTTCCCCCATTCCTCTTCCTTTCTTCCTCAGTGCTCTAGCTCACAGGGCGCCACTACGGAGGCCCCACGCGCATCACCGGAGCCCATCCGCCGCCGGCTACGCTCCGCCACGGTGCGCTCTGCACCACCGTCCAGATCCACCGCCAGACCCCCGACCTGCCCACCGGGAATCGCAAAGAGGCACCAATCTTGTGCCATCTGCCTCCGTCGAGCTTCACTTCGATCCCCTCCAGTAAGCCTCTCATATCCATTAACTGGCCTCCGTAATTTCTTGACTTTCTTCAGATTAGATTTAGGTCAACCCGCCATGTCGTGGCATTATCACGGCAGACGTTACCGGGGGTAACTTATCTTGGGGCAAGACGACACAGGTGTTTGGGAGAGGGTTTAGCTCAGAGGAAAACATGATGATAAACGATCTGGTAGCCGGCAAGCAAGTCGCCGAGTCTCCGATCTCAAGATATTAACTCAACTCTCGTGTTACACTGGATGCTCGATACCAAGCGATATTGTTAAGGCTCTTAGATCTCTTTGTCTTGTACACAAGGATTATCCTGGTTCGACCTCTCCATGGGAGATAATAGCTTACTTCCAGCTGGGATCTTATTAGCAATCGATCTAGAGGCTCGGACTGCAATGTCGCCGAGACCTGGAATTTAGCTCGGGCTGACTCTCGCCGAGACCTGGAATTTGGCCGACTCTCGCCGAGACCTGGAATTTGGCTCGTGCTGACTCTCGCCGAGACCTGGAATTTGGCTCATGCTGACTCTCGCCGAGACCTGGAATTTGGCTCGTGCTGACTCTCGCCGAGACCTGGAATTTGGCTCGTGCTGACTCTCGCCGAGACCTGGAATTTGGCCGACTCTCGCCGAGACCTGGAATTTGGCTTGTGCTGACTCTCGCCGAGACCTGGAATTTGGCTCGTGCTGACTCTCGCCGAGACCTGGAATCTAGGGTTTCTACCCGAAATCTCTCTCTCTCTCTATGACCTAGGAGCCTGCTTATATGGGCGGCTGGTCTCCTGGTCGTACAAGGTAAAAACTGGGTCATACCATATTAAGAGTCCTAATCTAGGTCCCCTGCGTGACCTCCAAGTCTTGAGTATCCAACTTGTACAAGGTTTCCGGGTCTTCCAGAATCTTCCTTCTATAGCATCTTCCAAAGCTGAGTTACCCCCAGACCAAGCTTTGCCTCCTGGCCGGGTCTCGCTTCTGGCTGGTCATATTTTCTTCGTCCTTAGGGGTACCAGGTTATCTTTCCCCCAACAGTAGCCCCCAAGTTTAAGCTGGATTCGAGCTAGTCTTGTTCTCCTTCATGATCTTGATTTTAGGCGTCATGTTTCAGGTGAAGCAGCAAGCTCGATCATCCAGGTTAAACTCCCGAAATAAGACAAATAATATATAAAAGGATAAAACCCGGTTATTCTTCCTGGGTTCATACGCCTCCAGGTTTATCTCAATAACATCCCATAAATCATGTTTCTTCCTGGGTTCTTATGCCTCCAGGTTACCGAGGTGGGTCCTCTCAATATGTCGATGGTTTAGATGACTCTTTTGCAAACCTTTAACTGTAAGCCGTCTTTCGCATGGATTATCACTGCTAAACTCACTCTGAAAAACAGGGTCAGTTAAGTCCCCATGGGCATCATAACTGATTGAGATTACAGGAGAGCAAACAGGCCATATAAGTGCGAGTCACATCGAGCTTAAGCAAGATAGGCAAGGATTATACTGGCGGCATAAAAGCCAGGTCTTAGGATTGCAGTTACAAACTATTCAAGTAAGAGCCCCCAAGACCCGGATCAATGTTTATAAAGTAAAGGCTTAATTGTGCAACATTACCACATTGATCCACATACTGTTGCCAAGAACTCTTTGGGCAACACTAACCGAAGTTGTGAAGCACTCTTGGACTAAGCTTATACTAATAGGATATTTCTCAATATTGCGAAGCACTCTCGGGCCAAGCTAATATAAATTTTTGCGAAGCACTCCGGGCCATGCTAACCGAAGTTGCGCAGCACTCTTGGGCTAAGCTAATATTAATAGAATATTTTACAATATTGCGAAGCATGTTGGGGGAAAGATAACCTGGTAACCCTAAGGACGAAGAAAGTATGACCAGCCAGAAGCGAGACCCGGCCAGGAGGCAAAGCCTGGTCTCGAGGGAGACCCGGCCAGGAGGAAAAGCCTGGTCTGGAAAGACCCGGCCAGGAGGCAAAGCCTGGTCTCGAAGGAGACCTAGATTAGGACTCTTAATATGGTATGACCCAGTTTTTACCTTGTACGACCAGGAGACCAGCCGCCCATATAAGCAGGCTCCTAGGTCATAGAGACTAAGAGATTTCGAGTAGAAACCCTAAATTCCAGGTCTCGGCGAGAGTCAGCCCGAGCCAAATTCCAGGTCTCGGCGATATTTGTAACCCAAGATTTGGGGTCTCGGCGACATTGCAGTCCGGGCCTCTAGGTCGATCGCTAATAAGATCCCAGCTGGAAGTAAGCTATTATCTCCAATGGAGAGGCCGAACCAGGATAATCCTTGTGTCCAAGACGAGATCTAAGAACCCTAGCAATATCGTTTGATATCGAGCATCCAGTGTAATCCCAGAGTTGAGTTATTGTATCAAGATCGGAGACTCGGCGACTTTGATTGCCGGCTACCAGATCGAATTGCATCATGTTTTCCTCTGAGCTAAACCCTCTCCCAAACGCCTGTGTCGTCTTGCCCCAAGATCAGTTACCCCCGGTAACATCTGCCGTGATTATCCCACGACAGTTGGCGCCCACCGTGGGGCCTACGTGGGGCCTACGTCCAAGGGTGTTTACATCACGGGAGAAGCTCGGAAGAATATGGAGAACTTCGTCGTCGGCGAGATCTACACCGACCGTGAAGGAGAGAAGATGGTGGACGATTCCGGCTGGGGGCCAGAATCGGATCTGCTTGAATCCGGATCTGTCGTGACGATCGGCCAGGTCAACGTCTTCATCGGCATGGTACGTCCGGTTCAAACCCTGACAATATTGAGTATGATTCTGTATCAGGAGAAGCAACCTGCGTTCAGTCGGACGGAGAAGAATCGGTCGGGACAGCCGATCCGGAGGAAGAGCCCACCACGAAGAGGGAACATCCGGAGGAGCCGGTATGGACCCCGCGCGGCCGGGTTATGAGAGAAGATGATACCGAGTCTATCTTGCACTTGCTTGAAGACCGATACGAGGAAGATAGTTGCGAAGAGGAGGTGTATGTACACGCGTGCCCGTGATCCAGATTTCATCAAGCGAGGAAAGGAAGAAAAAAGAACGAAAAAAATACACGGCCAGCCGGATTACGATCAGCAGGTCGCGAATCGACTTCGGGCAGCGGGTCGGTTTTTCCAACAACGAGAAACAAAAATTGGATGGAGTATTGAATACCGCCAAGCGAACCAAGCCCAGCTTCAGGTCTAGGCTCGCCATGCATAACGAGTACATATCCAGTGGAACGATCAGACGGAGGAGCTGATCATGGAGAAGAATCGTGTTGGAAGATTGAAATTCGTCGGCAGACATCATGGCATCGTTATTAGCGAAATCGCATGGCGACGGCCGGGTCACACGTCGTGGGCCAGCCAGGGCGTGGCCGGGTTTGGTCGAGATTCCGAGTTATTGGGAGAGGTCGATGGGTGCAACGTCCAAAAGCCGCACCCAGCCCTGTCAACATCCAAGAAGCCAGCGACGAACCAACGCAAGAAAAGAAAAAAAAGAGGGGCTAGCTTCCTCACGTATGCGGCTGATTCAAAGTAAAGAAATTCAAGGATAGGAAACAAGATCAACTAGTATTATTGACTTGCTCGCGGATTGAAGAAACAAATCAAGGCTGCATGGAATTCACCGATCAAGCGTGCCTCCTGTTTGGTAGCACCACGGACATATGTGAGATTCAATGTTGACCGGCTTTGCCAAACATCGGTGATCCACCGATCGGCCGGGTAAAGAGTCTATCATCTGCACCAGCTCATCAAGCATGATATCCATCGAAGCCAGTAGCAGGATCATGTTTGCGTAAGATTTCCAGCAGAGGAGAGCCGGCTAGAAAAAATAAAATAAAGAAGGTGATTGACGACTCCTACATCCTGACCGCCGGATTACAGGCAATTTTCAACATAACTCGCCGCACGACGACGACAAATTTATTTTTGTCTCATCACTAGACATCAGGAAAGCAGTCTGTTATTAGCATAAGTTCTAAAGCTTGAGCCGGCAACAATCAAGAGGGTATATCAATCGGTCAAGGAAGCCCGCAGCTGTCTGCATGTACCAGCTCACCACCATCAGCCGGGTCAAATACCGGGGGGGAAATAAAGCGTCTTCAAACTTCGTTCTAGTCGTCCACGACAGTTTGCGCGGCCGAGCACATCAACACAGGACCGATTCGCAGGAAAAATATCAAGCCTAGCCCAAGAGTGTTGCGCAACTTCGGTTAGCATGGCCCGGAGCGCTTCGCAAAAATTTATATCAGCTTAGCCCAAGAGTGCTGCGCAACTTCGGTTAGCATGGCCCGGAGCGCTTCGCAAAAATTTATATTAGCTTAGCCCAAGAGTGCTGCGCAACTTCGGTTAGCATGGCCCGGAGCGCTTCGCAAAAATTTATATTAGCTTAGCCCAAGAGTGCTGCGCAACTTCGGTTAGCATGGCCCGGAGCGCTTCGCAAAAATTTATATTAGCTTGGCCCAAGAGTGCTGCGCAACTTCGGTTAGCATGGCCCGGAGCGCTTCGCAAAAATTTATATCAGCTTAGCCCAAGAGTGCTGCGCAACTTCGGTTAGCATGGCCCGGAGCGCTTCGCAAAAATTTATATCAGCTTAGCCCAAGAGTGCTGCGCAACTTCGGTTAGCATGGCCCGGAGCGCTTCGCAAAAATTTATATTAGCTTGGCCCAAGAGTGCTGCGCAACTTCGGTTAGCATGGCCCGGAGCGCTGCGCAGAAATTTATATTAGCTTGGCCCAAGAGTGCTGCGCAACTTCGGTTAGCATGGCCCAGAGCGCTTCGCAGAAATTTATATTAGCTTAGCCCAAGAGTGCTGCGCAACTTCGGTTAGCATGGCCCGGAGCGCTTCGCAACAGTATGCGGATCAATGGGGTAATATTGCACAATTAAGCCTTTACTTTATAAACATTGATCTGGGTCTTGGGGGCTCTTATTTGAATAGTTTGTAGCTGCAATCCTAAGACTTGGCTTCTATGCCGCCAGTATAATTCTTGCCTATCTTGCTTAAAATCGATGTGACTCACACTTATATGGCCTGTTTGTTCTCCTGTAATCTCAATCAGTTATGATGCCCATGGTGACTTAACTGACCTTGTTTTACAGAGTGAGTACATCACTGATAATCCATGCGAAAGCCGGCTTACGGTTAAAGGTTTGCAAAAGGGTCATCTAAACCATTGACATATTGCAGAGGTAAACATGTATGAGAGCTTGTTATATCTCGTGCAAATTCGCAAGGTTTGCACACAAGAATATAGTTTCAAGCATAATTGTTCATATGTTATTCATTTGTTGCAAACCCATCAGGTTATATAATATTATCTCACGTACAGGGAGAATTATATGCAGGATCAATCTTTGTAATCATATATTTACAGGATCGATTTCTATAACTCACGTTTGCAGGACCTATCTCAGTAACCCGGTGGCATAAACTGGCTTATCAAGCTTAATATCTGGCTGGCGATTCCAAAAAAGGAAATTGTACGGAGTGCTACTAGCAACTCGCGCGGATCAAGCTTTTTGCAGTTATCCTACAAGACCAATTGCCTGCGTAAAGGCTGCAATTGAGCGTTTCATCAGATCAGATCATAGTTTACATATTTTATCGGGTCTGACCAGAGCTAAGATTTTAGAATTGGCCGACTTGCCTGGCAAAGGCTGCAATTACCTGCGCACCGGCTCATCAAGTGAAGTATCTTTTATCTTTGAAAAGATTCATGCAAATGACCAGGAGTTCAGGACTACGTGAATTTATCCCCAGCAAGAGAAGAAAGTAATGCCGGGTACTACTGCAACTAGGCTAATCAAATCTTCAGAGTCAAGATATTTTCAGAGGTCTAACAGGAGTTGGGATTCCGAAGCCTGCTAACTCGCCAAACCGCCACAAGATGCACGCAAATACTGGATTCGTCAAGTAAATAAAAAGGTTTATTCGGTGATTCGGGAAGACAATGTGGTGAACTAAAAGGAAATCTGGACTTGAATTAATCATGCTACAGCAACTTTTGCAGTACCAGTCGGACATGCATGCATGGTTGATTACAGAAAGAAGAGAAAAAGCTGCCGGCTCCCGAAAATTGTGCACGTTAGAGAATCATCAGGTGAAGTTGTTTGCAGAAAGGGAGGCCGGTTTTCAAAATCTGTGCATATCCGGCTCAGAAATTATCATAAGATTCAAGAAGAGGAGGAAACAAAAAATAAGCCAGATGTTACTATTGTTGGCGCGAGTCAAAGCTGCAATGAAGAAACAAGAAGCTGGAAAGTCTGATCGCCACATTCGTCTTCATACCGGGTCAAGGGTACAAGATGATTACGTAATCATGCATGCATGTCGCGCATGAGAGAGTAAAAAGAAAAAAAAAAGGGAAATCCGGGTGCTGCTGCTAACAAAAATCATTGACGACCCGGCTGTTGGCCGGCTTTGAGCAAAAAAATATTAACCTGACAGTGGCCGGCTCCATTCATTTCAAGACCATCGAAGAGTTGCTATATTTTAGTCAGATATTATGATTGTGCCACTAGAGATAATTCTTGACCGGAGCTATAGTGTTCGAAGTTGTGTGAGTCCCGGGTCTTCGCAGGCATATAATCCGGCACTTGGCGGCTACACGCTTTAAAGCTAAAAGAAATCGAAGTATTTGATAAGCAAGAAAGTCCCAGGTCGCTGTAGGCACGCAACCCGGCACTTGGGGGCTACAGTATTTGGTACATGAGAAAAAAATGAATTTATATTTTTGAAAGGCAGTTAAGCTGAAGGTATTTGTGGCAGGTCTTCAAAACTTGGATCTGGAAAGAGAACTTCCATGAGAGTAGGCTCAATCAAGTCTGAATCATTGAAACCTGGAGGCATATGAACCCAGGAAGAAACATGATTTATGGGATGTTATTCAGATAAACCTGGAGGCGTATGAACCCAGGAAGAAAAATATGGTGATAAAATGGACCGCAAAAATGAGTTGGTCTAACAAGTATAACCGGGTTTTATCCTTTTATATATTATTTGTCTTATTTCAGGAGTTTAACCTGGATGATCGAGCTTGCTGCTTCACCTAAAACATGATGCCTAAAATCAAGATCATGAAAGAGAACAAGACCAGCTCGAATCCAGCTTAAACTTGGGGGCTACTGTTGGGGGAAAGATAACCTGGTAACCCTAAGGACGAAGAAAGTATGACCAGCCAGAAGCGAGACCCGGCCAGGAGGCAAAGCCTGGTCTCGAGGGAGACCCGACCAGGAGGAAAAGCCTGGTCTGGAAAGACCCGGCCAGGAGGCAAAGCCTGGTCTCGAAGGAGACCTAGATTAGGACTCTTAATATGGTATGACCCAGTTTTTACCTTGTACGACCAGGAGACCAGCCGCCCATATAAGCAGGCTCCTAGGTCATAGAGACTAAGAGATTTCGAGTAGAAACCCTAAATTCCAGGTCTCGGCGAGAGTCAGCCCGAGCCAAATTCCAGGTCTCGGCGATATTTGTAACCCAAGATTTGGGGTCTCGGCGACATTGCAGTCCGGGCCTCTAGGTCGATCGCTAATAAGATCCCAGCTGGAAGTAAGCTATTATCTCCAATGGAGAGGCCTAACCAGGATAATCCTTGTGTCCAAGACGAGATCTAAGAACCCTAGCAATATCGTTTGATATCGAGCATCCAGTGTAATCCCAGAGTTGAGTTATTGTATCAAGATCGGAGACTCGGCGACTTTGATTGCCGGCTACCAGATCGAATTGCATCATGTTTTCCTCTGAGCTAAACCCTCTCCCAAACGCCTGTGTCGTCTTGCCCCAAGATCAGTTACCCCCGGTAACATCTGCCGTGATTATCCCACGACAAAGCACTCTCGGGCCAAGCTAATATAAATTTTTGCGAAGCGCTCCGGGCCATGCTAACCGAAGTTGCACAACACTCTTGGGCTAAGCTAATATAAATTTTTGCGAAGCGCTCCGGGCCATGCTAACCGAAGTTGCGCAGCACTCTTGGGCTAAGCTGATATAAATTTTTGCGAAGCGCTCCGGGCCATGCTAACCGAAGTTGCGCAGCACTCTTGGGCTAATCTGATATAAATTTTTGCGAAGCGCTCCGAGCCATGCTAACCGAAGTTGCGCAGCACTCTTGGGCTAATCTGATATAAATTTTTGCGAAGCGCTCCGGGCCATGCTAACCGAAGTTGCGCAGCACTCTCGGGCCAAGCTAATATAAATTTTTGCGAAGCGCTCCGGGCCATGCTAACCGAAGTTGCACAACACTCTTGGGCTAAGCTAATATAAATTTTTGCGAAGCGCTCCGGGCCATGCTAACCGAAGTTGCGCAGCACTCTTGGGCTAAGCTGATATAAATTTTTGCGAAGCGCTCCGGGCCATGCTAACCGAAGTTGCGCAGCACTCTTGGGCTAATCTGATATAAATTTTTGCGAAGCGCTCCGAGCCATGCTAACCGAAGTTGCGCAGCACTCTTGGGCTAATCTGATATAAATTTTTGCGAAGCGCTCCGGGCCATGCTAACCGAAGTTGCGCAGCACTCTTGGGCTAAGCTGATATAAATTTTTGCGTAGCGCTCCGGGCCATGCTAACCGAAGTTGCGCAGCACTCTTGGGCTAAGCTGATATAAATTTTTGCGAAGCGCTCCGGGCCATGCTAACCGAAGTTGCGCAGCACTCTTGGGCTAAGCTGATATAAATTTTTGCGAAGCGCTCCGGGCCATGCTAACCGAAGTTGCGCAGCACTCTTGGGCTAAGCTGATATAAATTTTTGCGAAGCGCTCCGAGCCATGCTAACCGAAGTTGCGCAGCACTCTTGGGCTAAGCTGATATAAATTTTTGCGAAGCGCTCCGGGCCATGCTAACCGAAGTTGCGCAGCACTCTTGGGCTAAGCTGATATAAATTTTTGCGAAGCGCTCCGGGCCATACTAACCGAAGTTGCGCAGCACTCTTGGGCTAAGCTGATATAAATTTTTGCGAAGCGCTCCGGGCCATGCTAACCGAAGTTGCGCAGCACTCTTGGGCTAAGCTGATATAAATTTTTGCGAAGCGCTCCGGGCCATGCTAACCGAAGTTGCGCAGCACTCTTGGGCTAAGCTGATATAGAATCATACTCAAAATCATCGGGGATTGAACCGGACGTACGTACCATGCCGATGAGGATGTTGACCCGGCCGATTGTGATGACAGATCCGGATTCGAGCAGATCCGACTCTGGCCCCAAGCCAAAATCGTCCACCATCTTCTCTCCTTCGGGGTTGATGTAGATCTCGCCGATGATGAGGTTCTTCATGTTCTCCCGAGCTTCTCCCGTGATGTAAACACCCTTGGACGTGGGCCCCACGGTGGGCGCCAACTGTCGTGGCATTATCACGGCAGACGTTACCGGGGGTAACTTATCTTGGGGCAAGACGACACAGGTGTTTGGGAGAGGGTTTAGCTCAGAGGAAAACATCATGATAAACGATCTGGTAGCCGGCAAGCAAGTCGCCGAGTCTCCGATCTCAAGATATTAACTCAACTCTCGTGTTACACTGGATGCTCGATACTAAGCGATATTGTTAAGGCTCTTAGATCTCTTTGTCTTGTACACAAGGATTATCCTGGTTCGACCTCTCCATGGGAGATAATAGCTTACTTCCAGCTGGGATCTTATTAGCAATCGATCTAGAGGCTCGGACTGCAATGTCGCCGAGACCTAGAATTTAGCTAGGGCTGACTCTCGCCGAGACCTGGAATTTGGCCGACTCTCGCCGAGACCTGGAATTTGGCTCGTGCTGACTCTCGCCGAGACCTGGAATTTGGCTCATGCTGACTCTCGCCGAGACCTGGAATTTGGCCAACTCTCGCCGAGACCTGGAATTTGGCTCGTGCTGACTCTCGCCGAGACCTGGAATTTGGCTCGTGCTGACTCTCGCCGAGACCTGGAATTTGGCCGACTCTCGCCGAGACCTGGAATTTGGCTCGTGCTGACTCTCGCCGAGACCTGGAATCTAGGGTTTCTACCCGAAATCTCTCTCTCTCTATGACCTAGGAGCCTGCTTATATGGGCGGCTGGTCTCCTGGTCGTACAAGGTAAAAACTGGGTCATACCATATTAAGAGTCCTAATCTAGGTCCCCTGCGTGACCTCCAAGTCTTGAGTCTCCAACTTGTACAAGGTTTCCGGGTCTTCCAGAATCTTCCTTCTATAGCATCTTCCAAAGCTGAGTTACCCCCAGACCAAGCTTTGCCTCCTGGCCGGGTCTCGCTTCTGGCTGGTCATATTTTCTTCGTCCTTAGGGGTACCAGGTTATCTTTCCCCCAACACGCCAGTCGCTTTCCTGGTCACACCGAATTAGATTGCTTGTATTCATTCCAGCTCATCCAATGCGCGGGATATAGACTTTATTGCGTTTTCCTACCGCCCATATTCGTTAATTTTACCACAAATCTAGAAATGGAGTCTCCAATCTGGGCTTGGGCCGCTCAGATTTTCCGCCCTTATCTCTGTCACCCGGAAAATCCTCCCCTTTCCGGTTCTTTTTATTCGCAACAGGTGCCTGTGCAACCATCCATCGCCCTCAAAGGCTTTTTCAATGCATAGACCTCCATAACTTTTATTATGATGCTCGATACCCGGATAGTTCGAACCTTACTCTGCAGATTGATACCCGGATAGTATGCAATTTCCATGTTGTCTCGATATCACTCGCCGATACCCGACCAGCTCACGATTTCCGAGTCTTATTCCTTGTATCCTTCTACCTCGTGCTTTGCAGGTCAACCACATGGCTCCCAAGAAGCAGGGAAAGACACCGGCCAAGGCCAAGACCACCAACTCCATATCCGCCAACTGGGCGCGATCTACGGTCACCAAGGCCAAGTTGGAAGAACTGGTCGAGCTAGGAGTTCTTCCTCCTCAAGAGGATATCCAGTGGAGGGTGCCGGGTAACGAGACCCGGCCTACACCGGCAAAGGATGAGGTAATATGCTTTGTAGAACACGTGACTTGGGGCTTTCGTCCTCCGGGTCACCCCTTCTTCCGCGACATTCTGAGCCATTATGGCCTTCGCATATTTGACATAGGTCCTAATTCTGTGTTAAATATCTCCCACTTTATCGTCCTTTCCGAGTCATACTTGTGCACTCCGCCAAGTTTGGCTCTTTTCGTCGAGCTTTTCCAGTGCAAACCGTGCCGCGAAAGCGGTGACGGGGCACTTCTCGCTTGCGGCGGGGTCTCTATCCAGCGCCGCAAGAATTCTCTGATGCCACCTCTTACCCTTAACTCCCATGTCAAGCACTGGCAGCTCTCATATTTTTACTGCCGAGATACTTCCCCACTCGGCCAAAAGAAACTTCCGGGTTACTCAGAGGGCCTTCTTGACATCTCTGAAAATTTTAATGCCTTTGCCCCTGACTCGGACAGGGAGGCAATTCAACCTTTGCTAGCCAAAATCACTATTCTCGCGGCCCAAGGTCTCATCGGGCTCAACCTGGTGAAAACTTGGGTCGATTTCCGGATTCAGCCCAATTCCATCCGCACAAAGTTAATGTGCGAGTATTCCGGGCAAACCACAGACCCGCTCCGGTACTCCAACAACAGCTTTGCGGCTGGCGACACCCATAAAACTATCAAGGGCTTTCTGACAGAAAAACTAGAGGTAATCCGGAACATAGCCGGATTAGAGCCCTTTACACTCGAGAACCCATCCCCCAAGGTAAAGACCCGATTTTGATGTTTTTACCTTCGCTCTTTCCACTTGATATAATTGATAACCCTTGTTCTGATACCTTCATCTCAGGCTGATGATGATTTTTGGAAGGTCGACACTTCTCCTAGCTCCGAGAGTCCAGAGGAACAAGAAGATGCCGTTGACTCGGACGAAGGTGCACTCCGGGTCTCATTTAGTTCCTCTAAGCTCGTCGCGTCCCATTCTTCATTTTCCAACTGTGACCTTGACAATTTCCAGAACAAGAGGACAAGGACGAAGAAGAAATTGACGGCAGGGTAGAATCCACCAGTGATGAGGAGGAAGTAGAGCCGACAATCAAAGTCGGATCTAAGAGAAAACCCCGAGGGGTCGTCTTCAAGGTTTCATATCGCCTCCTTGTATTCAATTCGTATTCCTTTGATGATATACATGAGCTAACTTGACATTATTCCACTGGCCGTATTTGAAGGAGTCGCCCCTGACCAAGCGCAGAGCGACTCAGAATTACCCGGGTGATGATGCTCTTAGCCCGGGTATTCCATTGTCTCCGGCTCGGCGCACTGGTATTTACCTTATCCTTTCTCGGAGGAAACAATCCTCATGAATCATTCCCTTACGAAATCTGGCTTGATATTTTTCAGCTTCGCCCGTCTCCGGCAGCGAATTCCCTTCAGACTTTGCGGTGAACCCGGGTAAAGTCCCTTTTTTGACGTTCTATCACATTTTCATCACCCTTTCCTGATTGCACACTAATCGCTCACTCATACCATCCATAGGGCCACCGTCGTTATTAGCGACCAAGAGGATATGCCGACCGATGACCCGGGTAAGGGGAACCCGGCTGATAAGACAACAGCCGCGTTTAGCAGCGAAGAACAAGCGTCACCAATAAACCCGGGCGTACAAGAAGCCGAGTATCCGATAGCCTCTCATGCAGGCAAGAAGAAAAGAGCTGCCACTTTGGGTGCGGGAGAGGGAGCATCAGATTCCGACATTCGGATGACCCGGATGCCGCCCCCTGCTAATAAGAAAACTCCTTCTCGGAATTTCCAAGGCCCCGGGTCCTCTGACACGGGTAATGATACTTTTGACCAACTGATGAGCACTCTCCTCACTATGAAGACTTCAGAGAGCAATATTCTGGAGCGCATGGCCACAGAGCACCAGGTAATAATACTTGATATCTCATAGTGTATGCCTAGTCCCCAAGTTCCGAGCATGACTTGCTGAAGTTGTGCTTGGTACTTTACGCAATACTCAGTTTGCCATAATATCCGACTGATACTTGTGTTCCTTGCTACTTACAGGCGCAGATGACCCGGTCTGATGAAATTTTGCTCAAGACCGAACAACTTCTTCTTGCCGAGGTAAAGCGGAGAGAAACCCTTGAGGATTACGTGGAAACCTTGAAGAAGGATGTTTCTAAATACAAGAAGAAGTGCAATACTGCTCAAACCGCACTAAAGAAACTATCGGTCCAGGTCACCGATACCTATCAGATTTTGCTTAGTAAGTTTTTGCTGCCGACTGTCTTCATGCCTTTACTTTATTATATGATACTCGGGATTACGTATACGTCCTTCCTTTGCTTCAACTGCAGGTGCCAACCTTGCGGCCCCAGAAGAGGATGCCATTGCCAAAGCTAAAACTTTAAAGACTGTGCTCCGGACTTTCTTTGCCGGCACAAAGTTTATACTGGACGCCGTGAAGTGGCCCACTGAAGTATATCCGGGTGAAGAAAATCTTATCAAAGCCTGCTCCACCGTGCCTGGGTGGATTGAAATCTGGAAACGCTCGGCATGCCGGATTGGTATGACCCGGGCCTTTACCCTGGCTAAGGCTTACTTTCTGAAGCTTGATCCGGTAAAGGTAATATCCGGGTTTCCAGAATTCAAAGCAGATGGCTCCAAGTTTACACCCAAGGATTTCAAGGCCGTTCAGTCCGCAGTGCGTCATTCGGCCACCACTTTGGCCGATAGTTTGGATCTGAACATGATTATGAGTGCATACGATGCTGAAGGCAAAGTTGTTACGGAGGACGCACCCCCACCCTTTGATATTTTGGAGAAATGGGCTGCTGATTCGGCCAGGAAGAGGGAAGCAACTGCGAAGAGAGAGGCCGAGTTGGGATCAAGGCCAACCACCTCTACACCATATGTTCTTCCGCCTGTCCGTCCTGCCGCAAGGAATCCGGGTGATGATGCCGGGAGAGCTAAGGAGAAAGTCCAGGAGCAAGACCCGGAGGGCAAGGGCAAAGATGTGGACCCTACTCAGGAAGCCGAATAGGCAAACGCCATAAAAATACTTTAATCATCTGATGCTTCTACTTAAAACAAGTATTCTTTTGACGGTGCGCCTGTGCACCCTTGATACTAGCGTCGTAACTTGTAACGCACTTTAATTCTGTGATACACTTCGTGCCTTTCTAGGCCTTTTGATAAACTTGATACTTGTCTATTTTTGAACTTATTCTTGATATCCGACTTTCTTTATTTCCGAGTATCGTGAGTTGACAGGTAGACTTTTCTTTAAGTCCCCAAGTCCCCACGACTCGGACATTGGGGTCTTTCGAGCTTAGCGACGAAACAACTTGATTCTGTTTCGAAACCCACAGTCCCCAAGGCCCAAATTTCCGAGTCTGTGGTGTGTGGTTTTTGCGAAGAGAACAAACTTGTTGTTGCTAAGTCGAAACCCGGAGTTGTTTCATATAGATAATGAAGTTATGCTTGATAAACGTTGAGTTTCCAGCTATTAGCTTTGTACTCTGCATAACTTGTGGTTTAGATGACCCTTTTGACTATCTTGTACTGTAAGCCGGCTTTCGCGTGGATACCATGTTGTTACATCTATACGAAAACAGGGTCAGACAAGTCCCCTTGGGCTTCATGGCTGATTGTAATCGTAAGCGAGCAAATCATGCCACTTTAGTGCGATTCACATCGAGCTTAAGTAAGAAAAGTCAAGAAGAAATTGGCTCCTTTGTCCGGTTATAAGATTGCAGCCGTACTCGTTTGAGAATAATCGGCCCTTATAACTCATAGGCATCAAGGCCGGGTCTTTGGGTTTGTGGCTGTGCTACTTGAGCAACCAGCCCCCGAGACCTATACATATTCAACATACTTAATGGTACTGATGTATTGATGGCAATGGATACTACTTACTTGTAATTGAAGAAAAGGTCGTAACAAAATAGGACTTGACAATCATCTCTTTATAGATACGAGAAAGTTTGGATCAGCAGGCCGCCTCATTAAAAACCATCCAGTCCCCTTAGGTACCCTGGGTAGGAAAAGAGCGCGTCTGAAACCTGCTGCCCGTTACATTGTTTAGTTCTTCTTGGGAACCGGTCCCGGGCTGACGTGACCGATACACATTCTCCATTTGCTGGACTTTTTCATGATGAGTACCGGGTTTACTAGCCAACCCGGGTGAGGTGTTTCCATAACGCGGCTGGTTGTGAGCGGCCGTGCAATTTCTTCTCCTATGGCAGATTGTTTGGGGGAATCATCCTTCATAAAAGCCACCATCTTAGCGTCTTGTGCTGCCTTGGACTTTGCTCTTTCGCCTTCAGTACTCGGCCTTTTTGATGTGGTTCTGTCCTCCGGGTGTGCTTGAGGCCGGTAATGCCTGAGTTCCTCTTTTCTACAGGCTTGCTCGGCCATTGCTGCGTCTCCTTCATCGCATTCAGCTGCTATGTCTCGATTTCCATATATGGTAATGGTCTTCTTGGGACCCGGGATTTTTAGTTGTAGATACACGTAACACGGCCTAGCCATGAATTTGGCATAAGCCGGCCTTCCGAATAACGCGTGATTAGGACTGCGCAATTTGACCACCTCAAAAGTGAGCCACTCAACTCGATAGTTATCCTTTGATTCCCCAAAAGCTACCTCCAATGCGATTTTTCCCTCGGGGCACGCTGAATGACCCGGCACTATCCCATGAAAAATTGTTGAGCTTTTTTGTAGCTGAGACTCCTTGAGGCCCATGCGCAAGAAGGTTTCCCAATACAGTATATTGATTCTACTTCCACCATCCATCAAAACCTTTTTCAGCTCATACCCATTGACCTGCGGTGCGACTACTAATGCCAAGACTCCCGGGTGTTCTACTCTTTCCGGGTGGTCCCTTCTGCTCCATGTTACATCTTGTTCTGACCATCTCAGGTATCTCGGGACAGCCGAAGAAACTGAATTGACCGCTTGCTTTAGGATCTTTTTGTCCTTGTTAGAACCTCCTGTGGTATGCACATGATATTGACCCAACTGTTTGGGGTTAGCCTGGAAACCTCGTGCTCCCCCTTGGTTATTACCTTGATTTCCAGCTGCCGGGTTACCGGCTGGGGGTGGGCCGCTGCCCGGGTTTCCTCCTGGACCCGGTCCTCCTCCCCGTCCTGCACCTCGCATGGCTCTGTTCACTTCCTCATTTTTCCATCTCTGTAGGTCGGCGCACTGCTCCAAGGAGTGGTTAGCTGGCCTACCGTTCCTGCTGTGCTTCGGGCATGCCATTCTGAATATATCCCAATTATTACTCGGCCTTGGTGGCCCTTGATATTTTCCTCCATTGTGATTTCCAGCATTGAAATTTCCTTCTGCCCTGGGTCTGGAAGATCCAGCTTCAGTATTGGCGACAAACTCGGAGCCTCCTTCAAACGGACGCTTGTTCTGGCTGTTGTTACCCGGTGCTGATCCGTTGCCGGTTCTTCCATTACTATTTGTGTTTGCTTTTGCTTTTTTATCATCAGTTTCCTCTTCCGTAGTGTCCGTTGCGGCATGTTTGTTGCATGCATCCATCAATTCTCCCATTGTAACCTCCGAAGCATTCCGACTAGATTTCATGCGAGTTAACTTTTGTACTAAGGGTGTGTACTTGCAGGTCTTTGCCATAGCTTGCAGCGCATCCTTGGGCTGAATATCCGTAGATGAATGAAGAATTTCCATAACCCGGCGCACCCAGCTGCGCGCCGATTCTCCCTTCTTCTGAACACATCGCTCTAAATCGTCAATAGTGAATAACTTTCTACACGTCCCATGAAAGTGCTTGATAAACGCAGTTTTCAATTCTTCCCATGACTTAATAGATCCTTCCGGTAGATTGGCGAACCATAACTTTGCCGCTCCCTCTGACATCATTAGATACATGAATTTGGCTTGAAGATTCTCGGACGCATTGCGAATCGACATGGCCATCTCATAGCTGCTCAACCATGTTTCCGGATCCATAGTCGGCTCATAGTTCACCACTTTACCCGGTTCTTTGAACTTTTCCGGGTAAGGTTCAGCTCTGATGCTATCCGAAAGACACTTAGGCCCTGCAAGAATGGTTGAAGCTGGTCTTACTCGGGAAACGTGTGATCCTGCAGGGGGTACAGCTGGATGCGGTACCGCTGGTGGCCCATGTGCCGCAGACCCGGCCACGGCTCTCCTGGCTCTGGAACTATCCACGATGGCCTGTGCTGCTGATGCTGCTGGTACTGCCTGAATGTGCGGAGGAGGCGGCATTTGCTGCTGCTCTTCCCTCCGCCGTGCCGAACTTGTTTGGATGTTTCCCGCGTTACCTTGTTGTTGGCTGACATATGGTGTCCCATGCATTCCACTTCTATGATCCGGGTAATTGACCTGTTGCGCCACCGCGGTGCGCAGCATATCTATCGCCCGCCGGGTCTCCTCTGCGTGGGGTGACTCTCTCACGGGGATTTGATTTAGTGCAAGCGTTGCCGCGTACACGTTGTCCATGGGATTGTTGTAATGACCTGCTGGTGTGCGAAATCGTGACGGTGGCGGTGGTGGTAACTCATTGCCGGTTGTGACCCTAGTCTGTGGTAGGGGTAACCCGGCCTGCTCGTTTGCCGGCTGTGCTTCCGCTGTTGTCGGTCGAGGCACAGTTCCCTGGTCCACTACTGGGATTGGCTGATCCTGAGGTGTAATAAATAAAGCATCCGGATTAATAACCCCACCCATTGCCGGTAATCTGGTTTGATGCCTTTGATGCACTCTAGATGTTTCCTCTCGGAGCCGGGTTTCCAGCGCATCCAGCTCGCGTTGACGTGTAGCCATCCCTTGCCTTTCCGCTTCCACTTGCCTTCTTTGCTGTTCCAATGCACGACGAGCCACATCCAGGTCCCTGACACGTTCCGCCGCGTTTTCTGGACTGATAACTGTAGCAAGAACCGTGGGATCTAGGATCAGGTTGTTATCGAATGGGGCCGGGTGATGCGGATTCGAAGGACCCGCCCCTGGTGTCCGGTTTCATAGGAATACGAACGTATTGCGTGCAACTCCTCGTCTGCTGCGCGGCTGGTCACTGATGCCGATTCTCCATCAACCCGGGACAGAACCGGGTTTCCATTAGCCACGCCCTGCTGCCGGGCCAACGCCTGAGCCGCCCCGACTGCGGCCGCGGTCACGTTCTCTTGATTGAGGTTGGCTGCGGGAGCCGTGTAGACCGCAACTCGGCGTATGATGCTTGGCGTGAATTCATGCTGTTCTTCTTCGCCGTTATTCTCCTCGTACCGGTTCTCCGGCAGATCCCGGATAGACTCGGTATCATCCTCTCCATCGACCCGGTCACGCGGGGTCCATGCCGGCTCCTCCGGCTGTTCCCACTTCGTGACGGGCTCTTCTATCTGATCTGTTGTTCCAACTGATTCTTCTCTATCCGATTGGATACAAGGTAGCCTCCCCTGACACAGAATCAGATCAAAAATTGTCAGGGATCGAACCGGAAGTACATACCATACCGATGAATACGCTGATCCGGCCGATTGTCACGACGGATCCGGATTCGAGGTGATCCGACTCTGGACCCCAGCCGGAATCGTCCACCATCTTCTCTCCTTCGTGGTCGACGTAGATCTCGCCGACGACGAGATTCTCCATGTTCTTCCGAGCTTCTCCCGTGATGTAAACACCTTTGTACGCAGGCCCCACGGTGGGCGCCAACTGTCATGGGATAATCACGGCAGACGTTACCGGGGGTAACTGGTCTTGGGGCAAGACGACACAGGCGTTTGGGAGAGGGTTTAGCTCAGAGGAAAACATGATGATAATCGATCTGGTAGCTGGCAAGCAAAGTCGCCGAGTCTCCGATCTCAATATAATAACTCAACTCTCGGGCTACAATGGATGCTTGATATCAAACGATGTTGCTATGGTTCTTAGATCTCTCTCAACTAAACCTAGGGGTCGGTTTATAAAGCACCCGTACCCCCTGGCTTACCCTCCAAGGCGCACCATGAATCCTACCCGGACACAGCGCACAAACCCTAACTTTCCTTCACCATAAACCACAATCCGGGTTACGAGGCCTACGGACTTGGGCCTTCCAGAAGTTTCTTTATCCTTAGCCGGATCCTGCGCAGCGTCCTTTGGGTCGGGTTACACCTTGGAGTTGGCCTACCGGGTTATTATCCCTCCATCAGGTATGGTATTACTGAGCGTATATGTTGCCCTTGTTGTTACATGTTTCCAACCCTCCTCCTCCTTCTAAATACTCCCCCCCCCAAAGACTCCTACTATTGGGTTGTCGCATGCTTTACACTTGTATTTCCTCTTCCTCCCACGCGCCGGGAGGACGCTCCACACGAAGGACAACACACCGCCCTCTGCTTCCACGCTTCTCCAAGAGAGCGACACGAGGCTCCATCTCTGTACATGGAGACATGCTCCTTGCGACAAGTGTCTTCCTTCCCTCGGGGGAATCTGGCCTACCTCCTGGGTCTCCACCGATCTCCCGCCAGGTGAATACCATTGACTGACATTCGGTCGGCTTCTTGCACGTCAAAACTGGGTACCCCCTCCGCTGGGGCACCGACAGAATTGGCAAGCCTCGGAAGTCGATTTCCTATCATGTTGATCACTAGACCAATCCAAGTCTATGTACCCACTGAGAGAAAATTTTGCCCCCTTTGGGTACCACAAAGAAAACCTTGAGGTGGGAACAAAATACCAAAAGATCCTATGTACCGCCACCAAATGGCTTTCCTTAGGAGCCGTTTGATACCTTGCACACACTCCTACAGTCAACACAATACCGGGTCTAGATGCACATAGATAAAGCAAAGAACCAATCATAGATTGCACTTGAGATGACACTTGATTGGCAATAAGTAGACCTTCTTTCGGGGGGATTACTCACCGATTAAGCTAAGTGGAAGATCAAGGCAACAATAAAGAGGATTAAGTCAGCTGGTCTGACATAACCTAGGCGGCTATAGTTGGGCCGCCTGCCATTAGCCGGGTGGTGACGTCATCCGGATACGACTAACGAGCAAGGACAAGTATGGGAAAAAGGGAAGCATGGGCTAAAGGTTGATGTGAAGGCACACGAAAGGTCAACTGCGGTTCTACTGGAGGAGTAGGTGAAAGCGCATGGTCCCCCATATGTGGTTTTGGTAATTAATGACAATCCTTATGGACTAATGTTTGCATTGAGTTATCCTTGTAGATCTTGTCCATAGGAAACAATGGAGTTCATGTGTTGAACTCTATTAGCTTCCTTGATGGCCATTGTTATATGCAAGGATTTATATGAAGAATGGTCATGGTTTGAGTTGAGCTTATTGTTAGTATGTCTTGAAGAAAAGGATTAGGTGATCTTTCATTATCATCTTCAAGACATCATCATTTGAAGTGAGAAGCAAAGATACAAGGTTGATCAAGCTAGTGATGAACACACAAAGCTACAAGTTGTACCAAGTGGGATTGTGTATCTCATGGTATGGTAAGCAATTGTCAATATAGCTTTGTGAACTAACCCATGATATGTGTGTGTCGCATCTCTATGTGTGGTTAGGTATATTTCCATGGGCATGAACCAAAAGGAAGATTTCATTTAGCCCATTGTCTATGTCGTCGTCAAGCGGTGTTCGTCACCTAGCTTGACGTGGAAGCTCAAGTGAAGCATCTAGAAGATATCCTATGCTTGATGCTTGCCACCCTTTTGGAGATTGTGGCCTTGTGAATATTTTCCGAGAAGAGTCTCTCCCATAATGGTGTATGTGGGAGCTAGTCTCTCCCATAATGGTGTATAGGGGAGCAACTTGCAAGTCTTCATCAAGCGGAGCTTGTGCTAGCAAGCGCAATCAAGAAAGAAGATCCAACTTGAGAGAGTCAAGATCGTCATCATCTAGCTCAAGTGTAATGCTCAAGGCAAAGGTATAATCTTGATAGGTTTTCTATTTTACCGGTCTCGTGTGTTTGGGAGACCAGGTTATAGGATAGATAGTCGTACTATCAAGAGGGGCTCTCAAGTGAGTAACTTGATCGGATCGTTATGGAGAGCTCAAACCTTTGCATACTTTGCATATCATCTTTCTTGGTTCTTATTTGTCTTTTACCTCCTTGGGGTTTTGGTGCTTTTCGTGATCTTAATGACAAGCCAAGGTTTATCGAAAACGGATTTGGTAAGAAAAACTTGTTGCGTTTTCGGTGGTGAAAATATCCGATTCAGCTTTGAGAATGTTTCCACGCCTTTCATGTGTGGTAACTTCTCCATTCATTTTTCCTTGGATACTCCTTTCTGTTATCTTTCCAACCCAATTGGATTCACCTCTTTCGGAGTTCATTCGCAAAAGTTATGTTCGTTTCGGTGATGGAGGTTTTACCGGTTGTTCCTTTTAGAGAGGTTAAACCTTTCTATATTTGGTTTTAATTTCCATCATCGGGAAGTGATGTTTCTCTGCATGATCTTGTATAGTTTTTCATTAGAACTCAACGATCCAAATATCATCGAAAATGGAGTCCGGAAGCAAAAGTTATGGACGTTTTAGTATTGGTGTTTCTGCTGTTTTGGTCAGTCCGGAGTCTCCGGACTTAGGGCCGGAATCTCCGGCTATCCGGAGTCTCCGGTGTGCAGTCCGGAGTCTCCGGACCAAAAACTCCTCCAGGGGTTGCTCCCTTGGTGTCGCTCACTTTATAGGGTCCGGAGAGTGTCCGGAGTCTCCGGTTCAGACCGGAGTCTCCGGTCTTTAGTCCGGAGTCTCCCGTGTGAGTTTTTCCTGCAACGGCTCTTTTTCGTGGGGACCTATAAAAGGCTCCTTTCTTTCCCAAAGAGTTAGGCCTTCTAAGCACGAATTTTTTCCCCTCTCTCTCCTCCATTGTTGACCTTGGAAAGCTTACCCCTCTCTCAATTCCTCCCATGATTCTTGCATATCTTTGAGGGAAAAGAGAGAGGAGATCTAGATCTACATTTCCACCAATCCATCTTCCTTCTTAGTGAGGGAAACCTAGTAGATCTTGATCTTGGAGTTCTTGGTGTTTCTCCTCCATTGTTCTTCATCTCTTATTCCCACATAAGCATTTGTTGCTTTGTTGGAATTTGAGAGTGAAGGATTTGAGCACTTGTGCTCTTGCCTTTTGCATCGGTTGCATTGGTTTGCTCTCTCCACGAGGATTCGTGGAAGTTGAAAGTTTGTGAGCTTGTTACTCTTGGGTCTTGGACCCTAGACGACTTGTGGTGTTCTTGGGAGCCTCCAATTGAGTTGTGGATGTGTGCCCCAAGATTGTGGTGACACCGAGAGCCTCCAATTAAGTTGTGGATGCGTGCCTCGGGTTTGAAGGTTGCCAATAGTGGAAGGTGAACTAGGCCTTTGTGGCGGGGTTCATCGGAGAATAGGGTGAGGCCTTTGTGGCGTTGAGTAGGCCTTTGTGGCGAGCTCACACCCCTCCAACGAGACGTACTCCCCTTGTGGGAGGAACTCGGGAATACATCATCGTCTTCGTGTGCCTCGGTTATTTCTATACCCGAGCTTTCTACTTATGCAATTTACATTGTGATAGCCTTCGTGCTTGAAGTTATATATCTTGATATCACCTTGTTACTTGTCTTGCTTAGCATAATTAGTTGGTGCACCTAGTTGACCCTAGAATATTTAGGTTGTGTGCTTGTTAATTTAAACACCTAGTTTATTTCCGCATTTAGCAAGCCTTAACCGGAAAAGTTTTAATTGCCTATCCACCCCCCCTCTAGGTGACGTCGTTGTCCGTTCAGTAGGCAGCCGTACCCTTAAACTCTGTCCGCATGCGTCTTGATTAGTACTCTCCCAGCTAAGTCCCATCATGTACCATGTAGCCATACCTGGGGCAGTTGTACACTTTGTATGACACCGAGTGGGACCCAGCCGGCTAGACGTACAATCGGCCCAATATGTCAGCCAGACTGCCAATTCCTATATAAGGCAGTCCGGGGGATCCTTAAAAGGGCCGAATGCCTCTAGTGATACAACTCAAGGAGCAACTTGTAACACCCCCTATCACCACATAGTTATCCTTGCAGGAGTAAGTACCTCACCCGGCTGAGGTCCTAAACCTGGGTACATTGTGTCTCTTGCATGCTTGTGACCCATCCCGCGCGGACACCGACGTTTGCGCCCAGTGTCCCTAAGTAAACTCCATTGCTAATCACAACGGTACTGATGTGTATGATACCACGACAGTTGGCGCCCACTGTGGGACATAGAGCGGCATCCGGAGTATTGTTCCGCGTGGGAATCCGCCCAGCCAAAGTCCCTCTCCGTGTAAGCCCTCCGGCCAGCTCTGTCGAGCGTCTCGCCTCCGACCTCACCATGAGGTTTGGTGCGTTCGATTGCGTCCTCAACAACGTCGGGTGCTTTGCAAAGGAGGAGCCCAACCCTGCAGGCGGCTCCATCGTGGCCTTTGGGGAGCACCGAGATTACATCGCCGTCGTCCCCGAGTACCCCGCTGAGGTGCACGCCTGCTCAGACCGTCTCCCTGAGGAGACGGCCGGCTGCAAAAGTAGCGCCAAGCCCCGCATCTTCGCGGAGACCATGGTGATCGTCGGGCCTAGTCCCAGCCAGCAGGAAGGCGGCCACGGTCCGAATGGACCAACCAACAGAGGAATCACCGCGAGACTCCAACAGCCCATCACCCCCAACGACAATCCGGAAAAGGCGGTGGAGGATCTGGAGAGAGCCCTCACCATGCTCCCGCGTAGGACCGAGGAACATGGACAACCCCGAATACAATGTCTCCCATGACTACACGCCTGAACCAAACGTGGCCGGCCGAAGAGACGTGGTGCACCGTCCGGCGGCGACCTCGTCAATGAAATGAAGCGTAGAGAGGTGGAGGCGTCGTCTGCATCCAGGCGTCCTGTCTATAGCACACTGGCGAAAAACATGAGGGCGGCCAGGAGGCCATGCAGGAGCTAGTCGACCTAGAAGGAGAAGAACTACGCCGCCAGCAGCAGCACCTTCAAGATCTGGTGTGGGCCGCCAACCAACAACAGTCGGTCCATGACGCCTCCACGGCGTGCTCGGCAGGAGGCCAGCATGCCTCTATGCCGAACCACCGCAAAAGAGGACACCATGAATGCAGCGCCGATTTGGTCCACCATGCAGGCGGCGGTCGAGACAATAACAAAGGCAGGAGACATTAGCCCGCTGCGCGAGCCAACCGATAAAATGAGCCACCATTACCACCTGGACGGGAGAACCGTCGCCATGAGTGAGATGCGGAAAATCCCCGAGGCGACATCCAAGGCCTCCTAGGACCACTC
The DNA here is from genome assembly GCA_028641055.1 of Alopecurus myosuroides. Classification (NCBI taxonomy): domain Eukaryota; kingdom Viridiplantae; phylum Streptophyta; class Magnoliopsida; order Poales; family Poaceae; genus Alopecurus; species Alopecurus myosuroides. The sequence continues at coordinate 109,334,264 of CM054058.1, read as the reverse complement.
GGCCCCGCGGTCAAGCACGACACGCAAGACTGCGTTGACAGGCTAAAGCCTTCCAAGAGGATAGGAGACGAGTCCGCAGATGGCCCCGCATGCCTCGGACCGCGCATCAAGGAGGAGCCCTTCCCCAAGAGATTATCGATCCCGCGGGACACCCCCAAGTACAATGTGAAAGATCATCTTTCGTTTTGATAATTGATGACAACATAACTAACGAACTAATCTCTATTTAGAGCATTTACATGATTTATTTGATACCTTTGAAAATGCCAAAGTACTCCAAATAAACATTCTCAAAGGGCTACAATGTTTATCCTAAAGGAAAGGGCTCAAAGAGACAAAGTTGGGGAGCAGTTTTTACAGGCAGCGGAGGCTCCGGTGAAACCACCGGAACCTCCGCCCCCTTGCCGTTTCTCAGCATATCCCTGGCGTGTAACATCCCTGATTGTTGGAAAGTACAAAAATCACAAAAAAATTAAAACATTTTGTTCTCTACTAATTCAAGCTATCAAAAACAAAACAAAACTCAGACACAAAGTAAACATTAATTGTTTTTCCAATGCTACTGGAATTTAATAACGCAATTTACCTTTGTTTTCTAAGACCCTAAACAGGTTTCACCTAATCAAAGATATTATTTTCTTTAACAAACCATACTTCATAAAAAGGTTCTCATTTCAATATTTTCTTGAAAATAGTTAATGATATTTAAACACTAGATAACTATCACCTTTATTGATCCTCTCCACCTCCAAAAATGTTTCAGATGAATAAAAATTATTTAATTTGTTTTCTTCAATTATTATACCATAACGTGTTTATGTAAAATAATTTTGTTTATGAAAACAAGGAAAGGACCTTGGAAAACAATTTTTTGGCATTTGTGACTCCTCTCTGATTTTTATTAAATCCCAATTCAAAATAACAATTATTTTCTAATTAGAAAATGACATAAGTTGCTATTAGGGTTTACCCCCTATTTTAAAATATAGAATTATGAAAATAAGATGTAATGACTTTCAAATATAAGTTTTCAACTTATAGTATGTCATTGAAATTTTGTTTGACAAATATTTATATTTTATAATTTTCCAAATCAAAATTCACATTTAGTAACTATTAGGGAGTTATTCAAATTTCCAAAATTAAAATATAAAATATGCTGAATTGTTTACAAAAAATGCTAATGTTGGAAAGTATTTGAAATTTTAAGAATTTAGAATTTTGTTTCATATCAATTGGATATATAAAACAGAAGATATTAAAGATTTGATTAAACAGGAAAAAAAATACAAAGAAGAGGATGACGTCATCAGTGACGTCACCATCGTCTCCCTCCTCTCGCTGAAATCACGCCTGTGACAGTTGATTTCGAATCCCGCTGATTCCTCGTGGTTGAATGGACGAATTAATGCCGTGATCCCTCCCCTACAAAGCCCCTCCTATCCTCTTCAATTCCCCTCTGGATCCCGAGCAAATCTCCCCTCTCTCCATAGAAATCGCTCACCAGAGTCCGTTCCATCCGCCACCGTGTTTCGCCGTTTCCGTCCGCCTGAGTGAGTCTCCGTCGCCGCTCTGTGGTCCTTTTTCTTCCCCGTGACCTTGCGCACATTTTCATGTCCGCGATCTTCCTTTCGGTGCAGCTTAGCAACAAGGACGAGCTCGTCGGAGCACGGCCGCCTCGGGACCACCTCGCCACCGTAGTTGCAGAGCCCCAGGAGCCTCCCCGTGGACACCATCGGATTCACCGAGTCGTGCTGACTCTCATCGTGATCCCCATCGAGACCAAAGACCACCGGAGCCCCATCACCTTCGTTTTTCGACCACTGCGCCACCGTCCTCGCCATTTCCGGCTGCCCACACCGGCTAGGTAAGATCCTTTCGTCCATGTCCGTTAGATCTACAACGGAGGGCCCAGATTAGTTTTACTTGACGAAGAGGTATCGACGAATAGAGAGCGCCAATTCATTAGCGCGTTAAAGCGTTATCCGTCGCTTAGCACAGCGCACAGTCGGCCCAGGCCCAGTAGTTATCCGTCGCCCAGTGCAGCACATAGCAGCCCATTTTCTGTTTTTCTTCCGGAATAGAAAATAGAATAACAGTTTTTCAGAAAAGTCCCCGCATCTTAGAATGTTCATACCTTTTGATCCACTTACCCAAATTTAGCAAACATGGACTTTCTGAAATACCCATAATGTGTAGAATCGTTTAGCACTGTTCAAATTCAAAATTGACAAACTTAAATTGGTTCAATTTCAAATATGCTTGTTTGATAAATTTTGATATAATTCAAATTCGGTAAATCCAATTTGAGCAAACCAAATTTCTTTGGGTTCCTTAGAATGTGTAATAACAGTACCCACTGCCCAAAATCCTATTTGAATTATTTTTCAAGTGTTTTAGATTTTAGATGGCCATTTGGGTACTTAAACATAATTTAATTTCTATAAATAATTATTAAATGTTTTCTTAAGCAAAGTTGCTCCATTTCGTAACCTTGAACCAGAGACCTCAATACCTAAACCTTTTGGACAACCTTGAACCATTTCCATGTAAGTTGGACCAAAAATCCATCATAGTGAACCACTAGGTGATCATGCCTTAGATTTTGTTTCTATTCTTTCTACCATTGTTTGTTGTGGCCATTTTTGAATCCAAGACCAAGTCCCTAGTATGTGTAAATCACATATAATACTAAGTCGTGAACCTCGAACACTACTACTATTGTTTCCATCTAGTTCTCCACTCTCCCATTCTTGCTTCAAGAATCCATCAGGTTAGCAAATGGAAAACAAGACTCAAGCAATAGAAGGCACTTCACTTTCAACTTGGTGGTGACAAGTAGAGCTACAAGGAAGATCATTGAAGAAATTGAAGGGAAGACTTAGACTCCACATCAACTAGAAACAACTCAAGGAAGTACATGTGTGAAGAAATCCAGAAGAAAACATCTTCCTCTCTCTTTCTATCTTTCTTCTTATTTCTTTCCAAATTACTTAGTGGGAGTTTTGCCCATCCCATACCCAAACTAATCAGTGAAGTGAAAGCCATAAAGAATCTATCAAGACCAAGAGAAGAATCCATCTAAGGAACAATACTACAATAGAAGCATGAAGATGATCTTCAAGAAGACAAGCATGTGAAGACTTGGAGCCATCCACACAACTTGAAGAATAACAAGTCGTTTTTGTCCAAACCATTGACCCAAATGGAAAATCCCAAGACTTTATCTTGTTATCTCTATGGCTATGAATTTAGTTGAACCTGGACCCACCTTAACCAAAATGGAAAGACTAAACTAGATCACTCAAATGTCCTGATGAAAATTACTAAGTGTTACACATGGTTATGTGTTACTTTAGTTGAAATAGTGAGATCTCCTTGGTGAACTCTTGGAACTTCTTAGATAAATATGTTCCCAATAAAGTTTGATCATTACAAACTCAACCTAGACATCCTTGGTAAACTCTTGGAACTTCCTCGACAAGTATGGTATTAATAAAGTTTGATCTCTTCAAACCCAACCTAGTCCAACCCAAGTGTTTTCTGGGAACTTACTTATGGCTCCATCATAGTATGAATCTTTTCAAACTCCAGCTTTAACCAACCCTGGCCATAGTAGATAACCATAAACCCATTTGCTATGGTTGCTACTTTATATGTTTTCTTCATTTGTTTGTATGATTGGTAGACACTACCAAGTTCCGCGCGGTCCGGGACGTTTCAATACCGTTGCGGATGGGCTCCAAACCGTCGCTAAGGGCAATTCGTGACGGTTTGCTCGACGGAGTGAGAACGTCCCTGATCAACTATCACAGACGATTCTGTGACGTTAATTTGAACGGGAGAACGTTGAGGATATCCGCAACGTTCACAAAATCGTCGCGAGCATCTAGGCCGTCCGGTCCCGGCCAATTAAGCGGCAATGTTGTTTTTCGTTGCTGTCGGCTGACATGTGGCAAAGCATTAACTGATGGCCGTTAGCGTAATCAGCTGACGTCACAGTACAGGCAGCTTACATCATTACGATCGCAATGTTTTTTCGTCAAAAATAGATTCTGTCGAGGCCCCGTTTATGACATCACCAATCCGTTCATGACGTCATAACCGCTGATCCAGTTCACGACGATTTCTTTTGTCGCGGCCTCGACCAATCATGTGAAACCATGTGGACGCCATCTGCGACGGACTTGTTAGCGTCGTGGTATGAGATGACGCAACGAGATGACGCCACGTGGAACAATTGTACGTCGCCGCGTGTTTTTTTCGGGGACGATCTCCGGTAGTCGTGGGCTACGCGGTGACGGATTTTTTTCCGACCCAAAATGACGCCACGTGGACCAAGTGCACGGTGTCACGTGGCGCCCTTTTCCGCGACGTTTCTGTTTCATTGTGGAACTACCCAGTCATAAAATGACAAGTGGGCCATGTGCACGTTGCCACGTGGCACATTTTCGCGACGTTTTTATCCTCGTTGTGGAACTGTCTAACCGTAAAACAACATGTGGGCATGGCATACGGCACCATGTGTCGTAATCCGGGTCTATTTTTACGTTACGATACTACGACGTTTTTTTTTCGTGCGAGATGGGTGCTTAAATCATCGTTCGAATTGACCTTTCCATGTTCTGCATGCAGAAAGAAAACCACATATGAGGCATCAAATACAGAAATTACAACACTAGTGGTTTATTTTACAGAAAAGCAAACCAACATACAGAAATTCAGATTTCAGCAACACGACCATAGTTTCAATTACCACATATGCGCTGAGCTAACTGCTCAAGCAGGGCAACTCCTTCTTGTTGGCACGTTTCTAGTTCGTCTTGTTCCTTCCGCATTTCTTCCATTTCAAATGCAAACCGGAGCCTCATTCGCTCGGATTCTGTATTCGCCGCCCTCAAATCATCAATTGTGCTGCGCTTCTTGGCATGCCCCCCTCTCTCAACATGAGTTTGCATTTGGTGTTCAGACTTTGAAATACTTGTTTCCACACGAGATTTCTTCGACAAAGTATGCTTTCCACGATCCAGCATCACACCTAAAGTATCATCCTCATCCTCTGAACCTGGTATCGACATCATCCTTTTCTTGCTTGCCTATCAAGAATGCAAAGAAAATATATGTAAGTATGTACAGAAAACAGATGAAACTAGCATGTGACCAACAATATATAGAAAATAGATGAAACTAACATATGGCCAGCAATATACATAAAATATTTGTAAAATAGCAGATGACATTCAAACAAGTGTGTCTATAATGACAAATGACCTAGCAGATGTCAGGCATGTCAGGATCATAGATGGAAACCAAGTTAAAATGACAACCATAGCCTTAATTAGCTTGCCAAAACGTCTTATGTTATGGAATAGATGAAGTAGCACAAAATATATGACACGACAGTAATCAAACTGTTCAACACAAGATAAGTAAGATGTTCCCTAGTTGTTGATTTTTAACTAAAGGGAGTTTTTATTACTTAAAGAGTTTTAAGCATTACACCCTAGTTGTTGTGATATCATGGAAGAATGTTGAGCTGTCGAATTAGGGAATAACCTGCAACCCATTGTCCTCACTGAATAGGGATTGACATGACCAGTCTCCTTCACTGGAATATTATTTCTCTTCAACATCATCCTCATGATTGTACTCAGATCCAGAGTCTTCCTTCTTGATCTTTTTGTGTGTGAATACAGTAGGACATGAAAGAATACTTGCTAAAGACTTTACACCCAGTTGATGCATCCTTGCACTGTTTGCCATGATAGTTCTGGCACGATTTTCTTCCATGGGATGTAGTGGTGATCCTAACATGAATAAATAACTCAAAGTAAGCTCCAAATATAAACACTTGGTAAGAACGTAATACATCATCAAAAATTAAGGTACTCATCCTGTAAGAACAGTCCAGTGTAAGTAATATAAATTCTGATCGTAGATCCATAACTAAGACTGATAGGATCATAAGCAAAGTGAGCTTAAACCTAATAGTATACAGGCTAGAAATAAGCAAACTTTTACCGTAGGAAAACAAAGCTGGATACTTCTATTTTTATTTTTATGCAAGATTAGCAAGAAGGTCCCCCTAACGATTTCAATTAAAAGAAACCATGCAGTCTTTTCTACTACGAAAGAAAATAATTAAAGAAAGGAGCATCAAGAGGGCAACACACCCATTTCCGCTACATATTTGTCAGAATTAACACATGGACAAGCCTTTGTTTACCACTTTACAAAGTTATAAATGCAAAGTCAATAACTAAACGGATATAAGGAACCATCAATCATACAACTAAACAGAGAAATAGTTTAGAGAGATTCATTACATCAAACATTAGCAGGATAATTAAGAAGCATCGATCAAACAATTTAGAGACATTAATTGCATCGAACATAAGAAGAATCAATCATACAATTAAACAGACAACTAATTCAGAAAGATTAATTGCATCGAACATATGAAGAACCATCAATCTTACTGCATTTCTCGCCTTCAACCTTTACCCGTCTCGGTGTGGTTGCAGACATTGACGATGAAGTTGCGGCGAGGTTGGAGACAAGGGGGTAGGTCTGGACGTACGGTGAGGTGGCACACCAGCGAGCACACGAAGGCGAGGTTGGAGACGACGTGGAAAATCTGGACGTACGGCGAGGTGAATGGCTAGGTGGCACACCAGCGAGAACACGAAGGCGAGGTTGGTGACGATGTGGCAGACCGATGAGCATGACGGCGAGGTGGCACACCAGGGAGAACACGACGACGAGGTTGGTGACGATGTGGCAGACCGGTGAGCACGACGGCGAGGTGGTGTTCCTGGACGGTGACATGGGCGGGGTGGGGGATCTCGACGGCGACGTCGGAGATCTAGCAAGCGAGCTATACGGCGATGTGTAAGAGGGGTGGGATCTGGTCTGGGAGGACGGGGACTGGAGGGGAGAAGGTGGAGTAGTCGATTCTTTGGGCGAGGGCCGAGGAGGGTTTCAAAATGATTACAGAAATGCCCTCCGTGATAAAGTTTAACCGTTGTGTGCGGGAGGGCTGATAAGTAATATTCTTGCGCGAAATTTTTTGAGTGGCCTGTCCTGGCGCCAAATTTTTGGAGGGACGCTAAATTTTGGCGGAAGTGCGGGAAACTATGCTAGCCGTCGGATGCTGATGGGTGGCTTAAACAAATTTATCATTTATGCAATAATTTACTAAAGAGACCTGATGGGTGGCTTAAACAAATTGACCATTTATGCAATAATTTACTAAAAGGACCCTGTGAGAAAATAAAGAAGTATTATGAAATAATTTTGGAGTTGAGGTCGTCGGGCATAAAACGCGTTAGAATATGCAGAACGGTTCTATGTGAAACAACCAGTAAATAAAGAACTACAGATAATTGAGTACTTGCAACACAACACATACTATTAACTTAATTATAGAGTAGCAAAACACAAGCACAGCACATACAGACGTGTCGACAAGTAAAACCCGACGAGTCGACAACGTAGCAGCTTACACATATGCTCTATAAGAACACTAGTTGCCGCGATGAAGGACACAAACAACCAGACCCACCAGTGGGACGGACTCGTTCCAGAGGAGCAAAGGGTTGACCAGGACGCAGCACACCAGGGTGTCGTTCAGCCAGTAGAGGCCGCCGTGGAGATTTGCTCCTGAGCTATGCTCCGAAAGCCTAGCGTAAACCCTGCCGCCATACTTGTCGTGATCGATGATGAACATCCGCCGATCGGTGTACTTTGCGCCAAGAACGATGTGTGCGACGCTCCAAGCTGAGATATTTCCACCAGCAGTGAAGAACTGCACCACGTCAGAGTGGTCATAGCCATCGGGGCGGACATACTCCACTAGTGTGCGTCCTCGAGCGGTTCCTCCCCGATCAGCTCGATGGTCGTCCAGGCCATGGCGCGCGCAGAGAGCACAAAGCTGACCTAGCTCTTGTGTTTTGCACAAGCTATCTTTTCGAGACGTGTTGATGAAGGGGGTGCGTTTTGTAGAGGCCCTCCAAATGCACCGATCCGGTAATATAGCGGCGGGGAGAGGCCGGCCGGCGAATCACCAAACAACAATAATTGGCGCCGAGGCCAGCGTTTACCATTGAATTTGCTGTCCCGGCGTAATGATGACAACGAGCACACACACACGGTCGGGTCATGCAGGCGCGGAGCAAAGCATGCAGCACGGGCCAGTACGCATAGGCCGGCGCCGACTTCGACCCAGCAGTCCACAGCTAGCCGTTTGTGTGTGCAACAGCAGAAGTGAGGCATGGGCATACATGCACGTGCGCACGCATGCATTAAGATCAAGACGCGACGGGTCACGCAGTCAGAGCACGCAGCGCACGGAGGCAAAGAGTGCACGTCTCGCGCGGCATGCAGCTAGCTCGCCCAAAGTTTGCAGGCATGGCGTGCAACAGCTAGCTAGCCCCAAAGCAGGCTCAACACACATGTAGACAGAAGTGTGACGACGTCCCATCTTTCCCATGCACTGAAACGTGAAATTTTATGGGGCCGAGCATATATCTCTCCTCCTGCACTCCTAAAGTCCAACTCCTCCATTAGCTTCTCTCCTCCTCCACTCCTAAAGTCCACTCATACATTAGCTTCTTTCGGCCTCCACTATGCACCAACGCCAACGCGACGCGGCCGGACAATGAGCTGCGGGTGCCCACGCGCCTCCATCTGACGATAATTTGCTGACGGAGGAGGACGCGCGCGCACTTATCCGCACGAACACTCCTGTGTCGGCTGCTTTACGCCTCCCGGAAGGTTGGACGACCAACGCTATCTTCGTCCCGGTGGCACCGCGTCTCTACGGCCAGGCACGGGTCGACTACATCAACCAGTGCTACGATAACATGTCGTGGCAGACGAGGCGTCATGACCCCCAGGACTTGTACTGGGACGAGCAAGTGGAGCTAGAGTACATAGGACGACACCACTCCTACATCATCGACAACAGCGTGCACTCCAGCGACACAGAGTGTTCCGACGAGGAGGAACTACAACAAAACAGAGTTTAAGTAACACGATCAAGTAACACACAGAAAAATGTGTTACCGAGTAAAACAGGAGTAACACATCATGTGTGATGTACGACGGACAGTAACACGTAGTTGATAAGATCTGAAAATGTGTTACTCGAACATCGCAATTGTAACATGAAAATTTGTGTTCACCATATGTGTTACAAATAGTTAGGTAAAGTAACACATAATCATGCGTTGGTGGAGTGTTACAAGCTATATAACTCACTCCCAATTGTCGTCGGTAGTTGTCACCGGACGAAAGTCTAGGTTCGGAGCCCAGACTGTTGTAATGGCGGCATCCTCGACGTCCTTCCTCTGTTAGGAGCATCGCATTTGGAGACACGGCTTAGAGGTTCTATGTTGCGCTTCTCCGATGCTCTCCGTGGTCCGATGTTGATCTCCTGGGCGTAGCGTACGTCGTCATCGGGGTGTCCAAGACGACGCATTTCTCGAGACCGATCAAATCCCGCAATTTACATGCAATCTTTTTTCTAGGCATCAGGGTGTACGGTGCATCGATAAGGGGAGTCTTGTTGGAGCTGCTTTATTTGTAGGCTTCCTGTTTCGGTCGAAAAGCAGCTATATTGGTCATTTTAGACAGGTGCTTCTGCATTGTAGTTGTAAGGTTTGCGATCGTTGTCTTCGGACTAACAGGACAGAGCTTTGGTAACACAATCGTGTAACACATAGTAAAATATGTTACCGAAAAAATTCCAGTAACACGCCATTTGGGTTGTAACGAATGACAGTAACACAAACTATAAAAGGCCTAGAAATGTGTTACATGAATATTGACCAAGTAACACATAAATTTGGTCTGTGTCAATGTGTTACACTCACATTGGCATGGTAACATATAAATATGGCCGGTGAAAATGTGTTACAAGCTTTTCACGAAAGTAACACATAATTATAAGGGGGAGTAGAAAAAAAATAAGTTGCATGTGCATATAACCACTACCTTAACGCATAGCGGCAGTGTGCAAACATGATTTTTTTAATAGAAATGATAAATAGTTTTTTTACTCACAAATAAGGTAGAAAACAATATAAGGTTCGGTTTACCAAACTTTTTTGACCTGGTTTTTAGTAAATACCATATTTACCCAATTTTACGCGAGTTTTTATGATGACTCGAGGACTGTGCATGCCAAATGAACTCACTTTAAATTGATGATATAAATTAAATAATTACTAGCATCAATACTCCTGAAGGAGCGGAAAGAAACATCTTCTCCTTTCCTTTAATCATATCATAAATGGAAAGTATTCAATTAGAACAGGAAAGCGTGACTCAATTGGTCTTAGTTAGTCTTCAGGGCGGAGTGGAAGAAGGGCGGAGACTCTCGAACGAGGAAAAGGATCCCTTCGAAAGAATTGACCGAGGAGCCGTATGAGGTGAAAATCTCATGTACGATTCTGTAAAGGGACAGTAAGAGTGACTTATCTGTCGACTTTTCCACTACCAACCCCAAAACCCAACTCCGCCTTACGTAAAGTTGCCAGAGTACGATTAACCTCTGGATTTGAAATCACTGCTTATAGAGCATTATTCTTGAACTGTATATTAGTACAACTATAAAAGCATCAGTCAGGTCTTAACCAGTAGGTTTAGGAAAGATTGTGTTAATAATATATTTCCCTGGACATCAGGCGTACACTCACAGTAGTACACCACAAGTATCAAATGTAGCGGTAACTCAAGTTAGTTGAATAGCAAAATTATCACAACATGATCTTTACAAGCAAGCAGCAGGTGCCTAGCATACAAATCCCATCTGACATGGCGACAAGACTGGCGCCTAGCTGCAAGTGCAGGGAACTTTCACGCTGACAACAACAGCCAGCACCCAGCTGCAGGTGCAAGACACATATCACGCACGCACATGCCAGTTCACAAGAACAAGGAAGAAAACTGTCCAGGTTCTTTTTCATCACCCCAAATAATCATCAGACATAAATCAAAACATCCATTTAAAAAAAGGAAGAAATCCAGTTCACGAGATGGAAAATCTGACATAATACTTCTTCGACAAATAGTCAATTTACTCCAAACAAAAATCTGTCATACATCAGGTTCAAATTGAAAAAACTGTGCAAACATAAAAGTCCGTTGATAGGACGCATAGCATCATCCAACAGTTCAAAACAATCCTTCTAATCTCCACTCGGAACATATCCTGCAAAAATAAGATTCAATGAAGCGCTTGAGTAATTTCATTTCATATCATAAGAGTCGAGTTAAATTCAATATATGTATGCACCTTAATTGTAATATACTGTTAACTTAATACATTACAGTAGAAAATGAGAGTCAGGCAGGAGTTGTTTGCAGCAGGAGTAGTGTTGCCAGAATGCTCGGCAGATTAAGGGCTACTATTATAGTAGAAAATGAGAGTTAGACAACATCACTCATCAATTGGGGATCAGTGTCTCGATGTCCGGGCACTGGAACATCACAACACAAGTGCCCGACAAACCATTATCACTTGTAAGATTATGTGAACATATATAGTTTTCTTTAATATATGATTACGCTATTTGATTACAGACTAGTGTACTTCAATCTATCAATCAGGTGTATTACAGAAAACTACAGGTCAAGATGGCAAATTAAAATCAGTCATATTCCCGTTGTTTTTTCCAACGGTAGGTACTGTATTATTACAGAAGCAGTTAAAAAAGTTGTACAAAAGGTGAGATATCAGCTAACTCAAATTTTTATTGGTTAAACTAACCGCAGCTGCTCTAGTTCATGCACAAAAGCTCTGCACAAGTGGCTTACCCTACAGAGTAGTGAGTGGACTAAACTGAACCTAATTAAAACCATATGAATCAATGGTCGTTGCTCTGATCTGCACACAGCAATACTAACCGGCACTGCAGGCCAAAGAGGGTGAGAGACAGAGCAACGATCTGGACCTGGGATCTAGAAACCAACAAATTGAACACAATAGTACAATGCGGTTGAGGACCCAATGTAAATTTGTAATTTTCTCTAGCAGAATCATACAATCATACTTGATCCAATGTTGCATCAACAATCACACAAACAATCTGCATACCTAGCTATTGGATTCCTAATTATCCCCCACATTAAATAAGAATAATGCCACAAATGTTAGAGAAACAGGAGAGGCACCTCACTGTTTAGAAGCAGGTTGGGGAGGTGAGCTGCATCAACAAGTCGTAGTCGTGGCCAGTAGTACCAGATCGGGGGCGTCGCCGACGGAATCAGATCGGGGAGGTGGTCGCCGGAAGACGCTGCCTTTTTCTACGCCGGGACGCCAGCACCATCAGCTCGGGTAGGTGAGCTCCAACGGGAGATTTAGAGGTAGGCGCTCCAGACAGGGCACAACAGATGGGTGCTCCCCAGAACGGCGGCGCATGGCGCGGGAAGGAAACGGTCGGAAGGAGGAGAAACGGATGTCACGACGGAGGGGCCTGTGGTGGCAGCGGCCGGCGCCCGGCGGGGGCAGGGAGGTCCGGCATGAGGCGGCGATGGGCGCTGGCGGCGGGCATGGAGGGAGGCGGCTGCGCGATATGGGAGCGAACAACAAAGAGAGATGGGATCGGGGCATCGAGCGTTGTTAGGTTAGGTTTAGGCTGCACCGCTCCACCTGTGCACTGCAGGAGCTACCTGGTTGGAGTCGGAATAAGGTTTGGTCTCCCTAAGATCTGAACCGTTCATCCATATCCTCAATCCATGTTACATCCTCCCAACCAATCAAAATATTTCAATTTTTGCTGATGATAAACACTCGGCAAGAAATTTCTCTTTTTTTTCAGGTAAAAAAGACCTTTTTTTCTTATTTCATTTCTTTTTTTGTGGCACAACCTATAATTACTTGGCAAAAACTATGAGTGGTTCAACGACCTTTGTATATTTAAAGATGATTATTTTATTTTTAGGACAAAAATTACCATACACTTACAATTCAAGTTTGAAATAATTTCGAGGAATCGACATAAAAGTCATTTAAATGGGAGAAAGTAGTTGGACGACTATAAAATTTGGGAATTATTCCTAACATATGTTCCCATTGACTCAGAAGCGGTGGTGTCAAAACAGAAATTTAGCCTTATAAGTCAAGGATCTTTTGCGAGATAGTGATGTTTGAAGCGGGCCAGAGTTAGGAACCGTGCTTTCGCTATTTTAACATCCCACCACACTTGTATACACATATTGGGACATAATGAAAATGTTGGTGGGATTCTTACGCTCCGGGGACCTCACAACGGTCAAAACTTGACCCGTTTACCAACGTCGTAAGGGGTAGACAAGTGGACGTTTCTTCTTGGTTCAGAATCTTTGCACTCTATGTTTAGAATCTTCCCGCGGGATACATGTCCTCAATGAAGTGGTCAGACTTTGGGGCTAGGTTGTGGTGGTTTCAACATCCCCCCACACTTTTATACACATAACAGGACCCAATGAAAGTTTCAGTGAGATTCTGACGCTCCGATGACCCCACACTGAAGCCCAACACAAGGCGCTACCCCGTAGCTCTAGAAGGCCCAGTGGAGGCCCACCCGCAAGACTTGCGGATCAACAAAGAAAGTCTCCACCGCCTGGAGTTAGGGTTTGTAACCCCCTGGATACGGTTCGAGACCAAGCCACCTATTTAAAGGCTGGGAGAACCACCGCACGGGGGATCCAATCCAATTTTTCATCACCATAGCCATAGCTTGAGATCCAATCTCTCGGCTTGCGCACCGACCATTGTAATCAATCTCATCATAATACAGATCAAACAAGTAAGAGTAAGGGTATCACTACTAGGAAAACGCTAACGCGTGACGCACCAAATTTCATACCCGTGACGCACCATGGTGCGTCACGGCTATCACGCCGCGCCTATTAAAATAGCCGTGACGCACCTATTTTGGTGCGTCACGGCTATCTCGTTTACCCGTGGCGCACCACCTGTTTGGTGCGTCACGGCTATCTTTAGTTACCCGTGGCGCACCTCATGAATGGTGCGTCACGGCTATTGATTTCGAAATTTAATAAAAAAAAGCAGGACAGATCCAGATCTAGATCTAGATCCAGATCTGGCCACCGAAAATTTTGAAATTTTGAAAAACGAAAACAGAGAGGCCGCCGGAGTGGAGATGGCCGCCGGAGAGAAGGTGGTCGCCGGAGTGGAGGTGGCCGCCGGAGAGAATGATCGTGGTAGTGGAGGAGGACGCCAGAGCGAAGGAGGCCGCCGGAGAGGAGGTCACCGGAGAGGAGGTGGTCGCCGGAGTAGAGGTGGTCGCCGGAGAGGAGGTCACCGGAGAGGACGGCACCGGAGAGGAGGTCACCGGAGAGGAGGTGGTCGCCGGAGTAGAGGTCGCCGGAGTGGATGTGAGGTGGTGGTCGCCGGAGCGGATGTGAGGTGGTGGTGGTGATGGTGGTGGTGGTGGTAGGAGGAGGAAGGGAGAAGAGAGAATGGAGAGTGGAGGAAGGAGAAAGAAGAAATGAGAAGGGAATGGAGAAGAGTCGAGGAAGGGGAGTATATATTGGTGGGTGACCTTTCCCGGGTTCGAAATTCGAAAATTTCTGCCCAGACTTAGCTGTGACGCACCATACATGTGGTGCGTCACGCCTATTTTTTTATTTCTAGTCAAAAATCTTCAAACGGCCATAACTTTTTTTCCTAGAAAGGCGGTCCCGGAGGGGGGGAGAGTGTGTGGAGGGAAAATTTCAGTGGATACCATAGCCGTGACGCACCATATGTTTGGTGTGTCACGGCTATTGCAATACCCGTTACGCACCAAACATATCATGCGTCACGGCTATCTTTGCCCACGGCTATGGTATCCACCGAACACCCACCTATAGCCGACACACCGTTTGTTTGGTGCGTCACGGCTATGCCCTTAGGCGTGACGCACCGATGCCCACTGGTGTTTGGTGCGCCACGGGTACATAGCCGTGACGCACCGAGCATGTGGTGCGTCACGGGTATCTTTTATTAGATTCCTCCTATAGCTGTTTTTCTAGTAGTGTATTAACTCTACGAGGGTCCCGGACCTGGGTAAAATTGTGCCCTGTTAGCCGTCGTAATCTGCCAGCGCCTATTTCGTTCTCTACTCGAAACCCTACCGGATCATCCGAGGGATTTGTCGACATGACTCATCGACACCCACGGTTGGCTCTTAAATATCCACGATACCAACTAAATTGTGGGACGTAGCTAGGGAACCCGAATTATATGTATTAACGATGAACGCACGGGTAGCTAATGAACATGTGATTGAAGTATGAGAGAGGTGAAAATGTTGTGTGGTGGAGAGGGGCTATTTATAGTGTCGTTTCTTCGCCGAGTGCGACGGTTGGCAAACTTTCGAAGGCAGGAAAGGACCAATTTTCCGCGCGGTTTCTTTTGCCGAGTGTGACAGCCCCGTTATGTCAGACAAGATCGGTGCCGAGTCCCCGTTCCACCGACACCTGGCAAAAAAGATGGCCCGTTGTGACCGCGGTGACCTAACAGAATATGACACGTGACACGTACATGTGCCGAGTGTTGTGGTTTGCCGAGTGTTTTTGCCGACATGGACAGGACATACTCGGCAGAAGGTGTGTGTGCGAGTGTTCACTCGATCCAGAGTGTTTTTGTCCTGGTCTCGGCATCCGGACCTCGGTGCTGAGTGGCCCTCGTTTTGGCACTCCGCAAACCGGGACATACCCGACAGCGTCGTGTTTTCGAGTAGTGCCTAAATATATATATATATATATTGAACTTCTATTAAATTAATATATACGTAATATATTGTATTTTTGGGTCTAATACACTTCTTAAAATTATTTCTTTCTTAAACTCTTTTGTACAAAATTTGAACATTTAATATCAAATAGTCTCCACGTATTCTCGCAAAAGTTATCCGTCCAGTTTTCATGTACTCCCTCCGTCTCAAATTAATTGTCACAAAGATAGACAAAAATGTATGTATCTAGACATAATTTAGGGTTAGATACATCCACTTTTGTCCATCATTACATCCACTTTTGTCCATCATTGTGACAATTAATTTGAGATGGAGGGAGTATAAAAGTACATCGTGACAATTATATACTCCGTATTAAAAAATAATATAGAGCCATATTTTGGGGGGGAAAAGAAGGATTGCCGCTAAATTGTTCCCTCCAATTAACAAACCGCTATAATAAAGGTTAATTACTCTGTCGAAACAAAACCAAAGGATGAATAAGTCTCAGATCCCATCACACCCGTCGCCCATCACGCTGCTGCCGTCGCCGCCGTTCAGCCCACCACGCCGCCGCCCTTCCCGCACAACCCGACGCCGCCCTTCACGCCCACCACGCCGTCGTCCTCCATGCCCAGACCGGCACCGCCCTTCATGCCCACCCCGCCCCCACCGCGTCGATTCGATCTGCCTCGGCGCTGCCAGGGGCGCTGCCGCGACGACGCCACCGGAAACTGCCACCACAACATCTACTGTCAGTCTCGAGGAAGGTATTGAAATCAACGCCCCTCCCTGTTCCTCGTGCTAAGAATTCCTGGGTAGTTCTCTTTCCTTCTCCCTCTATCTTCTCTGAATTTGCTAGTACGTCATTGTTGGTAGTCTACATAGTCCGGCAAGGACACTGAACAATTTTTCAAATCATGAAAGATTCCTGCAATTGCCGAATTTGACTGTTGTTCAGTGCGGAGTTCAGAAAGCATCTAAGCACAATAATTATCAACCTGAATCGACCCAGGCAGAATAGGACTAACAGATTTTATACCAGGCAACTGGCCAAAGTTTCTGCAAATTCAGCATTAGGGGTGGTTCTGTTTTTTGCCTTTGGAATCTGCTAACACTTGAGCGTCTCTTGTATCCAGGAATAAAACAAGGTACGACTGTAATAAAGTTCAGACTGCTCAACTCTGCACTTACAGTCGCCAAATAGCACGTTATTTCTCATGTGCCAAGACCTCCAGCAGTGCATAAAACTCTGCTCGCATCTGTTCATGATCCTGACTCAAGAGCACAAACCCAGTCTCCACCCGTACACTGAAAATTGTGTGCCACTCTTTTCAATCTGAAAATTTTCCATGCTTTAATTATATTGGGTAAGCTAAGTAGATAAAGAACTTGAAGCTGAGAATGTACTAGGAACAGGTAGGTCACATATTAAAGTTGACAATTCTTTTGACATTGACCTTGTGTTTGCACATAAAGTAGGTAATTTCAGTACCCAGTTTAGAAAAGGATGTTTATTATTAACTCGACAAACCAAAAGGCAGTCTACAGTCCATAAGATTATATCCAGGAATGTTGGGTGCGCCTCTAAATCAATCAAGATGCTACAAAGTCTGAAACAAATTTGATTGGCCAACATGAAAACAGAGTATATTATCTGCAATAATTTCCTTTCAGTTAAGACTTCTTATGGTTTTATTTGCTTTTTTTATTGGTAGGATGGTTGTGGACATGCTGACCATATGGCTGCACTATGAAGATGGAAATAACAACGCGATGATTCTTAACAGTATGGATTGTTTACGCAACCATGGCATACGAATGAATATTTTACTCAATCTTGTTAGTTTTGTCCATTGCATCATTAGATTACTTCAACTTTAACTATTAATTTTCAGTTTACAGAGAGTCCGATGCAATGAACACGATGAATACTCATCTATGGAACATCACATGCATGAGGGTAATGATATAGTGCTTTCAGGGACAAAAGGTTTTGACTATGCTCTTACTCATGCCAAAAGGATACACAAGACATTGTTAGTTGCTTTTGACTTTTTTAATACCCGCCAACAAAGATGAAGACCATGATAGTGTCAATGGATTAGAATTCCAACAAAAATCATCATCCGGAGGTAATGTATTTTTATACTTTTCCTTCTGATGTATAAAATGTGTAAACTATTTAATGCTCTCGTGTGTATTCTAGATTTAATATATTTATTGGCTATGCATCTATTTCATTCTTTCCAGCGATGCACCCTTAGATCATAGAAACATTGTTGTATCCACCACACTAGAAGATCTAGTGTTTTTCATGATTGTGAAGCATGCATTTGCACTTGCATGCAAATATCCATCTAGAATCAGCTAATTAGACAGAAAATACATTGAAGGGTAAGCATACCTTAGATTCTTGAGTTATTGTAGTCCATGTCATTGATGTTTTCAAGATCGTTCATGTGCCATCTTGCAAAAAGAAAAAATGGCGACCATGGTTAAGTATACCATAGGGGCGCGGATCATGCATTGATTTGCTAATGTACTATATCAGTCTGATTGATGATTGATTAATGAGGAGAGATAAATCGGTATTAACTTAGTTTTGGTAGATTTAATTCTTATTCTACATTATTTGCTTACAGATGTTCTATGCATGTATCATGTGGGTGTAACTCCTATTATTTGTAGATGAGAAATGGTACGCATCAAACGGGTGAAAATTTTGTAAGACTACAGGAGCAAGGAACAACAAATAAGCATTCACGCTCACTTTCCTCGCAGAGAAGCATACTACAATGGAGGTAGAGATCATATTGTATTCCCTTGGAATATTGTCCATGCAAATTAAGTCATCTTTATCGTTAATTCTAATATTGATCCAAATATTGTGTGGTACAGAAGTGTTCATGAAGATCTCAACATATCCGTACAACACAAATGTTGCATATTCTACCTTCTCGAGTAATTTTCCTACATTTGTACTAGTGCGCATCGATGAACCTATTATGGGATATGAGGAGTTAGTAAGAGAAGCAAGTGATCTTGGTGGCACTTTTGATAATGTTTTGTCAAAATTGCTTGGCCTTTAGCTTTGTAAGTTAAATTTCTTTTCTTCCATAGTGTAGGGTAAAATGTGTGTCAATGTCATGACTAAACATGGATTTTTGTTTTGCAGATTAAAAGAAGAATTATTGATTTGCAGTTGAATTCTCCATATAGCAAATGGATCAAGAAGCAAGTAATTTAGGAGGATATCACACAGCAATAATTGCAGTTTAGAATGATGAAATAAATTATGTAATGTTATGGACAAAGATGTTTTTTTTTCTATATTCAAACTGATATTCATGATATGGTGTATAACATCAGTACCATTTCGTATCTTATTTCATTGCTAGTTCATTTGAATTGGTGAATGTGGTCGTCGTGTTTCAGTTTATTTGTTCTATAGTATTGAGCATTAGTTCGGCACAAAGTATATGAAGTAATTTAACACGTTTAAAAAAATAGACACATTAATTAATTGAATTTTTAATAATAAATATAAACCAATTATGCATTGGAATTCTAACAAAATAGTGGTACTTCGTGTGTTACTATAGTTAACTAAATGTGTGACATGACTAGTTGCCGGCCATCAATTATTGTGTTACATGAGATGAATAAAGATGTTACTATTCGTGTTACCAAAGCTACTAAACAGTGTTACTGATTGTGTTCCTATAGTAACTAAAGTATGTTACTAGTGATTTAGGCAGACCAAAAAAACATGTTACTATGTGTGTCACTGTACTTATAAAATCGTGTTACTGACATATTCAGTAACATATATGATGCATGTTACTACAGAAAAATTGTAACACTAATTTTGGCAAAAGGTAACAATTATTATGTGTGACAGTGGACACCTCCTAGTAACACGGACTAACGTAACACTTCGCAAAATGTGTTACTACATGGCTCAGTAACACCATTTTGGACCTGTAGTGACACATATGTGTGTTACCAAAGCTATGATCTGACGTAGGTGTGGAGTTGTTCTACCCTCGCTGTTCGTGTCGAGTTGTACTTGTGATGTACTTAAATTTATGCCTTTACATCATTGCTCTCGAGAAAAAATGCAACGAGAAGGAAGCTTCATGGTGGAGATATCCATTCTACTCAGAAAATTTGCAGCCAATTTTTGGGTATCCCGCCACTCTTTCCCGCGTGTCACTAAATTTTTTTCCGGTCCGCATTGCATTCTAAAGGCCCGATAAATATCTGGCGTAGGCTACCACCATCCTCAAATCGAGCCCTACTTCTCCCGCATCCCTTGTGCCCCAGCCGCCACACCCATCGTCGGCGCCTCATCCAGCGCATGTCGCCTCTCGAGCTCTCACATACCGTCGTTTACCTCTTCTCGATCTATCTCCAACGGATCTCCTCTCCTCCTCACTCCCCGATCCCATCCGCCACCCCAGCCCCTCTCTTCTCCACGGCAGCGAGACGCCATCATAATTTGCCAGCCTGTGGGCGCTAGCTCCGTCGAAGCTGGTGCTCCAGAAGTCAACCGCGCCAGTCTGCCCTCCGCTAGTTTCTTTCTCCAGCAGTCCCACCGCGTCCACTAGCTCCTCACCTGCCCTGCACACCGCGGCAGCGCCGACCAAAGGGCTCGAGCTCCCAGCTATGGCATCCTGGGAGGTGGAGCCCATGTTAGCTGCCGATGACACTGGGTCTGGTGACCCTGAAGCCATGGCGACAGCCTTAAACAAGCAGCCGATAGCTCTTCTCGTACAGGCGCTGCTGTTTCAAATCCTCAGAGCAGGTCAAATCCTATTTATTCAATTTTAAATATGCAAGGAAATATCCATTAGACATTATTTTTTTAGAAAACAATGCTCCTGTTCATCTAATTGTTGTTGAATATCGATCAATATTCGAGTTCAAGTCAGTACGCTAGGAAATGTTCCCCTTTAGTTCTATTTCAAAAGTGTTGTTATGTAACAACTACAGAGTGATGTTCAGAGTAACGTGTAACGATTCCGTGTGTGCTGGGTCGTGGGCCGTATCGGTTGCCAGTGGGCTGTAGCGTGCGTGTGGACCGGGTTATATAACGGTCGGAGCTCGGGTTCCAAGTTATCGATCAATTGAATGAATTGTTACTGTCTCTTCTCCCTTGTCTCTCCCTGATCCCCTTCTCTCTTGCTGCCGTCCGCATCTCACCTTCTCTGTCGTCGGTCCAAACCCTAACCCCGGCGATCATACTGGGGCCAAGGGCATTACACTTGGTATCAGAGCCAACGCTCGCCGCCGCGCTCAAAATCCTCGACGCCATCCAGTAACATCGACCGATTGGTTGAGGAATCCCTCGGGAACCCTCTGTAAATCCGAAATCGGCGTGTGGGTGGAACAGAGTGAGTCGCAACGGCGCCGCTGAAGGCCTCGACCCCGTCGGCGCAAACTCGTTTGGTGATGGAGGGATTAGAGGATCTGAAGAAGGCCCTGCTGGATCGATTCACCAAAATTGAGGAGAAATTCGGAGCTCTAGATAAAGTGGAGGAACATCTAGTGGAAATCGATGGGAAGCTGAGCAAGCATGCGGAGAGCATGGATCAGATGCAGGTCAAGGTCGATCTGTCTATGGAGTCCATTGGGAAGGTGCAGGCCGAGCAGAATCGAGCGGCGAGGTCGCTGAAAGGACCCGAGCCACCTCCCCTCACCATCCCAGCGCGTGACACCTCGAGCATAATGGGGGCCCCACCAGGAGGGAGATCGCTGGGAGTGACGACGACAAATCTGTCTATGCAGCAACAGCCGCAAATTGGGATGCAGATGATGACCACTGCAGCAAACACGACGCAGCCACCTCATCAACAACAGGCAGGGGCACCGAAGGTAACACTGCCACCTGCTACTCCCACTCCAACGTCGGCAGAGAGTTCAATGATGCGTGCAGAGATGGGTGGGACGCGAAGTGAAGCAGGAGGGGAAGATCAGAGGAAGGGCTGGATGCCAAAGATGGATTTCCCAAGGTTCGATGGAATACCTGCAATACATTTTTTCAGTTGTACAACATTGCTGAAGGCTTCAAGGTATCGGCAGCAACAATGTACATGAAGGGAAGTGCAGCACATTGGTACCAGGCATATAAATTGACAAGCCCGTGGCATAATTGGTCGGAGTTCTCAGTAGCAGTGGTAGCTGAATTTGAGGGGAATGCACTGCGCGATAAAACCAGGGAGCTTCTCACACTCAAACAGACAGGAACGGTGGAGGAGTACAAGAGACAGTTTGAAATCTTAGTGTACCAAATCAAGATGTATGATCCGCACTTAGGAGGGATGCTGTTAGTTCAGCAGTTTATTCTGGGATTGAAAGAGGAGTTGCGTGCTGCTGTGGAAGTACAGATGCCGGACACAGTGACTGAAGCTGTAGCATTTGCTGCAGTACAAGAAGGGGTGCTGGAAAGAGCTAAAAGTGGCTATAAAAGTGGCTACAAGAAAAGCAGTACAACAGCTGGGAAGGAGACAGCAATGACCTATACACCACGGCATAACAAATTTGAAAAAGGAGAATTGTGGAAGTCCAGGCAGTTAAAGGACTACAGAAGGGCAAATGGATTATGTTTCAAGTGTGGTGAGAAATTCAATCCAGGGCACCAGTGTGTTATACCACCCATGATCCAAGCAAAGGCAGCACAGGCCACAGAAATTTTATCAGATGAGATACTGGACCAATTGGAAATTTCTTCTGATTACACAGAATGCCATGTTTCTGCTAATGCCCTCTCAGGAGCCACTGACAATGGCACAATCCAGCTCCAGACACTAGTAGGGGGAAAAACAGTGCTGCTACTCATAGATTCAGGTAGTTCACACAGCTTCTTGGATCAGTCAATGGTCCAGCAGTTAAAATTAACCACAACACCTGTAGCCAAGACCAGAGTGAAGGTGGCAAATGGAGAAATGGTCATGTGCACAGAAGCAGTGCCAGAATTCACTTGGTGGGTCCAAGGTCATACTTTCACTCAAGAAATGAAGGTTATCAATCTAGGAGGCTATGATGGAATACTGGGAATGGATTGGCTGAAAAGATGGGGTTTAATGAATTGTGAGTGGAATAAAAAGTGGATCCAGTTCATGGATAAAGGAAAACAAGTCACACTGCAAGGACTGTAACCTAGACAGCAAACAGAATTACAGGCATTATCTGCTGAGAAATTGGAGAAGGCTTTTGTAGCAAATGATGTGTGGATTTTGGCAGAAATATCATGGGATAGTCATACACAAGGACCACAAGTGGCAGAAACAACTAGTCCTGAGTTGCAACAAATTTTAGATCAATTTGAAGAAATTTTTAAAGAGCCAGACTACTTGCCGCCACATAGGGAGTTTGATCATGCCATCCACCTGCAGCCAGGGTCCCAGCCAATGAATGTCAGGCCTTATAGATACTCTCCCTTGCAGAAAGATGAAATAGAAAGGCAAGTGGCTGATATGTTGGAAAAAGAAATTATCACAGCAAGCATGAGTCCATATGCCTCACCTGTGTTGTTAGTCAAGAAAAAAGATGGAAGCTGGAGGTTTTGCATTGATTATCGAAAGCTCAATAACTCTACTGTTAAAAGTAAATTTCCAATGCCAGTGGTGGATGAGTTGCTGGATGAGTTAGCAGGAGCAAAATTTTTCTCTAAGCTAGATCTGAGAGCAGGGTACCACCAAATCAGAATGCTGCCAGAGGATGAGTTTAAAACATCTTTCAAGACTCATCATGGCCAGTACCAATTCAGAGTAATGCCATTTGTCCTTACAAATGCTCCTTCTACATTCCAGTGCATCATGAACTCTATTTTCAGGGCATTTGTTAGGAAGTTTGTGTTAGTCTTTATGGATGATATCCTGGTATACATCAAGGATATGACCACACACATCAGTCACCTACAACAAGTGTTCTCAGTATTACAGCAACACCAGTTTTATGTGAAGAAAAGCAAGTGTTCCTTTGGGCAGTCACAACTGGAATATTTGGGCCACATAATTTCTGACAAAGGGGTTGCAACTGATAAAGAAAAGACACAGTCTATGATGGAATGGCCAACTCCTGCTAATGTCACTGAATTGAGGGGTTTTTTGGGGCTTACAGGATACTACATGAAGTTTGTAAAAGGATATAGGGTTATAGCAAAACCACTGACAAATCTATTGAAGAAGTCTGGTTTTTCCTGGTCTCCTAAGGCACAACAAGCATTTGATGCTTTAAAACATGCTATGAGCACAACACCTGTACTGGCCATGCCTGATTTCAGTAAGCCCTTTTGTGTGGAGACTGATGCATGTCCGTCAGGGATTGGGGCAGTGCTCATGCAAGAAGGGCACCCTATTGCTTACTACAGCAAGGCCCTCAGTATCAACAACAGGAAATTACATTTATGAGAAGGAATTCTTGGCAATCATGATGGCTATTGACAAGTGGAGAGCTTACCTGGCCAGAGGACCATTTGTGATAAAAACTGATCATAAAAGCCTTTGTAATTTGCAGGAGCAGGTATTGTCCTCTGAGTTACAGCAAAAAGCCATGGCTAAGCTGGCTGGACTGACATTTACCTTCCAGTATAAAAAGGGACAGGACAATGTGGTAGTTGATGCATTGTCAAGGGTGGGCCACACATTTAGCATGTATGTTGTATCAGCAGGGCACCCAGTTTGGATTCAGGAAGTGCTCAACTCCTATGTTGTGGATCCCCAAGCACAAAAATTGGTGACAGAGTTGGCTGTAGAGGGAACAAACGCGGAAGGATTTTCCTTGCAACAAGGATTAATCAAGTTCCAGGATAAGGTGTGGATAGGAGGAAATTCTGGACTGCAACACAAGATCATACAAGCCTTTCATGCCAGTGCAATGGGAGGACACTCAGGTATGCAAGCAACTTACAAAAGAATTAAGAAAGTTTTTGCTTGGACTGGTCTGAAAACAGCAGTAGAAGATTTTGTGAAGCAATGTGGTGTGTGTCAGCAAGCAAAGCATGATCATTGCAAGACTCCAGGGTTATTGCAACCACTGAAGATTCCAAAGGGAGCATGGCAGGAGATATCTATGGATTTTATTGAGGGCTTGCCTACATCTGCTGGGTATAGTGTGATTTTAGTGGTGGTGGATAGATTCACAAAATATGCCCATTTCATTCCCCTTAAACATCCTTACTCAGCAGCAACAGTGGCCAAAGCAGTATTCAATACAGTGGTCAAACTACACAGCTTCCCAGTGTCAATTGTCTCAGACAGAGACAAGGTCTTCACCAGTCATTTCTGGAAGGAGTTGTTCAAATTGTTTGACACCAAACTCAACATGAGCACAACTTATCATCCACAGAGTGATGGGCAAACAGAAAGAGTAAACCAGTCTTTGGAGATGTATCTTAGGTGTGCCACACATGATCATCCCAAGAAATGGTATAACTGGCTAGCTATGGCAGAATTTTGGTATAACACTTCGTACCATGCTTCTATTGATTGCTCTCCTTTCCAAGCTTTATACAATCATGAGCCACACTATGGTCTGTTGCCGGATCTAAACACAGTAGCCATCAGGATGTCAAAGATTTCTTACAGGAGAGACAATCTTGCTCAGAGCTGCTGAAATTCCACCTGGAGAGAGCCCAACGGCGTCAGAAACACTATGCAGATCAAAAAAGGGCAGAAAGGGTGTTCCAGGTTGGGGAGAAGGTGTATCTGAAGCTGCAGCCGTACGCGCAAACATCAGTGGTCAATCGACCATGCCCCAAGCTTGCATATAAATTCTATGGTCCTTTTGTTATTGAGGCCAAGATTGGAGAGGTGGCATACAGGTTGCAACTTCCTTCAGCCAGTCAGATCCATCCGGTATTTCATGTCTCGCAACTGAAGCCATTCACACCTGATTACACTCCAGTATCATCGGAATTGCCCACACAAGTTGAGTTAGATGCTGACGAACTAGTGCCAGAGGAAATATTGGACATGCGCCTAAGCAAGAAAGGTAACAAAGCTCAACTTTAGGTGTTGATCAAGTGGTCTTCAATTCCAGCATCGGCAGCGACCTGGGAAGATTACGAGGTGATCAAGTTGCGCTTTCCATCGGCACCAGCTTGGGGACAAGCTTGAACTCAAGGGGGAGGCACTGTAAAAACTACAGAGTGATGTTCAGAGTAACGTGTAACGATTCCGTGTGTGCTGGGCCGTGGGCCGTGTCGGTTGCCAGTGGGCTGTAGCGTGCGTGTGGACCGGGTTATATAACGGTCGGAGCTCGGGTTCCAAGTTATCGATCAATTGAATGAATTGTTATTGTCTCTTCTCGCTTGTCTCTCCCTGATCCCCTTCTCTCTCGCTGCCGTCCGCATCTCACCTTCTCTGCCGTCGGTCCAAACCCTAACCCCGGCGATCATACTGGGGCCAAGGGCATTACATGTTAGTCGCTTGTCGTTCTGATTTATTCATTTGTTGTCTACTGCAATACCGTTATCCAATATAAGTATGTGGTCATTAGCTAGAATTGAATCTTCATGTACTAATATGTCGGAGTGTTGCAGGTGTTTAAACAACTTTTGTAGAAGTTGTGGCAGCAGCAACTACTTGGACGGTGGCACATCCATGTAATAGACTGAGGACTCCAAGCAGAAACCACATTCCTCTCCAGCCTGCAGCAACATCTTGCCTTCTCTCCAGCTGATTCACGCGGCAGCCTGATGTGTTCTAACTTTGTTCCTTGACTACCTTTTACTCTGGATAATTCCAGATCATAATTATTTTCCATGTGATTTCACATCTGTAATTGGTTAATATATTTAGACCAGTGCTATATCACTTCATCTAGTTATCTTAGTGTTGGATTGTTTGGTGGACTTTTCAAACTAAAATCGTTCAGTATGTTTACTACAACATAGATTTATGTACCTCCGAGGTTTTGCAAAACTTGGGCCTGAGCACTCTGGAGTATGGAATCTGGCTGTAGTTGGGATAGTCTTTATGCGATCTTAGAGAGTACTTATAGTCTTTAAGAGATGATAGAGTCTGCTTAAGGTTTAATTTGCCCGTTCGCTGCGTATAGGATTTGCTCATTTACCCTTATCTGCTTCATTAGCTATCATGGATGTACAATTGTACATCCCTTCATTACTTTAAAAGTAAGCTATAAAAGTAGTTTTATATTTCCTTCGCTAGCAAGTCATTTTTTCTCCATAGCCTGTAGTTAGACTTTGTGTGCTCTTGTAAAACAATTCCACCGTTTTTCTGTAGTTATTTGTGTTAGTGTTGCATATTTTCTTACAGTATGGACTCTAATCAATAACTAGATTGAAGAGCTTGTCGCACTCGGTCACCGCTTGAGTTTCTATTAACTTCAAGGCGATACCTTATAATGTTTTACTTGTCTATCTCGTTGAATTTGTGTGTGTTGTCGTGTTGTACTTCATTATGCAATGTCACAATAACAAGTATTGTTGTTTGCAGCCCTCTCCCACCACCTCCTAATCTAGAGATCTCTGATGTGGTTGTTGAGGAAGCTGCAGACCAGGATCTTCAATGGATAAACAAGGAGTAAGTTGTTACCCATGACATTTACATCAAGAGAGATAGGGTATTTTTTATATAGGTATGTCTTGCGCACCTGTTTCTGCAAGTTTTGGTTCCACACACGTACAAACTTATTTGTATCTTATGTATAAATCTTTTTTCGATTTCATGGTCTGCTTGGTGCAAAAGGTTATATCCGCTTCGTGGCAAGTTTCATGTATTGGGATGCCCTTGACTTTATGCTCATTTGCTTCCTTGTGGTTTTGTGGGTTTCTACAATATTCGAATATGCACTGATGATGGAAATGAAGAACAGTGTGCAACATTATGGTGGGATTACTGTCCATGTTTTGCATTAACATATCTGTATATGCAGTGTAGAACCAACATGTTTAGTTAATGTGTGAAACCTGTTTGTGTCTTCATTAAGTGATACCCATATGTGCCCCTAATTCTGTATCCCACTTATTTTACTTCCTTGAGGTTTCGTGGGTTTCTACAATATTCGAATATGCACTAATGATGGAAATGAAGAACAATGTGCAACATTATGGTGGGATTACTGTCCATGTTTTGCATTAACATATCTTTATATGCAGTTTAGAACCAACATGTTTAGTTAATGTGTGAAACATGTTTGTGTCTTCATTAAGTGATACCTATGTGCCCCTAATTCTGTATCCCACTTATTTTACTTCAAGATTGTAACACATGCTATTGTTTCATGTGTAATAAAGCAAAATCTTTACTGGTTTTAGGGAATTTCTATGCTTTGATAGTCAAACATGCCACATACCCATACATTTAGTTTTACGGACCTGAGATGATCATATGTAGGCAAAAGAAATATTTTTATGCTTAAGTGAAATTGAAAGTTGAAAGTACTATGGCCAAATTGCATGTACTTACCTTTCTTAGTGATGTGTCGTCTACTGTGCTAATGTTGAACTTTAAAAAATGACGAATTTCTCTTGAGATCTAGTTACTTTCCTAAACATGATAACATATTACTCTTATTGGCATTTGTCATCTATACCCATAAGCAATTGACCTCATTTTTTGGTCTATGTAACTCAACATTTACTTCCCCTTTTGCAGGTACTTTGGTGTAGCCTCACTTGCAGGGATTGGCAAAGAAATCAAGTCATTTTTGGTTTAGCTAAAAAATTATGATTTTTATCTAGTTATCAAGTTCTCTTTGTTCTTGGCTTCTTGCTGTGACTTGGCCATATACGATTTTGGTTCCAAGTGATTCTACTTGTTGTATGCCTCATTAATGTAAACCTGGTTCTACTTGTGGTTATGTCGTTTAATGTATTTTCTTATCGAAATTTAATATGGTAAGTTCTTTCCATGAGCCTAGAATTTGAATTGGGCTATCAAAAATTCAACAGAAAATATTTAAATCTAGAATTTGAATGTCTATCGAAATAGGTGTGGGTGTGTATAACGAAAATTTAAAAGTGCCACTAACCCTAGGAACCTAAAAAAACATTACCTGTCGTCAACGAAATTCCACGCTGCTATTAGGCTGGCCCAAATGTAGGCATCCATTCACATTAGGACAAACGTAGTTACTAGGCTGGGTACATCCCACGTAGCTGTTGGGCTAGATAAATGTGTTACCAAAGTCGATAGAACTGTGTTACAAGGTATGTTACGTTTGGATGATATGTGTTACAGAACGTGTTACAAGCTATGTTACCGTGCTTAAAAATTATGTTACTATGTGTGTTACTGCCTCATCTAGTAACACATATGATGCATGTTACACCAACAAAACAGTAACACAAATTTTAACATGTTGTAACAACTATTATGTGTGACAGCGTACACCTCTTAGTAACACGGCCTAACGTAACACTATCCAAAATGTGTTACTACATGGATTAGTCACACTCTTTGGGACCTGTAGTAACACAAGTCTGTGTTACCAAAGCTCTGGCATGTTGTAGTGGAAGAGGACTCGCCCGAGACAGAGTGGCGCCCCTTGGCACCGCCGGAACCTGCCGCCCCGCCGGCAAACGCCTTCTTCCTCCCATGTAACTGTCCCATTTGCAACTGGCACTTGCACAGCCGGGAACCTGCCCGAACTGCGGGTCCGAGGAGTGCCACCACCTAGTTTAGGCTTTTATTGACTGTAATTATTATTATCTTAATTAATCTCCCTTTAGTGTGAATGTCTTATCTTTATTTCGACTCAAGTTTGATTGAAACTCCCTAAATTTCAGCTCCGAAGGGGTGTTCCAATTGTATATTTAGTTTGCCTGTGGTAGGCTTCTCATGCTCAAAGTCAACTTTTTTGTCTACCCCTTCCACCGGCGTCGGAAGGGGGTGTCTCAATGGGATATTTTGTTTGGGTGTGTTAGGGTAGGCCATATGTACATGGAGAACTAATATCTACCACTAGTACTGATAAGACATTCGCTCAGGTTCGTCTGAAGGGGGAGTTTCGAGATGTAGTGGAAGAACTCTTCCTTTGTACAAGTTATGTCGGTGAAACCGGTCACACCTATTATTAGGATCTTGGATCTCTCTCCGCCACCAAACACACTTGCATAGACATGATTGGGCCCCATCTAGGTTTTGTAGGGATTCCTATGCTCCGGAGCCCCCGCTTCAGCGAAACTCTGGCATGTTGACCGAGAAGTCAACTTGTTCGTCTACCCTTTCCACCAGCGTCGGAAGGGGGTGTCCTAATGGAATATTTTGTTTGGTCGTGTTAGGGTAGGCTATTAGTAGATGAAAAACTAATATCTACCACATGTTCTCATAGTATTCCCTCGGGTTCGTCCGAAGGGGTAGTTTCAAGCTCTAAGTAGTCCTGGAACCTGCGAGAGAGAATCTGACGCCGGTGAAGCCCTAACACAAAGAGTGAGGGAAACTTGGGCATCCAAGTATGCCAAACCCTAGGTTTGGGTGGGATCCAAACGCTCTGGAACCCGTCTCCGGAAAAACCCTAGGCCCGCTGGAGAAAAAGATGAATCTGTTGATCTTGCCCCTCTACGTGAGCCGGAAGGGGATAGAAAAGTGTAACTGATTGCTCGGTTGTGTTAGGTTAGGCCCAAGGAACACACAAGAAAATGGTAGGGCCCATCTCTTGGCAAGATTCCCCCCGTTCCATCAGATCCGGAAGTTTCGGGCTATGAGTTGTTCTGGAACTCGAGAGAGAGAATTTGACGCCGGTGAAACCCTAACACAAAGAGTGAGGGAATCTTGTGCATCCAAGACCCATGCCACACTCTAACAAAAAATTTATGTGATACCATACGCTTGGGTGGGATTAAGACGCTCCGGAGAAACCCTAGGCACGTTAGAGAAAACGACGGAACTGCCGATTTAGCCCCTCTACGTGAGCCGGATGGGGGTAGCAAAGCGGAACTAATTGTTTAGTTATGTTAGGTTAATTAGGCCCAAGGAACACCCAAGAAAATGGTAGGGCCCACCTCTTGGCAAGATTCCCCCCGTTCCGTCAGATTCGAGAGTTTCGGGGTATGAGTAGTAGCTCCTAGAACCCGCGAGAGAGAATCCGACGTTGGTGAATCCCTAACACAAAGAGTGAGGGAATCTTGGGCATCTAAGAAACATGCCACACTCTAACAGACATGGTATGTGATACCCTAGGCTTGGGTGGGATTAATACGCTCTGTAGATCCTCCCCGGAGAAACCCTAGGCCCGTTGGAGAAAAGGACGGCACTGCCGATCTAGACGCTCTACGTGAGCCGGAAGGGGGTAGCAAAGTGAAACTAATTGCTTGGTTGTGTTAGGTTAGTCCCAAGGAACACCCAAGACAATGTAGGGCCTACCTCTTGGCAACATTCCCCCCGTTCCTTCATATCCGGGAGTTTCGGGATCTGAGTAGTCCTCGAACCCATTAGAGAGAATCTAACGTCGGTGAAGCCCTAACACAAAGAGTGAGGGGATCTTAGGCATCCAAGGCACATGCCACAATCTAGCACACATGGTGTGGAAAACCCTTGGTTTGGGTGGTATTCAGACGCTCCGGAACCCCTCTTCGGAGAAACCCTAGCCCCGTTGGGGAAAAAGACGGAACTGCCGTTCTCGCCCCTCTACGTGAGCCGGAAGGGGGTAGCAAAGTGGAACTAATTGCTCGGTTTTGTTCAGTTAGGCCCAAGGAACACCCAAGACAATGGTGGTGTACACCTCTAGGCAAGATTCCCCCCGTTCTCCGTCAGATCCGGGAGTTCGGGTTATATGAGTAGTCCTGGAACCCACAAGTGAGAATCCGACGCTGGTGAAGCCATAACACAGAGAGTGACTAAATATTGGGAATCCAGGAACCATTCCACAATATAACACACATGTTATGGCATACGCTAGGCTTGGGTGGTATTCAGACGCTCCGGAGCTCCTCTCCGGAGAAACCCTAGGCCCATTGGAAAAAAGGACCGAACTGTCGTTCTGGACCCTCTACGTGAGCCGAAAGGGGTAACAAGGTGTAACTAATTGCTTGTTGTGTTGTTTTATGTCCAAGGAACAACCAAGACAATGGTAGGGGCCACCTCTTGGCAAGATCCCCCCATTCTGACATATCCGGGAGTTTCGGTCCCTGAGTAGTCCTGCAACAACTAGAGAGAATCTGACGCCGGTGAAACCCTAACACAAAGAGTGAGGGAATCTTGTGCATAAAATACCCATTCCAAACTCTAAAAAACATGTTATGTGATACCCTAGGGTTGGGTGGGATTAAGAGCTTCATATCTCCTCTCTGGAGAAACCCTAGGCCCGTTGGAGAAAAGGACGGAACTGCTGACCTGGCCCCTCTACGTGAGACGAAAGGAGGTAGAAAAGCGGAACTAATTTCTTGGTTATGTTATTTTAGGCCCAAGTAACACCCAATACAATGGTAGGGCCCACCTCTAGTCAAGATTCCCCCCGTTCCATCAAATCCAGAAGTTTCGGGCTATGAGTAGCTAGCCCTGGAACCCGCGAGAGAGAATCTAACGCCGGTGAAGCCCCTAACACAAAGAGTGAGGGTATCTTGGGAATCAAAGACCCATGCCACACTCTAACAAACATGTTATGTGATACCCTAGGCTTGTATGGGATTAAGATGCTCTGGAGCTCCTCTCCGAAGAAACCCTAGGCCCGTTGGAGAAAAGGACGGAACTACCAGTCTAGCCCCCTCTACGTGAGCCGAAAGGGGGTAGAAAAGTGGAACCAATTGTTTGGTTTTGTTAGGTTAGTCCCAAGGAACACCCAAGACAATGTAGGTCCCACCTCTTGGCAAGATTCCCCCCGTTCCGTCAGATCCGGAAGTTTTGTTCTTTGAGTAGCCCTAGAACCCGCGAGCGAGAATCCGACGCTGGTGAAGCCATAACACAAAGATTGAGGCAATCTTGGTCATCGAAGACACATGCCACACTATAAGACACATGGTGTGGAATACCCTATGCTTGGGTGGGATTCACACGCTCTGAAGCTCCTCTCCGGAGATACCCTAGGGCCACTAAAGAAAAGGACGGAATTGTCGTTATAGACTCTCTACGTGAGACAGAAAGGGGTAGCAAAGTGGAACTAATTGCTTGGTTGTGTTACGTTAGGCCCAAAATACACCAAATACAATGGTAGGGCCCACATCTTGGAAATATTCCCCCCGTCCAGTCAGATCCGGGAGTTTCGGGCTCTCCGTATCTTGGAACCCATTAGAAATATATGACGTCAGTGAAGCCCTAACACAAAGAGTGAGGGAATCTTGGGAATCGAAGGCTCATGACACACTCTAACACACATGGTATGGAAAACCCTTGGTTTGGGTGGTATTCAAACGCGCTAGAACCCCTCTCTGGAGAAACCCTAGGCCCGCTGGAGAAAAGGACAGAACTGTCATTCTGGCCCCTCTACGTGAGCCGGAAGGGGGGTAGTAAAGTGGAACTTATTACTTGTTTGTGTTAGGTTAGGACCAAGAAACACCCAAGAAGATGGTAGGGCCCACCTATTGGCAACATCCCCCCTGTTCTCCGTCAGATCCGGGAGTTTCGGGCGAGGAGTAGTCTTGGAACCCACGAGCTAGAATCCTACGCCCGTGAAGCCATAACACAGAGAGTGAGAGAATATTGGGGACCCAAGACCCCTACCACACTCTAACACACATGGTATGGAATACCCTAGGATTGGGTGGGATTCAGACGCTCCGGAGCTCCTCTCCGGAGAAACCCTAGGCCCGCTGGAAAAAGGACGGAAGTGTCGTTCTGGACCCTCTACGTGAGCCGGAAGGGGGTAGAAAAAGTGTAACTAATTGCTTGGTTCTGTTGGGTTAGGCCCAAGGGAACAACCAATACAATTGTAGGGCAGACCTCTTGGCAAGATCCCCCTGTTCCGTCAGATCCATGAGTTTTGGTCCCTGAGTAGTCATGCAACAACTAGAGAGAATCCCACGCCGGTGAAGCCCTAACACAAAGAGTGAGGAAATATTGGGAATCCAGGACCCATGCATGCAACAGTCTAACACATATGGTATGGCATATCTGAGTGGTATTCAGACGCTCTGGAGCTCCTTTCCGGAGAAACCCTAGGCCCGCTGGAAAAAAGGACGGAACTGCCATTCTGGACCCTCTACGTGAGCCGGAAGGGGGTAGAAAAGTGTAAATAATTGCTTGGTTGTGTTGGTTTAGTACCAAGGAACAACCAAGACAATGGTAGGGCCCACCTCTTGAAAAGACCACCCCTTTCCGTCAGATCCGGGAGTTTCGGTCCCTGAGTAGTCATGCAACAACTAGAGAGATCAAATCTCACGCCGGTGAAGCTCTAGCACAAAGAGTGAGGTAATATTGTGCATCCAAGACCCATTCCACACTCTAACAAATATTTTATGTGATATCCTAGGCTTGGGTGGTATTAAGACGCTCTCGAGCTCCTCTCCGGAGATACCCTAGGCCCGTTGGAGAAAAGGACGGAACTGCTGATCTGGCCCCTCTACGTGAGCCGGAAGGGGGTAGCGAAGTGGAACTAATTCCTTGACTGTGTTAAGTTAGGCCAAAGGAACACCCAATACAATGTAGGTCCCACCTCTTGTAAAGATTCCCCCGGTTCCGTCTGATGCGGGAGTTTCGGGCTCTAAGTAGCCCTGGAACCCGCGAGAGAGAATCCGACGCCGGTGAAGACATAACACAAAGATTGAAGGAATCTTGTTCATCGAAGACACATGCCACAATATAATACACATTAATGGTATGGAATACCGTAGGCTTGGGTGGGATTCAAACGCTCTGAAGATCCTCTCCGGAGATACCCTAGGCCCGCTAAAGAAAAGGACGGAATTATCGTCCTGGCCCCTCTACGTGAGCCGAAAAGGGATAGAAAAGTGGAACTAATTTCTTGGTTGTGTGAGGTTAGGCCCAAAGAACACCCAAGATAATCGTAGGGCCCACGTCTTGGAAAGATCCCCCTACATCCGGGAGTTTCAGGCTTTGAGTATATCCTGGAACCCGCAAGAGAGAATTTGACGCCGGTGAAGCAATAACACTGAGATTGAGTAAATCTTGGGAATCCAAGACCCATGTCACACTCTAACACACATGGTATGGCATACCCTAGTCCTGGGTGGGATTCGGACGCTCCAAAGCTCCTCTCTGGAGAAACCCTAGGCCCGTTGGAGAAAAAAGGACGGAACTGTTGTTATGGACCCTCTACGTGAGCCGGAAGGGGGTAGCAAAGTGGAACTAATTTCTTCATTGTGTTAGGTTAGGCCCAAGGAACACCCAAGACAATGGTAGGGCCCACCTATTGGAAATATCCCCCCGTTCTCCGTCAGATCCAGGCTATGAGTAGTCCTGGAACCCACGAGACAAAATCGGACGTTGGTGAGCCATAACACAAACAATGAGGGAATATTGGGCATCCAAGACCAATGCCACACTATAGCACACATGGTATGGCATACCCTAGGCTTGGGTGGGATTAATACGCTCCAGAGCTCCTCTCCGGAGAAACCTAGGCCCGTTGGAGAAAAAAGGACGAAATTGTTGTTCCGGAGTCTACGTGAGCCGGAAGGGGGTAGCAAAGTGGAACTAATTGCTCGGTTGCGTTAAGTTAGGACCAAGGAAAAACCAAGACAATGGTAGGGCCCACCTCTTGGAAATATTTCCTCCATTCCGTCAGATCCGAGAGTTTCGGGTTGTTTGTAGTCGTCGAACCCACGAGAGAGAATCTAACGCCGGTGAAGCCATAACACAGAGATTGAGGCAATATTGGGAATCCAAGACCCATGTCACACTCTAACACACATGGTATGACATACCCTAAGCTTGGGTGGGATTAGTACTCTCTAGAGCTCCTCTCCGGAGAAACCCTAGGCCCGTGTTGGAGAAAAAAAAAGGACGGAACTGCTGTTCTGGACCCTCTACGTGAGCCGGAAAGGGGTAGCAAAGTGGAACTAATTGCTTGGTTGTGTTAGGTTAGGCCCAAGGAACACCCAATACAATGGTAGGGCCCACCTATTGGCAAGATTCCCCCTGTTCTCTGTCAGATCCGGGAGTTTCGGGCTATGAGTACTCCTGGAACCCACGAGAGAAAATCTGACGCCGGTGAAGCCATAACACAGAGAGTGAGGGAATACTGGGAATCTAAGACCCATGCAAGACTCTAACACACATGTTATG
The DNA here is from genome assembly GCA_028641055.1 of Alopecurus myosuroides. Taxonomy (NCBI): domain Eukaryota; kingdom Viridiplantae; phylum Streptophyta; class Magnoliopsida; order Poales; family Poaceae; genus Alopecurus; species Alopecurus myosuroides. Next base: position 109,298,383 of record CM054058.1, on the reverse strand, counting down.
GCATAACATATGGGTTGGTTGGGATTCAGACGCTCCAGAGCTCCTCTTCGGAGAAACCCTAGGCCCATTGGAGAAAAAAGGACGGAAATGTTGTTCTGGACCCTCTACGTATGTGAGCCGGAAGGGGGTAGCAAAATGGAACTATTTTCTCGGTTGCGTTAGGTTAGGCCCAAGGAACAACCAAGACAATGGTAGGGCCTACCTCTTGGCAAGATCCCCCCGTTTCGTCGGATCTCGGAGTTTCGTTCATGCAAGAACTAGAGAGGATCTCACGCCGGTGAAGCCCTAACACAAAGAGTGAGGGAATATTGTACATCCAAGACCCATTACACCCTCTAACAAACATTTTATGTTATACCCTAGGCTTGGGTGGGATTAAGACGCTTTGGACCTCCTCTCCGGAGAAACGCTAGCCCCCTGGAGAGAAGGACATAACTGCCTATCTGGCCCCTCTATGTGAGCCGGAAGGGGTAGCAAAGTGGAACTAGTTTCTTGGTTATGTTAGTTTATGCCCAAGGGAACACCCAAGACTATGGTAGGGCCCACCTCTTGGAAATATTCTCCCATGTTCCGTCAGATCCGGGAGTTTCGACCTCTGAGTAGCCTTGGAACCGGCGAGAGAGAATCCGACACCGGTGAAGCCCTAACACAAAGAGTGAGTGAATCTTGGGCATCCAAGACCCATGCCACTCTCTAAAAACATTCTATGTGATACCCTAGGCCTGGATGTGATTAATACGCACTCGAGCTCCTCTCCGGAGAAACCCTAGCCCCCGGAAGAAAAAGGACGAAACTGCCGATCTGGCCCCTCTCTACGTGAGCCGGAAGGGGGTAGAAAAGCGGAACTAATTGTTTGGTTCTGTTAGGTTAGACCCAAGGTACACCAAAGACTATGGTAGGGCCCACCTCTTGGAAAGTTCCCCCCGTTCCATCAGATCTGGGAGTTTCTGGCTCTGAGTAGCCCTGGAACCGGCGAGAGAGAATCCGACGCCAGTGAAGCCCTAACACAAAGAGTGAGGGAATCTTGGGCATCCAAGACTCATTCCACGCTCCAACAAACATGTTATGTGATACCCTAGGCTTGGGTGGGATTAAGACGCACGGGAGATCCTCTTTGGAGAAACCCTAGGCCCGTTGGAGAAAAGGACGAAATTGTTGATTTGGCCCCTCTAGGTAAGCCGGAAGGGGGTAGCAAAGTGGAACTAATTGCTTGAATGTGTTATTTTAGGCCCAAGGAACACCCGATACAATTTAGGAGCCACCTCTTGTCAATATTCCCCCCGTTCCTTCAGATCCGGGAGTTTTGGGCTCTGAGTATATATAGCCCTGGAACCCGCGAGAGACAATCCGACGCCAGTGAAGTCAAAACACAAAGATTGAGTCAATCTTGGTCATCGAAGACACATGCCACACTATAAGACACATGGTACGGCATACCCTAGGCTTGGGTGGGATTCATACGCCCCGAAGCTCCTCTCCGGAGAAACCCTAGGCCCGTTGGAGAAAAAAGGACGAAACTGCTGTTCTGGACCCTCTACGGGAGCCGGAAGGGGGTAGCGAAGTGGAACTAATTTCTTGGTTGTGTTAGGTTAGGCCCAAGTAACAACCAAGAAAATAGTAGGGCCCACCTATTGGAAAGATTCCGTCCGTTCCGTCAGATCCGGGAGTTTCGGGCTGTGAGTAGTCCTTGAACCCACGAGAGAGAATCCGACGCCGGTGAAGCCATAACACAAAGAGTGAGGGAATATTGGGCATCCAGGACCCATGCCACACTCTAACACACATGGTATGGAATACCCTAGGTTTGTGTGGGATTAAGATGCTCTTGAGCTCCTCTCCGGAGAAACCCTAGGCCCGTTAAAAAAAGGACGGAACTGCCATTCTTGACCCTCTACGTGAGCTGGAAGGGGGTAGAAAAGTGTAAATAATATCTTGGTTGTGTTTTGTTAGGCCCAAGGAACACCTAAGCCAATGTTAGGGCCCACCTCTTTGCAAGATCCCCCCCCCCCCCCCCCCCCCGTTCTCCGTCAGGTCTGGGAGTTTAGGTCCGTGAGTAGTCCGTCAACAACTAGAGAGAATCTGACGCCGGTGAATCCCTAAAACTAAGAGTGAGGGAATCTTGGGCTTCCAAGACTCATGCCACACACTCGAACAAATATGTTACGTGATACCCTAGGATTGGGTGGGATTAAGACGCTCTGGAGCTCCTCTCCGGAGAAACACTCGGCCCGTTGGAGAAAAGGACGGAACTGTCGATCTGGCCCCTCTACGTGAGCCGGAAAGGGGTAGCAAAGTGGAACTAATTGGTTGGTTGTGTTAGGTTAGGAACAAGGGACACCCAAGACAACTTTGGGTCCCACCTCTTGGCAAGATTCCACAGTTCCGTCAGATCCAGGAGTTTCGGGCTCTGAGTAGCCTTGGAACCCGCGAGAGAGAATCCGACGCCGGTGAAGCCATAACACTGAGAGTGAGGTAATATTGGGCATCCAAGGACCATTCCACACTCCAACACACATTATATGGCATACCCCAAGTTTGGGTGGGATTCACATGCTCCGTACCCTCTCTCCGGAGAAACCCTAGGCCCGCTGGAGAAAAGGACGAAACTGTCGTTTTGGACCCTCTACATGAGCCAGAAAGGTGGCAGCAAAGTGGAACTAATTGCTCGGTTGTGTTCTATTAGGCCCAAGGAACACCCAAGGCAATGGTAGGGCCCACATATTGCAAATTCATGGTTAACCTATGCACCAACCTTTTTTATCTCTGATGGTACTAATCTACTTTGTCACTGCATGTTCATGTTCTGCTTCTTATTGCCGTAAATATAAATAGTCGTAATTAAATAATTCTGAAAAAAATGCTTCGAAATGCAAGTATTGAATAGATATCTGAATGAGCAAAAAAGTGATCAAAGATATGCATTGCGCTGATTGGTTTGGGTGCATCCATGACACCGATTTTTCTCTCCCGTTGCAACGCATGGGCATATTTCTAGTCTCAGTAGAAAGAAAAAGAAAGTTTTATTGTGTTAACAATGTATGTTTTAAGATAGAATCTATCGAAAAGAATAATAGAAACAGGATTAAAAAAAGCAGGAATAATTTTTTTTTAAAGACCGGAAAAAAGTAAGTAGAATTATATTATAGTAGGACAGAGGGCTAGTGATCTATCCCAAAGAGTTCTGTACAATATTAATTAGAACTTGCAATCAAAAATATATTTAACCCTAGAAATATTTATCCAAGAGCTATTTTGCACCATATTTATGTTTTTCTTCAACGCTGTATCCCTCATAATAATCTACCAACACTGGTGCAATTACCATCCACATGGCAAAGACTCTTTTTTTTTAGACAAAGGCTTTTGAGAAGCTGGGTTACTTGCACGGTGTTGGCTGAATTGCAAACCTGACACGCTGTAGCGATTCAGGTTATTGTCGGTTTTGTCAGGTACTCCCTCCGTTTCATATTAGATGACTTTAGAATGAATGTATCTAGCACTAAAATATGTCTAGATACATCCATTTCAATGTCATCTAATATGGAACGGAGGGAGTATCTTGTTAGCCAAATACGTGGTCAGCTCGTTGAGCCCCGCTCTCGAGCTGACCAGGTGGTAGTAGACTGCAATGTGTTGCATCGTGAGATGTCACAGTATCACGTCAGTTTCGGGTGATGGTGGGATGGCACGATCTAGTACTCGCATACGCCCTCTTTCATAGAATCTCTAGTTTAACAAGAAAAGTTGCAGTTTGCATGCAGCGTAAAACAATTATATATGTCCAATTGTGTGCATATGTTGAGCTCCAAGTGAGACAAAAGGTTTCGTTCTTGAGGTTCACCGCTCGCCATGGCCGGAAGCAAGGATGGAGCTGCCGTGAACGCGGTCACCGCGGTGGACACGCAGCAAAGCTGAAGACGTAGCAGGGTGGCACAGGGGGTCGTCGGGTAGGTCGGTACCGGCGGCCAAATCATCTACTAACGCTGATCGTCCACCAATTACATATAGTGAGCCGGTGAGCGTTGGTCAAGGTCTCTGGCACGCCATGTCCAGCATGGGCGTGCAGGGAGATGGCGAGGACATGGCGGCGCTCTCCCCGCAGAGAGATGGTGCCAGTGCTGAAAGGGAACGACGCAGGAGGCCCGGGAGGGAGGCTGTAAAGATCATGCGTATGAGGAGGGTGAACCGTGTCCAATGACAAACGCGTCCGAACAGCAGTTGTGACATTGAAGACCATTTTCGCTCACTTCTCCAGCTGAATATCTGCATCCAATCTTAGCCTAAAGGAAAATGATCAGGCCGTTGGGACAGGGACAAGTGGCGCTGCAACGGAGTTTACACGCAGCACGGGATGAGAGGCCGTGGAGCGCCGCGGCCTTATCCGCACCACACCACAGACCGCGCGCGCCCTTTCACGTCGCGCCACGCCGACCGCGTCATGGGCCACCAATGGCCACCACCGCCGCGGCTCTCTCCTGCCCCTGCTCCTGCTCCCCTTCTCCCTCACCTTCCTCCACGCTCCTCCGGCGAACCGCCTCCGCCTTCCACCGCTCACCCGATGCCCGCGCTCGCCGCCTCCGCCTCGCCCCCCTGCACGGTACGTACGTAGCCCGACACGGCACGGCGCGCGCGTAATCATCTACTTGCTCTCCCTTCTGATGATGTGTATGTGCAGTCGTAGATGACTCCAAGGGGGTGGAGACGGCGGTCTCCGCCGGCGCCGGGGACGAGAGGTCGGAGACGGACAAGCTGGTCGACGGGCTGGACTTCGGGGAGCTCTGCAACGACTTCGAGTGCATAAGCAGCCCCTACGTGGAGTCCACGGCGAGGCAGATCGCAAGGGACATCCTCGAGATCCGCGAGGACAACCGCGCCCTCGCCTGCTACGCGGTCGCCGTCAAATATAAGGTGCATCTTGCCTCATCAATCACGAACAGTAGCCTGTCCATAAGTTTGCAACATAGCGAACTAGAACAGTGACATTCCGATACTTATCCTAGGCTCAAGCTTGACCACCATGGAATGATGGAAATCATGTTATCTTAGCCCCAGTTTTCAGTCATTCACTACATGAGCTACTTGCAAGGTTCAAGTTACATACAAGTGCATCACATCATCAGAGTGACACCATTGCGTTGGTTTCTTCTTTCAGGATCCCCTGAGGACATTTGTTGGGCGCGAGAAGTACAAGAGACCATTGTGGATCAACGAGGCTCTGGAAAACCCTACGGTGGTAAGGATTGATTGAACCTCACGCAGTTTGTTGGACACACCTGAATTTCATCAAGTCACACATTTTTTTTTCTTCGCAAAGGAGGATGCATGGCCCCCAGCCTAGATAAATCACAATCTACACGATTTAAACCAAAATCTACACCGTTATCATTATGGTACCTGTTTCGAGTATAGTGCTAGCTATCTAATCAACACTCTCGTTACTGCGTCAGACAGTCCAGGAAATGTCAATGCAATCCACAAACGCCCTAACCATCAAATGGACGCTAAGAGGGAAACCCAAGAACCCCTTCTTCTCGGCGGTCGGAGGGGAGCTGGTCGTCCGCGTCGACTCGCAGTTCGTCCTGAACCAGATCAGCGGCCAGGTGCTCGAGCACGTCGAGTCATGGGACCTCTCCGGCTCGTCCGCCCCCGCCCAGGCCTACTTCTGGCTGTCCAGAAGGGTTTACTCCACCATCGAGGCCAGCAAGGACACGATCGAATCTGCCAAGGGCGTGGCATCTCGGCTGTCGGGGAAGGAAGACGAGAATATGGAGGTTTACCCTGACCCCTCGGGCGATCCCAACAAGGTACATGAATCATTCATAAACCGTATGCATGGTCCTTCCACCACTTTGGTTAATAGTAGTTGCTGACATGATTTTTCCCTTTCATGGTGCAGTTCTTTACAAGGCCGGATGATCCGAACCAAGACCTGTATCAGATCGGGCTCTTCCTGGCCTTCATCTACTTCGTCGTGCAGTTCCTGAAATTGACTATATGAACCCACCGTGCCTACTAGCTGTTGAATATATTAGCAATTTAGCACATGATTTAATTCGAAATAGCAGCAGATAAATTGTGACAGTAGCAAATACAGTAATCATGCAAACGTCTAGATCTAGCACAGTAGACAGATTGATACAATCTATTGCAAGTACTAGACATACGAATTCCAGTAACATCTCATACATATGAAAGAGAGATACGTACGATGGAGCGGTAGCGGCACCGCCGTTGTTGTTGTCCCCGGTGTCGGCCATGTCGTTGATGAAGAGGTTGCCGAGGTCGGGGAAGAAGTCGTCGTCGGGGAAGTAGTCGCCGTCAGCAGTCGCGCGAGTGCGCTCCCCAAAAACCTGATCGCCCCTCTCCCGTACAGGATCACAAGAGGCGGGGTTCCGGAGGCCTGCTGTCCCTTCTCGCGGTGCACGCCGGAAGGAGGGATGGAGAAGACTTGATTGGCGGCGCAGTGCTTTGGAACGGTGGTGCGAAACCATATGACGAAGTGGCGGCTAGGGTTTACCGTATGCGCGTATTTATATGCGGGCTGGGAGAGACGTGGGCGTAACCCCACGTCTGAGTCGGTTCGACTCCACGATCCAGAAAGGAAACGGAAACGGTTTTGGAATTAACGCGTCCGTCAATTACCAAATTAAATGACTCATTAAATTTTCCCAATCGACAAAATAAACGCTCTCGGCTCGGCTCATTCCCGCAACCCGCGGCGCGTCGTGACGTGTCGTGACGAGGCGAGGCGTGGCGAGGCGTGGCGAGGCGGGCGGCGGAGGAGGAGGAGCGCGCGTGTGGCACACCTCTCCTCTTGCCTTACCTACTCATACATGAGCTAGAATGGCTCACCTTATAAGGTGCTCCCACTCTCTCCAAACTAGCAATGTGGGACTAAACTTTAGTCCCACTCACTCCACTTATTATTCATGAATGGGCCATGACAATTTCAGGATTTTAGTGGGCTTAGTGGGCTAGACATGTGAGCCCATATACATAGCCCATACAAAATTCCAACAATCCCCCACAAAGTGTCATTAGCACATTTCATAAACTCTGTTCCAAAACATTGTTTATATACCGGTGTTAGTGGAGACTGTTAAGTTGAACTTCCACTTAGAACATCATGCTACACTAGTTCACAACTTGAATAGTGGACTATGCCTTGAACTACAAGTTTGCTGTGATACCAGTTTTACACAACGTCTGAACCGATACTAGGCTGCCGCAAGGCTTCCCCGCGGTTTGGAGCGTATGCGTCATACTCCGAAGGCCTTTCATGAGTTTATTAGAGAGCACCCGATTCTCATAGACTGCGACGTTTAACAGTCAGACTCATATAGGTGAGTTCCTCAGGAGATGTTCTGTAGGACACATCTCTGCTTATATAAATAAGCCACTTGGAACACATTAAGACAAATGTCAACCTACCGTACAGATCAGGAGAGTATTGCATCTTTTATGGAGTGGAATAAAATATAAGGATACTCTCCTCTCAGCCGACCAACAGCTTGTCTCCCACTTCTAATTCACGGGATCTCCGATCACATAGAGTGGGTTACCACTGTGGGCAACTCATAACGTGGGTCTCAAACCCATCTCCCTCGATGCATTCTCTATCACATTCCGTGATAAACCCTTTGTGAAGGGATCTGCCAAGTTCATAGACGTTTGGATATAATCCAACGTAATAACTCCGGAGTTCTTCAATTTCCTGACAGATTTTAATCTCCTCTTCACATGTCTTGATGACTTTGCATTATCCTTAGAACTGTTCACTTTGACGATCACAGTTTGATTATCACAGTTCATTAGGATTGCGGGTATTGGTTTTTCAACCATAGGTAAGTCCATCAAGAGCTCACGAAGCCACTCTGCCTCAACAGTGGCTGTGTCTAATGCTGCGAGTTCTGCTTCCATAGTTGACCTCGTTAAGATGGTCTGCTTGCAAGACTTCCAGGAAACAGCGCCACCACCAAGTGTAAAAACATAACCACTAGTGGCCTTAAGCTCATCAGCATCAGATATCCAATTAGAATCACTATATCCTTCCAGAACCCTCGGGTTTCCGGTATAGTGAATTCCATAGCTCGCAGTGCCTTTTAAATAGCGCATAACTCTCTCAAGCGCACGCCAATGATCATCTCCCGGATTGGAAACAAACCGGCTCAATTTGCTCACAGCAAAAGAGATGTCAGGCCTCGTGGCACTCGCCAAATACATAAGCGAGCCTATAATCTGAGAATATCTCAGTTGATCTCTAGTAATCCGTTGATTCTTTCGAAGCAACAAACTAGCATCATATGGAGTTGAAGAAGGCTTGCAGTCACTATACCCAAAGCGACTCAAGACCTTTTCCACATAGTGAGATTGAAGCAGTGTGATCCCACCATTAACATCTCTCAACAGCTTGATGTTCAAGATAACATCAGCTACTCCTAGATCCTTCATCTCAAAACAGCGAGATAAGAAATCCTTAACTTCCTTGATTAAATCAAGATTGGTTCCAAAGATCAATATGTCATCAACGTATAGACATAGAATAACTCCCTCGCCCCCACCATGGCGATAGTACACACACTTATCAGCTTCGTTTACAACAAAGCCTTCAGCAGTCAAAGTCCTTTCAAACTTCTCGTGCCATTGCTTAGGTGCTTGCTTGAGGCCGTATAATGACTTCAACAACTTACACACCTTGCCTTCCTGACCGGGTACTACGAAACCATCTGGCTGATCCATGTAAATTTCCTCGTCCAACTCTCCATTAAGGAAAGCCGTCTTAACGTCCATTTGATGAACGAGAAGACCGTGCGAGGCAGCTAGTGATAGTAGCACACGAATAGTGGTCAGTCTAGCCACAGGTGAGTAAGTATCAAAGAAGTCTTCACCTTCTTTCTGGGTATAACCCTTGGCCACAAGCCTTGCCTTGTACTTTTCAATTGTACCATCAGGCCTAAGCTTTTTCTTGAACACCCACTTACATCCTACAGGTTTACACCCATAAGGACGATCAGTGATTTCCCAAGTTCCGTTAGCCAAGATGGAATCCATCTCGCAACGGACAGCCTCCTTCCAGTAGTTAGCATCAAGAGATGCATAAGCTTCTGAAATAGTCCTGGGTGTGTCATCCACGAGATACACAATGAAATCATTACCAAAGGACTTTGCAGTCCTCTGTCTCTTGCTCCTTACAGGAACTTCATTGTCATCCTCCTCGGGATTCTCAACGTGTTCTATCGGAATGGTGGATTCAGGAATCTCAGCTAATTCCTGACTAGATGAAACAGGTTTCTCCTGATTTGATGAGCTAGACATATCCTTCATAGGAAATATGTTCTCAAAGAAAGTCGCATCATTCGACTCCATAATCGTACCAACATGCATGTCGGATACCTCAGATTTTACTACCAAGAATCTATAACCAATGCTATTAAAAGCATAGCCCAGAAGAACACAATCTACGGTTTTTGGTCCAAGCTTGCGCTTCTTGGGAATTGGTATATTGACTTTCGCCAAACAACCCCAAGTACGTAGGTAGGAGAGTTTTAACCTTTTCCTTTCCCATTCCTCAAATGGAGTAATGGTTTTATTCTTTGTGGGAACTCGGTTTAGGACATGACATGCAGTCATTAGCGCCTCCCCCCACCATGCCTTGGAGAGACCTGAAGTGTCTAACATGGCGTTAACCAAATCAGACAACGTTCGGTTCTTTCTTTCAGCCACCCCATTTGACTGAGGTGAGTAGGGAGGCGTCCTCTCATGAATAATACCGTGTTCAGCACAAAAAGAATTAAACTCGTTGGAAAAATACTCTCCACCACGATCAGACCTAAGCCGTTTAATTTTACGATCAAGTTGGTTCTCTGCTTCGGCCTTATAGTTCTTGAAATAAGTTAAAGCTTCATCTTTAGATTTCAGAAGATACACATAACAATATCTAGTGGAGTCATCAATAAGTGTCATGAAGTATTTCTTTCCACCTTTGGTCAATACGCCATTCATCTCACAAAGATCAGAATGTATAAGTTCTAGTGGTGCCAAGTCTCTCGCCTCCGCGGTCTTGTGAGACTTGCGAGGTTGTTTAGCTTGAACACACACTTGACATTTGGAACCTTTAATAGTACTGAATTTCGGAATTAAACTCATATTTGCTAACCGCGTCATGCAACCAAAATTAATATGACAGAGTCGCGAATGCCAAACATCACAATCATTATCGTGGCAAACATTATTAATAACTTTGGTGCAAATATCTGACAAGGATAAGCGGAACAAGCCTCCGCACTCATAGCCTTTACCAATAAATTGTCCATACTTGGAAATTACAACTTTATTAGACTCGAAAACCAACTTAAAACCATCTCGACATAAACGTGAGCCGCTGACGAGATTTTTATTGATGGAGGGCACATGATGAACGTTCTTCAGCCGCACGATCTTCCCCGAAGTAAACTTCAGATCGACCGTACCAACACCACGAACAGTAGCATGTGACCCGTTCCCCATCAGCACGGGGGAAGTCCCTGTGACCTGATAAGAAGAGAACATAGAAGCATCAGCACAAACATGTACATTGGCACCTGTGTCAATTAACCATTCAGGTGAATGACAAACTGAAAGAATAGTGGGAACTATACCGTACCCAGAGTCCTTCATCTCAGTGTCAGCCATGACAACATTGGCGGTCTTGCCGCTGTTCTCCTGCTGCTGCAGCTCGTAACGCTTAGGGCACTTTGGAGCCCAGTGGGTCAGTTCACCGCAGACGTGACATGATCCCTTTCTCTTCTTGAAGTTGGTAGAGTGCGACGGCTTAAACTTGCCATCGGGCTTGCCTTTACCCTCGGATTTCTTCTTGATATATTTAGGCTTGTTGGGCGGGTAATGTTTCTTCTGTACCACATGAGCAGAAGAACCTACCTCAGCAACCCGAGCACGTGTATCCTTTGCTCTCGCCTTCTCTTCCACATCAAGAGATCCGATGAGGTCCATTACGGAAAACTCCTGTCTCTTGTGTTTTAGAGAAGTAGCAAAGGTGCTCCATGAAGATGGAAGCTTGGCAATAATGCCTCCGGCCACAAACTTGTCCGGTAACATACACTTAAAGTGCTCAAGTTCTTTAGCGAGTGACTGTATCTCGTGAGCCTGTTGAACAACAGAGCGCTCATCAGTCATCCTGTAGTCATAGAATTGCTCCATGACATACAGCTCGCTGCCAGCATCCGAGGCCCCAAATTTGGCCTCGAGTGCAGCCCACATATCCTTGCCGTTATCAAACGACATATACGGATCCACGATGGAATCATCGATAATACCGAGGAGGGCACTTTTAAACATAGTGTCCATATCCTCAAAGGCCTCCAGCTGTGCTGGATTGAGATCGCCCTCAGGCTTGCCCTTGGTGGCCGCATAGCAGCGCAAGGTTTGAAACCATAGCACTGCTCTCGTGCGCCACCTCTTAAAGTCCACGCCCTTGAAAGGGACTGGCCTTGTCGCCGCAATGACAGACGGCGCAGGTGCAAGAAATTGCCTATAATCAGGTTTTTGGATTGTTGAATATATTAGCAATTTAGCACATGATTTAATTCGAAATAGCAGCAGATAAATTGTGACAGTAGCAAATACAGTAATCATGCAAACGTCTAGATCTAGCACAGTAGACAGATTGATACAATCTATTGCAAGTACTAGACATACGAATTCCAGTAACATCTCATACATATGAAAGAGAGATACGTACGATGGAGCGGTAGCGGCACCGCCGTTGTTGTTGTCCCCGGTGTCGGCCATGTCGTTGATGAAGAGGTTGCCGAGGTCGGGGAAGAAGTCGTCGTCGGGGAAGTAGTCGCCGTCAGCAGTCGCGCGAGTGCGCTCCCCAAAAACCTGATCGCCCCTCTCCCGTACAGGATCACAAGAGGCGGGGTTCCGGAGGCCTGCTGTCCCTTCTCGCGGTGCACGCCGGAAGGAGGGATGGAGAAGACTTGATTGGCGGCGCAGTGCTTTGGAACGGTGGTGCGAAACCATATGACGAAGTGGCGGCTAGGGTTTACCGTATGCGCGTATTTATATGCGGGCTGGGAGAGACGTGGGCGTAACCCCACGTCTGAGTCGGTTCGACTCCACGATCCAGAAAGGAAACGGAAACGGTTTTGGAATTAACGCGTCCGTCAATTACCAAATTAAATGACTCATTAAATTTTCCCAATCGACAAAATAAACGCTCTCGGCTCGGCTCATTCCCGCAACCCGCGGCGCGTCGTGACGTGTCGTGACGAGGCGAGGCGGGCGGCGGAGGAGGAGGAGCGCGCGTGTGGCACACCTCTCCTCTTGCCTTACCTACTCATACATGAGCTAGAATGGCTCACCTTATAAGGTGCTCCCACTCTCTCCAAACTAGCAATGTGGGACTAAACTTTAGTCCCACTCACTCCACTTATTATTCATGAATGGGCCATGACAATTTCAGGATTTTAGTGGGCTTAGTGGGCTAGACATGTGAGCCCATATACATAGCCCATACAAAATTCCAACACTAGCTCCAACTCAAATCTGAAACCCTTGTCCCGATGATTTCTCCAAAACGAGATTGTGTGTATATAATAAACCCATATAGTATACATATCTAACGAAAATCATATCATGGGCATCCCCACCGCGCACACGATTCAGCATCATATATGAAGGAAATCCATGAGTTTTGAGAGTAATCAGTTGATGGCCAGTATGTGCATATATGTTTATCATCGATCACTTTTGTGTTGTTCACTGTTCAGTTATGATGAATAGCATTCGATCTTGTGCGAGAGAAACATATCGGCATGACAGAGGCGGGTCTAGCATCCCTCTAGACCGGGTAGCTGCCCGAGCTTGCCGACGCCACCCCTTCTTGCGTTGTGCAACTTTCTATATTGATTATGTTTGAAAAACTCACATAAACTCACATTTTAGACATGTTTGCCCAAGCTTCGAGAAATTTCTGGGTCTGGCATTATCGGCATCAGTCCTTGTCAACAATATACTGCATGCAACATCCTTGAACTCCATGGTTGCCGTCACGGCGTCACGCTTGAACCCGAAAATTTGCTTCCGACGCAAGTGCCGTGCGGTTGCGCCAGGCTCGAATGCCAAACGGAGCATCAGCTTCTGGCTCGCCCACGCTCCTTGAGCCACCACAAGTTGCGGCCGCGGCTCCATCTATATCACCCAGCTGTTGCTGCTACCGTCCACGATGACTCGGTGTTTTTCTACCTCCCCGTCGCGGTCGTAACGGCACGTTGCAAGATCCCTGACGTTTTCCGGTATAATATCTCCGCCACTTTCCCTTGCTTCTCCGAAACAAGAAGCCAACCGAGCCACAATATTTTCCAGTCTAGATGCAGAGCAAAACCGTAGTTTGGGTTTGCTGCCGGCAAGAAACATGTACGATTCGCGCAGCAGTGTGGTGTGGTGATGATACTGTGACAAGGCAGCACGACCGCTGATTTGTTATTTTGCTACACAAGTCGGCGATTTCGTCAGTGAATTCTTCTGGCGATACTGATTCGTTCCTAGATGCTGGATGTTTTTTCACTGAAGGGTGTGCAGGCTGCCTCGAATTACGCGGCATCATGAAAGAAGAATAATGATTCAATTCTTCAGGTTGCCTTGAATTACATCCAGCACGTTACATAACTAATAGTTGTCACTAAAATGGATATATCTATCACTGAAATGCGTCTAAATACATCTGTTTTAGCGACATCTAATATGGGACCAAGGGAGTATATAAGTACTGATAAGAAGTGCGGTAGTTTTATTCGTTTCAGTAAAAAATTACAGGAAAATCATATATGATGCTGATTCTATGGGTATATTCACCGTGATACCTCAAGCCATCGACTAGTAACAGTACCAGTGCACCAATACAATACACATGTGGTGACAACATGTGGGCTCAGACGGTGCGTAGACCACCAGTCACCGGCGCAAACGCCCTATACAAATGTCACACGAGCAGGGCACCACACGATCGGATCTTCTGATTACCCTAAATGCCCTAAGCGCAGAGAAGTACAGGATCCAGCATCACCACAGATCCGCAGAAACTCCCGAGGGCGGCCATGTCATTTCCCGCAAGAAACCATCTCTACTCGATAGTAGACGATAAATACCACCAAGCAACCGGGATTTCCCTTCAAGCTCACCCACTCATCTGCTCCCGCTGCTGCTGCTGCTGAGAAACACATCACGCTGTACCACCAACTCACACCACCAGTTAGGCCGTTACCTTCCAAAGCTCCACCATCCAATCCAATGGCGTTACGCCTCTCCGTCTCCTCGCCTCACGGGGCGGCCTCCTCGCCGGCCATCTCCTCATGCCGTCCTGCCGCCTGCGGCCGCTTCCTGGCGTGCGCGGCAGCTTCCCAGAAGAGGAGCCTGATGGTGATGTCTGGCTCTGACGCGAGGGGAGTGGCTCCGGTGAAGTCAGGAGGCCTGGAGACGACGGCCACCGACGAGGTGGAAACGGCCACGGCTGCAGCTGATGTGGTGGCAGTGACCGGGCAGGTCACGGATGTGTGCAAGGACACCTTCTGGCCAATTGTCAAGGCAGCAGGGCCGAAGCTTGTCGTCCTCGACATGTACACCCAATGGTACTGTGTACAAACTCCCATTAGTTTCCCGGTTTCAGCTACTCTTCGTCGAGGAAATACAGTGATGTAACGACCTCCTTGTTCGCAGGTGCGGCCCTTGCAAAGTCATGGCACCGAAATTCAAGGAGATGTCGGAGAACGACCATGACGTCGTCTTCCTAAAGCTCGACTGCAATCAAGACAACAGGGTATGTTAGAAACTGGAACCATCTTGCCGTGTCTTGTATATCTCGTGTTTTGTTTGGACGGATCTTGGTAAGCTTCTTGGTGCTTGTTACCTGCAGCCTCTTGCAAAGGAGCTTGGCATAAGGGTTGTACCAACATTCAAGATTTTCAAGGACGGGAAGGTGGCCAAGGAGGTCACCGGCGCGAAGATTGATGAGTTAAAGCGTGCGATCGAGGAAGTGAAGTCGAGCTGAGCAATGCCCTGAAAAAATGCAGCAATTAGCATGCTATCATTAGTGTACAATATGGGATGAACCGCCCTTTGTGGAAGTGGATAACCACCATCGAGAAAAAACAATTATTATAGTTCTTCTGCTTGTGATGATTTACCAATCGTTCTGGAAAAGATATACCCGTCTATGTGGAGTGCATGATGTAAATAGTCATTTCAATCTTCATGAGAATATTGTTGCTTTCTGATCTCACTAATTTGCAACTGACCTGGTGTTGCACTGATCAAATTTAAAACAAATCTCTAGCTGAATCCTTGCAGTTGTAAGCACTAAGATGGCAAGTTCAAACTTCTATAGTTACATTCCTGTGGACCATTATTAATCTTAATATATTGTTCAAACACTGTGTCTAAGACGCGCAACTCAAATTATAGTATTATTAGTTATGCTCTGCTACATCAATCGTTTGATAGCAGACAACATGCGCTGTGAAAAACGAAGGTACCTTGATAGCATGATCCGTAGGTGCACTCCTGAAAGTCCAATTAGCTCTGTTTTGATGCATGGATATCATGCACTGTCTCACAAGAATTCACATATAACAAAGAGAGATGTTTCTGGTGCACTTCAGCTCCTCACACATCCTGTCACGGTCCTTATGTTGATCCACAATCCAGCTAGACCCTGGCTGTTCGAAGAGTAATTTTATTTTCATCAGCAACCTAACTCTTTCTGCCTCCTAATACTATTCCTTCCCAGAATATATACTTGACAGCATTATATAGTTCCCAGGTATTTCGAGGTTCCAACTCGAAAGCTTATTTGCAACAACTTCTGCAATCTCAGCATTGTCATGTGTGTTGCACGCACTCAGCAGGACGCCAAGAACACCTGGATGGGCCAAATTGAAGCTTCCCTCCACGACCAAGCATGATTACAATACGGGCATAGCGATCAGCCCGAGGGTTATCCCATAATCCTGCACCATTGCTTCCAAATAGTCCAAACCCAAATCGACAAACATAGCATGGCTGCAAGCAGTAAGCCCACCGACGAAAGTGAACTTTAAAAACTTGGTAAAAAATGCAGCAATTAGCATGCTATTATTAGTGTACACTATGGCATGAACAACCCTTTGTCGAAATGGATAACTACCATGGAGAAAAACAGTTGTTATAGTTATTCTGCTTATCAGCTTATGATGTTTCTACGAATCGATTCTGGACAATACACACCCAACCATGTGGAGTGCCTGATGTACATAACCATTTCAATTTTCATGAGAATAGCATTGCTTTCTGATCTCACTAATTTGCAAGTGACCTGGTGTTGCACACTGAGCATGTAAAAAAAAAAATCTCTAGCTGAAATAATCATGGTTGTAAGCATTGGTAGTAAGATTTGGAGTCCAAAGCAATTCACGCAGATCCTCTAAAAATCCATACTCTAAAATGTTTCAGAGGATCCTCTAAAATCACTTCAGAGGCTGCGGGTGTCCTCCCAGATCAGATCCTCTAAAATACACCCCCTAAATATCTTTTGTCATGTGAGATCTACTTGTCAGTGGGTTGTTATTATTAATATTATTTTTGCCGTTTTTCTTTCTTTTCTCTGGTCGTTCCCCATCTTCTTCAACATGACCTCGGCTCAGCTTCTTCGAGACGCGTCATGCCCTGTCCAAGAACCGTTTGCCAGATGCTGACGCTGCGGCCCTCATTGTTGCGCGCGAGGAGGCCGGCGACTACACGTCTGCACAGACCATCTGAGCGCAGCTCCGCCGCGGCGCTTCCGCCGCGGCGCTTCCGCCGTTTCGACGGGGTCCAGCCAGACGCACGGGACCACACCCAAGCACCTCTACCCGCTGTCGAGAAATCCTGGGGATTCGGGGGATGGATTCCCCGTGGCAGAAGCAGGGGTTTGGCGACGGGGTCGGCGGCGCGGCGTGAAATTTCCCTTCTGCACAGCAGTTGGAGTGATAGAGTATCCTCTACATGTTGCTTGTTGTCTTCTAAATTTTAAGGAAATGTGACTTTTAGATAATCTTTTATGATGTGTTTTTTGCCCACCGTTTTCTAAACTAGCAGTTTTTTTTTTGGGAATGGCGGTGTTTTAGAGGATCTGATAGAGATGCTCTCAAACTGCTTTAGTTACTACCATTTTTGTACTGTGTGAACCATACACTAAATCAAAATGTCTTGTTCAAAAAGCTGTCTAAGACACAGAGCCCAAGTTGCAGTACTAGTTATGCTCTGCTACTTCAATTTGTTTGTAGATAACAAGCTTACTATGGCAAATACCTATGCAAATCAAACTAATTTATCATGGTGATTCAATAGATAACATGAGATGTGAAGAAATAAAGGTACCTTGATAGCATTATGATCCATAGCTGCACTCCTGACAGTTCAATTAGCTCTATTTTGATTCTGATGCCCGTATATCTTGCACCGACTCACAATGATTCACGTATAACAAACAGATGTGTTTTTGTTGTTTTTCAGCTCCTCGGAGGCATCCTACCACGGTCCTGTCTATCCTCAACCCAACTAGACCCTGGCTGTTTGAAAGGTAATTTTGTTTTCATCAGCGACCTAACTCTTTCTGCCTCCTCCCATTGTTCTTTCCCAGCATAGATGCTTGACAGAATTATATAGTTCCCAGTATTTCGAGGTTCCAACTCGAAAAGCTTATTTGCAACAACTTCTGCAATCTCAACATTGTCGTGGGTCTTGCATGCACTCAGCAGGGCTCCAAGAGCACCTGGATGGGGCCCCATTGGCATAGTTTGTATCATCTCAAAAGCCTCCTCAAGCCTCCCTGCACGACCAAGCATGTCTACAACACAGGCATAGTGATCGGCCCGACGGTTCATCCCATAATCCTGCACCATTGCTTCCCAATAGTCCAAACCCAAATCAACAAGGCCTGCATGGCTGCACGCAGTAAGCACACCTACGAAAGTGATCGGATCAGGTCTCACTGCCTGAGCTTGCATCCTTTCAAACACTTGAAGTGCCAGTGTCGCATGCCCATGAGTCGCCAGCCCACTTATAAGTGCAGTGTAAGGGTATGCATCCGGCTGTTCAATCTCTCTAAAAGCATCGAGAGCCTGTTCAACATTCCCGCACTTGGCGTGCATATCCACCAGTGCTGTAAGCACCTTATCATTCCTTTCAATCCTCCTACTGTTAACATCAGTTCCAATCTGCCTAGCCAATTCCGTGCTGCCTATCTGCGAAGCAGACGACATAACCCCGACCATGGTGGCTGCATCTGGCTCAATCCCAGCAGCCTTCAGTCCCCTATACAATGCAAGTGATTCCTCAGGCCGACCATTTTGAGCATACCCATTTATCATTGCCGTCCATGTCACAAGATCTTTCTTAGGCATTTTTTCAAACAGCTCCTGCGCACTCAACATGGACCCGTGCTTGCAGTACCCTACAATCAGCACTGACCACGACGCCAAATCCTTGGTAGGCATTTCATCGAACACGCGGCGAGCAGAAGCAAAGTCACCGGCATTGACGTATACGACCACCATTGCGTTCCATGAGACCTGGGTTCTGGATGGCATGGCGGTGAAGAGGGACTCTGCCGCGAGCACAGAAGCGAGTCGGGCGTGAGTGCAGAGTAACGAATTGAACGAGACGGCGTCAGGCGCCGGGATGCTGGCGAGCGCGGCGTGCGCGGCGGGGAGGTCGTTGCACTTGGCGTAGAGGTCAACGATGGCGTTGGCGACGGGGAGGCGGGAGGGGGCGAGCGCGAGGCGGAGCGCGACGGCGTGAAGGGACGCGCCGAGCCGGAGGAGTCCGAGGGACGCGGCGGCGTTGAACGAGAAGGGGAGGGTGTAGTGGTCGGGGGAGACGGGCAGGCGCGGCATGAGGACGAGCAGGCGCAGCGCGGCGAGAGGGCGCGGTTTGGACAGGCGGCGGATGGCGCGGTTGAGTAACGCGCGGATCACGGGGGGAGGGGTGTCGCCGTGCGCGCGGATGAGGTGCCCGTGGACGGCGGCCGCCGGCGGGGGAGGGCGGTCGGAGGCGAGGACGCGCGAGAGGTGATCGAGGCGCGGGTTGGCGTTGGGTTGGACCGCCATAGGGGATGGCCGTGCTGATGGGAGAATGAACTAACGAAATTGTTTCTTGTTCGGTGGATTTGGGGGTGCCCGGCTGGGCGCGTCTTCTACTACCTTGTAGTGTAAACTTGCGTGTTGGGCTTCCTTTACACTTCGGGCTGAATTTGCCTAACCAAGCCGTGACACATGGCATTTTCTACTTGCCGCCCGTCGGCAGCGCAATTTGGCCACGTCGCGGGCCAACCCATTTTTTGGGGTAATATCTATTTTTTTTCAACTTTATTTTTGTTTAAATTTATTGTTGTTTAAAACTTGTTTTTGTTCAAATTTTCTTTTGTCCAGAACTTCTTTTTTTCAAAAAAAAATTGTTCACCTTTTGTTTTATCTAAATTTATTTCTGTTTACTTTTATTTTTATTAAAAAAATTGCTTAGATTTTTTTTTTTGCTGAAAAATGGGGAGAGGCTAAGTGGGCCGACCCATTTGCCACGCCCCGCAGACGGCAGTAGTAAGTGCCGCTGCAGGGCGGCAAATAGGAGCCCTCGAGACACATCCCTCACGGATTAAGAAAGCGCTGCGAGCTGACTTGGGGGTTTTTTTCAAACCGAGTTGTGTATTAAGCAAGGGACATGTTGTTCTTACAATCTTGCAAGACCAGTTCAGACATGCAGACATGAACATGTGCTTGTATAACACCTCCCCACAATTTCCTAGGTTCAATTTGGGACATGGTATGGATGAATAAATGCGGAATAAAACTAGCGTTTAATTTATCAAGCCAAAAACTAAACAAACTAGTTTCATCCATGTGTACTAACAATTTATGCTAAACAATTCAAACAACTATGTGATAGCAAAGATATGTTACACAACTCGATGGCTATCACAAAGTAAATTGCATAAGTAAAGAGATCGGGTATAGAAATAGTCGAGACATATGGAGACGATGATTTATCCCAAAGTTCACTTCCCAAATGGAAGCTAATCTCCGTCGGAGAGGTGTGGAATCACAATGACTCCAAGCGCCCAATGGCTCACTGAAATAGGGATGACTCCTGGACCTGTCGGGTGAGCCTACCCAGTCCAAGGCCCAGAACCAAGGCCCAAGGCAAGGCGCTGTCCCGATGTTCCAGAAGGCCCAGTATAGGCCCACCCGCGGGACTTGCGGGTCAAGAAGGAAAGCTCCTACTGACCTAGAGTTAGGGTTTGTAACCCCCTGGACACGGTTTGAGACCTTGCCACCAATAAAAGGCTAGGAGTACCACCGAGGGGGGATCCAATCTACTTCTCACCATCATAGCCATAAGCTCGAGATCAATCTCTCGGCTTGCGCACCCACCTTTGTAATCGATCTACTGATAATACAGATCTCGAGAGCAGGAGTAAGGGTTTTACCTCTACGAGGGCCCCGGACCTGGGTAAAATCGTGCCCCCTGTTAGCCGACGACTGTCATCAGCGCCTATTCGTTCTCTTAATCGAAACCCTACCAGATCATCTGAGGGACTTGTTGATATGAGTAATCGATAATTGGTGCCGTCTGTGGGAATGACAGGCGCTGGATCCACGGCATCTTCGGCCTCATCTTCGCCAAACTTTAGCTGGAGCCCTAGATCATCGACTCCAACGGAGCCGATCCACTTCGGGTCGCTCATCTATGCGCCCCACTCACCAGAATCACGTCCGGTGTTCAGCGAACTCGAGAAGAGCGTCAGCCTGACATTCGATAGCTTCCACTTTCGCGCCATCAAGGCGGGAATCCTTCACTTCCCCGACCAGATCAAGATCGGCGAGTCGGACTCTGAATCCTTCTCCAGCCCGGCGACCCTCGAGTCGCCATCTGATGACGCTGGTCGCGACTTAGCACCCAGCAGCGGCTCCATCCGTCGGAACACACGCGATTTTCACACCATCGCGACTGAGGACTCTCCAGATTCGGTGAAAGCCATCGACCCATGCCTAGGACTCACGAGCCATATCTGTTCCAAGTCTGCATGGCAGGATCAACTGAACAACCCGCAGAAACGGAGGCAATTCGAGAGGGCATCAAAGTCTCGCGAGCCGCTTGGCTCAAAGCAAAAGCGGCAATACAATCTGGCCAGCCGATAGGAGGTGGAGCCTCTCAAGAAGATCTGACCGCGTATCACTACCACATGGTGTGAACAAGTCGACCGATTGCAGAAGCCCGCAAGGATCTGGACGCACGGAAGGAAGTGGCGGAAGTTTCGAGTGCACGCCGCACAGCGCTCTCAAGGACCCACTCGACAGGGAATCAACCTCCAAAGAAAAAATACGTGTCGAAAACCGCTCGCCTGGACCAAGGGTCCCTCAGCGAAGTCAGCAAATCACTCGAAACTTCCCTCATGCACGTCGAGGAGGAGGGTAACATATGCCCGACAACTCCAGCCGCCGCGATCTTGGTCGCCGCTACGTACTTGCAGGCGAACTAGCCGCCTGAAAACAACCCTCGCGCACAACAACATCGACAAGTCCAGAAGGGGTTAGGCATGGCCGGAGCAGCGATCGCCGCCCAGAATCGCAAGCAAGCGACCACCCCAGAAGCTGACAAAAAACCCTTGGTGGACAAAACACCTCGCAGACGCAAGAGCACGTCACCGAATAGAGGAGACAAGGGATCGCCTCGCCGCCCCAGAGGAAAAGAAGCTAGGCGTCGTGGCCACAACCCACACAGCGATGACGACAGCCCGTGAAACCGTGACAGTAGTCCGCGGAACCGCTCGCGACATCGCAGCAGGGAGCCACGGCCAGAGGATGATCGTGATCGTACTCAATAGGACGCACGTGGACACATCACGCAGAACAAGGTCGACAGGGCTCGAGCTCGCAGGAACCGCGACCGACCGCTATCTACTTCCTCTGACGAGGAAGCCTGCGGCGCGATATGGTTTAGTCGCAGCATCCGCGAGGCGCCGATGCCCAAAATATTCAAGCTCTCAACGGAGGTCCCAAAGTACGACGGCTCGATAGAACCCAAGTCGTGGCTCTCAGACCATCTTACCGCGGTAAAGTGCCAGCGCGGGAACAAAACAACAGCCATGTAGTACCTAAACCTGCACCTCGTAGGCGCTGCCCATAGTTGGCTCGAAGAAAGACCACGCACATGTTACAGATCCTGGGACGATCTCACCCGCGACTTCGAGAAGAAGTTCCAGGCGAGGTACAAACGGCCAGCAACTATCGAAGAGCCGCGAGCATGCAGGCAGAAAAGCGGCGAGTCCACCCGCGAGTATATCCAGAGATGGACCACACTCAAGAACACTGCGGGAATCATGTCGGAGGAAGTCGTGGTCGAAGCTTTCACCAAAGGCGCTCGGCGCGCCGCCTTCCGAGAGGAGCTGGGACGATCTGCGCCCAAGACGATCGGAGAATTAATGGCTATTGCGGACAGATGGGCTAATGGCGAGGAGTCCCTGTGCAACAAAAAAACTTCCTCACCCACGCCTGAGGAGGACCGCAACGGTGATCGTCGGAGAAGGAAGAGAAAACACTACGACCAGGATGACCAATCGGAACTGGTGGCGGCGGAGTTCACGAGAAATCGCGACTGGAAACCAAAGTCACATGACAAAACTCCCGAGGAAGACCTTGACAGATACTACTCGCTACATCTATTTACAGATAAGCGCACGGGCAAAACCAAGGCCACTCACCTCCTCAAGGACTGCCGAAAGTTCCAGGACATCCACGAGGCACACACGAAGAAGCACAAAGTCGCCATTAACCAGGGATACCCGCAATTGCAAGGAGGATACCAGCCACAACCTCTGCCTCCACCCGCAGTACACCAGAACGCAGCGTTGGCCGCGCTATTAGTGCCACCCGCCGCAAACCAAGGAGTTAACGGATACCCGAATCCACAAGGGCTCCTCGGAATGATACAAAAGGTTTGCCCGTCCCGCAGAGTCCAGAAGATGAACACACGCCAAGTCAATATGGCAGTACAGGCCCCACAGTCCAAAACTGAGTACCCGAAGATGTCAGAGAAATCGATAATTTTCTCCAGAGAGGACCACGCTCCACGAGTGTATCGACCAGGGCACGCAGCGCTCGTCATCTAGGCGCAAATAGGCAACAGTGACCTCGCTCGGGTGTTCATGGACGGTGGCAGCGGAATCAACATCATATACGCGGACACGCTCCGCAAGATGAATAAGAACCTGGACAGACTCGCAGAATCGGAAACATCCTTCCACGGGATAATACCAGGGAAAGTCGTCCGGCCACTCGGAACAATCAACTTGGAAGTGATACTGGGAGACCCGAAGAATTACAAGAGAGAATTTCTCGACTTTGAGGTGGTCGACTGGCCATCGCAGTACCACGCCATTCTCGGTCGAATAGTGATGGAGGGATAATAACCCAGTAGGCCAATTCCAAGGTATAACCCGGCCCAAAGGAAGCTGCGCAGGATCCGGTTAAGGATAAAGAAACTTCTGGAAGGCCCAAGTTTGTAGGCCTCGTAACCCGGATTGTGGGTTATGGTAAAGGAAAGTTAGAGTTTGTATGCGGTGTCCGGATAGGATTCAGGGTGCGCCTTGGAGGGTAAGCCAGGGGGTACGGGTGCTTTATAAACCGACCCCTAGGCTTAGTTGAGAGAGATCTAAGAACCCTAGCAGTATCGCTTGGTATCATGCATCCAGTGTATACGAGAGATCGAGTTAATATATTAAGATCGGAGACTCGGCGACTTGATTGCCGGCTACCAGATCGAATTCCATCATGTTTTCCTCTGAGCTAAACCCTCTCCCAAACGCCTGTGTCGTCTTGCCCCAAGATCAGTTACCCCCGGTAACGTCTGCCGTGATTATCCCACGACGGTTGGCGCCCACCGTGGGGCCTGCGTCCAAAGGTGTTTACATCACGGGAGAAGCTCGGAAGAACATGGAGAATCTTGTCGTCGGCGAGATCTACATCGACCACAAAGGAGAAAAGACGGTGGACGATTCCGGCTGGGGGCCAGAGTCGGATCACCTCGAATCCGGATCCGTCGTGACAATCGGCCGGATCAGCGTCTTCATCGGTATGGTACGTACGCCTGATTTAAAAGGACAATATCATGTGCATACTACAGGAACTTCTAATAGGGACAAAAAGATACTCAAGCAAGCTGTGAACTCGGTTTCCTCGGCTGTTCCGGGACACCTGAGATGGGCGGAACAAGAGATAACATGGAGCAGAAGAGATCACCCAGAAAGAATAGAGCACCCGGGAGTCTTAGCATTGGTAGTCGCACCACAGGTTAATGGTTACGAGTTAAAAAGGGTCCTGATGGACGGTGGAAGTAGCATCAATATCTTGTACTGGGAAACTTTTTCACGCATGGGTCACAAGGAGTCCCAGATGCAGAAAAGCTCAACAATTTTTCATGGAATAGTACCGGGTCACTCGGCATGTCCCGAGGGGAAAATCGCATTGGATGTAGCTTTCGGAGAATTAACGGATAATTATCGAGTTGAGTGGCTCACGTTCGAGGTGGTCAAATTGCGCAGTCCTTCTCACGCACTATTTGGAAGACCGGCTTACGCCAAATTCATGGCCAGGCCGTGTTATGTGTATCTGCAACTGAAGATTCCAGGTCCTAAGCAAACCATCACCATACATGGAAGCCGGGATATAGCGGCCGAGTGCGATGAAGGAGATTCGGTAATGGCCGAGCAGGCTTGCAGAAAAGAGGAACTCAAGTATTATCAGTCTCAAGTAGACCCGGAGGACAGGACCGCATTGAAAAGGCCGAATACTGAGGACGAAAGAGCAAAATTCAAAGCAGCACAGGACACCAAGATGATAGATTTTGTCGAAGGTGATCCCACTAAGCAATTTACCATAGGGTCTAACTTGTACAGCGAGCATAAGAAAGCACTTGTGGAGTTTATTCGTTCTAATGCGGACGTATTCGCCTGGACGCCTAGCGATATGCCGGGTATCCCTACAGAGTTGGCAGAGCACAGTTTGCATGTAGATCCCAAGTCCAGACCTGTGAAGCAGGGCTTGAGAAAGATGAACGAGGAAAGAAGGAAAGCTATAGGTGAAGAAATTGCTCGGTTATTGACAGTCGGCTTCATCATGGAAGTATTTCACCCGGATTGGTTGGCAAATCCGGTGCTAGTGATGAAAAAGACCAATGAGTGGAGGATGTGCATTGATTTTACGAGTCTCAACAAGCATTTCCGTTCGCACTACCAAGGATAGATCAAATCATAGATGCAGTGGCTGGGAGTGACCTATTATGCTTTCTGGACGCTTATTCCGGATATCATCAGATTAAACTCAAGAGGGAGGATTGGGAGAAAACATCGTTTATAACTCCTTTTGGGGCCTTTTGTTACAAAACCATGACGTTTGGGTTGAAGAACGCTGGCGCAACTTATCAACGGTGTATTCAGAAGTGCTTCGAGGACCAAATTGGACGCAGCGTCCATGCTTATGTGGATGATGTGACTATCAAGACCAGGAAGGCAGAAACATTTATCGATGATCTAAAGGAGACATTCAAGAACTTAAGGAGGTATCAGATGAAGCTTAACCCGACAAAGTGCGTATTCGGAGTTCCAGCCGGGAAATTACTTGGCTTTATCGTTTCCGAGAGAGGAATTGAAGCAAACCCGGACAAAATCAAAGCTATCCAAAATCTGAAAAAGCCGGAAAATTTGAAGCATGTTCAAAAGCTCACGGGTTGCGTAGCAGCCTTGAGCCGATTTATATCAAGACTCGGAGAAAAGGCAATACCCTTATACCGGCTCTTGAGGAAATCCGACAAGTTTGTGTGGGATCAAGAGGCGGATGAGGCGTTCGAGGCACTAAAGAAGCAGCTATCTGAAGCACCAGTGCTAGCGGCCCCGGGTCCTAAAGAGCCTATGTTGCTATACGTGGCAGCTGGCCCCCGAGCCGTCAGTGCAGTAGTGGTTGTGGAGCGTAAAGAGGATGGGAAAGGTTATCCAGTCCAGAGACCGGTTTATTATGTCAGTGAAGTATTATCAGAGGCAAATCAGCGCTATCCGCATTGGCAAAAGCTGGTTTTCGGTGTCTTTATGGCCAGCCGAAAACTGAAGCCGTATTTCCAGGAACACCCCATAACCGTGGTTAGCTCAATACCAATGTCGGATATCATTAGAAACTCGGATGCAACCGGAAGAATAGCCAAATGGGCGATAGAAATGGGGGATTATCACATCAGCTACGAGCCCAGGTCAGCAATCAAATCTCAGGCTTTGGTTGATTTCGTTAATGATTGGACACACACAGGCATGACTACCATGGTTCCAAACTCCGAGTCATGGATCATGCACTTCGATGGATCAAAGCAGTATGAGGGATCAGGAGCTGGGGTGGTGCTAACATCACCCAAAGGAGACAAATTGAGTTACGTACTACAAATTCACTTTGACTGTTCCAATAACGTGGCCGAGTATGAGGCCCTATTGCATGGCTTAAAGGTAGCCAAGGAGATGAACATCAAGAGGATACGATGCTTCGGAGATTCAGACCTTGTGGTACAGCAGGTGTCAGGAACTTGGGATAGAAAGGACGCAACTATGGCAGCATACCGCAGGGAAGTTGATAGGGTTGCGGGATGTTTTTCCGGGTATGAGGTGGATCATATAGATAGAAGAAAGAATGAGGCAGCCGACGCCCTCGCTAGACTCGGCTCGCGCAGAGAGCCGGTTCCACCCAACGTTTTCCTGGACGAATTATGACGACCATCAGTTAAAACCGAGTCAGAGGAGGAATTGGCAAGTCAAGACCCGGATTTAGGACTCGTGGCCACTGTACGCGCTATTCCAGAGTGGACAGAACCATTTTTGGCCTACCTATCACGAGGCGAGTTACCACAGCAAGAAGTGTTAGCAAGGCAAATTTTGCGGCGAGCAAAGGGATATTCTATCGTCAACGAGGAGTTATACAAGAGAAGCACCGCGGGGGTCTTTTTGCGATGCGTGGCACCAGAAGAAGGCCGGCAGATTCTCAAGGAAATCCATGAAGGCGATTGCGGGCATCATGCATCCACAAGATCCCTTGTGGCCAAGGCTTATCGACACGGATTTTTCTGGCTCACGGCTCTAGCAGATGCAGAACGATTAGTAGCAAGGTGTGACGGATGTCAAAGGTACGCTCGCCAAACCCATGTGCCGGCTATGGAATTACGGACCATCCCGTTAACTTGGCCGTTCGCTGTCTGGGGGATGGACATGGTTGGCCCCTTTCATATGTCACCTTGCAAGAAGACACATCTTTTAGTGGCTATTGATAAGTTTACCAAGTGGGTTGAGGTTATGCCAGTTACTAATTGCGAAGCAGCTACAGCAGTCAAGTTCCTGAAAAGAATTATCTACCGGTTTGGGTATCCCCACAGCATAATTACCGACAATGGAACCAACATGTCCCTTGGTGAGATGGAAAAGTTCTGTGGCAACAATGGAATCCGGCTTGATGTAGCATCAGTGGCTCATCCACAGGCCAACGGACAAGTGGAGAGGGCAAACCAAGAATTGCTTCGCGGATTGAAACCACGATTGCGAGTCCCCTGTATCAGGGCTGCTGGCGCATGGGTCGAAGAACTTCCTTCCGTGGTTTGGGGTATCAACACTACACCTAACAGATCCACTCAGATGACACCCTTCTTCATGGTCTATGTGCGGAAGCAGTGTTACCGAGTGACATTATCCATGATTCACCGCGAGTATCAGCTTACGTTGAAGTGGAGAACGAAAAGACCCGGCAGGACGCCGTAGATATGTTAGAAGAACAAAGGGAACAAGCCCTGGAGAGATCAGCCATTTATCAGCAAGGCTTACGGAGGTATCATAGCCGGCGCGTGAAAACCCGGGTCTTCCAGGAAGGAGACCTGGTTATGCGCCTGGTACAGTCAAACGAAGGAAAACACAAATTATCACCACCATGGGAAGGACCGTTTATCATAAGCCGGAATCTGCATAATGGATCGTATTACTTGGTAGATGCAAGGGAGGAGTCGGCTACAGTTAATGACACCGCTCATACCACTTCATCTATGCAAGAAAGAGACAGGCCATGGAACGTGGCTCAGCTACGTCCATATTATACTTAGTAAAGACTATATTGGCAAGAGGAATTGCACGATGTAACAGGCAGCAGGTTTCAGACGTACTCTTTTCCTATCCAGGGTACCCTTGGGGACTGGATGGGTTTTTAGTGAGGCGGCTTGCTGACCTAACTTTTTCATATCAAGTAAAAGAGATGGTTATCCTTATGTTCTTCAGTCTCAGTACGTTGCATATATTCAGGTCTTGGGGGCTGATTGCTTGAATAGCACAGTTGCAAACTCAAAGACCCGGCCTTGATGCCTATGAGTTATGAGGGCCGATTACTCGCAAACGAGTACGGCTGCAATCTTATAACCGGACAAAGGAGCCAAATTTTTTTGACTTTTCTTACTTAAGCTCGATGTGACTCGCACTAAAATGGCATGCTTTGCTCGCTTACGATTACAATCAGCCATGAAGCCCAATGGGACTTGGTTGACCCTGTCTTCGTATAGATGTAACAACATGATATCCATGTGAAAGCCGGCTTATAGTACAAGATAGTCAAAAGGGTCATCTAAACCACAAGTTATACAGAGTACAGGGCTAATAGCTGGATACTCAACGATTATTAAGCATAACTTCAGAACCTATGTGAAACGGCTCTGGGCTTTTTGGATTTAGCAGCAAACAATGTGTTCTCCTTGAAAAATCACGTATCCCCAACTCAGAAATCCGGGTCTTGGGGACTCGGGGTCTTGAGAAAGAGAAATAATGCTTAGTTGTTAAAGCTCAAAAAGTCCAAACATCCGAGTCTTGGGGGCTTGAGGACTTCGAAGCAAGTCCGCTTGTCAACACCCATGAAACCCGGAAACCGTGTCTCACAAAAGGAACAATAAAGAAAGTCGGATATCTGGAGCAAATGAGTTCAAAAGTGAATAAATTTAAAAGCTCAGAAGAGGCATAGAGTATATCAAGACCTTAGCGTGCATTACAAAATCCCGGTAAATGATATCAAAGGTGCACAGGCGCACCATCCAAAAAATAATTGTTTAAACGGCACATCGGCCGACTGACGCATGAGAAGTGGCATGAAGGAGCAGGTATCACTCGGCATCCTAAGCCCCGGCGTCCATCTTCGCCTTACCCTTGCCATCACTTGGGGTAGCAGCAGCACCCGGATCAGCAGTGCCGGCTCGCGCAGGAGGAGGAACGACTGGTGTGGAGGTAGCGGGCGCAGAGTCGGCTTCAGCCTTCTTTTTGGCAGCCTCCTCCCTCAACTTAGCAGCTTCCTCCTTCCATCGGGCAAGCATGTCATACGGCTCGGGAAGATCCGACTTAACAGCTTCACCAACAGCATCATAAGCAGGAACGAGGGAATCGACATCTAAGCCGTCAGCAATCACGTTGGCCGGGTAACGGACCTCCTTCTGGACGGCCTGGAAATCCTTCACGGAGAACTTGGACCCATCAAGCTTGTATTCCGGGAAACCGCCCATAAGCTTGGCTAGCTCGAGCTTAGGGAAGTAAGCCTTGGCAAGCGCAAGACCCCGGGTTACTCCAACCCGGCAGGACGAGCGTTTCCAGTGCCAAATCCATTCGGGGATAGTGGAGCAAGCGTCTAGCATTCTCTTCAGGTCGCCATGCCCTTTACCCGGCCACCGTATTTCTTGAAGGATCCATTTGGTTCCGGCGCATAGCTGCCGGATAACGCTCTTGATAGTTTTCAGCCTGGCAATGTCACCCTCGTCCGGCATCACTTCATCCGGACCTGCAGAAATGGAAACATGAGTTAGGAAATTCCGGCTATTTTTCAAAAGGATAACCCGGATGAAGAAGCGTACCAAACAAAGCACGGTACGTATTAGCAATTTGAACAGAAAGGCTCGTCAGATCATCTTCTGCTGTGTGAGCCCTCCTCCTATACTTCTTCATTATCGTCCTGCTCCTCCTGGCCTCAGCCTCGGCCGCCTCACGCAGAGCCACCTCCTTTTCAATGAGCTTGGTGGCCTTGGTCAGTTTCTCCTCAGATTGAGTCACGAAGGACTGCATGGATGCAAGGAAGGATTAGCCGGGTAAAGGGGCAAGTTATCAGTCGCTTATATCCTAAAGTTCCAAGCAAATTGTGAATTAATTCACTCGGAACTTGGGGACTGGATAAGGACACAAGCAATATTAGTCGGGTTTACCTCGTGTTTGGCTATTAAAGCCTCCAAGATGTTTTCTTCATTAGCCCTCAAAGCACGCAGGGTTTCGAGCATCTGGGCAAACGTCAGGTCCTCGGGTCGGGCACCGGAAGAGCCGGCAGCCTGGTCACCTGATGGGGGAGCTCTCCCCGCCCTTGGAGTTGAGACCCGGACAGTCTGAGTATCCGGGTTGGGAGAACCCATCCTTGTGTCCGGAACCTCGATCTCCTCGTCCACTGGTTCGGATGACTCAGGAGACCCGACGGCTTGTTCCTGGTTGTTCTCAGTATCACCGCCGGTCGCGGCGTCTACGTTCTCAGTCGGCTCCTCTGCCTGATGGTTGTCCGCCTCCCGGTTATCCATCTCCACATTCTCCGGGTCACTAACGGTGGCTTGAGCGCTAAAGAAAGATGAGAAGAGGCAGTTAGCAATGGTGATTGAAAATTGTCAGGTATCAAAGGATGTCATATAGCAAAAACTTACCCAGTATTTACGGCGTAATCCGGCGGGAGTTCGCCGCTGGAAGCAGACGAAGATGTCAAAGGAACCGTTAGCGGAACCCGGAATTGCCCGGCACGTGGATGGTTAGGAGAAGGGTGGCGCTGAGGAGAATTGGAAGGACGAGGCAGAGGAGCACTGGCACGATGGACGGGGGAGGTGGAGATGCCCGGGTTAAGAGGATCCTCACCCGGGGAACTCCGAGTCACTCTGCGCTTGGCTGGAAGAGAATCCTTCAAGTACGACGAGTTCGATAATTGATGATTAAGTTGTCGCATGGTATCAAAGGAGTAAGGCTCAGAGGATATAGAAGAGAAAGGAACCTTGAACACTACCCCTCTGGCCTTCCTCTTGGCCCCAACTGGTGTTTCTTGATCAGATTCGGTAGCTTCCGGGTCGACTTCGTCCTTCTCGTCTTCGTCCTCCGGTCCTGCGAACCGAGTATGTATCCATGGAAAAGTTAAATAGGAGGACAATGATGCAAGTAAAGATAACACAAGATCCGGGTGAATACCTTCATCACCGTCAACCGGCTCGTCTTCGTCTTCCGGGTCTCTGGAAGGGGGGAGGTCTCAACTGTCCAGAAAGGGTCACCGGCCTGAGACGGAAAGATGAAAATAAGAGTTAGGAGCAGTATCGAGTCAAGATGAAGAAATAAGCTTATGAGTATCGGGTCTTACCGCCGGGGCCGGGTTCTCCCGAGTAAATGGAGGTAACCCGGCGATGTTTTTTATCACTTCCAGCTTCTCCGTCAGGAAACCCTTGATGGTTTTGTTGGTATCCCCGGCTGCAAAGCTCTTGGTGGAATATCGGAGTGCATCTGTGGTGTGCCCCGAGTATTCGCACATCAATTTGGTGCGGATAGAATTAGGTTGGATACGGAAGTCAACCCAAGTTTTCACTAAGTTGAGCCCAAGAAGGCCTTGGGCTGAGAGAACGGCTATCTTAGCTATCAAAGGTATGATTGCCTCCATGTCCGAGTCAGGGGCGAAAGCATTGAAATTCTCGGAAGTATTGAGGAGGCCCTCCGAGTAACCCGGCAGTCTCTTTTCGCCGGGTGGAGAGGTGTCGTGGCAGTAGAAGAAGGATAGTTGCCAGTGTTTAACATGGGAGTTCAGATTAAGGGTTGGCATTGGGGAGTTTTTGCGGCGTTGGATGGATACCCCGCCGCAAGTGAGAAGTGCTCCGTCACCGCTTTCGCGGCACGGCTTGCACTGGAAAAGTTCAATAAAGAGAGTCAAATTTGGCGGAGTGCACAAGTATGACTCGGATAGGACAATGAAGTGGGTAATATTCAACATAGAGTTAGGCCCTATGTCAAATACCCGGAGGCCGTAGTGGCTCAGGACCTCATGGAAGAAAGGGTGACCCGGAGGACGGAATCCCCGGGTCACGTGCTCCACGAAACAGATTACCTCGCCGTCGGTGGGTGTGGGCCGGGTCTCGTCACCCGGCGCCCTCCAGCGAATGTCCTTCTGAAGGGGGAGAACCCCCAACTCGGCCAGTTCTTCCAGCTTGGCCTTTGTGACTGTGGATCGCCCCCAATTGGCGGATATGGATTGGGTTGCCTTCGCCTGGGCCAGCTGTTTCCCTTGCCTTTTGGGAGCCATGGGATCAACCTGCAAACACAAGGAAGAAAGATACAGGAAATAAGACTCGGGAATGATAGGTTATCCGAGCATGCACCTGGAGTATCAAGAAAGTATGAAAACTAAGAATTATCCGGGTATCACATCACGGAGTGGAGGTTGCGAGTTATCCGGGTATTAAGTACAACTCTAGAAATTATTGTTCACTTACGTATTGAAAAGTGTCTGAGGAAGACGGATGGTTGCCCATGTATCTACTGCAAGCAAAAGAGCCGGAAAAGGGGGATTTTCTGGGTGTCAATGATATGCGCGGAAAGTTGGGATGAAATGGATCTAGATTGGAAAACGTGCGAACGATTCTACGAAGAAATTGGTGATTAATAATGGTAGGAGGGTGGTGTGTGATCATCAAATAGGTTATTAAAGGAGCTGGCAAGCATCTAAGCCATCTAATCCGGTGTGGCGGGAGAAACGGCCCGCGGGTTGACCAAGATCCAATCCAGGATGAATCATAAAATTGCGGGGCTAAATTAGCAAGTACAAGGAACTTACAGGGAGATACTGGAAGCCTAATGCGATGGCTGTGGGCGGCGTGGTCTGAATGCCCCTTTGCGGCTCTTGGAGAGCAGGACGAGGGCGCGGGGATGGAGCTTGGTGGCGGCGCGGATGGCTTGAGAACGAACACGGCCGATGGTGGCTTTGTTCCGGTGGCGAGCCCTAGATTCTTGCGGTGGCGTTGCGAGAGCGCAAGGTGTGAGGAAGGAAGGGTTAAGTTGGAGTGAGGCGTCGGATTCTAGGTTACCCTTTGAGCACTGTTTATAAGGTGAAGATGAACCTATTCTAACGGCCAGAAGCCAGAAATTATGGGGTAATGGCTATCCATGCGGATTTTGCGAGATATGCTTCAGGTATTGAGCGAGGTATCCGGGCAAAAAAGAGAAAGAGATCCACTCCGTGAAATCAGGGTCAATTATCGAGTAAAAGTATAGAATCTTGACGTTTTTATCAGGGTTTTGACCCGGAAATCTGAGCAGTGTGCTTGGAGGAAAGCCGGGTTACTATATGGCCACCATGGAGTTAGGCCTAGCTATCTATCAAAGCACCTTAACCCAGCCTCCATACACTTTGTGTGTTTGATATCTTTGCAGGGAATAGCAAGCGCTTCAAGGAAGGATCCGTGGAGCCCAAGCTATTCTGGGGACTACTGATGGAGGGATAATAACCCGGTAGGCCAACTCCAAGGTATAACCCGGCCCAAAGGACGCTGCGCAGGATCCGGCTAAGGATAAAGAAACTTCTGGAAGGCCCAATTTTGTAGGCCTCGTAACCCGGATTGTGGGTTACGGTAAAGGAAAGTTAGAGTTTGTATGCGGTGTCCGGGTAGGATTCAGGGTGCGCCTTGGAGGGTAAGCCAGGGGGTACGGGTGCTTTATAAACCGAACCCTAGGCTTAGTTGAGAGAGATCTAAGAACCCTAGCAGTATCGCTTGGTATCGAGCATCCAGTGTATACGAGAGATCGAGTTAATATATTAAGATCGGAGACTCGGCGACTTGATTGCCGGCTACCAGATCGAATTCCATCATGTTTTCCTCTGAGCTAAACCCTCTCCCAAACGCCTGTGTCGTCTTGCCCCAAGATCAGTTACCCCCGGTAACGTCTGCCGTGATTATCCCACGACAAATAGCGTTCGTGAGATTCATGGAAGTACCCCACTATGCCTACCTGAATCTCAAACTTCTAGGAGAATACGGCACGATCACCATAAACGGCGACTTACAGAAGTCAGACAAATGCGACAGTGAGTTCAACGAAATCGCGAAATCTTTCGGGATGCAAGAGGAGCTGGAGGAGCTGTCAGAAACAACGGACCACTCCGTGATGCCGCTCACCAAAAATAACGCCCCAGAACTCGAGTTCATCCCAAACAGCGACACTCGAAAACATAAAGTGCACCCGACAGAATCCGCGAAGACGGCGATAATGTCCACCATCCTACCACCCACATAGGAAAGCGCGCTCGTCGAACTCCTCCGTGAGTACTGGGAATTTTTCGCCTGGCAGCCCTCAGATATGTCAGGAATACCCAGAGAGTTCGCCGAGCACTCACTTGAAGTGTTTAAAGATGCAAAGCCAGTCAAGCAGACCACCCGACGTTTTTCCGAGCCAAAACAGGGAGCACTCCGAGAAGAAGTGAACAGATTGTTAGCCGCCAAGTTCATCAGGGAAATTAAGATTTCCACCTGGTTAGCAAACCCGGTGTTAGTCCCGAAGAAAAATACTGACATCCTTCACGTGTGCATCGACTACACGTCGCTGAACAAACACTGCCCCAAGGATAACTTCCCATTACCACGAATCGACAGAATCGTGGATTCTACAGCAGGCTGTTAGCGTCTCTCCTTTCTGGACGCATACTCGGGCTATAATAAAATCAGGATGAAGTAAGAGGACCAAGAGAAGACAACATTCATCACACCACACGGTGTATACTGCTGCACGACAATGCCCTTCAGGCTAAAAAAACGCAGACGCAACATATCAGTGCTACATGCAAAAATGCCTCGCCAAGCACCGGTAGAAAATAGGCCTTTAGTCCCGGTTCGCAAAGGCCATTAATCCCGGCCGTGCAACCGGGACCAAATATGCGCGACTAAAGCCCCCCCCCCCCCCCCCCCCGCACTTTAGTCGCGCCTCTTACGAACCGCAACTAAAGACCCGTCACGTGGGCAGCTGGCGTGCGCCGGAGGCGGGAGGACCTTTAGTCCCGGTTTTTACACGAACCGGGACTACAGGCTATTTCGTTATTTCTTTAATTCATTTGGGTTTCTAATTATTTTTCACTCCAATTTTCACTCCTTTTTTTCAGAATTTTTATTATTTGCTTAGTGTCTAACTACAATTATCTCTAGTCAAATTACTTACTCGTGGTCAAACTTCCCGCTCGGTCACTCATCCTCCCACTACTCTAGCACTAGCACGCTTAACTTCCGAGTTCCATCCCGTCCCGCATCCAAGTGTTTCGCACGCATGTATGTGATACTAGTATCATATCAATCCTATTAACATGTTGGTCGATGCCACATTTTTTTATTGTCTGAATTTCAAATAAATATTTTAATAAATAAAAGTAATGATGTAATTAATAATTTTGAATAAATAAATAAACATTAGCTTTTTAATTTGTATTATTTCTAAAAAATATTCAGAAAAATAAAACTAATTCATTTTAAAATCTTAAAAATACAAATAATATATCAAAATATTCAGAAAAATAAAACTAATTCATTTTAAAATTTTAAAAATACAAATAATATATCAAAATATTCAAAAAATAAAACTAATTTATTTTAAAATCTTAAAAATACAAATAATATATCAAAAAATTCAGAAAAATAAAACTAATTCATTTTCCCCTTTCCTAAATGCAAAATAAAATCTGATAAAATTCGTGAACCAAACCATATGAAATCTAAACCATATAAAATTTGCAGATCCAAGTTTGGACTATTATTTTGGACACAAGAACTGTTTTGGCAATGACTATCTGTGAGAATGATTTGAACCTAACTTTTAAAATACATAACTAAAATGGACAAACTAAAATGTTCTGAATAGATATTGAAAAGATCTATCCATAGCACTTAGCCTCACATCAAGGTCAGCAACCAAATGAAAATACCATCCTTTTTAATAAAAGACCAGTAGTCTCTTCTATGATTTTTAGAATGAGTTCAAAAATGAATTTTGAAGTAAATCCAACTGGATGAGTTTGGTATTGACTAGATCTATGTTTTCCTGGCTTAGATTAATTTTTGGAGCTCTAGATTTATTTTTGGTGAACAGATATAGAAACAGTAATTTTTCTGTTTTGTTTTCTTGATGTGTTTTTGTTTGTTTTGAAATTTGTGTTTGATCTTATCTTGTTTCCTAGCTTGTATAGAGTGTTAGGACTTGATATTAGGTTGTTTGCTTGCAGAACATCTACCTTAGAAAGTGTGTGCATGATTGGAAACCCAAATAAAAATGGAACTAGCATTTGTTACTTTCTAGTTTTATTATTTTGGAATTGTGTGTGAGCTAGATCTTTGTGTGATTGCTTTAGTAAATTTTGTGCTATGTTTAACCCGTGATTTTATTTGAGCCATTACATAACATAGCGGTATATATATCCATTACATAATATAGAAATAATATAGCTAGGAATTAATATAGAAATAATATAGGAATTAATAGAAAGACATATATCCATTACATAATATATCCATTAAATATATCGAACGCAACATAGCGGTACATAAATGCGGTACACAAACAACATCTACTCGAGCTCCGAAGAGTAGATGCGGAACAACTCGAAGGCAACGTATGCATCTATTGCTGCATACTCGAGATTGATCCGGTCAAGTGGGTTCTTCCCCCAATACATGTGATTCCTCGAGGGGAAACAACTCTTCATGGTTTTATAGTCCTAATGGATGAAG
Organism: Alopecurus myosuroides; assembly: GCA_028641055.1. Classification (NCBI taxonomy): domain Eukaryota; kingdom Viridiplantae; phylum Streptophyta; class Magnoliopsida; order Poales; family Poaceae; genus Alopecurus; species Alopecurus myosuroides. Next base: position 109,261,510 of record CM054058.1, on the reverse strand, counting down.
GCAGTTGCAATATGAGCCATCCCGGTCTTATGCACGTACAGCTCATCAAAATGTATAAGGTCCTGAAGATATATGTAGTGATCTTCAGGTATCTCAATACCCAACGTGCGCATCAACTTCTGTCGGTCATTTGTGATGTCGATGCTACAGAAGTCGTAACCCTTGTTGACAAGAAAATCAACAAGTTCTGGAGATTGCTTTGAACTACTGCAACAACAAAAATGGAACACGTGTTAGATTTTGTTGCAACACGTGTATTCTTCCAATGCAACAACAAATCGAAAATGTAACAAATATCCTACAAGAGATTGTACGTGTGCGTACCTTGCCCATTGGAAGACCAAAACGGTCTCCTTATAGGCAATCTGGATGACGGCCACATCCTTCTGATTGGCCGTATACTCTAGATCAAACCCGAAGAACTTATGGTGTTCATCGGCTTCATAGAGATTAACCAAACGGTTAAGAGCTTGGGGGAGCCTCTCGCATATATTGATATAGGCCACGTGAAGATTCTTGCCGCATGGTGTGGGCACACGGAGAACGTTCCAAACGGGAGAATCCATGGGTGCTTGGTGGAGGAAGAAGAGAGGAAGAAGAACAGAGAGCCCGCGCACTGTAGCAATGGCCTTCTGCCTCTCGCTCGCGAAATAAAACCGCGCGGGAGGCGAGCAGTTTGGATCTTTAGTCGCGGGTGGCCATGCCAACCGGGACTAAAGACAGGGAGGCGAGCAGTTCCGACCTTTAGTCGCGGGTGGCCAGGCCAACCGGGACTAAATCCCTCCGCGCGCTACCCCAACCGCCACTCAAGACCTTCAGTCGCGGGTCGCCTCCCGAACCGCGACTAAAGACCCCTTTAGTCACGGTTCGGACATTTTGGGGACTGAAGGGGGCGTATGGAAGGCCTTTTTTCTACCAGTGAAGCTCATTGGCAAGAACGTACAAGTTTACGTTGACAACATCGTCATCAAGACTCGAGTGGAGGACACACTCCTCGAGGATATTAGGGAAACATTCGACGCCCTTAACGCGTACAGAATCAAACTCAACCCGACAGAGTGCATCTTTGGAGTTCCTGCAGGACAACTCCTCGGCTATCTGGTCTCCGCCCGAGGAATCGAAGCCAATCCGGAGAAAATACAGGCGATATTGACGATGAAAGAACCGACAAATCTTCGCGGAGTGCAGCAACTCGCAGGACGACTGGCAACCCTCAGCAGGTTTATCGCAAGCTTAGGCGAGCAAGCGCTCCCTTTCTATAAGTTGCTGAAGAAAACAGATAAGTTCAAGTGGACGCCAGATTCAAAAAATGCGTTCATTGATCTGAAAAGAGTGCTGCAGAGAAGACGCATATTGGCAACACCGCAGGAAAGGGAACCTCTCTACCTTTACCTAGCCGCAACAAATCAAGTCGTCGGCACGGTGATTGTCGTCGAGCGGCCAGAGGATGGAAAAGCATACGACGTTCAGAGACCAATATACTACATCAGCGAGGTGCTTTCTCCGTGCAAACAGCGATACCCCCACTACCAGAAACTCGCGTATGGAGTGGTCCTTACAGCCCGCAAACTCAAACACTACTTCTTGGAGCATACCGTCATGGTGCTAAACGACACATCACTCGGTACTATCATGAACAATCCCATGGCATCCGGAAGAATCGCAAAATGGAGCATCGAGCTAGGCACCTGGGATATAATATAAACATGACATAACGATGTAAAATCCCAGGTTGTCGTCGAGTTCCTAAGCGAGTGGACGGAGGTGCAACCCCCAGGACCCCCAGAATACACGAGCAACTAGATCATGTACTTCGACGGGTCAAAAAGAAACGAGGGAGCCGAAGTAATCCTCATATCGCCAAGGGGCGACATGCTACAATACGTCCTGCGACTCGACTTCCCCCCTGACGATCCAGCGTCCAACAACGATGCAGAATACGAGGCCCTCCTACACGGCATGAAGATGGCGATTGCCTGCGGGGCCACTCGATTGATGATATACGGAGACTCAAATCTTATCGTGCAACAGACGATGAAGGAGTGCGACGCTGTCGCAGATAACATGATAACCTATCGCGACATGTACAACCTACTCGAAGGAAGTTTCAAAGGGTGCGAGTTGAAGCACATCGCACGATCAATAAACGAGGAAGCGGACAAACTGGCGAACATAGGGTCAACAAACACCCCTGTTCCACCAGGAATCTACTTCGAGAGAATTAGCATTGCAGCCCGAGCAAATACATGGCTTTTCAGCCATCGCAATAAAAACATGGTTTCTCAACCATAGCTACAAAGACTATACAATCACAATTTTCATTTGTCTATTTTTTCTTTACATGCTAAAGGTCACATCCGAACACACGGGGGCTACACCAAACTGGCATCAGCAAAATCTTCGAGTGCTCGCACTCGATATAAAATTTTACAAGGTAACAAGGTACACACCTTATGAAGACCTTAAACGATTAAACATACAAGGCCACAAGGTACACAGCTTAACACACCTTAAAACTACAAACATACAAGGTACATACACCTTATAAGATCTACAACTATTGTCGAGCAGCCGCCTCTTGAAGCAATCGCTCGGTCTCCGCCGCAGTCAGTCGAATAATCTGCTCCGCAGCAGTACGCACAACCTCATAACGAGGGACAAAATCTACATGTGGTCTTCGGGTGTCAGTGAGTCGTGCCACAAAATTGAAGTTAACCTCAGGATGCCACAAACGCATGAAGGCGAGCGCCACCTGAGCACCACAGATGAGCTGCTGACGCACACACTCACGAACATCCCCCACCCGACGGAATAGCTTCAGCAAGCCACTTAAGATATCCGGAACAACGCCGAAGGGGTAGAACGCCCGATGGACAGAAGCGAGGGCCTCCCGGCAGGATTCAACCAAAAGCTGCGTCTGACTCGCCCGGTACTGCAGAGTGGCCAAAACAAAACCTCGGCTGCGATCAGACCAGAAATTGCTCGCCTGAGGGTTGGAGTTGCTTGACTCTTTAACAACGCGATTTTCCATCCAGTGACCCTCGCATGCCCCATCAGGATCAACAACTGCATGAATAGCAAAAGTGTCAAAACACAAGCAACAATATGAACAGAAGCACTCGGGGGCTCGCGGGACTTACAATGCATGCCCTTTGCAACGCTCGTCAGCTCCTCAATCAAAAATTGCTCACGATCTGCAGCAAGTTTCTGCTTCGATTTAGCAACATCCGCCACGCCTCGTAGAGCCTTGAGCTTACGCTCGCCATCGACGACACGGTGACGGAGTGAAGCAAACATACTAGCAGCCGCAACCACCGGCTCAGTCGAAGGAGCAGTTCCACTACGAAAAGATCGTGCGTATTTATAGCGCGCGGCCAGCGGAAAAACCGGGACACGACCGCTCGTTTTCGGTCAAAAAGCTGACAATATGGGCCCGCGCGCTCTGCCCCACTTCGTCACGTCCCATCGGGAGCAGTCAGAGCAGTCGAGTGCGCGGTGACGTCACTGCGTACCTCATGACACGAAATCTCTTTCGTATAAGCATCAGGACGCGACATTTCTTTTCATGGACACCCTGACACGAAATCTCTTTCGTATGGGCATTTCAACACGAAATATCTTTCGTATGAATACAGTGACACAAAACTTCTTTCGTATAAGCTCCATAACGCGAATTCTCTTTGGCACAAGATCAAGAAAAAGAAGATTGCCTCACTCGAAGGATTGCAGAAATGCGACTAAGGTAAAATCGCGAGTATGCGGCTCCTGCAACTCTACCTCACGATGTAATTACACATCATTTAAATCCTGGATCGTTTGGCCGACTAGGCATATCTGGATGCCATATTCTTTCGAGTATGAAGTTAAGACCCAAAGATCTCTCCTGTGGGCCTGGAATCACACTCAAGCTGCGTCCTCCCGTAAACTTTTCGTGTCAACAACACGAAGAAAAATCCTAACAGACGCGCTGGGTACCCCTTTTAAAGGTTAAGTTCGACTCGATAAGACCTCCACAGCCCAGTCGCAACGATCACCTCGCCGAATTCGAGTCGTATTCTTCTGCGAAAATAGCCAACACAAGGCGCATTTATCACTCGATGCTCGAGTACGCGAGCACCTCGCATGTAGGGTATGCACCCTTAAAAACAGGCGATTGAATGAACAGTCGCAAGAATCCAAGAACGAACTTTGAGTGCTTGCCGGACTATTCTCAGTCGAATAAACACTCGGGGGCTACTGACGTGGGGATGACTCCTGGACCTGTCGGGTGAGCCTACCCAATCCAATGCCCAGAACCAAGGCCCAAGGCAAGGAGTTGTCCCGATGTTCCAGAAGGCCCAGTATTGGCCCACCCGCAGGACTTGCAAGTCAAGAAGGAAAACTCCTACCGACCTAGGGCTAGGGTTTGTAACCCTCCTGGACACGGTTTGAGACCTAGCCACCTATAAAAGGCTAGGAGAACCACCGAGGGGGATCCAATCTACTTCTCACCACCACAACCATAAGCTCGAGATCAATCTCTCGGCTTGCACGCCCACCTTTGTAATCGATCTACTGATAATACATATCTCGAGAGCAGGAGTAAGGGTTTGACCTCTACGAGGGCCCCGAACCTGGGTAAAATCGTGCCCTGTTAGCCGACGATTGTCACCAGCGCCTATTCGTTCTCTTAATCGAAACCCTACCGGATCATCCGAGGGGCTTGTTGATATGAGTAATCGACGCTCACCTTATTATTCTCGTGCCTCCACCAATACGGAGTGCCACGATCCACTATAGGAACTTTGAGGGCGGTTACCGATCCCATACATGGTTGGGAAAATCTCCACAACTCAATTGGAGGCTCCCAACAAGAGCTACCAAATCTTCGAGATAGCAACAAGACCTCAAAAGTTTTTAAAGCTCTGAGGCAACAATCAACCGTCTAGCGCACTCCAAGTAACCAAGAGGACAATCTCTAGGTCACTTCAAGAAACAAAGAGTAACAAATTCCTCAACCTTTCACTCGAACGAATCCTCGTGGAGAACTCAAACTGATGGAACCTATGCAATGGCAAGAACACAAGAAGTGCTCAAATCTTTCACTTTCAAATCCTACCAAAACGACAAATGCTATGAAGGGAGAAGAGAGGAGGAACAAACAAGAACTCAACAAATAAATCCACAAGATCTAGATCCAAAAACTTCCCCTCACTAAGAGGAGAGATGGATTGGTGGAATAATAGATTTAGATCTTCTCTCTCTTTTTCCTCTAATTGGAGGCAAGAATCATGGAGGAATAGAGAGAAAGTAGGCTCCAAAAAGTCAACAATGGTGCGGGGAAATTTGCTTTAGAAGTGGGGAACCAATGAGGAAGAAGACCCCTTAAATACGTCCCCCCAAATACTTTCCGTCGGGGAAAACTGCACGTTCCATGCCTGAAAATCCGGCCAGGCCGGCCTTTCTCCGTGCAGGCCGGCCACCTAACAGAGCAACCCGGCCTGGAAGCCCGGCCTGGCTGGCCTCACAGGCTGGCTTCTCTGCGCGTCCCGGCCTACACTAAAAAAGCGATATCTTTTCTATCCGGACTCCGTTTTCGATCATCTTAGGCTCGTTGAAATCACGACAACGATCACTACAAGATTATGCAAAGAATGATCATAGTCCGTAATTGGAGGATAAAACCAAATGATGAAAGGTTTGACCTCTGTATAAATAAACAACCGGTAAAATCTCCATTATAAAAAACACAATAAGTTTTTCAAAAACACAATAAGTTTTTAATGCAAAATCCGTTTTGATGAACTTGAAGTTGTCTTGAAGAACATGACAAACTCTAAAACCACACATGGAGAAAACACAAATAAGAACCAATAAAGATGATGCCAAGTATGCAAAGGTTTGAGTGCTCTCCGATTGATACGATCAATTTGCTAATATGAGGGCCCATCTTGATAGTATGGTTATCTATCATATAACCCGTTCTCCCAACTATGCAATGAGACCGGTAAAATAGAAAAACCTATCAAGATCATACCTTTTCCTTGAGCATTCCACTTGAGCCACATTATGAAGATCTTGACCTGCTCAAGATGGAACATCTTTCTTGATTTTGTTTTGCCCGGTGAATACATGTAGATTACTCACCCATATGCCAATATGGGAGAGGCTTTCTTAAGTTCATCTTCACTTGTACACAGTCTCTAAAAGGGTAGCAAGGTTCAAGCATATGATATCATTGAGATGCTCCTCTTGAAATTGCACTTCACAACCTTGATGACGATCACCACTTGACGCCATCCACCATGGGTTATATGAAATCTTCATTTTGATGTAATTCCATAGAAAGATACATAACCCCACATAGATATACCGCACACAAATATCATGGGTTTGTTGACAAAGCTAATTTCACAATTAATTACCATACCATGAACCCACATGGTACTTCTTCTAGCTTGGTGAGTTGATCAACTTTAGTCATCTCTTAGCACTTTGCGTTGATCAACCTTGTATTATTTCGTATCTCTTCAATATAATGATATTTTGAAGGTAAACATGAATATTCACACAATATTATTCTTCAAGACATACTTGCAATATGCTCAATTGTCTCATGACCATTCTTCGGATATTCCCATGAATAGAATCTTGGTCATCACTTGATCATCTTGAATCCAACACCTGGATATCAAGCATTACCTATGAACAAAATCTACAAGTATAACTTAATTCAACCATTAGTCGATAGTGATTGTCATTAATTACCAAAACCATACATGGTGGCACCATGCTCTTTCAAATCCCATTAACATTTCTGCTACCATGCACTGACTTGATTATCGTTCCTTCTGACTTCAACATTTCAAATTCCTTTGCAACAAGGCTCACCAGCGAGCTATCAAGAGACCCCGGATTGAAGATTTTTAGGAGAGAACTACAATCGTTTTCAAACAACATGTATCCTGAAGTAAAGTTAACATCAAGTTTGAGACTTTCTACACAAGCTATCGCCTCACCCATTTGCCCATATTTACAATGAGGAATGAAGTCACATGCCAAAAAGACCACAGAGCCGTCATGGTCCCTTGCAATTGCTCTCCAAGCTCTATCTGAGTTGTCTATCTATTATATATTAAAAATAATACAAGTCAGCTTTTTAAGACACCATGACGGATATGGCTGGACTTAAAACTCAAAACTCACCGGCTAAACAAGTAGCTCGCAACTCGACTCGACTTGGCTCAAACTCGTTGTAAAACGAACTGAGTCGAGTTTTAGTTTTTTACGGTAAACGAGTTCAAACTAAATGACCCGAGTTTACCGAGTACTCGTTTACCTCGTTGAACTCGGTAAAAAGAGCGACTACTTGATATACTTTTTTATGTGAACATATTTTCTTAATTATTGTAGTTTATGGATTATAAATTATTTGATGATTACATGTTTAAATTGATTATTATGATGATTGCATTATATATATATCCAAATAATAATAAATAATTGTATATCCAATATACAATGTTGACATTTTGCAGTTTTATAAAATTAAACCCGTTAAACGAGTAGCTCCCCAGTTCACCGAGCCGAGCCGGGTTTGGATTCTGGACTCGTTTTTTAAAGAATCAAGCCGAACTCGACTTGTCAGTTGACCGAGCTGGCTCGGCTCGAATTCCATGCCTAATGACGGATCCACATAGGCTAATAATATATTACCCGTTGATTTGAATTATAACAGTTGGGATTAATAGATTCAAAAGTTACGTACAAAACAAAATGGGTGCGATTTTTACCATGTGACACATGAGGTATAACCATATGTGCCACGCAGAAAAAAAAATTATCCTTATAAAACACAGCACGCGTATGTTCGTATCCATGTATAGGCCCGGTCCTGAGTGGGACGAGCGGGGCGGCCTCCTCGAGCCCCAAAGACCAGGGGGCCCAAATCCCGACTAGCCAAGGTGCCTGCAGTTGTCAGAGCTATATTACGATGCCATTAGAGCAACATGGTGTTTCTATCGAACTAGGGAATCCTAAGGAGACGACGATGAACCGTTTCGCTGCTTCCTAGTGGGCTGCAGCTTGGGTCTTTTACCTGTCACTGGACTTTTTCCTGTCCTCTTCATTAGCCTGGCATTTTTTTCCCCTTTAGCTAGTTGTTAAAAAAGTATCAGGAGGAAATAAATGGAATGGGTCGGTGATCAAGCCCAACAAAAGGCCAAAACACTAAATGATAAAATAAGATCATGCCCAAAAACTGATCCAGGGAATGTATGAATGAAGGCATTGCTTCTTTCGGCCTCGTTAGTTTTGTTGGGATTCACTAGTGGAAACAACCCCTCTCGTCCAGGGGGCCGGGGGGCAGCTGTCCCGGTTGTAACCAAATCCGGGACAAATGTCCTGCATTGGTCCCGGTTCGTGCGCCCGGGGCAACAGGAATCGCCTGGGCGCATTGGTCCCGGTTCGTGGGGGGCATATCGGTCCCGGCTCGTGCCACGGACCGGGACCAATGCCTAGCCACAGTCCACGTGGCACGCGCATGACCTGTTGTCCCGGTTCAGTCCACGAACCGGGACCAATGCCCGTTCCCCTATATATACTGCCCCAGCCCCCCTCCTTCCATCTTTTTTTTTCCTTGGAGGTGTGAGAGAGTGTGTTGTTATAGTGTGTTTTTTTTCTATGCACACGAGGTGTTCGACGAAATTCCCGAGACGCACACAAGCTCACTGAAAATGGTATCTTCGACCGAGGTTAACAAATTATCTTTTTCATCTGTAACTGATACATAAAAAAGTATTATTTGTCGATGTACTGTGGTCATCTCTGTATTAATATGTATTTTGATAAACTTAATTATATGATGCAGATGGATGCACGGCAGCGATGGATGTACGGTGACCGACGCACCTCCGAGTATATGGCAGGCCTGAATGCATTTCTTGCTGTAGCTCAGGCGAACAAAGATAATGGCTTCATGTGTTGACCATGTGTTGATTGTCGGAACGTCAGAGAACATTCTTCCGAAAGAATCCTTCACGGCCATCTACTTCGGAGAGGTTTCATGCCCAGCTATAATTGCTGGACCAAGCATGGAGAAAGAGGGGTTGTGATGGAAGACGATGAAGAAAAAGAAGAAGATCCTTTGTTCCCTGAATACGACGATACTGCAATGGAAGAGAATGCAGAAGAAGGAGGTGATCAAGAACAGGCATTAGAAGAGCCCGATGATGATCTTGGCCGAGTTATTGCTGATGCAAGGGAAGACTGTGAAAATAAATTGGAGAGTTTGAAGCTGGACAACATGTTACAGGATCACAAAAAATTGTTATACCCAAATTGCGAAGATGGTAGCACAAAGCTCGGTACCACACTGGAGTTGCTGAAATGGAAGGCACAAAACGGTGTGACTGGCAAGGCATTTGAGAGTTTACTTCAACTAATGAAGCCAAAACTTCCAAAGGATAACGAATTGCCTGAGAGTACGTACGAAGCAAAGAAAGCTCTCTGCCCTCTAGGATTAGATGTGCAGAAGATACATGCATGCATTAATGACTGCATTCTCTTCCGCGGTGAGAAGTACGAGAATTTGGATGAATGTCCGATATGCACTGCACTGCGGTATAAGATCAGAGCAGATGATCCTGGTGATGTTGACGGCGAGCCCCCCCGTAAGAGGGTTCCTGCTAAGGTGATGTGGTATGCTCCTATAATACCACGGCTGAAACGTCTGTTTAGAAACAAAGAGCATGCTAGGTTGTTGCGATGGCACAAAGAAGACCGTAAGAAAGATGGAAAGTTGAGGCACCCCGCCGATGGATCGCAGTGGAGAAAGATCGAGAGAGACTTTCCAGACTTTGCAGGAGAGGCGAGAAACTTATGGTTTGGTCTAAGTACAGATGGCTTTAATCCTTTTGGGGAGCAGAGCTCCAGTCATAGCACTTGGCCTGTAACTCTATGTATGTACAACCTTCCTCCTTAGTTGTGCATGAAGCGCAAGTTCATTATGATGCCAGTTCTCATCCAAGGCCCGAGGCAACCTGGCAACGACATTGATGTGTATCTAAGGCCATTAGTGGAAGAACTCTTAGAACTGTGGGGCAAACCAGGTGTACGTGTGTGGGATGAGAACGAACAAAAGCCATTTGACCTACGGGCGTTGCTTTTCGTGACCATCAATGATTGGCCAGCTCTTAGTAACATTTCCGGTCATACAAACAAGGGATACAATGCATGCACACACTGTTTAGATAAGACTGACAGTGTTTTTTTGGATAAATGTAAAAAGGTTGTATACCTGGGGCATCGTAGATTTCTTCCGATCAAGCATCCCTTAAGGAAAAAAGGAGGGAAGCATTTCAGAGGTGAGGCAGATAACCGAAAGAAGCCTGAGCTCCGTAGTGGTAATGATATATTCGATATGGTCAAGGACCTAGAAGTAATCTTTGGTAAGGCTGCTGGCAGCCAACCAGTTCCGTACGGCCCTCATAAGCGGGCACCCATGTGGAAGAAGAAATCTATATTTTGGGAGCTACCCTATTGGAAAGTTTTAGATGTCCGGTCTTCGATCGACGTGATGCACGTGACAAAGAATCTATGTGTCAATCTGCTATGCTTCCTGGGCGTGTATGGGAAGTCAAAAGATACGCCTGAAGCACGGGAGGACCAGCAACGTATGAAAGACCCAAGCAACAAGCACACTGATACAGGGCGCCATTCCTTAAGCAGCTACGCTCTTACTAAAGCAGAGAAGGAAATATTCTTTGAAGTCCTTTACAGTATCAAGGTTCCGTCTGGCTTCTCGTCGAATATAAAGGGGATAATAAACATGGCAGAGAAAAAATTCCAAAACCTGAAGTCTCATGACTGCCACGTGATTATGACGCAATTACTTCCGATTGCATTGAGGGGGCTTCTACCGGAAAATGTTCGAGTACCCATTGTGAAGCTATGTGCATTCATGAACGCAATATCTCAGAAGGTAATCGATCCAGAAATTCTGACAAGATTACAGAGGGATGTGGTCCAGTGTCTTGTTAGTTTTGAGTTGGTGTTCCCACCATCCTTCTTCAACATTATGACTCATCTCCTTGTTCACCTATGTGAAGAGATTCATATTCTCGGTCCGGTATTTCTACACAATATGTTCCCCTTTGAGAGGTTCATGGGAGTCTTGAAGAAATATGTTCATAACCGTGCTAGGCCAGAAGGAAGCATCTCGAAGGGCTATGGAACAGAGGAGGTCATTGGGTTCTGTGTTGACTTTATTCCCGACCTTAAGACAATTGGTGTTCCTGAATCGCGGCATGAGGGGAGACTGAGGGGAAAAGGAACGCTGTGAAAGAAAACAATGATACCTAGGGACGGGCATTCTTTGACCAAAGCACACTACACAGTTCTACAAAATTCTATGTTCATGGCTACGTATGTCGAGGAACACAAGAATATTGTACGGTCTGCAAACCCGGGGAAGGATGACTCATGGATTAAACGCGAACACATGGAGACTTTCGGAAGTTGGTTGCAAACACGTCTTATAAATGACACCACTGTTGAAGATCAGCTATACATGTTGGCAGGGTCACCATCTTCGACTATTGGGAGTTTTCAAGGGTACGAGATAAATGGGAATACATTTTACACGAGCTCCCAAGATAAGAAGAGCACCAACCAAAACAGTGGTGTCCGCTTTGATACAACAAACGAGAATGGAAAAACTGACACATACTATGGTTACATAGAGGAGATATGGGAACTTGACTATGGACCTTCTTTTAAGGTCCCTTTGTTCAAGTGCAAATGGGTCAACCTGAATGGAGAAGGGGTAAAGGTAGACCCGCTTTATGGAATGACAACAGTAGATCTCAACTGTATTGATTACAATGACGAACCATTCGTTCTAGCCAATGATGTGGCTCAGGTCTTCTATGTGAAGGACATGTCTTCCAGACCGAAGAAAAGAAAAAATAAGGGAACAATTTCATCATACGATGAGCCGAAGCGTCACATAGTTCTCTCAGGGAAAAGAAACATCGTGGGAATCGAGGACACGACAGACATGTCAGAAGATTATAATAAGTTTGTTGAAATTCCACCCTTCACAGTGAAAGCTGACCCCACCATCCCGTTAAATAATGAAGATGCTCCATGGTTACGGCCGAAGCGATCATAAGCAAGGGACACGAAGAAAATTCAGAAGACTAGATAGGGATGTTGTTGGTGATGTGTAATAATAAACGTGGAATACATGATCATAGTTCTTATAACGTAGTATGAACGAGATTTTGTTAGCCAAAATGATATTTATACATATTATGTGATTATGAATGGAGTAGGTGCAAGTTTGACCAATAATTTGTATTGATCGGTCAAAAGCTGGCAAGCATTGAGTGCTTGACAACTATGACCAGTCTGACTTCATTATTATTCCACATGACATCGACTCTAGAGGATGAACAAGCCACCCTACTTCTACTATGAAAATGAGGCCCTAGCTCCAAAAATTGTATGGGTGGAAATTTCCAGAAATTTGTATGACATAGAGCCGGAGTTTGTGGATTCTAAGCACTTCTGTGCAGCTGCTCAAGAAAGAGGCTACATCCATAATTTGCCAATTGAGAATAACAAGGTTGCCCCTCTAGAGCCAGATGAGATGGAATTTTTACTCGGTCTCCCAAGAAACAACACAAGGGGAGTCGCGAAGAGAGAGAGGTACAAATCTCTTGGCAATTCATTCCAAATTGATACTGTGGGTTGCCACTTGTCGGTGTTGAAGAACATGTTTCCCAATGGTGTTAATGTGGTGTCCTTATTCTCCGGTATTGGATGAGGAGAGATAGCTTTGCACAGGCTTGTCATCCACATGAAGACAGTGATTTCAGTTGAGATAGGTGAAGTTAATAGGAGGATTTTGAGGGGTTGGTGGGATCAGACACAAACTGGCACTTTAATTGAGATTGCCGACGTGAAGTCTCTCACTAATGATAGCGTACACGGAAGGCAATTCATTCCAAATTGATACTGTGGGTTGCCACTTGTCGGTGTTGAAGAACATGTTTCCCAATGGTGTTAATGTGGTGTCCTTATTCTCCGGTATTGGAGGAGGATAGATAGCTTTGCACAGGCTTGTCATCCACATGAAGACAGTGATTTCAGTTGAGATAGGTGAAGTTAATAGGAGGATTTTGAGGGGTTGGTGGGATCAGACACAAACTGGCACTTTAATTGAGATTGCCGACGTGAAGTCTCTCACTAATGATAGCGTACACGGAAGGCAATTCATTCCAAATTGATACTGTGGGTTGCCACTTGTCGGTGTTGAAGAACATGTTTCCCAATGGTGTTAATGTGGTGTCCTTATTCTCCGGTATTGGAGGAGGAGAGATAGCTTTGCACAGGCTTGTCATCCACATGAAGACAGTGATTTCAGTTGAGATAGGTGAAGTTAATAGAAGGATTTTGAGGGGTTGGTGGGATCAGACACAAACTGGCACTTTAATTGAGATTGCCGACGTGAAGTCTCTCACTAATGATAGCGTACACGGAAGGCAATTCATTCCAAATTGATACTGTGGGTTGCCACTTGTCGGTGTTGAAGAACATGTTTCCCAATGGTGTTAATGTGGTGTCCTTATTCTCCGGTATTGGAGGAGGAGAGATAGCTTTGCACAGGCTTGTCATCCACATGAAGACAGTGATTTCAGTTGAGATAGGTGAAGTTAATAGGAGGATTTTGAGGGGTTAGTGGGATCAGACACAAACTGGCACTTTAATTGAGATTGCCGACGTGAAGTCTCTCACTAATGATAGCGTACACGGAAGGCAATTCATTCCAAATTGATACTGTGGGTTGCCACTTGTCGGTGTTGAAGAACATGTTTCCCAATGGTGTTAATGTGGTGTCCTTATTCTCCGGTATTGGAGGAGGAGAGATAGCTTTGCACAGGCTTGTCATCCACATGAAGACAGTGATTTCAGTTGAGATAGGTGAAGTTAATAGGAGGATTTTGAGGGGTTGGTGGATCAGACACAAACTGGCACTTTAATTGAGATTGCCGACGTGAAGTCTCTCACTAATGATAGCGTACACGGAAGTTACTATGTTTTTCAAGCGGGGGTCGGGATAAAGGAAAAATACGTGTGGATGCGCAGAGTAAAACTTTGAAGGAAAACTATGGTTTTTCTGTTGTAGACGAAGATCTCAAATTCACCGTGTCAATAAGGTACAACTCGCTTTGAATTAGGAAGATCACAAGAGAAATAAAAAATTGTAACATTTTTATATTCAAATTATATACAAATGAAAAAATAATTAATAGTTTCAATAGTTAGAATAATTATTTAGTTAAACGAAAAATGGATTTAAATTAGTTTTGCAAATTCTAGCATTTTTCATGTTGGAATTTTTGTCAAATTTGAAAGTATATAGAAGTTGTTAATGTGCAAACTTAACCTTTTCAAATTTTGGCGCTAAAATTTTTTGGGCGCGCAGGGGTGCCACAGAAATTCGAAATTTGTTTTTGGTCCCGGGTCGTGGTACCAACCGGGACCAAAGGGGCTCTAGTCCCGGTTGGTTGCACGGGCCGGGACTAGAGGCCCAGGTGTATAAAAATCGCGGCCCTCTCTCCAGGCTGAACGAACACCCCAGGGACAGGTACGAGTGGACATGGCTGGGCGAAGCCCTGCCGGCGGCGGGAACGAGTAGACAGATCCCGCCGGCGGACCGCCGGCGGGTATGGGCTAGGGACACGGTAGACTAGGGGGCACACAACTTATATTAAAAAAAAAGGCCAAGGGCCTTGCTTACATAGATAGGGGGCGGCGCGGCCACAGGCGGCCGGCCGTACTTGCATAAAAGGGGCGGCGGCGCGGCCACAGGCGGCCGGCCGTTTTCTTGGGGGGTAGCTAGGGGCCTTGCTTACATAGAATAGGGGGCGGCGGCGCGGCCACAGGCGACCGGCCGATCTACTCGTCCTCCTCGTCGGAGGAGATTTCTTAGTAGGGGGGCGGCTGCCACAGGTGGGCAGGCGGCTGGGCCGGGGGTGCAGGCATCGGGGGCATCGGAGGCGCGTACGGCGGTGGCGGGGGCAGCGGCGGTGGCGGGGGCAGCACCTCCTGCGGCGGCGGCGGCGGAGGGGGCAGCTCCTCCTGCTCCGGCGACCCCGGCGCCCAAACGCCGCCGGTCCAGGCCCAGGACATGCCGTACTCCAGCCCGGGGGGGAGCGGCTGCGGCGGCGGCTGGTCCTCGGACGCCTCATACTCGGCGTAGAGCGCGTGCCACCAGGGGGTAGGCTCAGGGGGCAGCGGCGGCGGCATAGCGGCGGCGTCGGCGCGGGCGGCGGCCACGACCCGCTCCCACCGCTTGATTTCGTCCTCGACGAGTGAGCGGCGGGAGGCCTCGCAGGCATCCTCCATGGCGGCCCGGAGCACGGGGTCCTCCTCCCCGGAGAAGTCCTCCGGGATGTCCTCGAGGAGCCACAGCTCCCTCTCCCGGCCGGGCGGTGGCGGCGGGTAGTCCTCGACGTCCACCTCGTGGGGGGCGGGGATGTAGGAGCGCCGGCGCTGCTCGTGCTCCTGCTCGAGCCAGGCGCCCCAGTAGGGGGAGCTGCGCGCGTACGCGCGCTCCCTGCGGACGGGGGCCGGCAGGAGCTCGCGCCGGCGGTCGATCTCCTCGAGCAGCGCCTGTCCGGTCGGGACCGGCGGCACAGGGATCCGCTGGGGGTTCAGGTGCCAGCCGTCCGGGAGGTGGACGTCAGCATAGAATACCGGCGTGGCGTTGTTCCAGTGCCACTCGGCCTCGTCCACCCGGACGTACCGGCGGAACCTCTTGCCCTTGGGCGCGGCGCTGGGCGGCGGGCGTGCATCCGGAGCTGGCGCGGGGACGCGCGGCGTCCCGCCGAGGCGGACACCTCCAGGGCCGTAGCCGAAGGCCTCCGCCGGCGGTGGTGGGACGCGGCCGGCGCCGCTCGAGGAGCCTTCATTCCTGGGGCGCTTGCCGGAGCCGCTGCCGGAGCCGCTGCCGAACCAGCGGGACATGGTGGCTATGGTTGGTCTGCCTTGGGCGCGACCGGGGTGAATGGGTTGTACGGGCGGCGGGGGGCCTTTAAAAAGGACCCGGGGTGGGCTGGCATGCCAACCGGCGGCCTGGACGTGGCGGCGGTTGCAGGCGGCCATGAATGCGGGCAGGAGCCGAGGCATGGCGGCGGTTGCAGCCGTAGCACGCGCGTGTGGGGAAGTGGGGGCGCGGGAAGCCGAGGCGGGGCGGGAAGACGAGGCGACTGGCCCTTTGACCGTCCTGTAGTCTTAATTTAAGGGACCAGACGAGCCAGCCAACGGCCGCTGGCCAGTGGCCCCTTCGAACCATTGACTGACCACGCTGGCCAGTGGGCCCTTCGAACCGTTGACTGACCATAATAAAAGACGCGGGCCAGTGGGCCCTTTTGACAAAAAAATGTGACCAGTGGGCTTAATAAAAGACGTGGGCCTGGACGCGGTTGGGGAAGGGGAGGCCGGCTCGGGATTGGGAGACAGGAGCCCAAAAGACGTGGGGCCTGGACGCGAAAACTGAACGATTATATATTTTTTTTTGTCAAAAAAGTATCCATCCCGGTCCCTTGAACGAACCGGGACGAATTCCCTGGCCCAGGTTCGCCACGTGGCCTATCCTTACCATCCCGGATCCTGGCACAACCGGGACCAATGGGACGGACCATTTGTCCCGGCCAGCCCATCCCGGTTGCACAACCGGGACAACTGGCCCTTACGACCCGGGACAAAAGGCCCTGTTTCCACTAGTGATTGAATCCAAGCATGGAATCAATCCACGTAGGGATTGGGTTGATCCAGTTCCGTCACCCAATCCAGAGTTGACTAATCCATGCTTATCCCTCCTAATAGCTATTTGTTCGTTTAAGCCAGTAGCGGAGCTCCTCAAGTCGCGATGTCGCCATCGCGTCTAGGCTTCTCGTCAGGTAGTGGATTTTCTTCCAAAGGTGGGCTGGAGAGAATATTTTTCCAGACCAACTGAGGAGCGGGTGGGGATCGGCTGGGTTGTAATCCAGGTGGGGGTAAACGAAGACGTCTAGTTCTCTGGGCTGGAAAAATTACATCGCCTGGCTGGTCATCCGGGATTGGGCCGCAATCCAAACCGATCCCTGCCTGTTCTGGATTAAACGAACGAGGCCTTCCAGTGCGTGGATCCCTCTAAATTTTGTGCCTTGATTTTGTTATATCATCAAGCAGTTATTGTGGTCTGTGTGCCTCATGTCATCTACCTTCTACGTTTTCTTCAAGAGAGTCCGAAAAAGATTCATTGCATGAAAGAGGGAGGAAGAGAGGGTAAGTGAGAAAGGGTGGAAGAAAAAAGGCATGCAACTAAGAAAACATACTTATACTGGGCAAAAGTCTAAAACAAGTGAAAAGAAAGGAATAGAGAAACATTGTGGGGAATCACATTGACGAGAAAAACTAAAATCAAAACATGGTGGCATGGTACCGGTCTTTGATAAGTGTAACTTTTTTACGAGTATAAACTTTAGCCAAGTGCATCTTTTTTTGGTGCGTATTTTGATTTATCTCGGCATAGAACCAATTTGCTGAGTGCCCGATAGGATGTACTCGGCAAAGGAGGCGTGAGTTGGCAAACACCAGATTTGGGTAGTGAGAGCATCTCCATCCGCTACCCAATAAATGGTCCCCAAACATTTGGCGGCGTATCCGTAGATAGTGACCAGGCAATCACAAAAAATGCTCTTCTACAACCATGCAGCCTAAACTTGTACCTCAAATTCATTCGCTACATGCAACTTTATATTTTACGGGTAATATCTATCTAGTGCACATAGATAAGCCGTACATAGCTGGAATAATCATAACTAAAATGACTATATTGCCTAATACATAGTGGACACGCATCTCTTTCTCAATCAATTATTTCTCCATCTTTATCCGACTTGTGTCCGCCTTACTTTCGTAATCATTCACATTGTCGGCGAGTTGCGACTCCATCTTCATCTTCTCTTCTTCCAATCTCATCTTGTTCTCTTCTATTTTCTTGTTCTCTTCTTCAATCTTCTTTAGCTTGTCATCGACATATCAATTTGTTTGTTGAACAAGCTCAAATTTGTCTTCAATGGAGCCCTTGTTCGTGTCTCATGAAACCATAGTGTGCGGAGACCGGCGGGAAGAGGCGGAATGACTTGTCCAAGAGCTTCAGATCCCGCGAAATTGTGCCGCCACGGAGCTCGGCAACGGCCTAAATCTAGCCAGGGAAGTTTGGCCGAGAGAATGCGGACGACGTTAAGAATGGGGCGGGGCGGCAGCGAAAAGCGGAGCTACTCGAGCGGCACCGGGAAGAGAATTCCGATCTATTTAGAGTGAAATAGGGTTGGTCCGTGCAGTCAGCCTCTCTGCGTCGGACGTGCCTGTGCATCCCAAAACCCCTTTCACATATGGGCTGGTTTTGGGGTTCGCCGGTCGGACTTTTGGGCTGGATTTGGGGGAAGAGGCTTGGTAGGTGTGTTTGGCTGAAACGTTGCCCGACCTGTTCGTCCGAACGTTTGGAGATGGTTTGGGGTGCCGGTTGGAGATGCTCTCACAACCCAAAGGTAAAAAATCTCACCTTTCGAAATGTAGTAGGACTAGTAGGACACAATATTTTAAAAAATACGTTTGACACTTAATATTTTTTAACACACTAAAGATAATGTCCTTGCATTTGGCAGGAGCACTCTTAGTTTCTTTAAAAGCTACAAAGAGTGGACACAAAAATCTTAGAAAAAAATTACTCTTTATAGAAAAACTAGCACAATGCCCGTGCTTCGCCAAACCAGTCCATAATGTAACTAAGTGAATCAAACACCAAACAAACAATTAAGAAACTATATTTTTTTCTAAAAGTATTAACTTGTTGAGTGAATTCATTTGTTTTGGTGAAATATTTGGTGGTCGTATAAGATGTAAATGATGATGTAAATAATAAAGACATACTCCCTCCGTCCTCGAATAAGTGTACCTCCAGAATTGGTTTTGGTCAAACCTTTTAAACTTGGATCAACTTTACACAAAATAATATCAATATATATGATATAAAATCCATATATTATGAAAGTATATTTTAAAACGGATCTAACGATACTAATTTAGTATCATAAATATTGTTACGTTTCCCAATAAAGTTGGTCAAACTTTAGAACAATCGACTTTCATAAAAGGAAAACGTACACTTATTTGAGGACAGAGGGAGTATACACAAATTTGTAAAAGGTGGGTGTCTTTTTTATAAAATTAGCATAGATTGCATTCTGTCTGTTAGTTATAAATCCAACCATCGTGAATGAAAAATGTCTGACACACCATCATTACCAACTGTGATTTTTATAGAAGTAGAGATACCATGGGATAAAAATCGCTGCTTTGACCGCTTAACACATGTGTTATGATAATTGATAAGGATCTTAGGACATCTCCAGCGGGGCTGCTCATTTGGCCCGGACAGGCCGGATTTGAGCAGCCTGGGCCGGAACCAGGCCCCAGCGGGGCTGCTCAAACGGACCGCGTCCGTTTTTTTGTCCCCGGATGCTCAAATCCTGACCAAATTTGGTCCAGTTTTGAGCAGCCTCCGGACAGCTTGGGACAACAATATGTGTCCCGAAACCCCGCCGTGGCCCACACCAAAAGGGAGAAACATTTGCCCTTTCCTCTCCCACCCTCATCCACTCCACTGCCCTAGCCATGGCCGACGTAGCAGCTGCCGCCGCCGCCGCCACCGCCACGCACGCCTCCGTGACCACGGACCAACAGGTCCCGGCCCGAACCATGGCCTCCCTCCCCCCGCAGAAGCCGAAGACGAAGAAGCCGAAGGACCCGGCCGAGCAGGCGCGGACGGCGGAGCAGTCGGCGAAGAGAGCGGACCAGAGGAGGAGGGCGAAGGAGGCACCGCCGCCGCAGAAGTAGGACGAGCAGAAGAAGCTCGCCCAGATGGCGGCGCAGGCCGCCATAATCATGCTGGGCCTGCAGCCGACGACCACCATGAACGCGGCCCCGGCGCAGGCATGCAGCTCAAATGCCTCGGCGGCCCGGCCGTGGAGCACCCTCCTGAACGCGCGGCCAACGACGGGATCGCCCGCGCCAGCATACGGCTTCCTGTCAGGCCGTGACCCGACGCCGCCGCCCTTCTTCTCGGTGGACATGGAGGACTCCTCGCCGGTCGGAATCAGGGTCTCCATTGACCTGAACACGGCCCCCGTGTCCGGCATGTCGACCGCCCCGTCGAGCAAAGCCGCCCACCGTCCCCCGCCGGCCGTTCGTCCGGTGCCCCGCAACCTGTTCGACGAAATGCAGGACATGGAGACACAGCCCACGGAGATGACGAGGGAGGAGATCGAGGGTCACATGTCGAACATGATCAACGAGGACGACCAGGCGAGCTACGTCCACCCTGGGGACGAGCTGTTCGAGGAGGACGAGGAGGAGGCCCCCATCGACGAAGTGCCCCACATCGACGACATGCCCATGTTCATGGACGAGCTGACCTAGCAGGCCAAGGCCGCCAAGAGGAACGTCAAGCGAGGCGTGGGGTTCACGGAGGCGGAGGACGAGTGCCTCGTCGACACATGGGTCGAGGTGGGCAGAACACCATTGTCGGGGCCGAGATGAAGGGCAACGCCTATTGGAGGAGGATGCACCGGAACTACCAAGAGCGGGCCGTCCTGCCACCGTACTCCATGGTCACCACAAGGAGCGAGCTCTCCATCCAAAAGAGGTTCGGGCTCATCTCGTCCGAGTGCAGCAAGTTCACCGGGTACTTCGAGCACGCCGTGGCCCGGCCCCAAAGTGGCGCCACCCTCGGCGACCTGGTGAGTGGCCACACGTTCCTGTCCTTCATATGCATTGCCCGCACGTTCCCGTGTCCCAATTGTTGTTTGTGTAGGCCTTCCAGGCGTTGACATTGTACAAGGCCGAGCATGGTGGCAAGTCCTTCAACTTCGCCCATTGCTACAAGAAGTTGAAGGACAACCAAAAGTGGAAGGAGCTCCACAACGCCATCAAGAAACACGCGGCCATACCAGGCGGGGTGCCGCCAATGGCCACGGGCCAGGCGGCCGATGGCGCCACAACTGAACGACCAAGGGGCCGGAGCAACTCCAAGCTGGACCTGAAACATGACGCCACGACCATTGCTTTGCAAGAGACCCTCCAAGGGTTCATCTCGCAGAAGGACAAGACCAGCGACAAGAAGGACGAGAGGGAGGAGAAGAAGCGCCGGGAGCGCGAGGAGATCACGAAGAACTACTTCATCGTGCAAACGAAGAAGCTCGAGATCGAGGAGGAGAACGCCAGGACCAGGGCCTTGGAGGCCTCGACCAGGGCCATGGAGGCCGAGAACAAGAGGAAGGAGGTCGAGATCGCTCTAGCCGCCCAGGAGGCGCAGATCATGGCCATGGACCTGAGCTGCCTGACCCCGAGGAAGAAGGCCTATTTTGAGAAGAAGCAGCAGCGGTACATGCAGGGCGAGGAGTGATCGCGCCACGCCCCGATCGTGCCCGGCGCCGGCCTGAACACGCGGCCGGCGTCGCTTTTGTACATTCTGGCCCTGGGCTGGCATGGCCTCACCTGGCCGCCTGAACCTTGCCCGAACCGTGGCCGGCATATCCTGAACGTGGCCGGCATGGCCTGAACCTGGCCGTATATCTAGGGGCATTTTGGTATTTTTTTTCGAATCGTGGTCAGCAAATGAGCAGCCCCGCTAGGTGCAGGGACCAAATCCGCGCGAACACGGCCCCAGACGGCTGCTCAAATGAACAAAATGCGGACCAAATTGGTCCGCAAATGAGCAGCCCCGTTGGAGATGTCCTTACTAGCGATGCCTATAATTGTTTATCCAGCGATAACCAGAACTTCGACGTCAAGAGACCACAAATTTCAACGATGATGCTTTCAATGATATGGCACAGGTGCTCGGTAGTCCGATGACTGAACATAGTCTCGGCCCAACGTCAGCATTCACACTGCCCCTATAAACCCCAAACGGATTTGCATCCTGAGCGCGCCGGCCGGGCGACTCGCTGTCAGCTCCTACATGCATGGCCAGCGCGCCAACAGCCTTGGTCCAAGAGTAACTGCGTAACCACCAAAACCCGAAACCTCAAACGGAGTCAGGCCACGTCGCCGGCAGCTGCTGACGACGGAGCAGGCGAAAACGACCGGGGCGCCGGCTGGATGACGCTCAGGTGCCACTCCTATTTTACCGGATCGATATGCTCCTGGCCTCCCCACCTACTGCACCAACCCGCTGCGTGACAGACCCCGCAGTTGATACACTTGTCCCTTTCCCATCATTGCCTCCCCTCGCACATGCCCCTGCTTCCTTCCCCTACCAATCCGCTGATATCCCGACGCCTCCCGCCGCTTACTCTGTACCACCCTCGCCGTAATGCTGACACACACACACGGCAGGAGTGTGCACATGGACTCATCACTGACGCTGGACCGTCGTGTCCAACTCTTTACCGTCTGGCCCGGTGGTCATTGGTCTTTCGTGGGCATGTGCAGCCTGAAACCTATGTACCCCGAACACTTTGGTCGGAGCAGTAATCAGGAACGGTGGAGCCTAATAAGTAGAGGCTACCACGATTAGGCATTGCTCGCCATCTCGCTGTGCCGGCCAGACCGTGTCGCCCGCGATCAGGCCGACGCGACACACACAAGCTGACATGGATCCTCGTTCATATTCGGTGCGGGACGCGACGCCACAATGCAAGAACAGGTCAAAACAAAAGTGGTGGTACTAGCCGTGCGCTGTTGCAGCGAGGCCATTCATTCATTGGATGCCTATGCCAGGAGCTCGCCAGAAAATCAGAGGAAAACGCCGCGCCGGTAGTACTGTCGACAGGGACGCTGCGGATTGATGACCAGTTCGCAGCTGCATGGATTGATTGGACAGCAGGGGAACGAGGAGAGATGCCGCATCGCGTGCGTGTCGCGCTAGATTCGATCCAGAACCTGGTCGTCAGATACGATTCGACGCGAGCTGGCGACACTATCCGAGAACCAAATAATCCAAACTCGCGCTTGACGGAGATGTACAACCACCATCCAGTGAAATATGCCCCCCCGCCGTTCGGCTGCGAACGGCGGCGCACCGCACCGGAGTCGACAACGTACACGAACGAGGACGACGGGAACAGAGTGATGAGGTGGCGGAAAAGTGATTTACTAGCAAGCAAACAAAAGGGAATGGCCACTTCTATCTATCTGCACATGAGCCGGCCGTCCGCCGCCGCCTCCTCAAAACTGCGCCTCTGGTTCCGGTCTCGGCGCATCCGTCCCATTATTGCAACGCCACGCCGCCGTCCGCTGCTCCGTCGTCGTCCCTGCCTCTCTGCCGCGGGAGGAGAAAGAAGGATTTATTAACCAACAGATAAATCATAGACTGAATCCGTGCTGATGGAGAGAAGATCCCGTACCAGTTGCTGCGGCGTGAGGAGGATGAGATTGGTTGGAACGCACGGCGGCGGGGCCTCGAAGACGGAGAGCGGGAAGTGCTTGAAGACGACGCCGACGTCGAAGTAGATGACGCCCGTGGACGGCACGTCGACGCGGATGCTCTTGACGGTGAACCACAGGAAGAGGTCCTGCGCGGAGATGCCGGAGAGCGCGCTGATCCGGCCGTAGCTGATCTCCCCGGCCACGGTCGCGTTGTACCGCAGTTCGACCTCGGCCAGCGCCGTGCAGGGCGCCTCCAGCACCGCCTCGAACCGGCCCGTGCCCGGGTCGTGCGAGAACGCCGCGATCCCCGAGGGAAGAAGGCCCCGCGGCAGCCCGTGCGCGCGCAGCACCGCGTGCGCCTCCTCCGCCGCCGCCGTCGGGGCCGCCCGCGCCTCGCCGCACCCCGCCGCCGCAGCCACCGCCGCCACCACCACCATCAGCACCCACGACGGCGCCATCGTGACGAGGGAGGCGGAGGGGAGATGGAACGGGAGGGGAGGAGAAGAGAGGACGGGGAGAGGAGGGCAATAATTGTGGGAAACCAAACAGAATGCGGCTTTGGGGGGTTGGGGTGGATGGGGATGAGCGCTCGGAGTGTGTGGGGCCGAGCTGCCCGTGACCGGCTGGCCGTTTAATTTAGACTCCGCCCGCGCGTTAAGTGCGCGCTCGCGTTTTAATTGCATCTTGCCAATTAACAGAACAGACCCCGCGTTTGTCAGCTGGACTAGCTGCTTTGGTTGCCCGCGATTTCGGCTGCGTGTATCCTGCGCCTGCACTGATGACTCCTTTTTTTTTCCTTAAGCTGTTGAGGCGGTGACGCACTATACCGAGCTGACGTGTGCAAAGCAAGCAGTAACCAGCTTCTGCGCGATGGATCGGTCGACGGAATCAGAGGACGCGATTGTCGGAAACTCGGTACACCCAGTAGGTTGTTGCACGATCCAACATAAAAAAAACCCGACCGTGGTAAATTCCGCGAGAATACCTAGTAAATAACGTGACATGTGACGGCCACATGGAATGCTTGCATGACGGTTGCAGGAATTCTTTGTTTTGCCCAAATGAATCCTTAAAAGTAAAACAGTTTTTTAAGAATATAGAAGAAGGAAAATGACAACCCTTCTCCGGCCACTAGGGCCACCAACCCACCACCCTCCT
Source organism: Alopecurus myosuroides (assembly GCA_028641055.1). Classification (NCBI taxonomy): domain Eukaryota; kingdom Viridiplantae; phylum Streptophyta; class Magnoliopsida; order Poales; family Poaceae; genus Alopecurus; species Alopecurus myosuroides. The sequence goes on along the minus strand of CM054058.1, from coordinate 109,236,886 downwards.
CCGGCCAATGGAACGTAACAATTGTCGAACCGAACCACCGCCTCGTCCCAGATTCCCTCCCGCGTTCGATCCCCCGTACTCGCTTCCTCCGAATTTGGCCAGCGGAAGGGCCCTTCCACATGGACGGAGCCTTGTTGCGCGCCCATCGTCTTCAACCAGATGGTTCTCTCCGCTCTACCCTCGACACCACCGGACGGCTACGACCGCATCAGATACCTTCTCTGCGGGCTCCTCCGCGACATCGTCACTTGCCTCTCCGCAAGGACGGCCCGCGCGCACTCTCTTGCCGATGGTGGGTCGCGCATGTCGACGCATAGCGCATCACAACCGTTGTGTCATCCATCTTCCCGCTCATCCAGGGTTGGAGGGCTTCCACTTCGTCCACCTCATCTGAAGATACCCGTTGCCCCGACCTGCTTCGTCGCTGGCTCTGGCTATTCGTCGTCAAGGTCGCCCGAGAAGAGAGCATGGGGAGGACTAACATGGGAGAAAGGGAGCCGGAGGGGATGGAGGAGATAGGAAGGCAGTGATGCAGCCCAACCTATCCCACCAAGTCCCCCTACAACACTTAGTGGACCGATAACGAGAGCACGCACAAAGCCTATGGAAGAAAAGGTGACTTCACTCCTATCTCTCTATGGATTCATCGACTTGGTGAATGGTGTGCTACCTCGTGCAAGTGCTCTATGTATGCTCAGCTAGACCCCGCCAAGAGAGCTCTAAGAAGGTGCCAAGGATGACCAAGACATTGGGCAAGAAGATCGCCAAGTGGCTACGCCGGAAGAAGAGGAGAAAAAGGAAGAAGAAAACTCCAGGAGCCGCGGGACGTATCGGCGCCATCCACCGGATCATCCGGCGTCTTTGTAACATCCCAGTATTTTGGGAGTTGTAAGTATCAAAATATAATTTGTGCATTTGCAAAGCATGCATATAAAAATACGGGAAATTTTGGCGTGAAAGTTTAAATGAAGTAAAGTGACCAATGTTTCCCTTGACATGATGAAATAGGTTTAGATCATCTGGTCAAGAGTACATTTTGGAGTGATCTTTATAACAAGTATCTTACAAACAAAATCATTTGATTAGACAAAACTGATTTGGTTATGACCAGCACTAACTCTCAACCAACTTAACCACAAGTCTATAAGTGACTTGGGATAATTTAACTAGGTACATAAAGCTCAAAGAGGGGTGAGTATCCAAACCACGTACTGATGAGTATACTCCCACAAATTAGTAATGCATAGTTGAACCATCTCATCAGCAGAGATGCTATATTCTTTAAAAACAGGAACCCTTTAATATATCCATCCATTCATACTGCATCTTTATAAATCATCTCATAACCTTTGGGTGAACCTTTATAAGTGAATGACCAAGTTTCAATAGAACACAACTAACACAAACAAGCATTAATTCAAACCTTACAGGTAGGAAATGACATAATAATTGAATTTAAAATATTTATGGAATATGTACATATCTCATCAACCATAAAGGAAGTATCCAAAGCAGAAACAAATCTTCTTAAGCTAGTACTCAACCCTGACCGTTACATATGATCTTCACGAAACTCTATGTCTGCATTCTTGCATGACCAAGACTACCAAAGATGAAATAAAGAATGAAACCAAGATAGGGAAGTAAACTAGTAATATATTGAAATCCAAGTGTTTGGCGTTATATAAAAATAATTTGGCCACAAGGTCTGATCAACCTTGTGAACAGATTATTTCTGTAAGCATTAAACATTTGAGTTTCTGTAAGCTAATCTAAACAAAAAAATTAATACATTGTGAGAATTAATGGGATACTAAATTAAATGAATGCATTCCGGAGCTAGTGTCTGGGAACCGGTCTAGATATCTTAAAAGCTCTGGTGGTGACTTTCTAAAGTCAATAGACAACTAAGGGAGAGAAAACATTTCGGACAGTCCGAGGATTGATCTTACTTGAAAAGGACAAAGGTAATATCAGAATAGAATTGGCAGCTAGAGACAAGTACAATACTGACAACTGAAGTCAACATGAAGCAACACCGACTTAGTAAGTTAGCATGGCATGAGAAACTATCCAGAGTACCATTAGGTAAAATTACATAACCTAGAACCTCTAATCATTGTCAAGCTCATCAAAGATAAGGGACACATGTTAATCTCTTCAATGGAATCAATTATGAAGAAAGAAATAAAAACAAGACATTACAACAAAATGCCTTGTGATATGTCGAGGTAGATGGTAACAAGCTTAGCTACCTTGTTACCAAGATCCTTCTCATACATAAGACAAATGAATGTTAACTAAAATTCATCTCTACATAACCAAGCAGTTGATTAATTATTTCTAATAACAACAAAAGATAATAGCCCGTACTTAGAACCCTGAATGAAAAACAAACAATTAGTTTCAGTTATGAAAATGACTAAATCCACATAGAAGAAAACTAATCCATTTATTACACAAAGTCATTTGGACTGCCAAGAATAAAACTCACCAGAAGTTAACCATAACTACAATGCATTAAAAAATTACTAAGAATTTTGACAAATTAGTTCCTAAATTGTCCAATTAAAAAGACACCACCATTGCAATAACATGTTTGTTGTGTGTGTTCATGTCATAACATGCATGAAAGAATTTTGAAATCCATTTGAAATGTAATTTGAGGGAAAATAACAAACATCACTTAATTGAGCACCCCAAGTTTAAAATTCAAACCTTGTTCAAAACTTGAAAACCAAAATGTGGTGACATAGGGAATTTTCCAAGGTTTCCATGTATTATTTTGAATAATTCTTTTGTTTGAAAAAAGACCCTGAAAACAATGTTTTCCTCTTAGTTTTTAAAACACAAGGACCAAACTGTGAGTTATAAAAAATTACAGGGGGTTATATGGAATTGCCATTTCTTTTCTTTCTCCCTTCCGGCCAGAAGGACGGCCATGCATGTCCTGCCGTGGACGCCGCCATGCCACCTCCTCTCTGCTTTCCTGCTCGCGGAGATAAGCCCCGGGAGACATCCGCATCTCTCCCTCTTCGCACTCACGCTCTCTCGGTTTATCTCTCAGTGTGAAGAACCCACCAGAACCCTAACCATATTTATCATGGCCGTCGCTCCGCGCCGCTGTCTCCGTCTGCGCCGGGACTAACTGAAGCCACCACCGGAACCGCCATCCTCTCCTCGACCTTCTCGAGCCCGCACGAGAGCTGGAAAGCTCGGGAGGAACGGAATCGTGTCGCCGTCTCCAACTCTAGTCGCTGATAAGAAGACCACGTCGTCGTCGAATTCCGCCTCTCCTCACCTCACCGTCAAGCCCTACACGCTCTTGGTGAGCTCGCGCATCTCATGGTGTCTCCCGTTTTGTTCCTCACCATCGTAATCATTGTGTCGACTATGGCCGTGTTGCACCGCTGCTGGCGGCAGCTCTGGCGACCATTTGGTCCCAAGCGCCGCTCCTCTGACTCACCACGGTCCCCTCTAGCTGTAGGAACAAAACGAATCGAATCAATTCGTGAAGAATTGCGGGATTTCTATTCAACAGAGGAGATCCTCTCCATTGCTGATGCAAGCATGACGTCATCATGACGTCATGAATTTTTCTTTTTCTTTTAATTTATGAATTAAATTGAACCTCACAGTTGGGCCCCACATGTCAATTTGAAATGGTAGAATAATGAATGAAATTGTTAAATCAATATCTTTTAATTTATTTAGCAAAAAATATAAATAAAATATAGAAATGTTTAGAAAAATAAAATCTAAATGTTTATCAACTTTTCAAACATGTTTGATGAAGTTCAAATTCGAACATTATTTGGATTTGAATTAATTCATATAAAATTGGAGAAAATAACAATTTATTCAATAAATTCAGAAAATTGCATGTTATATATCAAAATAATCAGAAAGACAAATGTGATCCATTCATGATATTTTCAAATCATTTGAAACAGTTTAAAGATGAGTAGTATTTGAATAATCATTTAATTCATTTAAAGTTGAGAAAATAATAACTTATTCAAATATTTTCAGAAAATTTCAAATAATATACGAAATTAAAGAGAAAAACATTTTCAATACAAATATGTCTAAAATAAATAAATTTTAGTAACTTATGAATGTCAAATATAGGAAAAGGACTAGAATGTCCTGTTTCCAAGTTGAGAATATAATTCAAATAACATTTGTAATACAACTATAAAACCCTAGCCACACATATACATGTTTAGGACCTTATATTGAGGCAATCAAGTAACCATGCATGACTAATAGAATAAATTACTTAGAAAAATCACCACTTCTTAAGTTGGCATAACAAAATTATACATGTTCCCAACAACCTTGAGTCATGTTTATATTACTGAATTAATGAACTTATTCTTTTATCATGGAGTTTATGAAATGCCACACCATGGGCATTTCAACTCCATTGAAACTACTACAATTTGTCTTAAGGATTCAATTTCAATATTTATAATATAACATTACAATAGTCAGGGGCGGACCCAGAACAAATTAGGAGTGGGGGAAAATCATCTGACTGGGGGCATTCTTTACATAAGTTTGTAAAAATCTGAAGAATTTTGTTCAAATATGCACAAATACTACAGGAATTCAACATTTTGAGTGGGGGCATAGGCCCCCACTCAGCTAAACTTGGGTCTGCCACTCCTAATTTTGAATTCCTGTAGTATTTGTGCATATTTGAACAAAATTCTTCAGATTTTTACAAACTTACGTAAAGAATGCCCCAGTCAGATGATTTGCCCCCACTCCTAATTTGTTTTGGGTCCGCCCCTGTTAATACCCACGGACTCTGGTGTCTATGATGGTCTGCACGGGGAGCCTAGGTATCTACCATGAGGGGTAGAGTATCAGGTGTAAACCCGCGTTGCATGAAATGGGTGGGCATGTGAGGTGTGGAGAAGCACAAGTTGGTTTAGATCAACAACCGGGCCCTACCACCTAAGTGGGTGTGGATAGGAACGTGCACTTGGTTGTGCAACATGGTCTTGATCGCTTATGGGTAAAGTAACGCACCTCTGCAGAGTGTAACAAAATGTAGAATTGACGAAGATATGGATCCTGGACCCTGCGGGTAAGGACACCCCCTCTCAGGCCCAGGGACAAAGCCCAAGAAGAGGTGCCTTTGAAGTACTCTAGAAGGCCCGCGTGAAGCCCACCTGCACTAAACTTGCGGGTTAAGTTAGAAAACATGTAACCGACCTAGCTAGGGTTGGAGTCCTCTCCGGGTAGAACTCGAGACCTGGCCATCTATATAAGGCCAGGAGAGCCCCCCTAGGAGAGGACCAAGTAATACCGCACGACCAAAAATCCTTGAAGCTCGAGATCTACTCTCGATTCGAGCAACCTGTAACCGATCTAATCATCTAATACAGATCGACAGAAGGCAGGAGTAAGGGTTTTACCTCTTCGAGGGCCCCGAACCTGGGTAAATCTCGCCCCCTGTCTAGCCGACGATTCCACCAGCGCTCATGACTTCTCCTAGTCGAAACCCGATAGGGTCACCTAAGGGATTTGTAGAGTCAGAGATTCGACAATTGGCGCCGACCGTGGGGACCGCGGGCGCTGGATCACCGGCATCTTCGGCTTCATCGACGTCCAACTCCCGTTGGAAACCATCGACTACGGCTCCGAACAATCCTGTACGGATCGGATCCGTCATAGTCACGCCTCACTCGCCGGAATAACGCCCGGTGTTCGAGGATCTCGAGAAGAGCGTCACCTTGACGTTCGGGAGCTTCAACTTCATGGCGAACAGAGACAGAATCCTCCACTTCTCGGATGAATCTGAACCTGAATCTGGAGCCGTCAACTCGCGCTTTCCTATGGAGAAAAGTGGCGAGTCCATCCGCTTCAACACAGTCGACTATCACGCCCTCTCGACAGAGGAACCATCTCGGGTACGGGAAGCTTTCCGATCTACGCCTAGGACGCACGAGCCACGACTGGCCCAAGTCTGCATGGCAGGATCGGAACAGCCCTCAGAAACCGAATTCAGCGCAACCGAGCGCGATATAATCGGCGTCTCGCGGGAGGCCTGGAAAAGGGCCAAGGAAGCTATGCGGCGGAGCCAGCCACCCGCGGCAGGAGCCTCACAGGAGGACCTAACCGCCTACCACTACCACCTAGTAAGAGCGGCCTCAAACATCAAAGATGCCCGAGCAGATCTAGCCCGTCGCAGAAGAGCGGCGGACGAATCAAGCCTGCGACGAGTCGAGCAGTCCCTTGCACCCTCGGTTGGTACCCGACCCGCGAGGAAGGGACACGCAACATCGTCAAGGGACCACGAATCCATGACTGCGACCGACAGGTCGACCACGTCTTCCTTCATGAGGGTCGACGATGACGGCAACGTCTACCCGCAAATCCCAGCTGCCGCGATCCTAGCCGCAGCAACTTACATGCAGATGAATCAACCGACAGAAAGCGACCCTCGGGTGGAACAGTACAAACAAATTCGCAAAGGACTAGGATTGGCGGCCGCAAGGCTCGCTTCTCACGATCGCAAGAAGACTGAAGAACAATTGGAGAAGGGGCGACAGGAGAAGGACAAGGATAAAGAAACGCCCCACAGGCACAGAAGCTCATCCCCAACAAAAGACAAATCGCCGCGACGTGGTCGAGGAAAAGAAGCCCGCCGCCGCGGCGATAGTCGAAGCAGCAGCGACGACAGCCCGAGAGACAAAAGCTCGCGGCACCACATCAGCCGCTCGAGAAAACGAAGCAAAGAACCAAGGAAAAACGACGACCGCGACCGGCCCGAATACGACGCGCGATCAGATCTCGCCCAAAAAAGGGTGGATAGGACGAGAGCTTCACGATATCGCGAGCGCTCCTCATCCAGGTCCTCGGACGACGAAACCTGCGGAGCACTCTGTTTCGCTCGCAGCATCCGTGAAGCACCTCTGCCCAAAAGGTTCAAGCTCAGCACGGAGGTGACAAAATACGACGGCTCACTCGAGCCCTCCCAGTGGTTAAGCGACTACCTCGCGGCAGTAAAATGCGAACGTGGGAACAAGAACACAGCCATGCAATACCTCAATTTGCATCTTACAGGCGCGGCGCGTAGTTGGCTGGAGAGAAGACCCAAATCTTGCTACGCATCGTGGGACGATCTACACCGCGATTTCTGGAAAAATTTCCAGTCGACTTACAAGAGGCCAGCCACAATCGAAGAGTTACGAGCGTGCAAACAGAAGAGTGGCGAGTCCACACGAGAATATATCCAGCGGTGGACCACACTCAGTGTCATGGGATTATCACGGCAGACGTTACCGGGGGTAACTTATCTTGGGGCAAGACGACACAGGTGTTTGGGAGAGGGTTTAGCTCAGAGGAAAACATGATGATAAACGATCTGGTAGCCGGCAAGCAAGTCGCCGAGTCTCGGATCTCAAGATATTAACTCAACTCTCGTGTTACACTGGATGCTCGATACCAAGCGATATTGTTAAGGCTCTTAGATCTCTTTGTCTTGTACACAAGGATTATCCTGGTTCGACCTCTCCATGGGAGATAATAGCTTACTTCCAGCTGGGATCTTATTAGCAATCGATCTAGAGGCTCGGACTGCAATGTCGCCGAGACCTGGAATTTAGCTCGGGCTGACTCTCGCCGAGACCTGGAATTTGGCCGACTCTCGCCGAGACCTGGAATTTGGCTCGTGCTGACTCTCGCCGAGACCTGCAATTTGGCTCGTGCTGACTCTCGCCGAGACCTGGAATTTGGCTCGTGCTGACTCTCGCCGAGACCTGAAATTTGGCCGACTCTCGCCGAGACCTGGAATTTGGCTCGTGCTGACTCTCGCCGAGACCTGGAATTTGGCTCGTGCTGACTCTCGCCGAGACCTGGAATTTGGCTCGTGCTGACTCTCGCCGAGACCTGGAATTTGGCCGACTCTCGCCGAGACCTGGAATTTGGCTCAGGCTGACTCTCGCCGAGACCTGGAATCTAGGGTTTCTACCCGAAATCTCCCTCTCTCTATGACCTAGGAGCCTGCTTATATGGGCGGCTGGTCTCCTGGTCGTACAAGGTAAAAACTGGGTCATACCATATTAAGAGTCCTAATCTAGGTCCCCTGCGTGACCTCCAAGTCTTGAGTCTCCAACTTGTACAAGGTTTCCGGGTCTTCCAGAATCTTCCTTCTATAGCATCTTCCAAAGCTGAGACCCCCAGACCAGGCTTTGCCTCCTGGCCGGGTCTCGCTTCTGGTTGGTCATATTTTCTTCGTCCTTAGGGGTACCAGGTTATCTTTCCCCCAACAGTAGCCCCCAAGTTTAAGCTGGATTCGAGCTGGTCTTCTTCTCCTTCATGATCTTGATTTTAGGCGTCATGTTTCAGGTGAAGCAGCAAGCTCGATCATCCAGGTTAAACTCCCGAAATAAGACAAATAATATATAAAAGGATAAAACCCGGTTATTCTTCCTGGGTTCATACGCCTCCAGGTTTATCTCAATAACATCCCATAAATCATGTTTCTTCCTGGGTTCTTATGCCTCCAGGTTACCGAGGTGGGTCCTCTCAATATGTCGATGGTTTAGATGACTCTTTTGCAAACCTTTAACTGTAAGCCGGCTTTCGCATGGATTATCACTGCCGAACTCACTCTGAAAAACAGGGTCAGTTAAGTCCCCATGGGCATCATAACTGATTGAGATTACAGGAGAGCAAACATGCCATATAAGCGCGAGTCACATCGAGCTTAAGCAAGATAGGCAAGGATTATACCGGCGGCATAAAAGTCAGGTCTTAGGATTGCAGCTACAAACTATTCAAGTAAGAGCCCCCAAGACCCGGATCAATGTTTATAAAGTAAAGGCTTAATTGTGCAACATTACCACATTGATCCACATACTGTTGCCAAGAACTCTTTGGGCAACACTAACCGAAGTTGTGAAGCACTCTTCGACTAAGCTTATACTAATAGGATATTTCTCAATATTGCGAAGCACTCTCGGGCCAAGCTAATATAAATTTTTGCGAAGCGCTCCGGGCCATGCTAACCGAAGTTGCGCAGCACTCTTGGGCTAAGCTAATATTAATAGAATATTTTACAATATTGCGAAGCACTCTCGGGCCAAGCTAATATAAATTTTTGCGAAGCGCTCCGGGCCATGCTAACCGAAGTTGCACAGCACTCTTGGGCTAAGCTAATATAAATTTTTGCGAAGCGCTCCGGGCCATGCTAACCGAAGTTGCGCAGCACTCTTGGGCTAAGCTGATATAAATTTTTGCGAAGCGCTCCGGGCCATGCTAACCGAAGTTGCGCAGCACTCTTGGGCTAACCTGATATAAATTTTTGCGAAGCGCTCCGAGCCATGCTAACCGAAGTTGCGCAGCACTCTTGGGCTAAGCTGATATAAATTTTTGCGAAGCGCTCCGGGCCATGCTAACCGAAGTTGCGCAGCACTCTTGGGCTAAGCTGATATAAATTTTTGCGAAGCGCTCCGGGCCATGCTAACCGAAGTTGCGCAGCACTCTTGGGCTAAGCTGATATAAATTTTTGCGAAGCGCTCCGGGTCATGCTAACCGAAGTTGCGCAGCACTCTTGGGCTAAGCTGATATAAATTTTTGCGAAGCGCTCCGGGCCATGCTAACCGAAGTTGCGCAGCACTCTTGGGCTAAGCTGATATAAATTTTTGCGAAGCGCTCCGGGCCATGCTAACCGAAGTTGCGCAGCACTCTTGGGCTAAGCTGATATAGAATCATACTCAAAATCATCGGGGATTGAACCGGACGTACGTACCATGCCGATGAGGATGTTGACCCGGCCGATTGTGATGCCAGGTCCGGATTCGAGCAGATCCGACTCTGGCCCCCAGCCAAAATCGTCCACCATCTTCTCTCCTTCGGGGTTGATGTAGATCTCGCCGATGATGAGGTTCTTCATGTTCTCCCGAGCTTCTCCCGTGATGTAAACACCCTTGGACGTGGGCCCACGGTGGGCGCCAACTGTCGTGGGATTATCACGGCAGACGTTACCGGGGGTAACTTATCTTGGGGCAAGACGACACAGGTGTTTGGGAGAGGGTTTAGCTCAGAGCAAAACATGATGATAAACGATCTGGTAGCCGGCAAGCAAGTCGCCGAGTCTCCGATCTCAAGATATTAACTCAACTCTCGTGTTACACTGGATGCTCGATACCAAGCGATATTGTTAAGGCTCTTAGATCTCTTTGTCTTGTACACAAGGATTATCCTGGTTCGACCTCTCCATGGGAGATAATAGCTTACTTCCAGCTGGGATCTTATTAGCAATCGATCTAGAGGCTCGGACTGCAATGTCGCCGAGACCTGGAATTTAGCTCGGGCTGACTCTTGCCGAGACCTGGAATTTGGCCGACTCTCGCCGAGACCTGGAATTTGGCTCGTGCTGACTCTCGCCGAGACCTGGAATTTGGCTCGTGCTGACTCTCGCCGAGACCTGGAATTTGGCTCGTGCTGACTCTCGCCGAGACCTGGAATTTGGCCGACTCTCGCCGAGACCTGGAATTTGGCTCGTGCTGACTCTCGCCGAGACCTGGAATTTGGCTCGTGCTGACTCTCGCCGAGACCTGGAATTTGGCTCGTGCTGACTCTCGCCGAGACCTGGAATTTGGCCGACTCTCGCCGAGACCTGGAATTTGGCTCGGGCTGACTCTCGCCGAGACCTGGAATCTAGGGTTTCTACCCGAAATCTCCCTCTCTCTATGACCTAGGAGCCTGCTTATATGGGCGGCTGGTCTCCTGGTCGTACAAGGTAAAAACTGGGTCATACCATATTAAGAGTCCTAATCTAGGTCCCCTGCGTGACCTCCAAGTCTTGAGTCTCCAACTTGTACAAGGTTTCCGGGTCTTCCAGAATCTTCCTTCTATAGCATCTTCCAAAGCTGAGTTACCCCCAGACCAGGCTTTGCCTCCTGGCCGGGTCTCGCTTCTGGCTGGTCATATTTTCTTCGTCCTTAGGGGTACCAGGTTATCTTTCCCCCAACACTCAGGAACACCGCCGGGACCATCTCGGAAGAAGTGGCGATTGAGGCCTTCGCCAAAGGGGCGAGAAGAACCGCGTTTCGAGAAGAGTTAGGCAGAGCCGCGCTCAAAACCATTGGGGAACTAATGATCATAGCCGAAAAATGGGCCAACGGAGAAGACGCGGTGCACAATGAAAGAGCATAGTCGCCCGCACACGAGGACGACCGCCATGGACGAAGAAAGAGAAGGAAATACTACGACCACGAGGACAGAGAGGAATTATTGGCGGCAGAATTCACGCAAAATCGCGACTCTGGCCGCCGTGGAAGTCGCGAGTGGAAACCAAAAGCAGAAGAAAAATCCCCTGAGGAGGATCTTGATTCATACTGCTCGCTACACCTGTTTACAGATAAGCGCACGGGCAAAACTAAGGCAACACACCTTCTCAAGGATTGCCGAAAGTTTCTTGACATCTCAGATGCTCTCGCGAGGAAAAGATTTGCATCCACCCAAAACTACCCACCGCTGCCAGGAGGAGGACAACAATTCCAGCCGCCACCACCACCACCTCCACCAGCAAATCCAAACATGGCGCTAGCCGCACTACCTGCGCCACCACCACAAAACAATGGAGCCAATGCATACCCGAACCCGGCAGGACAACTCGCGATGATACATAAGGTATGCCCCTCTCGCAGAGCTCAAAAGACTAACACGAGGCAATTGTGCATGGCAGTGCAGACACCACCGACAAAAACCGAGTACCTGAAAATGGCGGATCAGCCAATCACGTTCTCAATGAAAGACCATCCGCCACGAGTCTATCGACCATGACACGCTGCCCTTGTCATCCAAGCTCAAATTGGTAATTATGACCTAGCCCGCGTATTCATGGACGGTGGCAGTGGCATTAACATCATCTACGCAGACACACTCCGTCGAATGAACAAGAACCTGGACGGCCTAACGGAATCAGAAACATCCTTCCACGGGATAGTTCCGGGCAAAGCAATCCGTCCACTCGGAACAATCAACTTAGAAGTCGTATTGGGCTCTCCAAGCAACTACAGAAGGGAATTCCTGGACTTCGAAGTCGTCGACTGGCCCTCACAGTACCACGCCATTCTTGGTCGAACAGCGTTCGCCAGATTCATGGCCGTACCACATTACGTGTACTTGAAGCTCAAGCTACCCGGCGAATACGGTGTGATCACCATCGACGGAGACTTCCAGAAATCGGACAAGTGCGACATAGAATTTAATGAGATCGCAAAATCTTTCGGGATGCAAGAAGAACTCCAAGAGCTGGCAAAAACCACGGATCACTCCGTTATGCCCCTCACGAAGAAAAACGCGCCTGAACTAGAATTCAGCGCCAACAGCGACACTCGCAAGCATCAAGTGCACCCGACGGATTGTGCGAAGACAACAATGGTTTCAACAACCCTCTCGCCAGCATAGGAAGGCGCGCTCGTCAAACTCCTCCGTGAGTACTGGGAGATTTTCGCCTGGCAGCCCTCAGATATGCCAGGAATACCCAGGGAGTTTGCCGAGCACTCACTCGAAGTCTTTCCTAATGCCAAACCCATCAAACAGACGACTCGACGATTTTCAGAACCCAAACAAAAGGCGCTTGGAGAAGAAGTAAACAGATTGCTAGCTGCAAATTTCATCAGGGAGATCAAGATATCTACCTGGTTAGCAAACCCGGTATTGGTCCCCAAAAAGAACACGGATATCCTTCGGGTGTGCATCGACTACACGTCGTTAAATAAGCACTGCCCCAAGGACAATTTTCCTCTACCACGAATCGACCAGATCGTGGACTCTACGGCAGGCTGCCAACGCCTCTCCTTCCTGGACGCCTATTCGGGATATAATCAGATCCGAATGAAAAGGGAAGACGAAGAGAAGACGGCATTCATCACACCCCACGGTGTCTACTGCTACACGACAATGCCCTTTGGGCTGAAGAACGCAGGTGCAACATATCAGCGCTGCATGCAAAGATGCCTCGCCAATCTCATTGGCAAAAACGTACAGGTGTACGTTGACGACATTGTCATCAAAACTCGAGTAGAGGACACACTCCTCGAGGACATCAGAGAAACATTCGACGCCCTTAATGCATATCGGATCAAGCTCAATCCGACCAAATGCGTTTTTGGCGTCCCTGCAGGAAAACTACTCGGGTACCTGGTATCCGCCAGAGGCATTGAAGCCAACCCGGAGAAAATACAGGCTATCCTGACTATGAAGGAGCCAACCAATCTACGCGGAGTCCAACAGCTCGCAGGACGACTAGCCGCCCTAAGCAGGTTCATCGCACGATTGGGAGAGTAAGCGCTACCCTTCTACAAATTACTGAAGAAGACGGACAAATTCGAGTGGACACCCGAAGCTAAACAAGCGTTCGCAGACTTGAAGCGATCATTGCAAAGCAGGCGCGTCCTTGCAACACCGCAAGAAAGGGAGCCACTTTTCCTATACCTAGCCGCTACAAACCAGGTCATCAGCACAGCAATCGTGGTCGAACGACCTGAAGACGGCAAAGCATACAGAGTCCAACGACCAATATATTACATCAGCGAAGTGCTCTCGCCATGCAAGCAATGATACCCTCATTATCAGAAGCTCGCATATGGAGTTGTTCTCACGGCCCGAAAGCTCAAACATTATTTCCAGGAACACGCCATCACAGTGGTTAATGATGCGTCACTCGGGACAATCATGAACAACCCTATGGCATCCGGAAGAATAGCAAAATGGAGCATCGAGTTGGGCGCCTGGGACATCACCTATGCAGGACGCAACGCAGTCAAATCTCAAGTACTCGTGGAATTCCTCAGCGAATGGACAGAGCTACAAACGCCCGGGCCACCTGAGTACACGAGCAATTGGATAATGTACTTCGATGGATCCAAGAGAAACAAAGGAGCAGGAGCTGGAATCGTTCTTATTTCACCTCGGGGAGACAAGCTGCAATACATCCTGCGACTGGACTTTCCACCAGACGACCCAGCCTCGAACAACGACGCAGAATATGAAGCCCTGTTGCACGGGATGAAGATGGCAATCGCCTGTGGAGCTACCCAATTAATGATCTACGGTGATTCCAATCTCATTGTGCAGCAGACGATGAAAGAATGCGACGCCATCGCTGAAAACATGGTCGCATATCGTGACATGTACAATCTACTCGAAGGAAGCTTTAAAGGATGCGAGCTGAAGGACATTGCAAGATCTAGCAACGAAGAAGCAGATAGACTGGCAAACATGGGTTCCACGAATACACCCATACCGCCAGGAATATATTTCGAACGGATGGTCAAGCGATCGGTCAAAGTGAAGAAAGCTGCAGCAGCGCCAGAAACAGAGGTCAGCCCGCAGGTCGCGTTTATCGAGCTTATCCATAATATATCACGACAGGTCTTCCTAGTCGAGCCAGTCTGGACGCAGAAATATCTCGACTACCTGCTCAATAGACAGCTCCCGTCCGATCCACGTGAGGCTCGACAGATAATCAGGCGTAGCAAATCCTTTCGAGTAGTCAATGGAGAATTATACAAGCAAAGCATCTCGGGAATACTTCAGCGATGCATCGCACCCGAAGATGGCAAGGAATTGCTCCAGGACATACACCAAGGAGATTGCGGACATCATGCTAGCTGGAAAACAATAATGGGAAAAGCTTTCCGAGCAGGATTTTACTGGCTAACAGCAGCCAACGATGCAAAAAGCCTGGTCGAACGATGCGACGCCTGTCAGCGATTCGCACCAAGGCCACACGCACCTGCTACGGAATTACACATGATACCAATAGCCTGGCCCTTTGCACAATGGGGGCTAGACATGGTTGGACCACTACGCAAGTCCACACCAGGTGGATACACACACTTGCTGGTCGCAGTCGACAAGTTTACCAAATGGATCGAGGCTATGCCAGTAACTTCGGCTAGCGCCCAATGCGCCGTCAATTTTCTCGACTCCATTGTATGCAGATTTGGTGTGCCACATGACATCATTACAGACAATGGTAAAAAATTCACAGCAAAGGAAACACAACAGTTCTGCGAAGAAAAAGGCATCAATTTCAAGTTTGCTTCCGTTGCTCACCCGCAAACGAACGGACAAGTCGAAAGATCCAACGGCTTAGTTTCGGCTGGCATCAAGAAGCGATTGCTTGATCGTCTACACCCCGCTGCAGGACATTGGGCAGAAGAGCTACCCTCCGTACTCTGGAGCCTCCGCACAACTCCTAATCGATCGACGAAGTACACGCCATTCTTCATGGTATACGGGGCAGAAGCAGTCCTTCCCGAGGACGTTCGATTCAGCGCCCCACGAGTTGTAGCCTACAGCGAAGAAACTTCCAACAAGGCACTCGCAGAAGATATGGATGCACTCGACGAAATGCGAGACATCGCACTCGCAAGATCTGCAGTATATCAGCAATCCTTGCGCAACTATCATAGTCGCCGCATACGCCACAGAGCATTCGTGGTTGGGGACCTAGTGATGTAGCTCAAACAGAAGGAAGGACACAAGCTCGAACCACCTTGGGAAGGACCCTTCATCATACACGAAGTCATCCCAGGTGGAGCCTACAGGCTAAAAAATCCAGAGACTGGAGGAATCTATTCCAATCCTTGGAATATCGCACACCTCCGCAAATTCTATCCATAGATTTACTTGTTATGACAACAAAATAAGGCTATACTAGCCACTACTGTAGCTCGAATACATGGCTTCTCAGTCATTGCAATAAAAACATGATTCCTTCATCATATTCACTCGAAGCTTCTCATTCTTTACATGCTAAAAGTTACAGGTACACACCCCATAAAACACACGGGGGCTACACCTACAACTAGGCATCACAGAAAAACATTGCACAAACAAGGTCGTACACCTTACGACAGTTTTTACAAACTATAGACAGATTACAGGATATTTACATTCGACAATCAATCAAAGCGCTGAGCATTCTCAGTCGCTAAAACTCTATCCACCTCTTCAGAGGTCAATCGGATAATTTTCTCCGCTGCAGGACGTACAACATCATAGTACGGCGAGATATCCTCGATTGCATAGTCTGGGCACCGAGCAACAGAGTTAACGTCTATCTCAGGGTGCCATATTCGGACAAAAGAGAGAGCTACAACCGCGCCGCACGTCATCTGATTGCGCACACACGCGCGAACTTCTCCTTCACATCCAAACAACCTGAGAAGATAGCTCCAGTCTTCGGGACCTTTTTCGAGTGGGTAAAATGCAGCGTTCATCTCAACCAAGACCTCGTGAAAAGAACTCACGAGAATTCTCGCCTGGAGGACTCGGAACTTCAAGGTGGCCATCGCAAAACCTGGACTGCGATCAGACCAAAAATTGTTTGCATGAGGTTTTGAGCTGCTAGCCTCTCGAAGGATGTGGTTTTCTACCCACTGCTTTTCTTCCCTGTCATCCGGATTAACGACTGAAAGAGCAAAAACATACCCAGTCAGCTAAGGAAGCAAGGAAGGAAAAAGCACGGGGGCTGCACTACTTACAGAGCAAATCCCTTGCGACTCAAGCCAACTCATCCATCAGAAATTGCTCGCGCTCAGCCGCTAATTTCTGTTTGGATTTCGCCACATCGGCTACCCCGCGCAAAGCTTTTAGCTTACGCTCACCCTCCTGGACCTTATCACGAAGGCCCGCAAAAGTACCAACAGCGGCAACAAGTGGATTTACTGGAGTACCACGTGTCGTGGGATAATCACGGCAGACGTTACCGGGGGTATCTGATCTTGGGGCAAGACGACACAGGCGTTTGGGAGAGGGTTTAGCTCAGAGGAAAACATGGTGCAACTCGATCTGGTAGCCGGCAATCAAAGTCGCCGAGTCTCCGATCTTGATATAATAACTCAACTCTGGGATTACACTAGATGCTCGATATCAAGCGATATTGCTAGGGTTCTTAGATCTCTGTCTAAACTAGACCTGGGGGTCGGTTTATAAAGCACCCGTACCCCCTGGCTTACCCTCCAAGGCGCATTCTGGATCCTACCCGGACACGGCGCACAAACCCTAACTTTCCTTTACCAAGACCCACAATCCGGGTTACTGGGCCTACAAGCTTGGGCCTTCCACAAGTTTCCTTATCCTTAGCCGGATCCTGCGCAGCGTCCTTTGGGCCGGGTTACTCCTTGGAGTTTGGCCTACCGGGTTATCATCCCCCCATCAGTAGTCCCCAGAATAGCCTGGGCTTCACGGATCCCTCCTCGAAGCGCTCGCTATTCCCTGCAAGGATATCAAACACACGAGTATGTGGAGGCCGGGTTAAGGTGCCTCAATAGATGGCTAGGCCTTACTTCATGGTGGCCATATAGTAACCCGGCTCTTCCCCAATCACCTAACTTACTTTCCCAGGTAAAACCCCAAAATGTCAAGATTCTATACTTGATAATTGACCTGATATCACGGGATGGATCTCTTTTCCTTTTCGCTCAGATCCCCTACTCAACATTTAAAGCGCATCTCGCCAAAACTCAAATAAATAGCCGTTTACTTCCGCAACTCCCGGCTCCCGCTCGCTGAACCGGGCTTATCCACTCGCGCTATAAATAGGCTCCTTGGGGGTAACCCAAACCCTAACGGCTCATTTCCCCCCACTCTGCTTCCTTTCTTCCTCCGCGCTCATCCTCACTGAGCGCCACCACGGAAATCCCGCGCGCATCACCGGAGCTCATTGGCCGGAGGCTGCGCTCCGCCACAGCTCGCCCCGCGCCGCCGCCAAGATCCACCGGCAAATCTCCATCCGGCCCGTCAGGAACCGCGAAAGAACACCAGGCTTGCGCCATCTGCCTCCGCAAGGCTTCACTCAGATCTCCTCCGGCAAGCCTCTTGCACCCATTAATTTGCCCTTGCAATTTTTGATTTCACCTTAGATTAGATCCAAATCGACCCACCAATGACTTCTCGGCCATGCCGAATTAGGTTGCCTGTATTCTTTCTAGCTCGCCCATAGATAAGTTATGGATTCCAATCCACTCTCCTACTACCTGCAATTATTAATTTCGCCACAAATCTGAAGATAGAATTCCCAATCTGGGCCCGAACCACTCAAAATTTCCGCCTTGGCCTCAATCACCCGGCTAGTCCTCCCCTTTCCAGTTCCTTTTATTCGCGCTAAGTACCCGTGCAGCCATCCATCGTCCTCAAAGGTTCCTTCAACGCTTAGACCCCCATAATTTTCGCTATAATACTTGATACCCGGACAGTTCGAACTCCACTCTGCACACTGACACCCGGATAATATCCAATTTTCATGCCTCAATATTACTTGCCGATACTTGGCCGGCTCACAGCTTCCGTGTCGTAGTCCTCTTATCCTTTTACCTTGTACTTTGCAGGTCAACCACATGGCTCCCAAAAAGCAGGGGAAAACTCCAACCAAAGCTAAAGCCACCAACTCCATATCCGCCAACTGGGCGCGGTCTACGGTCACCAAGGCCAAGTTGGAGGAGCTGGTGGAGCTGGGAGTTCTTCCTCCTCAAGAGGATATCCAGTGGAGGGTGCCGGGCAAGGAGACCCGGCCCACCCCGACAAAAGGCGAGGTAATTTGCTTCGTGGAACATGTGACCCGGGGCTTCCGCCCACCGGGTCACCCTTTTTTCCGTGATGTTCTAAGCCATTACGGCCTTCGCGTTTTTGACATCGGGCCTAATTCTGTATTAAACATCTCCCACTTCATCGTCCTTTCCGAGTCATACTTGTGCGCTTCGCCAAGTCTAGCTCTTTTCATTGAGCTTTTTCAGTGCAAACCGTGCCGCGAGAGCGGTGACGGGGCGCTTCTCGCTTGCGGCGGGGTTTCCATCCAGCGCCGCAAGAATTCTTTGATGCCACCCCTCACCCTTAACTCCCATGTCAAACACTGGCAGCTCTCATACTTTTACTGCCAAGACACCTCCCCACCCGGCCAAAAGAAGCTGCCGGGTTACTCAGAGGGTCTTCTTGACATCTCCGATAAATTTAGTGCCTTCGCCCCTGACTCGGACAGGGAGGCAATTCAACCTCTACTAGCCAAAATCACCACTCTCACGGCCCAAGGCCTCATCGGGCTCAACCTGGTGAAGACTTGGGTCGACTTCCGGATTCAACCCAATTCCATCCGCACAAAGTTGATGTGCGAGTATTCGGGGCAATCTACAGACCCGCTCTGGTACTCTGACAACATCTTCGCGGCTGGCGACACTCACAAAACCATCAAGGGTTTTCTGACAGAAAAGCTTGAGGTAATCCGGAACATATCCGGATTGGAGCCCTTCACACTCGAGAACCCAGCCCCCAAGGTGAAAACCCGATTTTGATGCCTTTACCTTTGCTCTTTCCACTCGATACAGTTGATAACCCTTGTACTGACACTTTTCAGGCTGATGATAATTTTTGGAAAATCAACACCTCTCCTAGCTCCGAAAGTCCAGAGGAGCAAGAAGAAACCGTTAACTCGGCCGAAGGTACTCTCCGGATTTTACTTGGTTCCTTTAAGCTCATCATAACCCCTTCATTTCCAACTATAACTTTGATGATATCCAGAACGAGAAGATGACGAGGAAGAAAACTCCGACGGCAAAGTAGAATCCGCCAGCGACGAGGAGGAACTGGAACCGACAATCAAAGTCGGATCAAAAAGAAAAACTCAAGAGGCCACCTCCAAGGTTTCATATCTCCTCCTCGCATTCAATTCGTATTCCTTTAATGATATACATGAGCTACCTTGACGTTGTTCCACTGGCCATGCTTGAAGGAGTCGCCCATGACCAAGCGCAGGTCAACTCGAAATCACCCGGGTGATGATGCCCTTAACCCGGGTATTTCATCGACTCCGACTCGGCGGGCTGGTACTTACCCTATCTTTTCTCGGTCGAAACATTCTCCTTGAACCATTCCCACATGACATCTGACTTGATAATTTCCAGCCTCTCCCGAGTCCAGCGACGGATTTCCTTTGGACTTTGCGGTGAATACCGGGTAAAATCCCCTTCCTGATGCTCCACCACATTTATCACCCTTTCCTGACTGTGTATTTAGCTGCTCACTAACAACATCTATAGGGTCACGGTCGTTATCAGCGACCAAGAGGATATGGAGACCGAGGGCCCGGGTAAGGGGAGCCCGGCTGATAAGACTACAGCCGCGTCTAGCGGCGAAAAACAAGCGTCGCCGACAAACCCGGACACACAAGAAGCCGAGTATCCGATTGCTTCCCATGCAAGCAAGAAGAACAGAGCCACAACCTTGGGTGCAGAAGAAGGAGCATCGGATTCCGACATACAAATGACCCGGGTGCCGCCTCCCACTAAGAAGAAAGCTCCTTCTCGGAATTTCCAAGGCCCCGGGTCCTCTGATACGGGTAAAGACACTTTTGATCAATTGATGAACACTCTTCTCACTATGAAGACTTCGGAGAGCAAGATCTTGGAGCGCATGGCTGCAGAGCACCAGGTAATG
Organism: Alopecurus myosuroides; assembly: GCA_028641055.1. Lineage (NCBI taxonomy): Eukaryota > Viridiplantae > Streptophyta > Magnoliopsida > Poales > Poaceae > Alopecurus > Alopecurus myosuroides. The sequence continues at coordinate 109,216,420 of CM054058.1, read as the reverse complement.
ACACTTGGTATCTCATATTGCGTACCTAGTCCCCAAGTTCCGAGTATGACTTGCGAAAGTTATGCTTGGTACTTTACGCCATATTCAGCTTACGATAATATCCAACGGATACTTGCGTTCCTTACTACTTACAGGCGCAGATAACCCGGTCTGATGAAACTTTACTTAAGACCGAACAACTTCTTCTTGCCGAGGTAAAATGAAGGGAAACCCTTGAGGATGACATGAAAACTTTGAAGAAGGATGTTTCCAAATACAAGAAGAAGTGCAATGCCGCTCAGACCGCACTGAAGAAACTATCGGACCAAGTCGCCGATACTTATCAGATCTTGCTTAGTAAGTTTTTGCCGCCGATTGGCTTCATGTCTTTGCTTTATTATGTGATACTCGGGATTACTGATACGTTCTTTCTTTTGTTACAACTGTAGGTGCCAACCTTGCGGCCCCAGAGGAGGATGCCATTGTCAAGGCTAGAACCCTAAAGACCGTGCTCCGGACTTTCTTTGCCGGCACAAAATTTATACTGGATGCCGTGAAGTGGCCTACGGAAGTATATCCGGGTGAAGAAAATCTCATTCAAGCCTGCTCCACTGTGCCTGGCTGGATTGAAATCCGGAAACGCTCGTCATGCCGGATTGGTATGACCCGGGCTTTTACCCTGGCCAAGGCTTTCTTTCCGAAGCTTGACCCGACAAAGGTAATATCCGGGTTTCCCGAATTCAAGGCGGACGGTTCCAAATTTACACCCAAGGATTTCAATGCCATACAAGCCGCAGTGCGCCCCTCGGCTACCACTTTGGCCGATAGTTTGGATCTAAACACGATTATGAGTGCATACGACGCTGATGGCAAAGTTGTTACGGAGGAAGCACCCCCACCCTTTGATATCTTGGAGAAGTGGGTTTCTAACTCGGCCAGGAAGAGGGAGGCAACTGCGAAGAGAGAGGCCGAGTTAGGATCAGCGCCGTCTGCCTCTACACCAGCCGTCCCTCCACCTGTCCGCCCTGGTGCGGTGAGTCCGGGTAATGCCGCCGGGAAAGCTAAGCAGCAAGCCCAGGATCAAGACCGGGAAGACCGTACCCAGGAGGCCGAATAGGGCAGTACCATCATAATACCTTGGTCACGTGATGCTTTGTTTTCAAACTATTATGCTTTTGACGGTGCGCCTGTGCACCCCTGATACTGATGTCGTAACTTGTAACGTACTTTTAGTCCGTGACATACTTTGCGCCTTTCCTGGCCTTTTGATAATCGTGCTACTTGTCCATTCTTTGAACTTGTTCTCGATATCCGATTCTCTTTTTGGCTCCCTTCGTAAGACTCGGTTTTCCGAGTGCCAGGGGCTTTGATAAGTGGACTTTTCTTTAAGTCCCCAAGACTCGGATGGTAGGGTCTTTCGAACTTCGATAGCCAAGTAGTTTGTTTCTGTTTCGAAGTCCCCAGTCCCCATGACCCAAAGTCCGAGTCATGGGGGTGTGGCCTTTCTCAGAGAACAAATTGTTTTTTACCGAGTCGAAAACCTAAAGCCATTCCGTGTATGTACTGAAGTTATGCTTGATAGTCGTTGAGTTTCCGGCTATTAGCCTTGTACTCTGCATAAACTTGTGGTTTAGATGACCCTTTTGACTATCTTGTACTGTAAGCCGGCTTTCGCGTGGATACCATGTTGTTACATCTATACGAAAACAGGGTCAGGCAAGTCCCATTGGGCTTCATGGCTGATTGTAATCGTAAGCGAACAAATCATGCCACTTTAGTGCGAGTCACATCGAGCTTAAGTAAGAAAAGTCAAGAAAATTTGGCTCCTTTGTCCAGTTATAAGATTGCAGCCGTACTCGTTTGCGAATAATCGGCCCTTATAACTTATAGGCATCAAGGCCGGGTCTTTCGGGTTTGTGGCTGGGCTACTTGAGCAACCAGCCCCCGAGACCTATATATACTCAACGTTCTTAATGATACTGAAATATTGATGTCACATGGATACTACTTACTTGTAATCAGGCTGTAACGAGATAAGATTTGATAACCATCTCTTTATTGCTGCGAGAAAGTTTGGATCAACAGGCCGCCTCATTAAAAACCTTCCAGTCCCCTTAGGTACCCTGGGTAGGAAAAGAGCGCGTCTGAAACCTGCTGCCCGTTACATTGTTTAGTTCTTCATGGGGACCGGTCCCGGACTGGCGTGACCGACGCACATTCTCCACATGTTGGACTTTTTCATGATGAGTACCGGGTTTACTAGCCGACCCGGGTGAGGTGTTTCCATGACGCGGCTGGTTGTGAGCGGCCGTGCAGTTTCTTCCTTTATAGCGGATTGCTTGGAGGAGTGATCCTCGATAAAAGCCACCATTTCAGCATCTTGTGCTAATTTGGATTTTGCTCTTTCGCCTTCAGTACTCGGCCTTTTTGATGTGGTTCTATCCTCCGGGTCTGCTTGAGACCGGTAATGCTTGAGTTCTTCTTTTCTACAGGCCTGCTCGGCCATTGCTGCGTCTCATTCGTCGCATTCAGCTGCTATGTCTCGATTTCCATGTATGGTAATGGTCTTCTTGGGACCCGGGATTTTTAGCTGTAGATACACGTAACACGGCCTAGCCATAAATTTGGCGTAAGCCGGCCTTCCAAATAACGCGTGATAAGGGCTGCGCAATTTGACTACCTCAAAGGTAAGCCACTCAACTCGATAGTTATCCTTTGACTCCCCAAAGGCTACCTCCAATGCGATTTTTCCCTCGGGGCACGCTGAATGACCCGGCACTATCCCATGAAAAACTGTTGAGCTTTTTTGTAGCTGAGACTCCTTGAGGCCCATGCGTAGGAAGGTTTCCCAATACAGTATATTGATGCTGCTTCCACCATCCATCAAAACCTTTTTCAGCTCATACCCATTGACCTGTGGTGCGACTACTAATGCCAGGACTCCCGGGTGTTCCACTCTTTCTGGGTGATCCCTTCTGCTCCATGTTACCTCCTGTTCTGACCACCTTAAGTATCTCGGGACAGCTGACGAAACTGAGTTGACCGCTTGCTTCAGCATCTTTTTGTCCTTGCTAGAGCCTCCTGTGGTATGCACATGATATTGACCCAATTGTTTGGGGTTAGCCTGGAAACCTCCTGCCCCCCCTTGGTTATTACCTTGATTTCCAGCCGCCGGGTTACCAGCTGGGGGTGGGCCGTTGCCCGGGTTCCCCCCTGGACCCGGTCCTCCTCCCCGTCCTGCACTTCGCATAGCTCTGTTCACTTCCTCATTTTTCCATCTTTGTAAGTCGGCGCACTGCTCCAGAGAGTGGTTAGCTGGCCTGCCGTTCCTGCTGTGCTTCGGGCATGCCATCCTGAATATGTCCCAATTGTTACCCGGCCTTGGCGGTCCTTGATAGTTTCCTCCATTGTGATTACTTCCGTTGAAATTTCCTTCTGCTCTGGGCCTCGAAGACCCGGCTTCTGTGTTGGCGACAAACTCGGAGCCTCCTTCAAACGGGCGCTTGTTCTGGCTATTTCCGTTATTACCCGGTGCTGATCCATTGCCGGCTCTTCCGTTATTACTTGTGTTTGCTTTTACCTTCTTGTCATCCACTTCCTCTTCCGTAGTATCTGTCGCAGCGTGTTTGTTGCACGCATCCATCAATTCTCCCATTGTAACTTCCGACGCATTTCGACTAGACTTCATGCGAGTTAACTTTTGCACTAAAGGTATATACTTGCATATTTTTGCCATGGCCTGTAGTGCATCCTTGGGCTGAATGTCCGTGGACGAGTGAAGTATTTCCATAACCCGGCGCACCCAACTGCGCGCCGATTCTCCCTTCTTCTGGACGCATCGCTCTAGATCATCAATAGTGAACAATTTCCTGCACGTCCCATGAAAGTGCTTGACAAACGCGGTCTTCAATTCCTCCCAGGACTTGATCGATCCTTCCGGCAAATTGGTGAACCACAACTTTGCTGCTCCTTCTGACATCATCAAGTACATGAACTTGGCTTGGAGATTCTCGGATGCGTTGCGAATCGACATTGCCATCTCATAACTACTTAGCCATGTTTCTGGATCCATAGTTGGCTCATAATTCACTACTTTCCCTGGCTCTTTGAATTTTTCCGGGTAAGGTTCAGCTCTGATATTGTCCGAGAGACACTTGGGTCCCGCAAGAACGGTTGAGGCCGGCCTTGCACTAGAAACGTGTGATACTGCGAGGGGCGCAGCTGGGCGCGATGCTGCGGGAAGTCCATGCGCTGCAGACCCGGCCGCGGCCCTCCGGGCTCTGGAACTGTCCACGGCAGCCTGTGCTGCTGATGCTGCCTGAACGCGGGGAGGAGGCGGCATTTGCTGCTGCTCTTCCCTCCGCCGTGCTGAACTTGTTTGGATATTCCCTTGCTGTTGACTGACGTATGGCGTCCCGTGCATACCGCTTCTATGATCCGGATAATTGGCTTGATGTGCCACCGCAGTGTGCAACAGATCGATGGCTTGCCGAGTCTTCTCTGCATGGGGCGACTCTCCCACAGGGATTTGATTTAACGCGAGTGTCGCCGCATACACATTGTCCATGGGGTTATTGTAGTGACCGGCTGGTGTGCGGAATCGTGATGGTGGCGGTGGTGGTAGATCGTTGCCGGTTGTGACTCTGGTCTGTGGTGGGGGTAACCCGGCCCGTTCATTTGCCGGATATGTGCCTGCTGTCGCCGGTTGGGGTGCGGTTCCCTGGTTCACCACTGGTATCGGCTGATCCTGAGGTGTGACAAATAAATTAGCCGGATTAATAACCCCGCCCGTTGCTGGTAACCTGGTTTGATGCCTTTGATGTACTCTAGATGTTTCCTCTCGGAGCCGAGTTTCCAGCGCATCCAGCTCACGCTGCCGCGTGGCCATCCCTTGCCACATCCAGATCCCTGACACGTTCCGCTGCGTTTTCCGGAGTGATAACCGTTGCAACAACCGTGGGGTCTAGAATCAGATTATTATCGAATAAGGCCGGGTGGCGCGGGTTCGAAGGACCCGCCCCTGGTGTCCGGTTTCCCAGGAATCCGAACGTATTTGCATGCAACTCCTCATCTGCTGCACGGCTGGTTACTGATGCCGACTCTCCATCAACCCGGGCCAAAACCGGGTCTCCGTTAGCCGCGCCCTGCTGCTGGGCCAATGCCTGAGCCGCCCCGACTGATGCCGCGGTTGCGTTCCCTTGGTTGAGATTGGCCGCGGGAGCCGCATAGACTGCAACTCGGCGTACGATACCCGGTGTAAATTCATGTTGTTCTTCCTCGCCGTTCTCCTCCTCATACCGGTTTTCCAGCAGATCCAGGATAGACCCGGTATCATCTTCTCTTTCGACCCGGTCGCGCGGGGTCCATGCCGGCTCCTCCGGCTGTTCCCACTCCGCGATGGGTTCTTCTGCCGGATGTGTCGTTCCAATCGATTCTTCATCATCTGATCGGATAGAAGTGGCTTCTCCTGGCACAGAATCAGATCCAATATTGTCAGGGATCGAACTGGAAGTACATACCATACCAATGAAGACGCTGATCCGGCCGATTGTCACGACGGATCCGGATTCGAGGTGATCCGACTCTGGCCCCCAGCCGGAATCGTCCACCATCTTTTCTCCTTTGTGGTCGATGTAGATTTCGCCGACGACAAGATTCTCCATGCTCTTCCGAGCTTCTCCCGTGATGTAAACACCTTTGGACGCAGGCCCCACGGTGGGCGCCAACTGTCGTGGGATAATCACGGCAGACGTTACCGGGGGTAACTGATCTTGGGGCAAGACGACACAGGCGTTTGGGAGAGGGTTTAGCTCAGAGGAAAACATGGTGCAACTCGATCTGGTAGCCGGCAATCAAAGTCGCCGAGTCTCCGATCTTGATATAATAACTCAACTCTGGGATTGCACTAGATGCTCGATATCAAGAGATATTGCTAGGGTTCTTAGATCTCTGTCTAAACTAGACCTGGGGGTCGGTTTATAAAGCACCCGTACCCCCTGGCTTACCCTCCAAGGCGCATTCTGGATCCTACCCGGACACGGCGCACAAACCCTAACTTTCCTTTACCAAGACCCACAATCCGGGTTACTGGGCCTACAAGCTTGGGCCTTCTACAAGTTTCCTTATCCTTAGCCGGATCCTGCGCAGCGTTCTTTGGGCCGGGTTACTCCTTGGAGTTTGGCCTACCGGGTTATCATCCCCCCATCACCACGTCCACCCAAAGTTTCCGCGGCAAACCCAGTAGCCTGGAAGAATACAACGAAAGAAGTAAGACGCCCTACTCGAGTCATTTCTAGTCGCACATCTGACAAACGCTTGGGGGCTACTCCCATCGGGAGCCAACGCACAAACAAGGGGAATAAATTGCAAGACGAATTCTTCAATTAAAGACAACAAAAGTACGGGAATACATCCCAAGGTTCATTACGTTCAAGGAAGAAAAAAGAAAAACTATGAAGCTACATTGGTGCTTCCGCTAGCGGTAGTCGCCCCTCCTCGCAGTCGAGCAAAAATCTCAGACAGCTTCCGAGCAAGAATAGCGGCTTGCTCGCCAAAACGAGAGAGCCGTACCTTTTTGCCCGTGGAGGGGTCGACCGGAAGAGATGAGTAGGCCTCTTCCAAACCTTCGACTCCGTGCGCCAAAGCAAATTGGATCGCGGTCTTCGCACCAGACTCCGACTGAGCGACCGCGAAGGCATCCAGAAGTTTGCCTTCTGAGAAGACCTTCAACAGATCATCTAGCGCGGGTGCAGGAGTGGCGTTGGCGATGAGGCGACCATGCAGTTGCACCAGCACTTGAGTAGCATTGCTAATCAAGGAGAAAACTCCATCAGCGTGCCTATTAAGCTGGGCAAGTGTGTCGGTTACCACATCTACCCGCTGGAGCCCAGGGATCTCTAGAGGAACATCCAGAAGACCTACAAAGGAAGGAAATGATACTTAGCAAAGTTCAGCAAAATGAAGGATCAAAGTCACAAAAGTCCAAAACACTTACCCGCGAAACGTTTAGCGAGGGGACGGAGGAACCCGACAACGTCGTTATCGGCCTTACTGCCAGCTTCCTCTAACTCCTTCAAGGCCTTCCGCGCATCCGCAAGCTGACGACTAAAATCTTCCGATTGCATGCGGGAAGCCTCCAGCTCTTGTCGAATGGCCGTCAGGTCAGCCTCCCGAGCAGTTACCTGCTCAGAGAGTTTGACCTTTTCGGATTCCGCAAATTCAAGTCGAGCTGCAAAGAGATGCTTATCAAAAATCAAGAATGCACGGAATACTGAAGACAGGGAGATGACAAAACTTACCCTTGAGAAGGTCTTTTTCAGTTTGAAGTCGGCTACGGTCCGTTCGAAGTGACTCGCAATCCGATTCGGCGAGAACGACGCGGCGACCAATCGCCGCAAGGGAATCAATAAGCGACTGCAAAAGCACGAAGACGGAAGAGTTAAAAGGATTAAATTAGAGTCTGTACCCGATTATTTACAATCGACTACAGCCTCGGGGGCTACTCCCATCGGGAGCACTGCCGTGCACCCGATAAAAATGGGATCGTGAAGAAGAAGTGAACCAGACTTTGAGCCTGTAGCCGACCGCATGCGGCCGACTACAGCCTCGGGGGCTACTCCCATCGGGAGCACTGCCGTGCACCCGATAAAAATTTGAAGACAGAAGACGAAGTTTTACCTGGCCGGTGGCGCGAAAGAGCGGATCCGCGGAACTGTCCGTCACCTCCTTAGAAGTTGAAGTCCTGGCGGCAAAGCTGGGGGCTTCACGTTCCGCAGTCGCAGCTTCGGGGGCTGCTCTGGGAGAGTTTTGGACGGTACCCGCAGTGGGAGTTTCACCCGCGTCCTTTGCCTTGTTCCTCTTTTCGGGAGGAAGGGAAGAAGCGTACCTGCGAGGACTAATAGTCTGCAGTCTGCAACAAAAGATAAAAGCATAAGGATGAAAGCTCAAAGAATGTTCGACTACGAACGAGGAAAAAGGCTTACTCGTCATCTTCGTCCTCATCCAACAAGTCCGCGTTCCAAGCGGTGTTCATCACTGGAAACGAAGGCGAAGGGGCGAGTGAACGAAGTGGAGTCACAAGGACGGGGGCCTGACTGGGCGATGCTCCCAAGGAATTATCCTTGGAAGTAGCCTCGTCATTATGCACCCGACGACGTTTGGGGGGGACACCATTCGAGTCTTCCGTGTCATCGGAAGACTCACGCTCAGTACTCGACGAAGCGTTGGCAACACTGGTGTCAACCGCACCATCCTGGTGACTCGACGGTAGCTCTGAAGCCTCCTCTCCCGTAATTGGCGGATAACAATCTGCCATAGCCAAGCTCTACAAAGACAGAGAAGATGAGAAAAAAACTTATCGGCTAGGACTCAGAACAAAAAGGGAAAAACTCAAAGACAAGAAGCAAGAAACTAACCTCGGCTGGAGGAGGATTTGAAGCGGCAAAGGCTTCAACTGAACAATCGGGGAATTTTCCCCCCACCTTCAGTCGAGTGATACCTGCGATTTTCTTCTCGAATTCCACATTCGAAAGCTCCTCGCGGCTTACTCGGCTGGGGTCCTCTGAGCCTTGATACTCCCACATAGCGGAGGGCCTTTGCTGAAGTGGCTGGATCCTGCGCGTCAAGAAGATGCTCGCCAGATGCATCCCGTTGAGCACAACTCCCGCAGTCTGATCCCGGAGAGCAGCTACTCTTGCGAGTAAGGGCGCGACGGTCTGAGTCTCCTTGGCTGACATCCTGTGCCCCCAGGACTTTCGCCTTGTCAGAACAGCGAACGGGTGGAACTCCACGATCCCACCCGAGCTGTTGTCGATGACGTAGAACCACCTCTTCCGCCAGCTTTGGGCGGAGTCGACAAAATGCATGTTGAAGTAGCTGCCTTCTTGTCGAGCTTGGATCCCGAAGCCGCCCGTGCGAAGCGGTTCGCCGAGCTCGGATTCCACCCGCGATCTCTCGCGGAAGATCCGGACTTTAAAAAGCGCCTTCCAGAGCGCCCAGTGTGGGCGAATGCCGAGAAAGCACTCGCAGAACACGATGAAGCACGATATGTGCTGCACCGCGTTCGAAGGAAGATCGTGAAGCTGTATGCCATAGACATACAGCAACCCGAGGAAGAAAGGGTGGAGAGGAAAGGAAAGACCCCGAGACACGTGGTCCACAAAGACCACGCGCTCGTTCGATTGCGGGTTGGGTACCTCTTCCTTTTTTCCGAGGCGAACCCGCTTCTCCGTCTCCGCCGGCAGCAATCCCTCCCGCTGCATCTCTCTGATGCTTTTCGCAGTGGTGTTGGGGGAGGGCCAGTCGCCGGCGCGGGGCGCGGGTTGCGCAGAAGGTTCACCGAACGCAGAAGTGACAGCACCGCGTCTTTTTCCGCCAGCCATTGCTTGCAGCACGAGCTCGAGCGCGAGGAAGACGAAGGTGGGCGCGAGGAAGAAGATGAAGGCAGAGAGCTGGGAAAGTTTTACCGTAGCGCTAATACCCGTACTTATACACGGAGCGAGACGATCTCAGCCGTACGATGCGCTACGTGGCGCTTATCAGGGCCGCCACGCGTGAAGATGAAACGAAGCGGCGGCCAGCGCTGTTTCGTGCCAGGATCTTAACAGAAGATCGTGCGCATTTACTGCGCGTCTCGCGTAAAAACTGGGAATGACGTCTCGTTTCCCGGTCAAAAAGCTGACCAGGTGGGCCACCATCTGCTGCCACTCCGTCACGTCCCATCGGGAGAAGAGGAGTGCGCCATGACGTCATGGCATTCGTCATTCAAAATCAAGATCTTTCGATTGGAAGTTCAAACGCGAAAGTATCTTCGTACGAACATCAATTCCTTCGGATAAAAGCAACTTTTCCGTGAACAATTCATGAAGCAAAACCTCTTCGAACAAGAGAAAAATACCCTATACACGAAAACTCTTTCGTATGGGCACAGCATTCCGAACATGAAAACTCTTTCATACGGACTTAGCTTTTCTTCCAGCACGAAATTTCTTTCGTATAGAACTCAAACAAATCGATCGGGTAGGAAGAACCTACCTCTCTTACACATGATAAATTTACATCATAAAAACCTGGATTGTTCAGCCGACTAGGCACATCCGGATGCCATATTCTTCGAATATGAAGGTAAGACCCGAAAAGATCTCTCTTTTGGGCCTGGAATCGCACTCGAAAGCTGCGTCCTCCGGTGTAATTCCGTGTCAACAACACGAAGAAAAATCCTAGCGGACGCGCCGGGTACCCCCATAGGTTAAGTTCGATTTGATAAGTCCACAACGGCCTAGTCGCAACGATCACCTCATCGGGTTCGAGTCGGAGGTCTCGAATCTGTGTAGGCCAGGAATGTTTTTGCCCTAGTTGCAATTAATTGGCCCTGATCTCTCGGGAGAGCCAAGCTACTGAGCCACATCCTTCTGTGAAAAAAGCCGTACAAACAGGCACTTATGTTGCTCAATGCTCGAGCATGATGACTTATGATACAGGGAACACACCCTTTAAACAATAACTGTCGAGCTGGTCCTCCAGAAAAGATCAAGAAAGGTTTGACCGTCTACTCGACTGGAAAAGTCCCAATCGAGCAAACGCTCGGGGGCTACTGACGAAGATATGGATCCTGGACCCTGCGGGTAAGGACACCCCCTCTCAGGCCCAGGGACAAAGCCCAAGAAGAGGCGCCTTTGAAGTACTCTAGAAGGCCCGCGTGAAGCCCACTTGCACTAAACTTGCGGGTTAAGTTAGAAAACATGTAACCGACCTAGCTAGGGTTGGAGTCCTCTCCGGGTAGAACTCGAGACCTGGCCATCTATATAAGGCCAGGAGAGCCCCCCTAGGAGAGGACCAAGTAATACCGCACGACCAAAAAGCCTTGAAGCTCGAGATCTACTCTCGATTCGAGCAACCTGTAACCGATCTAATCATCTAATACAGATCGACAGAAGGCAGGAGTAAGGGTTTTACCTCTTCGGGGGCCCCGAACCTGGGTAAATCTCGCCCCCTGTCTAGCCGACGATTCCACCAGCGCTCATGACTTCTCCTAGTCGAAACCCGATAGGGTCACCTAAGGGATTTGTAGAGTCAGAGATTCGACAAGAATGTTACTCCCTATTTCGGGAAGGAGCTATGAACGCTGCAGGCTAGGAACTCCATGCAGTTCTAACACCTATGAAGATTTGAAGGGCATACTTTTCCAATATAAAAACAACATATTGAAGAAACTTTTGCAAAAACCTTGCATTAGCTTGTGGCTCTTTGGAGTCTAAACTTGTAGTTAGTGCATCAAATTACCCACCATACATAATGAACTAGTTGAGTAACAATCGTTACTCATTCGTTCCCTTTTGCCCCCTGCTTATATTTGAGGCCATCAAGGGAGATGTAATATAGCCCACATGTTGATGAGGAGGCCTTCAACGTGAAGTCAAAGCTATCTGATGAAGCTAGAAGGAGTCATATGCTATTTTGCTGATGAAGCAACAACGTCAATGATATGTCATAAAAGTATCCTTAATTTCGGATGTTCTATGTTGTTTTCTTGCCATATGCTACATGTTTCCTTTACACTTTATGCCATTTTTATCGATTTCCTGGGACTAACATATTAACAAGATGCCATAGAGCTAGTTCTTGTTTTCTGTTGTTTTTAGTTTCAGAAAAGTTCTTCTGGAAATATTCTCGGAATTGGACGATTCGAAGCCCAGAAGTCTTAGAAAGTTGTAGCCCACACGGATTCCAGTGAAGACCCAGAGGGGGGCCCTAGGGCGGCGCCCCCTGGCCGCGCCTGGGGGTGGTGTGGGCCCCTGCACGCCAACCAACGTCGCCCACTCGCCTATTTAGTATCCTCGAAGGGTTAACCCTAAACATCGGAGCCTTTTCCACGAAAAACATCCACAACCACCATCATCGTCAACCCTAGTTTGGGAGGGTTCTGGAGCTCTCCCCGGCACCCTGCTGGGAGGGGGAATCATCACCGGAGGGCTCTACACCACCATGCTCGCCTCCGGAATGATGCTGAGTAGTTCATCCTTGGAAAACAGGTCCATAGCAGTAGCTATATGGTTGTTGTATCCTATTTATGCCTCATGTTTAGATCTTGTGAGCTACCCTACATGATCAAGATCATCTTATTGTAATGCCTCATGTTGTGTTTGCTGGGATCCTATGAATATTGAATGTTAAGTCTGTTTATTATCAATCTATCATGTTCCTTTCATGTGTATGTTATTTATGATTTTACACGCTCTCTGTTGTTGGATTGTCTGGAGAAAATTATTCCATAAGATAAATTGTTCAGGTTAGCATGGGTAGAGAGAAACTTATGTTGAATCATGGAAATAAGGTCTAGTTTCTTCTAAAGGAAACTTAAGGTCTAGAGGATGTGGCTCTCCACAGCATGCAAAGCTAGCAAGCAAGAGGCAATAAGACCTCCATAAATTCCGACCTTCTCACGGTTAAGTGAGAGACGGTAAGCAATTAAAGCACAAAAGTTATAAGACCTATCATGTCTTAAAGCAGCCGAGATAAAAGCCAGATCATAAATAGATATCTTGCCAGTAGTTTTTCTAGCTAACGCAAATTTAGAAATAAAATAAGCAAATTATCGAATAGATGGGAGTTGAATTTCTCGTATTTTACCACTCTCCCCCGTGAAGCTTCTGCCTTGGCAAATCTCTTCATATAAATCCAGCAGTGGTTTGGGTTGCCCCCTTATTTTCTCACATGAACCCCATTGTGGGACCTTGATAGCTGGACAAAAATCACTGAAAGGCAAGTCTATAACTTTATTATAAGTTTTGTAATGGACCATAGGGTCATACAAAGACCAGCTAAAGCGAAAGTCCTTCACCACAGACATAGTTAGTTTAATATGTTGGGTAGGTTCATCCTCAGTGAAATGGTCCAATCCTGCATTTTGCACAAGAATATAAAAATCCTGCATAATTCTCATAGCACGCATGAATGAGGCAGAGAGGCACCTAGGGCACCCCGGGGGGGAAACTATATAGAAACTTTATTTTTGAGGTATTTTCAGAATTTAATAATTAATTAAAACCCAGAAAAACAAATGTGGAAAGGTGAAAAAACAAATCAAAACCAGAACTACAAAGGTTCTATGACACTCCAAAAGGAAATAACAATAGAAAACAAAGGTGAAAGTGGTGAAAACAAAAAAATATGGATGGTGAAAACATGCATAACCATAGTAATCATGATGAAAACATGAGGAAAACATGACTATGGATGATGGAAAACATAATTATACTAAGGTAGCAAGGTGATAACATGGTGAAAACATAATGGGGAAGGTGAAAACATTGTCCTCTTCATTCAAAATCACTTTGTTAACAAGGTTGATCAAGTCTTGTTACCAGAACAATTTTTATATGAAGCAAAACTTTGCTTAACACTAAATAATTATGTTACCTCAACCTTGATAGACATACTCCCAATCATAATAATTTCATATTCTTTTGGTGGCATTGTCATGGGACAATAAAATTCTCCAATCTTGATGGTCTCAATATTTTCAATTGAATTTAGACCATGCCTTCTATAAATCTTCTTGGGGAAATAAACTATGTGCTTTTTATCATTAACATTAAAAGTCATTTTTCCTTGATTGCAATCAATAACAACCCCTGTAGTGTTAAGAAAAGGTCTCCCAAGAATAATAGACATATTATCATGTTCAGGCATTTCCAACACAACAAAGTCAGTTAATATCAAACAATTTGTAGTCACTTGAACATGAACATTATCACATATACCAACATGAATAGCAATAGATCTATCATCCATTTGCAAAGATATATCAGTGCGTATCAATTTTTCCAGAGAGAGCCTCTTATAAAGAGAAAAAGGCATAACACTAACTCCAGCTCCCAAGTCACATAAAGAAGTTCTAACATAATTATTTTTAATAGAACAAGAGATAGTAGGAATATCAGGATCTCCAAGCTTCTTTGGAACCTTGCCATTGAAAGAGTAATTGGCAAGCATAGTGGAAATTTCCTAATTAGGAATCTTCCTTTTGTTAGAGATAACTTTCATATATTTAAAGTAAGGAGGCAGCTTAATAGCACCAGTCAAAGGAATTTGCAAAAAAAAAAGATTTCATCCATTCACAGAACTTGTTATAATGTTCCTCTTCTTTTGATTTATGTTTCTTATTAGGAAAAGGCATTGCTTTTTGTACCCAAGGCTCTCTTTCATTACCATGTTTATTAGCAATGAAATCCTCCTTAGTATAGTTTGCAGTTTTAGTTTTCTTTTCAGGTTCAACTACAGTTTCTTCTTTATCAGAAGCATCACTTTTATCATTACCACTTTCAGTTTCAGCATCAGAGATAGATATACTATTAGGATCTTTAGCAGGTTCAGGAGATTCTACAACAGTTTTATGTCTCTTCTTCTTTTTCTTAGAAGGAGAATTATTGTTTTTAGGTTGCTGAGAATCTTATTCAATTCTTTTAGGATGTCTTTCGGGATACAAGGGATCCTGAGTAGAAACACCACTTCTACTAATTATTTCACAAACAGGTTTCTCTCTAGAAGCATTAGCTAGCATATCTTTTTGCACTTTAGTGAGTTGATCAATTTGAGTTTGAACCATATGAAAATGTTTAACAAGCATTTTAACATCATTAGAGGTTCTCTCAATAATACGATGCAAATTATCAATAGCTCTAGAGTTTTCCATAAGATGATTTTGCACTCTCATATTAAAGTTGTCTTTCTTGACAACATAATTATCAAATTAATCTAAGCATTGATCAGGTGGTTTAGAATAGGCAATATCTCTATTATCAAAGTATTGGAGAGAGTGCACCTCAACTATTGATGGATGAGGAATTGGCTTACATAATTCTTCTATAGGAGGTAAATTCTTCACATCTTCAGATTTAATACCTCTCTGTTTAAGAGATTTCTTGGCTTCCTTCATCACTTCATCATTTAATTCAATCATCCCTCTCTTCTTGGGTGTTGGTATTGGTGTTGGCTCTGGTGTATGTGTAGGCTCGGGTATAGTCCAATCATCATTATTTTTGGCTATTTTATCCAATAATTCCTTAGCTTCTTCTGGAGTTCTTTTCCTAAAAACACAACCAGCACAACTATCCAGGTATGTCCTAAATTCACAGTTAGTCCATTTTAAAATATATCTAGGAGCTCATTTTTAGGTAATGGATTGCCAGGGATAGCTCTTATTATAGAACAAAATATTGACCAAGATTCAGGCAATTTCTCTCCTTCAATTTGCTCAAAGTTAAAGATATCCTGCACAACAGCATGTTGAGCACTAGCAGGAAAATATTTTTGAAAGAAAGCATTAACCAAACCCATAGGACTAGTAATAGATCCAGATAACAAGTTGTTAAACCAAGTTTTAACTTCATCTTTGAAGGAGAAAGGGAAGATCTTGGTAACAAAATAAGTATGCAACTTAATATCATCAGAAAATAAACTACTCAAAGATGAAAGCTCATTCATAAGTTTCATAGCACTTTTACTTTCAGTTCCAAAAATTGTTCCTTCTCAACAATAGATATATAAGATAAATCTAGAGATAAATCATAATCCTTTTCTCTAATGTGTATGGGAGATGTGGCAAGCTTAGCATCAAGAGAAGATTTATATTTAACAGCATGTCTTGCAAGAAGACTCTTAAGAGAACTTGCACCAGTAGTAGCCTGGGCTTCCTTAATAAAGCCATAATTAAGTTCAATATAGGTTTCATCAAGATCATCACTAGAAATATCAGGTGAATTAACAGGTGTACCAATATTTTCAACAGGAATTTCAGTGTTTTCAATTCATTTAGCTCTAGCAAGTGTAGCATCTAGGATAGGACCTAGTGAACCAGTATCATCAAGCATAGTAGAAGCATCATCAAAAGTATCAGAATAATTTTCGGACTCAACAGAAGTAACAATGTGTGTAGCATGTGGTGGTGTAAGAAGCTTACTCATAACAGATGGTGAATCAAGAGCAACAGAGGTGTTCAGAGTTGTACCTCTCCTTGTAGTGGATGGTAATATAGGAATTTTTCCATCACGAGTTTTACCCATGATGAAAGGCTTGCAGCGAACAGTATCACGTTAAAGTGAGAAAATAAATAAAGCTATGCTCCCCGGCGACGGTGCCAAAAAATAGTCTTGATGACCCACAAGTATAGGATATCGCAACAGTCTTCAAGAGAAGTAAAACCCAAATTTATTGATTGGACACAAGGGGAGCCAAAGAATATTTATAAGCCTTAACAACTGAGTTGTCAATTCAGCTGCACCTGAAAGTAGACTTGCTCGCAACAATTTATCAGTGGTAACAGTTTTATAGCAGAAGTAGTAGTAAAATAACAGCAGGAGTAAAATAGTAACACCAGTAGCAATTGCGGAAAACAACAGGATGAAAGTCTCGTAGGCATAGGGAATGAATGAACGGGCGTTGCATGGATATGATAGGTCATGTAATAATCTAAACATGGGCATTGCAAATAATAATAATAAAGCATCCAAGTTCTAGGAAAACCATAGGCATGTGTTCCAATATAGTTATACGTGCTCGCAATGAGAATCTTGCACAACATCTTTTGTCCTACCATCCCGTTTGCAGCGGAGCCTCTAGGGAAACTACTGGTAATTAAGGTGCTCCTTTTAATAAAGCACCGTAGAAAATCATTAATACTCTGTGAACACACGTAATCCTCACATCACAACCATCCCCTCCGGTTGTCCCAATTTCTGTCACTTGTAAACAACCTGCAGATATGATCAAGAAACATAATCATACTCATGAAACAATAACATGTTCAGATTTGAGATCATGGCACTCGGGCCCAAAGTGACAAGCATTAAGCATAACAAGTTGCAACAACGGTAGAAAACACTAACAATGGATACTAGGCACTATGCCCTAACAACCTGGCATTATTACATGATCGATCTCATGCAATCCCTTCCATCCCTCTCAGCCTATAGCGGTGTTTTTATTCACACATGGACGGGGGATACATGGATGGTTGATGGAGAAGAGGTGACGGTGACGATGGCGATGATCTCCTCCGAATCCCCGTCCCAGCAGGGCGCCAGAATAGGAACTTCTGATCCCCGAATTGAGTTCGAGGTGGCGGCGCCGCTCTGTGGTGTTTCTCTGGAATATGACGAACCCCCTGTTGTTTTAGGGTTAAGAGCGATAAGTAGTCGAAAAGGGAACCTGAGGGGGTGCCTGGGGACCCCACACCACTAGGTGGCGCGACCTAGGGGGCGCGCCCAAGGGTGGTGTGTCCCCCTCCTGGCCCCTCTCCGGGTCTCCTTCAGGCTCCGGGGGTCTTCGGGTGTATTAAGGTTTTGGGGATCTTTTCTAGGCATTTTCCCGAAAGTTGATTTTTCTGCATAAAAACAAGACACCAAGGTAATTCTGCTGAAAACAGTGTTAGTCCGTGTTAGTTGTGCGCAAAACTTACAAGTTTAGAGGCAAACAATAGCAAAAGTGTTCGGAAAAGGAGATACGTTTTGGACGTATCAGATTCCCACCATAGATGCACTAAAAAAATATTCCACTTTAATCCTTCTTAGTAATTTTTATGTCGGCATTACTAGCTGATATAGGTATGTTCTAGACACTCTTACAGGTGGTAATTTTCTGGGGACTCTCGCTTTGGAAGCCTGTAATTTAATTGAAAGTTTAGTTGGAACACCACCTACTAAGGTTGTTAAAACTGAGATAACTTTAGATGATGTTATTAAAAGCTAAACTTTATGGAGAAAAATTTGCCAAATTTCCTTGACAATGCTAGGAAAGTTAATGAATCAATAGTAAGTATCAACAAGAGAATTACTGTTTTAGAGGCTAACAATATCCATGATAGTCAAAACATGAGGATTGGTAAACTAGAGGAGGCTATGGAAACTTTAAATTCAACTTTTTCTTCTCTTAAGTTTAAGAGGGAGAAAGCTTTTATGGGAAAGGAGAAAAAAATTATGTATGTCTCCAAGGTGCCTAAACCAAAACCACCTAATGTGCTTAAAATTGATAATTTTCTTAGTGAAACTAAAAGTGATTTGCATGTTGAATCATCTTCAGCGGTACCTAAAGTACCAATTGCTACAAGTGGTGTTTTGGAGGAAATTAGTGATTTGGATGCTTCTTCACTTGAAAATACTTGATTCTATTTTTTCTGGGCCTAGCTAAAAGGCGTTAAAGAAAAGCACTTCTTGGGAGGTAACCCATGGTCTTATTTTTGATTTTTTTTCTGTGTTGTATACTTCTGTAGCAACTCCTTTGTATATTTATTTTCATGTATTAGTTGTGCCAAGTAAAGTTTCTAGCGAAAGTTGGTGTTGGTTTTGGATTTCTGAGCAGGAAACAGATTTCTGCTGTCCATAGTAAAAAATCGCATAATTCACATAAAGATCAAAATGACCTGAAAAGTGTTGTGCTTATTCGTCAGCTAATTCCGAAACCTTTTCGTTCTTTATGTTTTTCGATTTGAGCAACGTAAGTGCCCCGAAAAAAATCGTCTTTACACACTGTTCTGGTTTTGACAGATTCTGCCTTTTTACTTGCATTCTCTATTTTACTATGTCGAGTGGATTTCTTTGCTTCACGAAACATCAGTGGATGTAGTTTATGTTTAAAAAGTATCAATAATGCTTGTGTTCATGCAGAAAATATGAATTTTTGATTGTGCACTAACCCTCTAATGCGAATTACATTGAGTGTGGCATGAAGGAAGTTTTTAAGGGTCAAGAGAAGAGGGTGATATAATGTGATCAAGAAGAGTGCAAGGCCAAATCTTGGGGATGCCCCGTGGTTCATACCAGAAAATTCTAAGAAGACTCAAGTGTCTAATCTTAGGGATGCCCAAGGCATCCCCTTCTTCATCAACAATTTATCAGGTCACTTCTAGTGAAACTATATTTTTATTCGGTCACATCATATGAATTTTACTTGGAGCGTCTATTTTTTTTCTTTTGTTTCTCTTTTGTTTTCCTTGCTGCAATAATAATGTTTTAACCCATCATTCTTTGTGTGGGAGAGAGACACGCTCCACTTTTTCATATGAATGCTAGTTATGCTCGTATTCTTAGTTTTTATTCTAGCTGCTGCAAATCCTTTTTAGCTCCTGTTTTCATGCATCTCTTATTCAGAGCTGTTAGTTCTAGTAGAGATATGTTAGTACTCTCTTGTTTCATTTCTATATCTCTTGGAAAGTTTTTGTTTAGCATAAAATACTTGGTGTTGGAAAGCAGTAGTACAATTTTCGTGCTTATAACGGTACAAATAGACGCTTGTATAGACTGTGGCTAGACTTTTTCATGTCATGCTAAATGTTATTTTAATTCTATGCTTAGTAGTAGTTATTGTAGCATGACTTGTCTCAAATAGATGAGAGTGCTTAATGTTCCATTGAAAGAATCATGAGTTGTTTTTATCACATTGAAGCATGAATTTGTTGTGTTCTCCTTCGAATGCTTTATTTGGTTGACTTGGCATATGCGTACACCATGTTTATGACTACAAACCATTCACTTATAGCCTCTATGATCATTTAGTTTTTGACTTGTAATACCATTTATGCTTTGGTTAATAATGTTTTTGTCACTATGCATGATTATGGCCATTATTGCTCTCTTGATTTGTCGCTCTCAGTCTTTTGCTAACCCCACATGTACTGAGAATGAGCTCTACTCATGCATGCCACTCCCAAAACCAAAGTTTTCCAAATGTGTCCACCATACCTACCTACATGTGGTATTTAACCGCCACTCCAAGTAAATTTCTCATGTTCTACCTTTAAAACTTTCAAAATTATACATGTTTTGTGCCCCTGTTTTAGCTCACGAGGACGTGAATAGAGAATCTTTATCTCACTTGTTGATTGGACTATACACACATGGACTAGTGGCTTCATCCGCTTATCCAAATGATAGAAGAGCTGGCCGTGGGGTGCGCAATCCCAAAATTGGTTACTATAAAATTCTCTTCACTATTTTTTCCCCCGATTTATCAGTCAAAGCATAATTGTGTAAACAAAAGAGAAACAAGGATGAACTTCTGACTCCAGTTGCATCCTTCAATGGGATCCGCTCTTGCAAAGTCTAGTTGGCTTGTGACGTACTGTATTTTCTGTTTACCATTCTTTGACATAAGCATACACCTCTGTAAAAAATGTTTTCAATACCTATGTTTAATGAAATAAAAAGCTCTAGCACATGAGTTAATCCCTGCTTCCCTCTGCGAAGGGTCTTTTCTTTTACTTTTATGTTGAGTCTCCATCTTCTAACTTTATGCACAATTGAGAGAGCATAGTTGTCATTCTGAGTTTAATGTGCATTTGTCACAGAAACTATTATTAATTGATTCTTGATGTGTTTTTATTTGTTCTCAAACTATATGTTCTAGTCATCCACTTAAACTTTGAAGGTGTCCTCACATTTATGTTTTTCCCCACTCTTAAGAACAAGCGAAATATCACTTTGCTATGTTTTCTCTATGCTCGAAACAAACGTATAATTTTCAAGTGCATTATTATTCATGATCTTTTATTTGTGTTACTTTTCATGATGCAAGGTGATTGCTAAGTTTCATTGTTAGAATTGTATCTATCATGCCTGTGTTTAAAGTACTATGATCTCAGCGTGCATAGGCTTTTACAATTTAGATGATCAAGTTTATGTTGGTAGCATGTCACCTCAGAAATTATTTGTTTTTATCGTTTACCTACTCGAGGATGAGTAGGAACTAAGCTTGGGGATGTTGATACGTCATAAACGTATCCATAATTTCTGATGTTCCATGTTGTTTTCATGCCATATGCTACATGTTTCCTTTACACTTTATGCCATTTTTATCGATTTCCTGGGACTAACCTATTGACAAAATGCCACAGAGCCGGTTCCTTTTTTCTGTTGTTTTTAGTTTCAGAAAAGTTGTTCTAGAAATATTCTAGGAATTGGACGATTCGAAGCCCGGAAGTCTTAGAAAGTCGTCGCACACACGGAGTCCGGAGGGGAGCCACATGGGACCACACCATAGGTGGGCGCGCCCCCTGGCCGTGCCCAGGGGTGGTGTGGCCCCCAGGCTGGCCACCGACATTGCCCTCTCGCATATATATTTGCCTCGAAGGGTTAACCCTAAGGATCCGAGCCTTTTCCACCAAAAACATCTGCAACCGCTGTCATCATCGACCCTAGTTCGTGAGGGTTCTGGAGCTCTACGTGGCACCCTGCTGGGAGGGGGAATCATCACCGGAGGGCTCTACACCGCCATGCCCGCCTCCGGAGTGATGCGTGAGTAGTTCATCCTTGGACTACGGGTCCATAGCAGCATCTAGATGGTTGTTCTCTCCTCTTTATGCCTCATGTTTAAATCTTATGATCTGCCCTACATGATCAAGATCATCTTATTGTAATGCTACATGTTGTGTTTTCTGGGATCCGATGAATATTGATTGCTATGTCTAATGATTATCAAGCTATCATGTTCTTTTCATGTGTATATTATTTATGATCTTGCATGCTCTCTGTTGGTAGTAGATGCTTTGGCCAAGTAGATGCTCGTAACTCCAAGAGGGAGTATTTATGCTCGATAGTGGGTTCATGCCTCCCTTTCACTCACGCTCGAGTGAGAGAAACGTAAACGGGTGGGGGATGTGCTGTTGCCATTAGGGAGAAACAACAATGTTTTTCCTAAGGATGATGTTATTGTTTACATTACACACTTTGCTTACTGCAATTATCTGTTGCTTGCAACTTAATACCCAAGGTTTGCCCGGATGACATTCTGAGGGTGGATTATTAGTCATAGATGTAGTTGGATGACGGTCTATGTATCTTGTTGTAATGCCCGCATGAATCACATAGTAATCATCATGTCATGCATATGCACTACGGTGTAGCCTTTATATCTGTCAATTGCCCAGCTGTAATTTTTTTACCCAACATGCTATCTATCTGTTTTGGAGAGACACCTTTAGTGAATTGTGGACCCCGATCCATTTTCCTCATACTGATAATACAACCACTGCAATCTCTGTTTTCATACTGTTACTACTATTTTCCTACTGCCATCACTGTTTTCTTTTCATCTACTGCAAACAAGTACTGTTTTCCACACCATACGTTTAACCTCTTTGTTTTCAGCAAAACTGGTGAGATTGACAACCTCACTGCTTTGTTGGGGCAAAGTGGTTTGATTGTGTTGCGTAGGTTCCACGTTTCTTCTGAACCGGTAGTGCGCCCTGCCACATCAGTTGCATCAACCTTCGGAAATGATTTCTTTCTCCTACTGGTCGATTCAACACTAGTTTCTTTCTGAGGGAAACTTGCTACTGTGCTCTTCATACCTTCCTCTTGGGGTCTCCCAATGAACGTGTGTTACACGTGCATCAGTTAACTTCTATGACTGCTACATGTCCTAAAACCCATAGTTGAAAGAAATAATCATTTGTGTTGCTAGGTTACCCTCGTAAGGCTAGCGTGGTTTGATGTTGAAGGGAATATGCCCGAGAGGCAATAATAAAGTGGTTATTATCTTATTCCTTGTTTATGATGAATGTTTATTTCTCATGCTAGAATTGTATTAACTGGAAACGTTGATACATGTGTGTTTAATAAACAAACAATCGTTCCTAGTAAAGCCTCTCTTTTCACTAGCTCGTTGATTAATAGATGATCAAGGTTTCCTGATCATGAACATTGGATGTTGTTAATAACGGGGTCATGTCATTAGAAGAATGATGTGATGAACATAAACCCAAACTAAGTATAAAAATACGATCAAGTCATTTAGTTTATGTTGTTATGTCTTACATACGAAGTAACCTCATTCCTTAGACCATGAGATCATGTCAATCACTGATACCGGAAGGATGCTTTGCTGTCATCCAACGTCACACCATAACAGGGTGACTATAAAGGTGCCGTTAGGTATTCGGAAAGTATTATTTGAGGCTCATGGATCAAGAGTGGGATTTGTCCATCCAAATGACGGAGAGATATACTCTGAGCCCTCTCGGTGATATCACATCGACACCGCTTGCAAGCACGTGAATAGGTCACAAGGATGTCATATCACGGAACGAGTAAAAAAGTACTTGTCGGTAAAGAGATTGAACTAGGTATGGTTGATACCAATGATCGGATCTCGGACAAGTAAAATATCGCGAGACAAAGGGAATAGTTACGACGTTGATGGTTCACACGATCACGAGAGTCATCGTTGAATATATAGGAGTCATCACGGATCTCCAGATCCCGTTGTTGATTATTTATCGGAGAGGTGTCTCGATCATGTCTATGTTATTTGCGAACAGTAGGGTGACACACTTAATGTTCGATGACGCATTTGAGAGGATACGGCATATCGGAGAAAAGTTTGGACAACACCAAAATTGTTTCGGGGAATATTGAAATAGTCACCGGAATTGTTTCGGGGAATATTGAAATAGTTCAAGGTGGTATATGTTAATGTTTGATTAGCAAATAGTTGAAGGGGGTAAGTGTTAATGTTTGTTAATAGGATTAAAAATATTAAAATAAATAAATGAAATTGTTTTATTTATTTATTAAAGAAAACCCTTGGAATTTTGAGTGGGAATTGATGAGAGAATGAGTGGGTTGAGTGGAGACTCCACCCACATGATGAGGGGAGAGGTGGAGGAACCAAAAATTCGTGGCTGCCTCCCCCTTCTATATAAAGAGGGGTTGGACCTCCCTCTCCCCACACACTTGGTGTCATCTCCACCTCCCTCCTCCCGCTGCTCCACCTCATGTTCACGCGCTTGGCGAAGCCCTGAACGAAGTTTTCTGCACCACACCACGCCGTCGTGCTGCTGGAATTCCGAGGGATCCTCTACTTCCGATGCCCCGCTGGATCGAGAGAACGGAGGTCGTCATCAACCGTACGTGTGACCGATCACGGAGGCACCGCCGGATTGCGGTGCGCATCTTCTCGCTCTCGGGATCGGTGTGAGTACGACCACGCCAACAACGAGATTTTATCTCGTAACGCTTTGTGTCTTCGAGGGTATGTTCTCCTTAAGACTCTTTTTCTCCATGTTGCCTTTCATCTCCTAAAATGGATCTTGGCCCTTCGGGTGTCTCTCGCGTAGGAAATTTTTTGTTTTCTATGCAACGAACCCTTCAGTGGTATCAGAGCCCGATCTATGCGTCGATGTTTTGCACGGGTAGAACATATAGGTGTATGTGGGCGTTGATGATCATGTTATTGCCTCCTTGATTATTTTATGATCTTAGTGGCATAGTTGGATGAAGCTGCCCTAGACAAACTTTACGTGTACTATGTACGCGAGACCTGTCTCACTTGTAGCTGAGGGGGTGTCCGTTTCTCCAATTATAGTTAAGATCTAATCTACGAAGGGTTGTTAAAAATATGTTTATCAATGTTGTGGTTGATGTTCGTAGGTATGAACGGTTCTATCCTCGAAATCCCTAAGCCACGTAAAATATGCAAAAATAAATTAGAGACGTCTAACTAGCATTTGCAGGGCATATGATGTGATATGGTCAATGTTACAAATTTGATTATGATATGATATCTTTTGTAAATTATTGATATACCGGCAGGAGCCATATGGCTGTCTTATATTTACGGCCATCGTGATATATATCATATCCATGTGATATGTTGTAATGAACAATCAAGATGGAGGTGCCATGGACCTTGGTGCCACGTCGGTGGAATGATGGAGATCATACCATGATGCACAAGATGGATATCAAGTGCAAGAAGGACCATATCATATCACATTATCCATGCATATGATGTTAATCCTATTAAGCATCTTATTTTGCTTAGATCGCGACGGTGGCATTATAAGATGATTCCTCTCACTTAATATCAAGATAATAATGTGTTCTTCCTTAGTATGCACCGTTAATAAAGTTCGTCGTTTCGAGACATCACGTGATGATCGGGTGTGACACACTCAACGTTCGCATACAACGGGTGTTGACGAGCCTAGCATGTACAGACATGGCCTCGGAACACACGCAATACTATGGTTCTACTTGGCGAGCCTAGAATGTACGAGATGGCCTCGGAATACGTAACCGAAAGGTAAAGCATGAGTCATATGGATGATATGATGAACATGTCAATGTTCGCCTTTGAAGCTACATCATCTCACGTGATGATCAGTTTTGGTGTAGTGAATTTGGTTAGTGTAATCACTAAAACAACTAGAGGGATGTTGTTTTTGAGTGGGAGTTCACGTAGTAATTTTGAATTAACTTGAACTTATTTATCATGAACAACCAATCAAAGTGAATTTGCACAAATTGTATCATTCATTGGCATCCACAAACTACTTTACACTTAGATTGTTAATTGAGATATAACTGTTATGATCTGGTAAAAACCATTTAAGTTTGGTACCGTATTAGTGAAATTTAAAATTGAGTCCTATTGTAGATTTTTCAGTATTTCCTACCTAGCTCCATATGATTAATGACTAGTTGATCTAGAGAGCAAATAATTCCTACTTAGAATCCAGAGTCATGGTCGCTTCTATATTACTTTATCTTCAAAAGAATGTTTTGTTGATCAAGCTGATTTAAGAACTGGAAAGAATTGTTTTCAGAAACAATCAAGTGAAAGATATATTGATATCTAGAAACTTATTCGTGGTAACATGACTGAGTATAATTTAGCGTGACCGTGTATTCTTATATTATTTGCATATATGCAACGATTGAAGACGCTAGGCATTTGAATATTCCAAGAAGTTGGGCGCTAAAAATTATCCTCTAAATTCCTTCCTTCGAGCTATAGTAGCTTAATCATAAAATTCTT
This sequence comes from Alopecurus myosuroides, assembly GCA_028641055.1. Classification (NCBI taxonomy): domain Eukaryota; kingdom Viridiplantae; phylum Streptophyta; class Magnoliopsida; order Poales; family Poaceae; genus Alopecurus; species Alopecurus myosuroides. Next base: position 109,190,632 of record CM054058.1, on the reverse strand, counting down.
ATGGCGGGATGGATTAAAAGTATGGGTAAAAATCGTTTACCTTGCTTGGAGATTGCTAAGAGTGGAATCTGGAAGAATGCTATTAATATGGTCATATTAGTAGAACAATCAAATTTAAAGTATGACTCAATAGGTGATAGTATATGACTAACACGCCAAGAAAAATGTGCTAGTACGACTAGCGTTGTTTGATGTTGAATGATTCTTCTGTAAAGAAAAGGAAATATTGAAAATAGAATTACAAAAGATATATGGCAGGAAAAGAAGATAACTGGAAAAGTCCAGCTCAGGAGTATATACTTGATATACAAGTTATAGATGTATTACTAGTTAACAAAGTATTTTTTTGGATATTTTGATACCAGATTGGTTGGTATGAGTTGTCATACAAAGCAACTCAATACAAGAAATACAAGGGCCTAAAAAGGAACTAGTAGTAGATGTGAAATAGATCATGACAAGAACAGAAATAAAGTGTTATTATCTTCATCGTTGTATCGAACAAAACGTTCAATATTTATTTTAAGAACTTAATAAGTTGTTATTTTGTTCCGGTCTTTTGTGAGAACAAATGAGATTTTTCAAACCATGACCATATTCCATAATTGATGGATAAGATAATAAGAATCGTGTTGGTAAAGTAAACATCTATAAGACTAAATGCTAAACGTTGCAAGACGTAAAAGAATTTTACTTAAATTGTGACACCACCATTTTAGTTCATATCGGAAAGGAAAACATGAAGGAACTCCATGTTAATGGACTTCCGGAGTTATTTTGTTTTGAATAAATTGACGCTTGTGAGACCTCTTCCAAAAGATGACTAGAATTCCGTTTATAGGCCAAAGTAGAATGGACGACTAATTTAGTGGAGATTATACATATTGATGTATATAGTCCATTATGTGTAGTCGTGTGTGGTGGATTAATTTTCCTTCATAAAATTCCATCGATGATTTGAGTAGATATATGAGTATATCTATTTAAAGAGAACGAACTTTTAGATGCCTGGCGTGTTCCATATTATCTTGAACAAAGATAATAGTGTCATCAGCATACTAAAAAATTGCAACCCCTTTATAAATAAGGTGAGGAACAAGGCCCACAATCAGCCCTGCACCCTGGGCTTTTGAAGTTTGCTTTGCAAACGATTCTTCTCTATCTATATCTATACCATTTTGCATGTGAAAACTTTAGGGATCACATTTGCACCGCTCTGTTGTTGGGATAGTGCAACATCCTACTTCCATCCCAACTGGTAGGTTTTTTTTTTTGATAAAGGGAAGTATATCCCAACTGGTAGGTAGCTAGCTGGATGGTAGGCGCTTCAAGCGCACATCAGGAAACCAATGAATGCATTATGTTCCCGCTAAATCGCGAGTGTATGCATTTGGTGCATTTGGATTTTGGAGGCCAGCTCCATCCCTACCACAACAAGGCATGTGCGTTCCCATGTCCACTCTGACATATACGAATACGCCCCCGAGCAACGATAAATTGTCGCGCGCCCAACTCAATCAAACCACAGCGAGGGGTCCACTACTCATGGGACGAACGAAACCGCAGAGCACAATCACATTCTCCTCGCCCAAACGGTAAAAGACCATAAATTGTACTGTACTATAGGACGAATGAGCTAATCTTTTGCCACGACAAATTAAACCTTCCGATTTAGAACTGGGACATCTGCACGCCAACGGACATAGATTAAGGAGAGGCCACACGTACGTACGATCGATCGATGGCTGAACAGGGGTGGGCGCCGTTGGCTTTGAAACCATCGTTTCGGCTTGTCCCCTGATGTCGGGGGAGCACCATAATATCGGCGGCGATATGAACAAACAAATCGAGCGTACTCCATGGATCGGTCCATCCACAGTTCCACACGTAGCAGCATACGGGATTCACACGCCACCTGCAGGTTGATCGATTCTCCATCGCCAAAATTAAGGGCGTGTTTGGTAGCCCGTATGGCATTTCTCGTCCCATACATACCCACTCTAACTGTGCTCTAGGTACAAGTGGGGTTTTATTGATGTGTTTGGTAGCACGTGTGTGGTAAGCTGTGCTGCGTTGAGATAGTGTTTGGTTGTCTGTACGTGTTGAGCCAGGCCAGACAGAAAAGGAAACGCGACCGGGTCCCTAGGCAGAACAAAAAAACACGATTGGGTCCCTAGAAAGAAAAAAAAACGCGATCAGGTCCTGGCGCCATTGCCAACCTCCGGCCCTGCCGGAAGTCGCCGAGCTCGGTGACGGAGAAGGACTGGCGCACCTCAGCACCGACGTGTGGCGCGGACGGGGACCTCTCCTCCCACTCCTCAGCTGCCAGCGCTGGAGCACGTCGATGACGGCATCACACGCAGTTGTGCTCGTCACCGACGTGTGGCGCGAATGGGTCACTTTGGAGGCCACAGTTGTGCTCGTCACCGACGTGTGGCCCGAACGGGTCACTTTGGAGGCTGCAGTTGTGCTCGTCACCGGAGTTGCACTCCTCCGTAGATGCAAGGCGGCGGGTCTTGCCCCGGCAGGGTGCGGCGCTGGGCTCGGGGGCAGTTTGTGGCGGCGGGGCGGGGCGGCGTAGGGTTGGCTGACGGGAGCGACGGGAAAGAGACATGCGTGGGGGAGAGGAAATGAGAGGCATTTTTCGGCCGGGGTGGGACGACGCACGACTCAGTGGGCCCAGGCGTGGGGTTTTCGGTATGAGCTTAACCCGACTGAGTTGAGAAGCTCGATTTAAACTTCTCTCCTCGACAGGGCTGGGAGGCATTTCGGGCGAGGTGGGCAGGGGCGGAGAGGCACGACACGGGCTACCAAACAGAAAAAAAGGGTGGGACGAGATTATCTGTGGACAACCGGTCTACCAAACACGCCCTGTCTGCCACTCCGTTCGAAATATCCCGAGATGGACCTTCTGCTCTGCTCTGCTGCATCTCTCTGTGTCCGTCTCCTTTCTGTGAAAATTAACAAAAATAACTTCAAAATTAATCTTCGGCGCACAAAATAAACCTATCTGTAATCTATTTTAAAAAATAACCCTTTTATGTGGCGCCCGCACCGGGGGAGCCACGTTATGCAGTGTGCCCCCCGTCTGAGGTGCCACACTATCGGCCAATGTGGCAGCGTGGGACCCGCGCTTGTAAGTGTGGCGCCGGTCTTCAGGGTGCCACACTTGATTTTTTTTCTATCCGAATGGGGTGGTTTCACTCGCGACGTCGGGACGGTTAAGTCTCAGGGTGTGGCACCCTGGACAACGGAGTTGCACTTAAAAGTGTGACACCCCAGACTAGGGTGTCACAGTGTGTGGCACCCTTGGCAATGGAGCCACATTTTAGAGTGTGGCACCCTAGTTTAGAGTGTCACACTTAAAAATTTCAGATGAACAAATTAAATGAACATTCAAAACATATCTTACATCAATTAGAATTTCAGATTATCACAACAACTCCATTATCTACATCACAACTTCAACCCTTGGCAATGGAGCCACATTTTAGAGTGTGGCACCCTAGTCTAGAGTGTCACACTTAAAAATTTCAGATGAACAAATTAAATGAACATTCAAAACATATCTTACATCAATTAGAATTTCAGATTATCACAACAACTCCATTATCTACATCACAACTTCAAAACATCGATTCAGAGGCATAAACATCCATCTTAATTCAATATTACACCAAGTTTACGAGTCCAAAACAAAAACAAAATCTCCAAGACCATAATGAAAATAGAAACGATAAGGCCATAACAACTTCCCCATCTATTTCCTTCCCTTCATCTTTTTTGACGCTGCAGTTGGCTCCTTCTTTCGCCTACACGCAATATTTTTCAACCTCGGCTTTTCTTGGGTTATTACGGCTTCCGGATCCTCATGCTCGTCCTCGGCATCAAGCACATTTTTCTCGTTCCTGGTTTCAACCTCATCCTCGTTCTCAGTCAGCCCCTTCTTTTTCCCAAGATATTCGTCTGGTAACCATGGCACTCTTGTTTTCCTCTTCGTCCTTAACCCGAATGAACGTTGCCACTCCTTCATGGTCATGCCATCAATCATGTCTAACTGCACATACAATACAAGATATAAAACATATGGTGAATATATATATATGTATATATATATATATGTGTGTGTGTGTGTGTGTGTGTGTGTGTGTGTGTGTGTGTGTATTTTCACGATTAACAGATAGGTTCGTACCTCGTCTTCAAGATTAGCTACGTTGGAGCTAGAGGCATCACCACGGGAAGGGTTGATGTGAACCTTGAAGCAGAACTCGGCTGGGATGGCATGACATCATCAACATTATGACAACCAATCAAAAGATCCATTGTTTTGAATGTTGATTTAATTTGTTCATCTGAAATTTTTAAGTGTGACACCCCAGGTTAGGGTGTCACACTCTAAAGTGTGACTCCATTGCCTAGGGTGCCACGCAATATGACAACCCTAGCCTGGGGTGCCACACTCTTAAGTGCAACTCTGTTATCCAGGCTGCCACACCCTGGACTTAACTATTTCGACGTCGCGAGTGAAACCACACTGTTCAGATAGAAAAAAAAGTCAAGTGCGGCACCCCAGAGACTGGCGCCACACTTACAAGCGTGGGTCCCACGCTGCCACGTTGGCCGATAGTGTGGCGTCACTCCCCCGGTGCGGGCGCCACATAAAAGGGTTGCTTTTGAAAATAGTTTACATATAGGTTTATTTTGTGCTGAAGATTAATTTTAAGGTTATTTTTGTTAATTTTCACCTCCTTTCTTCATTCTGTCGATCCCTCCATGCCATACGTACAGGTACAGCGCAGGGCCTAAATATGTGTACACCGCATACGCTTCAAAGTAGAAAGGACAGTTGCCTGGAGGATAGAGGGGATAGCAGTACGTAGTATCATAGTACCTCACTTTCTAGGGTAGGTTGCTGCTCTCCATGGATGTTCTGGAGAAAGGCAGAATGATTGTGCATGCAATGCAAGGTAGCCGCTAGCTGCTACATATGGCCCTCGCTCATCCCATCATGCGCCCTCAACCTGGATGTACCTGTGTATATGTGCATGGCTTGATAACTGGGATTCAGAGAGATGATGGGTGTGGCCGGCAGACGAATCGATCTTGAAACACTCCAACCACAACCAGATCTAGAAAACAGGCTCATTTCCCGGGGTTTGAACTTGCTAGCCAGCACATATTCCAGTTTCCCGTTTGGCACCAACGCACAACTTGCCGCGAAGCGATGGATCGATCGGGTGAAGCGGACTAGCGGCGTGGGCGCCGCGTACGGCTTGGTTGGTAAAGCGCGGCACACCAGACGGTGAAGCCAAGGACGACGGGACGGCCGGACGTACACCCTAGTGCCTTGGCGCCCAATCATCATGTCGAGCTCCACGCGCACAGACACAGCTAGCTCGAGCAGCACCCGGAGAATGCATGGGTAGCGCGTTCCGTTCCTCGAGCTAACGTACGGCCACTGCATGCATCTCCCCAACATCGCGCAGCTAGCTAGCTGGTGTGCTTGCTAGCTCCCGGCCCAATTATCACGGTCACTACACTACTTGATTAGCTTGGAACTTGGAAGAGGCGGCCGTAGGGGCCCAGATTCAGTCACGTCTCACCAACCGATAAGCTTAGTTTTAGCTTGGTTCGCGGTCGAGCGAGAGCGCGCGTCTTACTTAATCGATCTTGGGGTGCATGATCGGCCGGCTAGCTGGGGCCGCCAGATTGTAGTAGTACGTACGGAGCACACGCGGTTCATGATAGGTGCAACAGAGGATTGATTGTTGGTGCTACTGCTTTTGTAGGTCGCACACTGTTGATTAACGTGAGGTTCAGTAACGCGCCGGCCGTATGTCATCGTGCATGCAAGGGAAGTCGTTACTCTACTGACGGCCCGGCATGCAGGAACAATGAATCTCCGTACGTGTCCATTGTTATCCTGGGCAGGGAAAATTTTAGTAGGTTGGATGACCTGTTACACGCAATAGCAAAACAACGATGAAGTTAAACAACATCGAACCAACGGGGACACGAGATTTTAACATGGAAAACCCTTCTAACAAGGAAGAGAAAAAACCACGGGCGCCAGCAATACTTCACTATTTCGGGTGAGGTTACAAACGCGTCGGGATTTACAATGTTTGGGTTATCCCGTGCGGCGGCTTACAAGAGGTATATAAAGGCGGTCCTGACCTAACTAGGTCGGTAACGGTGAATCCAACTCCAACTCGCACCGGACCGCGGGGGGGGGGGGGGGGGGGGGGGGAGGAGGGGGCTTAGGGCCGAAGCGTAGCGGAGGCCGAACTTTCCTTTATCTTCGTATGAAGGCCGAACTTTCCTTTATCTTCGTATGAATTTGGATCACCACAAAATAACGCTCCACCTTGAGACAAATTCCTTCTTGTAGCATAAACGAAACTTTCACCCTGAAACAAACAAAGAAAACACCTTCGACGCCAAATAGCCTTTTGGGCTAAGCAGTGATACCAACTAAACTTGATCAAAGCTCAAACTTAGCAACAGGAACTGGCTTTGTCATCATATCAGCAGGATTATCATTAGTACTAATCTTGCATACCTTGAGCTTACCTTGTGCAACAACATCACGCACATAATGTTAGTTGACATCAATGTGCTTTGTTCTGTCATGGAACATCTGAGCCTTAGTAAGGTAAATAGCACTCTGACTGTCACAAAATAGATTAATGCAAGTATCATCTCCACAAAACTCAGCAAAGTAGACATTTCAACCAAACTGACTCTTTGCATGCTTCAGCAATAGCCATATACTCAGACTCAGTAGTAGATTGTGCAACAACACCCTGCAAGGTAGCCTTCCAGCTAACAGCACATCCACTAACTGTAAACACATAACCTGTGAGGGATCTCCTCTTATCCAAGTCGGCAGCAAAATCTGAATCCACATAGCCTGCGTGTCCCTCACCAGTCTTGCCAAACTTCAAGCAAGATTTGGATGTGCCGTGAAGGTATCTGAAATCCGGAGACGGGCCTCGCGTAGCGGAGGCCAAACTTTCCTTTATCTTCATAGGAATTTGGATCACCACAAAATAACACCATCTTTTTGTTTTGGATCGAGTGACCATACATCGTGGGCGAAGAATTTGCGTTAGTACGTATACGAGTGTGACCTTTTTTTAAGGACGGCGCTGAGCGTCCTCCGGAGGGAAGAAATCCCCCCATACTCCTAGTCCACAGCCTGATACGTGTCCCAAAAAGCTCTCAATCCTGTTTTTAGCTGCACAATTTTCGCTTTTGTTGCACAACTTTCGGCTTTTGCTGCAGTATAGCAAAAAAAATGCTCTAGATAAAACATAATAGGAAAAAGGCTGGGCTTGCCGGAGACCTCTTAGCAAATCTTTCGTACAATAGCAAAAAACGAACAACAATTGCTGCAAAAAAAATTGGGCTATTGTAGCAAACTTTTTGACATCGCCGGAGATTTTGCCAGAGACATTGTAACAAAAACATTCTACTACTGCAGCAAAATCGAAGAACAATTATAGCAAAAATATTCTGCTATTTTAGCAAAAAAGTTGACTTCGTCGGAAACATTGCGGGACTGGCAGCACCTGCACCATCCCACGGGAGCACCTCCTCCGGGCTCCGGCCTTCGGAGGCACTGTCACCGACCAACGGGAGCACCGCCGACGGCCTTCAGAAGCACCGTCACCGACCGACAGGAGCACCACCGCCTGGCATTCCGAAGCACCATCATCGGCCCACAGGGAGCACCGTTGCCGGTCTAAGGGAGCACTTCCGCCCTTCTTCACTGACCTCCCATCGGAGCACCGTCGCCCTTCTATGGGAGCACCGCCATGCTCCCCTAGGAGCACCGCAACACTCCTTTGGAAGCATCGAGGCCCGCTGCATTGAGCTCCGCCCTCCTCCTCCGCCTACAGTAGCACCTCCACTGAGTGCAAGAAGCACCACAGCCGACGGGTGCAGCATCGTCGTGCACCCCTAGTAGCAGTGACAGCCACCGCTTGTAGCATCCCTGTTGAATCTGCATCTCAACAAGTCCCTCGGGTGAACCCATAGGGTTTCGAATAGGAGAACCTGTGGACGCTGGTGGCGATCGTCGGCTAGACAGGAGGCATGATTTACCCAGGTTCGGGGCCCTCGTAGAGGTAAAACCCTTACTCCTGACTCTGTCGATCTGTATTATCGGATAGATCGGTTACAATGGGGGATTGCTCAAGTCGAGAGTATGATCTCGAGCTCAAGGCTTGATGGTGCGGTATTGCTTGGTCCTCTCCCGGTGGCTCTCTTGGCCTTATATAGGTGGCCAGGTCCCAAACCGTACCCGGGGAGGACTCGAACTCTAAACCTATGTCGGTTACAAGTTTCCTATCTTATCTCGCAAGGCATTGCGGGTGGGCTTCAACTGGGCCTTCTAGAGTAGTCCAAAGGCTTTCCCGTATTGGGCTTCAGTCTTGGGCCCTAGGACCAGGTAATCCTTATTCGCCGGGTCCAAGGTTCATCCCTTCGTCAGTAGCCCCCGAGCGTTTGCTCGATTGGGATTTTTCCAGTCGGGTAGACGCTCAGATTTTTCATCTTACTTTCCTTCGGATGACTATTATAGTCGTTTTCCATTCGGAGGGTGTATACCCTGTGTGATGAGTTTAATACTCGAGTATGGAGTGATGAAAGTGCCTGTGTTTTTGGCTATTTTTTGCAGAAGGATGTGGCGCAGTAGCTTGGCTCTCCCGAAAGATCAGGGCCAATTAATTGCAACTAGGGCAAAAACAGTTCTGGCCTACACAGATTCGAGACCTCCGACTCGAACCCGATGAGGTGATCATTGCGACTGGGCCGTAGAGGTCTTACCGAGTCGAACTTAACCTATAGGGTTACCCGGCGCGTCCGCTAGGATTTTTCTTCGTGTTGTTGACACGGAATTTTACCGGAGGACATAGCTTGAGTGCGATTCCAGGACCTCAAGAGAGATCTTTTGGGTCTTACCTTCATATTCGAGAAAATATGGCATCCGGATGTGCCTAGTCGGCTGAACAATCCAGGTTTGTGATGTGTAGATATCGTGTGATGGAGTGGCAGGATCCGCGCACCCGCGACGTTTTAGGTCTGTGATTTCTCGAGTGAGAAAATCAAACTATTTTGTCCATACGAAAGAATTTTCGTGTCTGGAATCTTCACGCCCATACGAAAGAGTTTTCGTGTCTAGGGTCTTGTTTTACGTGAAAGAATTTTCACGTCATAATTTGTCCGTACGAAGTTATTTCGTGTTTGGAGCTTTTGCGAATGAGTTTCTACGTCCTGATCTGCCCATACGAAGTTTGTTTCGTGTTTTGGGTCTTTTATTCGAATAAATTTCCAGTTTGATGATGCGCGCCATGACGTCACGACGCACTTTATCCTCCCGATGGGACGTGACAGAGCGATAGCAGAGGCGCTGGCCCACCTTGTCAGCTTTTTGACCGGAAACGAGACGTCGTTTCCGGTTTTTGCGCGAACTGCGCGCAGTAATTGCGCAATATCCACTGTTGGGATCGTGGCACGAAACAGCTTCCGCCGCCCTTTCATTTCATCTCCACACGCGTCAGCTGTGATGGATGCCACGTGGCTCGACGAACGGCTAGGATCGGGCGGCTCCGTGTATAAAGGTGGCCCTTAGGTAAACGGTGAAAATTTCCCGTCATTCTCTCCAGCCTTCGTCTTCCTCATCCTTAGCCCTTTCTCTGCGAGCTCGCACCAGCATCCATGGCAGGAGGCAAGAAGCGCAGTGCTGCCGTTTCTTCGTCGAGGGCGATGGAGGAAGTTCCCGTGCCGCCTGCTCCGCGCTCAGGCGACTGGCGCTGGCCCAACACAACGAACAAGAGCACCAAGGAGATGCAGAGAGAAGGGTTGCTGCCTCCAGAAGCCGACAAGCGGGTGCGCCTCGGCAAAAAAGAGGAGGTACCCAATCCCCGCGCGAACGAACGCGTGATCTTCGCGGATCACGTTTCGCGCGGGCTCTCCTTCCCCCTCCATCCTTTCCCCGTGGCTCTGCTGTATGTCTATGGCATACAGCTCCACGACTTGCCTCCAAACGAAGTGCAGCACATCTCGTGCTTCATTGTGCTTTGCGAGTGCTTCCTGGGCATTCGCCCTCATTGGGGTCTTTGGAAAGCCCTTTTCAAGGTGCGTGTCTTCCGCGAGAGATCGCGAGTAGAGACTGGGCTCGGGGAGCCGCTGCGCACCGGTGGCTTCGGAATCCAGGCGAAGTCGGATATCAGCTATTTCCTGATGCACTTCATCGACTCCGCCCAAGGATGGAGAAAGAAATGGTTCTACGTCATCGACAACAGCGCGGGTGGAGTCCACGAGTTCCACCCGTTCGCTGTTCTGAAGAGGCGGAAGTCCTGGGCGCACAAACTTTCAGTTGAAGAAAACCGGATTGTCACCCCGCTACTCGCCAAGGTGGCCGCTCTCCGTGACCAAACCGCAGGAGTTGCGATGAATGGCCTGCACCTAGCGAGCGTATTCCTTAAATGCAGGATCCAGCCCCTGCAGGAGAGGCCCTCCCCGATGTGGGAGTATCAGGGCGCTGAAGACCCCAGCCGCGTGAGCCGAGAAGAACTCTCGAATGTTGAATTCGAGAAGAAGATTGCGGCTATCACCAGCTTGAAAGTGGGCGAGGCCTTCCCCGACTGCCCAGTCGCGGCTTTTGAGTCATCAAGGCCTCCACCACCCGAAGTAAGTTCGAGTTTTTCTTTGTCTTCTGTCTCTTTCTGGCTCGAAAGTTTTTTTTGTTTGACTGAAATTCTTCTTCCTTTTCTTCTTTTCTTTTTTGTAGAGTTTAGCGGTGGTCAACTGCTACCCGCCAATCTCCGGTGAGGAGGTATCGGACTTGTTGGCGAGCAATCTGGATGCCCCAGCCGACACCAGTGTTGCCGAAGCCGATTCGAGTTCCGAGCACGATTCCTCGGATGACCCGGAAGAATCGGGTAGCGATCTCCGCCTCCGCAAATGCCGTCGATCGGAGAACGATGAAGCCACCTCCAAGGATAATTCCTTGGGTAAGGAGTCACCTGAAAAGGAGCCTCTCATCGTGACTCCGCTAAGTACGCGCGCCCCTTCTCCTTCCTTGCCAAAGATCCATACCTCCTGGAACGCGGATATGTTGGATGATGACGACGACGAGTAAGTTCTTGCTTTCTTGTTCCAATCGAATGTTTCCTTTTGTTTCTTCTGAAAAATTGTTTTTCTTCATGACAGTCTCCAATCTATCAGCCCTAGTCGGTTCGTCTCTTCCCTTCCTCTTGAAAAGAGGAAAAGAGTTGCTGCTGCGGGTGAGACCCCGACTACTGGCACCATTCAGAATTCACCAAGTGCAGCTCCCACAACGGTGGCTACGGAATATAGGATCCCTAGCTTTGCTGTTGGGGCTTCGACTCCGAAAGAAGTGTCGGGTAGCTCGGCAGATCCTCTCTCCATAGCTCAAGGCCAGGTAAATCTTGCTATTTTCTTTTCCATGTTGCACTTTGTCTGTTTGGATTTTTTATCGGGTGCACGGCAGTGCTCCCGATGGGAGTAGCCCCCGAGGCTGTAGTTAATCATGTATGATTGGCTACAGGCTCAAAACCAGCTCTTCTCTTTTTTTCATTTTTATCGGGTGCACGGCAGTGCTCCCGATGGGAGTAGCCCCCGAGGCTATACTCGAATGTTTGCAATCGTGTATAGGCTCAATCTTCTCCTCTTTGACTTTTTTTTATCTTCATGTTCTTGTCGTCCCTTCTCGACACCCTTGTGGCCATTGGCCGTCGCGTTATCTTGACCGAGACAGAATGCGTGACCCTTCGGGCGGAGCGCGATCGACTTATCTCGGAAAACAAGCTTCTTCGAGGTAAAATCATTGACTCCTTCTATCTCTCCTTTCCGTTCGTATAAACTTCTCTGGGTTTCAAACTTGTTGCTATGCAGCTCAAACCGACGCGTTGAAGGCCGAAAAGATGGTTGCTGTCACTCGAGTAGGCGCCCTGGAAGCTCAGTTGGAAACTGCTCGAGAGGAGCTCGAATCCTCTCGTAAGCAGTCGACTGACTTTGAGGGAAAGCTTGCGGATGCCCAGGACGCCCTGAAAAAACTGGAAGAGACTGGCACTAAGCAAGATAATGATCTTGTCGACTTCCTTCGTCCTTTGGCCCAACGTTTTGCAGGTGAGTTGCACTTATCCTTTATTTTTCGGCTCGTTGGTAAGTTCTTTTGGATTTTGACTTATCTTTCTACATGTCTTCTTGGTGTCGCTGTTGAGCTTCCCGGGGTTCAACGAGTGAACGCCTTGACAGATACCTGCACTCAACTTCGACATCATTCTAACGGGGTTTGCACCCTGATTAGCCATGCTATTCGAGTGTTGACGCAGCTTCATGGGCGTTTTCTGGTCGACGCCGCGGTTCCGCCCCTGCTGAGTGATCTTCTGAAGGTCTTTCTGGAGGGCAATCTCCTTGATGCCTACTCGGTTGCTCAGTCAGAGTCCGGGGCGAAGACTGCTATCCAGTTTGCACTGGCGCACGGAGTCACAATCTTGGAGGAGGCGTACTCGAACCTTCCCGTCGACGCTACTAGGGGCAAAAAGGTAGCACTTCGTCCTTTCGGCGATCCAGCTGGAGTGCTTGCCCGGAAGTTATCCGATTTGCTTGCCCGTGCTAGTCGTAGGGGGCACACTGCTGCGAGTGGCAGCACATCTGCAGCTCCTTAGGATAGTTTCTCCGTAGTTTGTGCTTTTGATGTAATGAACCTTGGGATGTATTCCCGTATTCTACTTTTAATTGAAATGTTGTTTTGATATCTTGAGATGCTTCATGTGATTGAATTGTCATGAGTTTCTCCCGATGGGAGTAGTCCCCGAGCACCTGTCGAATAGGTGGTGTTATTTCTCGAATGGAGCGTCTTATTCCTTAACTGTCCTTTATCGTTCCAGGTAACTGGAGTTCTTGCGGAGTCCTCGAGTGGGTCCGCTGCCCGAGTAGATCCTCTTGTTGCTGCTGTTGGCACCTTTGCCGGCCTTCGTGACCGTATTGCGGATGGTGAGCGCAAACTAAATATTTTGCGCGGGGTGGCGGATGTGGCCAAGTCCAAACAAAAACTTGCGATTGAACGTGAGCAGTTTGTGATGGATGAGTTGGCGGTTGTCGCTAGGGATTTGCTCTGTAAGTATCTCAGCCCCCTGGCTTTCTGTATCTTCTATCATCCTTTGATTCTGTACCTTTCTTTGCAGTTGTTCAGCCAGATGACAGGAGTGAGAAACAGTGGGTGGAGAACCATATTCTTCATGAAGCCGGTAGTTCAAAACCCCGTGCAAATAACTTTTGGTCCGATCGTAGTCGAGGTTTTGTGCTTGCTACCTTCAAGTATCGAGTAATCCAGGCTAAGATGCTCGTGAGTTCCTTCCACGAGATTTTGATTGTTGTGAACTCCGCTTTTTATCCGTTGGAGAGGGGTCCAGAAGATTGGAGCCATCTCCTTAGAACTTTCGGGCGAGAGGGAGAAATCCGCGAGTGTGTCCGTAATCAGATGATCTGTGGCTCGGTAGTGGCGCTTTCCTTCGTCCGATTGTGGCATCCAGAGGTGAATTTCAACTCTGTGGCTAGGCTTCCTGATGGTCGAGTCGATATGTCCCCTCATTATAGTGTTGTTCGGCCTGCCGCAGAGGAGATTATTCGATTGACCTCAGAAGAAGTGGATCAGGTGTTAGCCGAGGAAAACACTCGTCGCCATATGTAATCATAGGATGTATGTATCCTGTATAGTTGCTCAAAACTTTGTAAGGCGTCTACCTTGTGTGTAACATTGTGTATATGAAATTATTCCTGTTGTGCTAAGTTTACGCGTAGCCCCCGTGTATTTTTGGGTGTGTACCTGTTTTTCAGCACGTATGGATGGAGATTGCGAGTAGCTATGGTTGAATAACCATGTATATTAATTTAAATGACTGAGAAGTCATGTGTTTCGGGCTACAAGATGGCTAGTATAGCCTTATTTGTATGAGTAAGGTAAATCTAGGGATAGAATTTGCGGAGTTGTGCAACATTCCATGGGTTGGAGTAGATGCCACCAGTCGTCGGGTTCTTCAGTCGACAGGCGCCACCTGAGATAACTTCGTGTATTATGAAAGGTCCTTCCCATGGTGGTTCGAGCTTGTGCCTTCTTTCTGCTTGAGCCGTAGTACCAAATCTCCCACCGTGAAGGCTCTGTGGCGTATTCGGCGACTGTGATAGTTTTGCAACGACTGTTGGTATACTGCGGATCTTGCGAGTGCAATATCGCGTATTTCGTCGAGTGCGTCCATATCGTCTGCGAGTGCCCTGTTAGAGGTTTCTTCGCTATAAGCAACGACCCGTGGGGCGCTGAATCTGACGTCCCCAGGAAGGACTGCTTCAGCCCCGTATACCATGAAGAATGGTGTGTAATTTGTGGATCGATTTGGAGTTGTGCGGAGGCTCCATAGCACGGAGGATAACTCTTCTTCCCAGTGTCCCGCTGCTGGATGTAGGCGATCGAGTAGTCGTTTCTTGATGCCAGCCGAAACTAATCCGTTGGATCGTTCGACTTGGCCGTTGGTTTGCGGATGAGCCACTCAAGCGAATTTGAATATGATTCCTTTTTCTTCGCAAAATTGTTGTGTTTCCTTTGCCGTGAAGTTGCTGCCATTGTCGGTGATGATGTTGTGTGGTACGCCAAATCTACAGACGATGGAATCGAGGAATTTGACGGCGCATTGGGCGCTAGCCGAGGTCACTGGCATTGCTTCGATCCACTTCGTAAATTTGTCGTCTGCCACCAGCAAGTGTGTGTATCCACCGGGTGTAGACTTGCGTATGGACCTACCATGTCCAGCCCCCATTGTGCAAAGGGCCAGGCGATAGGTATCATATGCAACTCCGTAGCGGGAGCGTGTGGTTTGGGTGCGAATCGCTGGCAAGCGTTGCACCTGTCGACGAATTCCTTTGCGTCTCTGGCCGCTGTAAGCCAGTAAAATCCTGCTCGAAAAGTTTTGCCCACGATTGCTTTCCAACTGGCGTGATGTCCACAATCTCCTTGGTGTATATCTCGTAGCAATTCCTTGCCATCTTCGGGTGCTATACATCTTTGCAGTATGCCTGAAATGCTCTGCTTGTATAACTCGCCGTTGAGTACCCGAAAAGATTTGCTGTGTCCGACTATTTGTCGAGCCTCGCGAGGGTCTGCTGGGAGCTGTTTGGCGGACAAGTAGTCGAGATATTTCTGCGTCCAGACTGGCTCGACCAGAAAAACTTGTCGTGAGATGCCATGGCTGGGCTCGATGATAGCAATTTGCGGGCTGACCTCTGTCTCCAATGTGGTGGGTGTTTCAACAGTTTTCTTGACCTTGACTGAACGCTTGGTCATCCTTTCAAAATATATTCCGGGCGGTATGGGTGTGTTTGTGGACCCCATGTTTGCCAGCCTGTTTTCTTCTTCGTTGCTGAATCTCGCAATGTGCTTCAGCTCGCATCCTTTGAAACTTCCTTCAAGTAGATTGTACATGTCCCGGTAGACGACCATGTTTTCTGCGATAGCGTCGCACTCCTTCATTGTCTGTTGCACGATGAGATTAGAATCGCCATAGATCATCAACCGGGTGGCTCCACATGCGATTGCCATCTTCATCCCATGTAACTGGGCCTCATGTTCTGCGTCATTGTTTGATGCTGGATCGTCGGGTGGGAAGTCCAATCGCAGGACGTACTGCAACTTATCTCCTCTCGGTGATATTAGGACGATCCCAGATCCAGCTCCTTCATTCCTTTTTGACCCGTCGAAGTACATGATCCAGTTACTCGTATATTCCGGCGGTCCGGGTGTTTGTAATTCTGTCCATTCACTCAGAAATTCCACGAGTATCTGTGACTTCACGGAATTGCATCCTTCATAGATAATGTCCCAGGCGCCTAGCTCGATGCTCCACTTTGCTATTCTTCCCGATGCCATTGGATTGTTCATGATAGTACCGAGTGATGCGTCGTTTAGCACCGTTACGGTATGCTCCTGGAAGTAGTGTTTAAGCTTTGAGCTGTGAGGACGACTCCGGATGCAAGCTTCTGGTAGTGGGGATATCGCTGTTTGCATGGCGAAAGGACCTCACTGATGTAGTAAATTGGCCTTTGCACTCCATATGCCTTGCCTTCCTCTGGTCTTTCTACTACGATGGACGTGCTGATAACCTGATTTGTTGCGGCTAGGTATAGGTATAGCGGTTCCCTTTCTTGTGGTGTAGCCAGGATACGCCTGCTCTGTAGCGTTTGCTTCAGATCTGCAAATGCTTGCTTTGCTTCAGGTGTCCACTCGAATTTATCCGTCTTCTTCAACAGCTTATAGAAGGGTAACGCATGTTCGCCCAATCGTGCGATGAATCTGCTCAAGGCGGCTAGTCGCCCTGCGAGCTGTTGGACTCCACGTAGATTGGTGGGCTCCTTCATGGTCAAGATTGCTTGTATCTTCTCCAGGTTGGCTTCAATTTCTCGAGCGGAGACCAGGTACCCGAGAAGTTGTCCTGCAGGGACGCCAAAGACGCACTTGGTCGGGTTGAGCTTGATTCGGTATGCATTCAACGCGTCGAATGTTTCTCTGATATCGTCAAGAAGCATATCTTCCACTCGAGTCTTGATGACGATGTCGTCAACGTACACTTGTACGTTCTTGCCAATGAGCTTGGCGAGGCATTTTTGCATGCATCGCTGATATGTTGCGCCTGCGTTCTTGAGCCCGAAGGGCATTGTCGTGTAGCAGTATACACCGTGAGGTGTGATGAATGCTGTCTTTTCCTCGTCTTCCTGCTTCATCCGGATCTGGTTGTATCCTGAGTAGGCGTCTTGGAAGGAGAGGCGTTGGCAGCCTGCAGTGGAGTCCATAATTTGGTCGATTCGCGGGAGAGGAAAGTTATCCTTGGGGCAGTGCTTATTCATCGACGTGTAGTCGATGCACACTCGAAGGATGTTGGTGTTCTTCTTTGGGACCAGCACTGGTTTGGCTAACCAAGTGGATATTTTTATCTCTCTGATGAATTTTGCTGCGAGCAATCTGTTTATCTCTTCTCTAAGCGCTTTCTGCTTAGGTTCTGATAACCGTCGGGTGGTTCGCTTGATGGGCTTTGCGTCCTTGTAGACTTAGAGTGAGTGCTCGGCGAACTCACTGGGTATTCCTGGCATATCTGAGGGCTGCCAGGCGAAAATTTCCCAGTACTCACGGAGGAGTTCGACGAGCGCGCTTTCCTATGCTGGCGAGAGGGTGGTGGACACAATCGCCGTCTTCGCAGAATCCGTCGGGTGTAATTGATGCTTGCGGGTACCGCTATTTGTGTTGAATTCGAGTTCTGGAGCGTTCTTCTTGGTGAGGGGCATCACGATGTGATCCGTGGTTTTTGCTATCTCCTCTAGTTCTTCCTGCATCCCGAAAGATTGAGCGATCTAGTTGAATTCGATGTCGCACTTGTTGGACTTTTGAAAGTCGCCGTCGATGGTGATTGTGCCATATTCTCCAGGTAGCTTGAGCTTCAGGTATGCGTAGTGCGGTACTGCCATGAATCTGGCGAACGCCGTTCGACCAAGAATGGCGTGGTATTGTGAGGGCCAATCGACAACTTCGAAGTCGAGGAATTCTCGCCTGTAATTGCTTCGGTTGCCTAGCACCACCTCTAGGTTGATCATTCCGAGATGGACGGACTGCTTTTCCTGGAACTATCCCGTGGAAGGATGTCTCTGATTGTACGAGTCCATCCAAATTCTTGGTCATACGCCGGAGTGTGTCTGCGTAGATGATGTTGATGCCACTACCTCCGTCCATGAACACGCGAGCCAGCTCGTAATTGCCAATTTGTGCTTGTATGAAAAGTGCGGCGTGTCCTGGTCGATAGACTCGCGGAGGGTGGTCTTCCTTGGAAAAAGTTATCGGATGCTCCGCCATCTTCAGGTACTCAGTTCTTGTAGTTGGAGTTTGCACAACCATGCATAGCTGTCGCGTGTTTGTCTTCTGAACTCTGCGTGATGGACAAACCTTTTGTATCATGCCTAAGAGACCTGCTGGGTTCGGGTACCCCGCTGGCTCCTTGATTTGGGGCGGGTGGTGCTGGCAGCGCAGCTAGCATTGCGTTTTGGTTTCCTGCTGGGGGCAGGGCTTGTGGTTCTTGCAATCCTTGAGTTCCTCCTCCGGGAAGCTGCGGGTAACCCTGACTAGTGGCTGCTATGTTTTTCTTCAGGAGGGCCTCGTGGATTTCGATGAAGTTTCGGCAATCCTTGAGAAGGTGTGTTGCCTTAGTTTTGCCTGTGCGCTTATCTGTAATTAGATGTAGCGTGCAGTAACCGTCGAGGTCCTCCTCGGGGGTTTTGTCTTCTTGCTTTGGTCTCCACTCGTGTTTTCCACGATATCCACTGTCGCGGTTTTTGGTGAACTCTGCTGCAACGAATTCTTCTCGATCATCATGGTCGTAGTTCTTTCTTCTTTTCTTTCGACCATGGCGGTCGTCATCGCATGCTGGGGATGAATCTTTCTCGTTGCGCACTGCATCTTCGCCGTTTTCCCATCTATCGGCTATGGCCATCAATTCTCCCATGGTTTTGGGTGCTAGTCGCCCCAGTTCTTCCCTAAAAGAGGTTCGCCGTGCTCCTTTGGCGAATGCTTCAACTGCGACTTCTTCTGATATATTCCCCGCTGTATTCCTTAGCGTGGTCCATCGCTGAATATATTCGCGGATAGACTCGCCACTTTTCTGCTTGCAAGCCCGTAGCTCCTCGATGGTCGCAGGTCGTTTGTATGTTGCTTGGAATTTTTTGCAGAAATTCATGTTTAGGTCGTCCCAGGACCCGTAGCATGCTTTCGGCCTTCCTTCGAGCCAACTGCGAGCTGCACCGACTAGGTGTAGGTTGAGGTATTACATAGCTGTGTTTTTGTTCCCACGTTGGCATTTTACTGTCGTGAGGTAATCCGACAACCAGGCAGAAGGCTCCTGCGAACCGTCGTATTTCTGTACTTCTGTGGACAGCTTAAATCTTTTGGGTAGCGGTGCTTCGCGGATGCTGCGGGTAAAGCATAGGGCTCCGCAGACTTCATCATCGGAGGATGTGGATGGGGAGCGCGCGCGGTTTCTGGCCGCCCGATCTTTATCGACCTTGCGCTGGGCGATGTCCGATCGCGCATTGTATCCGGGCTCATCTCGATTGGCGTCTCCTCTCGGTTCTTTACTGCGATGTCGCGAGCGGCTGCTGTCTCGATCTTTTCGCGGGCTGCGATCCCGGTTTCTTCGCGGGTTGCGATCTCGATTCCTCCGTGGGCTGCGATCTCGACCTCTTCTCGGGCTGCGGCTACGGTCTCGGCCCCTTGGGCTGCTATCGCTGCCACTCGGGCTATCTCCTTGTCACCGGGCTTCTTTTCCCCGTGCTCGGCGGGGCGATTTTTCCTTGTCGGGTGATGTGCCCCTACATCCACGGGGTGCTTCTTTGTCCTTCTGTTCGGCCGCCTTCCTGCGATCATAGGAGGCAAGTTTTGCGGCTGCCATGCCTAGTCCTTTTTGTACTTGCTTGTATTGTTCCGCGCGGGGATCGTTTTCCCTGGTTGATTTATCTGCATGTAGGTACCTGCGGCTAGCACCGCAGCTGCGGGAGTTTGCGGATGGATGTTTCCATCTTCGTCCACACGCATAAGTGATTTGCTGATTCCGCTTAAGGACTCGCCGTCCATAGTCGCGGTTCTCGAGGTGTGTCCCTTCTTCTGGGGGCGATTCCCGACGGAAGGTGTTAGGGATAGCTCCGCTCGGCGTTGGCTCGACTCGTCCGCCCTCCTTTTTCGTACGACCAGATCTTCTCGAGCTTCTTTGATAGCAGTGGCCGCTCTCATTAGATGGTAGTGGTAGGCGACCATGTCTTCGTGTGGGACCCCGGCTGCAGGTGGTTTGCTTGTGCGGATGGCCTCCTTTGCTCGGAGCCAGGCGTCTCGTGAAATGTTGATCTCGGCGCGTTCTTTCGCGCTTTGTTCAGTCTCCGCATGTGGCTGTTCCGATCCTGCCATACAGACTTGAGCCAGTCGTGGCTTGTGAGTCCTAGGCGTAACTCGAAAGGCCTTCCTGACCCGAGAGGGTTCCTCTGTAGAGAGGGTATGGAAATTGCTGGTGTTGAGGCGGATTGACTCGCCACTTTTCGCCAAGTAGGGTCGTGAATCGACAGCTCCTGGGCTGGAAATTGACCCAGAGCCCGATTATTCAGGGAAGTGGAGGATCCCGTCTCTGTTGGTGTAGAACTTGAAGCTCCCGAACGTCAAGGTGACACTTTTCTCCAGATTGCTGAATTCCGGGCGTGATTCCGGCGAGTGAGGGGTGACTACGACAGATCCAATCCGAATTGGGTTGGTTGCAGTCGAAGTCGAAGGTTTCCAACGAGTTGGTTGTCGATGAAGCCGAAGATGCCGGAGATCCAGCGCCCGCCGTTCCCACGGACATCGCCAATTGCCGATTCTGCATCTCAACAAGTCCCTCGGGTGAACCCATAGGGTTTCGAATAGGAGACCCTGTGGACGCTGGTGGCGATCGTCGGCTAGACAGGAGGCACGATTTACCCAGGTTCGGGGCCCTCGTAGAGGTAAAACCCTTACTCCTGCCTCTGTCGATCTGTATTATCGAATAGATCGGTTACAATGGGGGATTGCTCAAGTCGAGAGTACGATCTCGAGCTCAAGGATTGATGGTGCGGTATTGCTTGGTCCTCTCCCTGTGGCTCTCCTGGCCTTATATAGGTGGCCAGGTCCCAAACCGTACTTGGGGAGGACTCGAACTCTAAACCTATGTCGGTTACAAGTTTCCTATCTTATCTCGCAAGGCATTGCGGGTGGGCTTCAACTGGGCCTTCTAGAGTAGTCCAAAGGCTTCCCGTATTGGGCGACCAGGTATCCTTATTCGCCGGGTCCAAGGTTCATCCCTTCGTCAATCCCTGCCCATCAATTTAAGCATCGCTGCGTACCACTTAGCTCCTCGCAGCACGAAGATAGAGGGATTTGGGGCAGAGGAAATAGCGCAACAGAGATATAGGGGGAGGGGTATGGGCGCAGGCGGTTCAAGGCGGTGAGCTGAGCGTCGGCGAGATGGCATGGGGCATATGCTAGGGTAGAAGCCCATGGCCATGGCGGATGTTTGCTGCTCGATCTGGAGGTGGTCGGTGCTCACTATGGGATTTTGGACGGCGGTGAAGGGTAATAGACGAGACATCGGTGCGCGGCAGCTTTAGAGGCGACGGTGGCGCAGCAACATGGGTAGACGGAGGCGAATCCGGGCGGTATCTCTCTCTCTCTCTGTGGTTATTGGTAGAAGTCTATGGAGGTTGAAACTGGAAGAAGGTGAGGATAAGGGAGAAGGGATCGTGCGTGGGACCCAGACTTAACCTGGGCTCGTTTCTTTCGACAACGAAAGGGGCACGTGGCGCGTGCGTAATACGGAGGACGTATACTGCGATCCTCCGGAGGTTTGATAGTGTTTTACTTTTTTAACACTTGCTGACGAGTATGGATTGCTTCAGTGGGCGGAAACTTGTACTCCTACGTGAGACTCAGCACAAAAAAGATAATCAATATTACGGCTAATAGGCTTGTAAACCACGGACGTGAAGACATGGGCTTCGCCGCTTAGCAGTTCCTTATTAGGCCATGGCGAACGGATAGAAATAGGCAGCTGCCACCGCAGGAGGAGCAGGAGGAGGAGGCAGCACAACAGCAGGCCGAGCTCAAGCAGCCGGAAGAGCCAACACTAGATAAGTATCAACCTATTGTTACTTTGTAAGATTTATCTCTCGTCCGACTTATCTAGTTGATTTCTGCAAAAAAAAACTCTATGAAGTTCGGCTTATGAGAATTATTGTACACACGATTTGCATCCTATATATTGACCAAATCAAACAAAAACACATATGGTAAATTTCTCTTTAGGTGATACTATTTGACCAATTAGAAATCAGTAATTTGATAGGAATATGGATCAACAACGAGTTGGGTTAAATCATTGACATTTTAAAACCAAGTACAAATCAAGCATGAGATGCCAGCTGATTATCCTTACCCATATGTGGACCACTAAATTAGCAATGCAACAATTTAAGGACAAGCCCCTCTTAGATATTTATTCGTATATTCTAGAATTTTATGTTTACTATGATGATTGGTATCTCTCATATTTACTTACACCTTAGTCAGAAATCATTACATATGTTTGCAGTTCAACTATGTAACAAGAAATTATCTATAAATACATGTGTTTTTCGCTGATCAAGAATACAACTTAACTAATTAGTGCCTCAAAAAGAAATAGCCACTATATTTTCCACTCTAATATATATTTTAGATATAGTGCAAGTCCAATTTCCATGCTCAAAGATAAAATTATGAATGATAAAATAACTATACCTTCGTCTGAATTTTATATTATGATGTGGTTAATTTTCTAACGATAATAAAAATAGTGGCTAACGCAAAAGGGTTAAAAAAATTAATATAAATAAATAAGGAAGAAATTTCTGAGTGTTTAAATGGATAAACACTCGGCAAACATAAATCACTCGACAATATTTTGGATAATGAAAGTTTATTGGACAAATTCAAAATTTTACTTGCTACTTAATAATGTGCCAAAAAAAAGTGAAAATGGATTATTTGTGAAATAAGTTCATAATTACACCTATCTGATATCCACATAAATTATACCATATTATATGGAGAATTCTCCAACATTAAGATTTTCCTCATTTTCTAACTACTTTTGTTCATTTAATTTGGTATCATCTACTTTCTCCAAAATAATTCAAATGTGTGCTAGAAATGTTTGATAGTTTCTTTCTAAGAATAACAAACAATTTTTAAGGTACCCAAATAGAATTCTATGCAATAATCACAAAGGGTCTCAAATGATTCAGACCCTTGGCATGGATAGTTTTATGACGATTTTGACATTTTCGTCAAAATTCAAATAAAATGTCAAACAATACAATCCTTTGGGATAGTCCTTTTATGTGCACTAGTTAGGAAAAAAAATGATAAATATGGATTGTAAGAATTCCTCCAAAAAAATGAACTATCATATATGAATATTCTTGAATTTAAAGCCAAATTATCAAGGTCTTGAACATATCCATAGCATATTTCATCATAATGTGACCATATTTGGCACAAGGTGAATCTTAGCATGACAATACAATACTGACTAAAGGTTTTCAAAATTTTGTCACGGAAAGTGAATTTTCATTTTTGAAATGTTGAAATGGGTTTTTTGTGAAGCAAGTGTAAACAATATTGTTCAACGTAGCACCACTTCAATTTTTGCACATATTAGACTATATTGGATGGCCGATTCCAAAATATTAGAGAACATTTCTGTGTGAAGTAAGTGCAAACAATATGGTGAAAATTTTACCTCTACCCCCTATTTCCATATGTATATTCATTTTATTATAAATGAAAAATGACGTAGTAGAGACCTTCTCTATAGTCTTTTACGTAAAGAAATAAATAATGTAATCCATAATGTTCACATAAAGTAGACCATATTTTGTGAGTGGGGATCTCGTACACCCGGGGTCCAGTGCTCTCTGAATCTAATTGTGTTTTGAAAATCACATTTAAAAGTTTCAAAAAATCGTGAAATCAATTCTTGATATTCTTAATGATGTATCGTACAAATGTGCAAAATTTCATTTTGAAAAATCTTATATTTTGAGCTACACAAAACTGACAAGTTACAGATCTATAATATAGTGTTTCAAATGTCCAAATTTTCCGATTTTTGTCATTTTGTGTAGCTCGTAATATAAATAATCTCGTGTTGTCATTTTACATGTTTGTAGGCTATATCATGGACTCCCCCCCCCCCCCCCCCCGAATGTTTGGGGAGCACCGAATCTCGGAAGCCAAAATAACTTTCGGGTATTTTGTTCCTTATTTTATTCGGTAGCTTCTAATCCGTTTCCTTCTAAATGTAATGATGAGTTTAACCTTATTCACCCAAGTCAATTTTCTTGTAGTGTGGATCATTCTTTGTTCCCATTCTATCATATATATGACCCATGCAACATGAAAATAATGTTTCAACTATTTATTTTATTGCAGCCACATTATGTACAACTCAAGGAATAGCTCCAAAATCATGTGTGCTTGCGATAGAAATTATCATGGCTTATTGTGAGATGGAGGAAATGTTGCATCAGCTTAGGTAGATTCTCGTGAAAATTGTTGCGTACTGTGTGACTGTAAATTAGTATGTTGAATGCTTTGATACCAATGTAATACAATTTAATTTTTTTTGTAAGACTAGTACAAAAAACCTAATTATTTTTTTGTTTCAGGTCAGCAAGTTTGCTGAGTATTTATAAAAAACAATATGAAAATTCTTTACCTAGTGTTTTGTTAGAAAACAATTGGGAAACCTTCTGAACGTCGTCTTCCCACCTCTTGTTTTTTAACCGAGTGGCATGGAGTGTCAAAAAAAACACTAGGCATATACCTAACGGCTGAGTGCTACGTGTCAGGTACCGTTAAAGTGATCATTAAGTATGGCACTCGGTAAACCGTATGCATGTGTGTTTTCTACTCTTTTGAGTTTTCTGGCGGACTTACAGCGTATGATTTTTGGTCTTCCCCTAGAACCGATGAAAAAAGGTGGATCGCTTCTTATGTACTCGCTCGGAGTGATTCTTACCTATCTTATATCTATACCATTTGCATGTGGAAACTTTAGCGATCATATTTGCACCGTTGTGTTGTTGGATAGTGCAACTTCCATCCCAACTGGTAGCTAGCTGGATGGTAGGCGCTTGAAGCGCACATCACAAGGTTTGAGAGTAAAACCCCCGCCGCCGTTGCTCGGATCCAGCCCGGATCAGCTCCAGTGGCGCCGCCGGTCAGAGTTGTGATGGGGGAAGAGTACGGTGCTCCCTGTATAGTAGTAGTCTAGGTCGTAGTGGTAGAGAGCTGGCTGCTTTTCATGTCTTTGTGCAGTCTGGCGTTATGCCGTGGGGGTTTCATCGCCGCGAGCGACCGAGCCGCTTCGGTGGATGGGTGCTGATGCTTCTTCTTCTGCTGCTTCGGTTGTCGGAGCTGGAGTATGGAGTGGTCGGCGCTGCCTCCTCTCTCCCTAATAAGTTCGAAGGTCACCTCCAGGTCCTGGGGGTTGATGATGCCGGTTCTTCAGCTACGGTGGAAGAGGTTTGGAGGCCATTACCTGGTAGCCATGGAGGGCATGGTGGGCAGAGCTTCTGCCTTCTTCTTGTTCTGCTTCTGGCGGAAGGACGGCGAATCACGGCTGCAACCGCGGCTTACCTTGGGAGTTTCCTCTCGACAGCTCTTCATACTGCATGCTGCAGTTTAGCTGTTGAATTTGCAGGTCGTGCGGCGGCCACTCCCTCCCTGCTCGGCGCCTGCTGTACGTCGAGCTGCGACGATCATCCTCTCGGCCTTGATGCCATGTTTGAGGCTTTCTGCTCTGGTACGGTGTGCTCCCGCTGCAGTACCCCAAGTGGCCTAGTCCCCGGTGGTGCTGTGGTCGATCGTGCCTTGATGTAAGCGATGTTCGGTGGAGCTGGAGCTGGAAGAAGACCTGGGCCGGATTGCGTTTCTATTTTTTGTTCCAGGGTCTTGTTTGCATTTCTTAAGGACCCAGATGTAATTTATGTTTTCTCTTTGGTCCTACTTATACTACGTACTCCGCCGACAGCGTGATAATGCAGCTTCGGGGACCTTCGAGGCCCCTCTTCTTGTTAAAAAAAAAGAAGCGCACATCACGAAACCATTGAATGCATTATGTTCCCGCTAAATCGCGAGTGTATGCATTTGGTGCATTTGGATTTTGGAGGCCAGCTCCATCCCTACTACAACAAGGCATGTGCGTTCCCATGTCCACTCTGACATATACGAGTACGCGCCCGAGCAACGATAAATTGTCGCGCGCCGAACTCAATCAGACCACAGCGGGGGTCCACTAACTCATGGGACGAACGAAACCGCAGAGCACAATCACATTCTCCTCGCCCAAACGGTAAAAGCCCATAAATAAATTGTAGTACTGTACTATAGGACGAATGAGCTAATCTTTTGCCACGACAAATTAAACCTTGCGATTTACTAGAACGGTGACATCTGCACGCCAACGGACATAGATTAAGGAGAGGCCACACGTAAGTACTCCCTCCGTTCAACAATAGATGACTTGCATTTGTCTATATATGGATGTATCTAAAACTAAAACATGTCTAGATACATCCATATATAGAAAAAGGGAAGTCATCTATTGTTGAACGGAGGGAGTAGGTACGATCGATCGAGCAGAGTCGACGTACGTCGAGTGATGGGTCGATGGCTCAACAGGGGTGGGCGCCGTTGGCTTTGAACCATCGTTTCGGCTTGTCCCCTGCTGTCGGGGGAGCACCATAATATCGGCCGCGATATGAACAAACAAATCGAGCCTACTCCTACTCCATCGATCGGTCCATCCACACGTAGTAGTACTAGCATACGGGATTCACACGCCACCTGCAGGTCGGTCCATTCTCCATCGCCAAAATTAAGTAGTATCTCTGGGTCTGCCACTCCGTTCGAAATATCCCGAGATGGACCTTCTGCTCTGCTCTGCGGCATCTCTGTCTGCCCGTCTCCTTTCTTCGTTCTGTCGATCCCTCCCTGCCATGATGGGCATACGTACAGGCACAGCGGAGGGCCTAAAAATGTGTACACAGCGTACGCTTGAAAGTAGAAAGGACAGTTGCCTGGAGGACAGAGTGGGCCGGGTAGCAGCAGTAGTATCATGGTACCTCACTTTCTAGGCAGGTTGCTGCTCTCCATGGATGATCCGGCCGGGGAAAGGCGGAATGATTGTGCATGCACAATCCCATCATGCACCCACGACCTGGATGTACATGTGGTGCGTGGCTAGCAATTTGACAACGGGAATTCAGAGGAGATGGGTGCATTGTTCAGGTAACCGGGCGTTCGGGCGCGGGCGGGCGGCCGGCAGGACGCATCGATCTTGAAACACTCCAACCAGATCTAGAAAAACAGGCTCATTTCCCGGGGGTTGAGCTTGCTAGCCAGCACATATTCCAGCTTCCCGTTTGGCACCAAACGCACAACTTGCCGCGGCTTTTAGTGGGAGAAGCGATGGATGGATGGATGGAGTGAGGCGGACTAGTGGCGAGGGCGCCACGTACGGGTTTGTTGGTAAAGCGCGGCACACCACACCAGACGGTGACGCCAAGGACGTACACCCTAGCTAGCTAGTGCCCCTCGGCGCCCAATGATCATGTCGACCTCCACGCGCACGGCTAGCTCGAGCAGCACACGGAGGAGAGAATGCTTGCTCGGGTGTGGCCAACGCTTTCTGCATGGGTCGCGCGTTCCGTTCCTCGAGCTAACGTAAGTACGGCCCATGCATGCATCCCGTGCAGCTAGCTAGCTCCCGTCTCAATTATCACGGTCACTACACTAGCTAGTACAGTACTTAATTAGCTTGGAGCTTGCAAGAGGCGGCTTAGTTTTAGTCTGGTTCGCGGTCGAGCTAGAGAGCGTCTTACTTAATCTTGGGGACGCATGATCGGCCGGCTAGCTGGGGCCAGATGGTAGTACGGAGTAGTACACGAGGTTCATGATAGGTGCAACAGAACAGAGGATTGATCGCTCATGGTACTGCTACTTTTGAGGATTTCACTGTTGATTAACGTGCGGTCGACGTGTTTTCGCGCCGGCCGCATCCGTATGTCTGTCATCCAGCCACGCATGGGACGTCGTTTACATGGGTTGCTGTGGATCCGTTGCTGGCTCGCTGCTACTGACGGCCCGGCATGCATGCAGGAATAATGAATATCCTTGCGTGTCCAGGGTTATCCTGGGTATTTCCCTATGTAGGTAAAATTATGGTCTTTTTTAACACTTGCAGACGAGTATGGATTTGCTTCCAATGGACGAAAACTTGTAATACTACGTGAGTTTCAGCAGGAAAAAATAATCAATATTTCGGCTAACGGGCCAAGGGCTGGTTTATTTCACATAGCTGGGCCTGTAAACCACGGGCGTGAGAACATGGGCTTCGAGGAGTCCCTTACGAGGCCATGGCCATAAGCACCCATGTTTTTTTTCTACCCGGCAAATAAATACGTAATGGATTTGCAAATCCAGTCCGCAGGTTGCTTCTGAAATTATGCCTCAATATTAAATTTCTTTCGCGTTAGCCAAAGTGCTCAGCTTTGCGTTGGTACGCGCTCAATTAAGTTGGGCCTCGGTGACCTAGGCGCTTACGCAATTCCATGTTTTTAGAGCAAGTATAATAAGATTATGTAAGCATGCTATAAGAATTAAAATACTATTTTTGTGATGACAGGGAGGAGAAAGAAAAGGAGAGGAAAGTGGAGTGGACTCTCATGCAAGAGCCAGCTATAACACGTGCTTCGAAACAATTTGTGAGAGTGAAATGTGGGCCATGCCATACTAAATTAACACATTTAGCTAGCTTATACATGTTGACTATATAGTTGGATATAGATGACATGACATGTTCTTATAGCCGGCTGTTGGCTATACTACTGAACTTGCTCTTACCCTTCACGTCTCCGTCTACGATTAGACTAGGGTTATCGGCCCCAGTCTTACCTCATTTCTTTGGTCTCGTGTTAGCCTCACAATCTCGGTTCCGTTTCGGGGGCTTGAACCTTGTTATAAACGATAGCACAAATAAGCGAAGAATAAAACGGTCTAGCACGACAGGGGACACGAGATTTTTAACGTGGAAAACCCTTTCAATGAGGAAGAGAAAAAACCACGGACGCCAGCCAGCAGAACTTCACTATTTTCGGGTGTGTTACAAACGTCGGGGATTTACAACCTGCGTCTTATCCCAAACGGCGGCTTACATGAGGTATATAAAGGGGCAAACCCTAAACAAGGTAGAATCTGTATCCAACTCGTCAACAATTCGCTTCGGCCCTAAGCCTCCCGGCGACAGGGCTCGCTTCGGTCCGTCCGAACTTTCCTTTATATTTATATGAATTTGATCACCACAAAATAAATAAACCAAGGCGGCCGGTGCTGGTTCTCTCGGATTTCCATGGCGGCGTCGCAATCGAGTGCGTCGAGTCAGAATAGTGTGGCCGTCGATCGGGGACCCGAGCGCATTGATGATCTCCTCCAACGGTTGGGGATCGAAGAAAAGGAATTGGATGACCTGGTTCTGGAAGATGAGCTAGATAACCTAATAAGGGAGATGAAGTGGATGGCTTTAGCGCGTGTGCATACATCAAACCTCTTTAGTCTTGAAACGTTCGAGCAACCCATTGAAAGAGCATTTCCCCGCTTTGTTTTGATGTCTGTAGATAACACAATTAGAGCACTAATGTGTGCTATGTGTTTTCAGGGCATTGAACATATATGTCATATCATGGTAATTCCCTTTGTGCTCATTGTTGGATTTAACCTCAATGGTGGGTTTTCTGTCTGGGCCGGTACTACCGGGCGTTGTCCGGTACTACCGGATTATCCAAGGATGCGGACTGGAATTCAAAGCTCCACCTTCAAACTACCGGGAGTGTGCGGTAGTTCAAGCGAGGTATTACCGCACCCGCGCGGTACTAACGGATTTCCATGGAAGAAACATGATTTGCGTACTGGACATGAAGCCCCACCTTCTGGTTAGTTCGGAACTGCCGGGTGGGTCCGGGAGTTCAGCGCGGTACTACCGCACCCGTGCGGTACTACCGTATTTTCTCGGAAGGTTCAAGAAATGTGCACTGGACTCCATCGCCAACCTTCTGTTTAATCCAGAACTACCGGGGGCATCCGGTAGTCCATCGCGGTACTACCGGTCCTGACCGGTAGTACCGACTATGGTCACTGCCTACGAAGCTGCGTTGACCAAAGGTGGAGGAATGTACGGACGGTAGTACCGGAAGCCGTCCGGTACTACCGGGTGAAGCATTAAATTCCCAAACGGTCAGATTTGGGGGATGGGTATAAATAGCCCATCCCCTTCTTCCCTTAGATCTAGTTCGTCCAAGCCCTCAAGTGCATTTATTAGAGCTCACCAAATCTTCAATTCCTCTCAATCCCTCCACCCAAACTCGTCGATTCTTGGAGGATTGAAGGAGAAGCCCCCGATCTACATATCCACCAAGGCGTTCTTTATTTCCCCTACATTCACTTGAGGGATCTAGTCTAGGGTTTCCTTGTGGAGAACCTAGACTTCATTGCTACATTTGTTGGTGATTGGTGATTGTTCGGAGCCCCCAATTTGGTTATGGGTGTGTGCCCCAAGAGTGTTTGTAAAGGATTCGATTCCTGCCTCAAAGGGGATCAATACTGGAAGGTGGACTAGGCCTTTGTGGAGGGTTTCATCGGAGAATAGGTTGAGGCCTTTGTGGCATTGAGTAGGCCTTTCTCGCGAGCTAACGCACCTCCAGCGAGACGTACTCCCTTAACAAGGAGGAACTCAGGAATACATCGTGTCTCCGCGTGCTGCATATCGGTTACCTCGTTCCCTTCCTCCTTTACTTTGCTTGTATTGTGTTTGTGCTTGTTCTTGTCATATAGGTAAATTCACCTACATGCATTATCTAGAGAATTTACCTTTGTGTCAAGTATAATCTTGAAGAAAAATTAAAATTGGTCGTAGCACCTATTCATCCCTCTCTAGGTGTCCTTACTATCCGTTCACACATGAAAGTGGCTTGGAGCTCGACTAAAGAGGTGATGTTTATTTCATTAGAACCAAACTTGTTCACGATACAATGCTTTTGCCATGGAGATTGGCTCAAGGTGAAAGAGGATGGTCTGTGGCACTTCCGTCAAGATGCAATGATCATTGAGTAATATGACGAACTTTCCCTGGTTGAATAAATTGATTTAAATCATATCGAGGTCTGGATCCAAATTCATAATCTTCTAGTGGGTTACCATGATCCAACTCTTATCAAGAAATTTCTGGAGAAACGTGTGGGGAAGGTGTTGAAGGTGGAAACTACCATTGAACGACTGGCCTCGCTTCGCTCCGTCCAAACTTTCCTTTATCTTTATATGAATTTTGATCACCACAAAATAACACTCGACCTTGAGACAAATTCCTTCATGTAGCATAAAACGAACCATCACCCTGAAACAATAAAGAAAACACTTTCAGCGTCAAATAGCCTCTTGTGCTAAACAGTGATACCAACTAAGCTTGAGAAAAGCTCAAACTTAGTAACATGAACTGGCTTTGTCATCATATCAGCAGGATTATCATGAGTGCATACCTTTAGTTTACCTTGTGGAACAACATCACGCTCATAATGGTACTTGATACCAATGTGCTTTGTTCTCTCATGGAACATCTGATCCTTAGTAAGGTAAATAGCACTTTGACTGTCATAAAACAAGTTAATGCAAGTAACATCTCCACAAAGCTCAGCAAATAAACCTTCCAACCAAACCAATTCCTTGCATGCTTCTGCAATAGCCATGTATTCTGCTTCAGTGGTAGACTGTGCAACAACTGAATGTAACATTGCCCTCCAACTCACGACACAACCACCTAGCATGAACACATAACCTGTGAGGGATCTCCTCTTATCCAAATCCGCAGCAAAATCTGAATCCACATATCCTTTGAGTCCCTCATCAAGCTTGCCAAACTTCAAGCAAGCATCCGATGTGCCACGAAGGTACCTAAAAATCTACTGAACAAACTTCCAATGTTCTTTTCCAGGGTTAGACATATATATACTCACCAAACTCATAGCATATGATAAATCAGGGCGAGAGAA
Organism: Alopecurus myosuroides; assembly: GCA_028641055.1. Classification (NCBI taxonomy): domain Eukaryota; kingdom Viridiplantae; phylum Streptophyta; class Magnoliopsida; order Poales; family Poaceae; genus Alopecurus; species Alopecurus myosuroides. Next base: position 109,158,871 of record CM054058.1, on the reverse strand, counting down.
AACCATTGCATACATCAAAGAACCAACAACACTAGAATATGGAACACTAGACATGTACTCATAATCCTCATCATTGCTAGGACATTGTAATGCTGGTAATTTAAGTGAGGAGAAATGGGAGTACTAATAGACTTTGCATCAGGCATATTAAAACGATGAAGAACTTTCTTAATGTAATTTTCCTGACTAAGAAATAATAAACCAGAATTTCTTTCTCTAGTAATTTCCATACCGAGTATTTTTCTTAGCAGCACCAAGATCCTTCATCTCAAACTCACCACTCAACTGTTTCTTCAACGTAGTGATTTCTTTCTTGCTCTTGGCAGCAATCAACATATCATCAACATATAGCAGCAAGTGTATAGGTGATTCATCAACAAACTTAATGTACACACAGCTATCAAATTCAGTCCTCTTAAATCCATGTGACAACATAAACAAATTAAACCTTTTATACCATTGACGAGGAGATTGTTTCAAACCATAAAAGGACCTTTTTCAACTTACACACATGATCCTCCTTCCCACGTACTATGAACCCTTCTGGTTGGTCCATGTATATCTCCTCCTCCAACTCTCCATTGAAAAACGCAGTCTTCACATCTAACTGCTCAAGCTCAAGATCACGCATATCAACAATACCAAATAATGTACAAATAGAGATATGCTTGACAACTAGAGAGAAAATATCATTGTAATCAACACCTGGAATTTAGCTAAAGCCTTTTGCAACTAACCTCGCCTTAAACCTTGGAGGATCACTAGGAGATAAACCCTCCTTTCTCTTGAAGATCCACTTATAGCGAACAACCTTCTTTGGTTTAGGAAAGCGAACAACATCCCACGTACCATTCTTCTCAAGTGATTGCATATCCTCTTGCATAGCGGAGACCCAGTTCTCGCGGTCACGTGAACCAATGGCTTTAGTGTACGTGGATGGCTCATGATTGTTCTCCACTTGTTCAGCACAATTAAAAGCATACTGAACAATATCACACTCCTCAATTAAACGTGTAGGAGGACATGTATTCCTCTTTGGACGACCAGCATCAGGAGATTGAGTTTCTTGCTACAAAACAAGAGGTCATTGCTGAACAGTATCATGAACGTCATCAGTTTCAGTTTCTACTTCATCCGCGTGCTCCACCTACATGCTAACTTCCTGCTCATCATCAGAACTAACAAGGGAAACATCTGTGGGTAAACTGTTAGTGAACATAATAGACTCTTTGAACATAACGCTTCTGCTAATGAAAAACTTATTAGTCATAGGATTCCACAACTTATATCCTTTTACGCTAGAACCATATCCAATAAACATGCACTTAATAGCTCTAGGTTCTAGCTTTCATTATCAACATGAGCATAAGCGGTGCAACCGAAAACTCTCAACAATGAATAATCAGCAGGTGTACCAGACCTTACCTCAATGAGAGTTTTCTTATCGAGCGGGATAGAAGGCGACCTGTTTATCAAGTAGCACGCGGTGGAGGCTGCTTCAGCCCAAAAACGCTTACTTACAGGAGCGTTGGATATCATGCAACGTGCTCTGGAGATGATGGTTCTGTTCATGTGCTTAGCCACACCATTCTGCTGAGGTGTATATGGGATGGTGTGGTGCCTCACGATTCCTTCTTCCCTGCCGAAATCATTAAAAGCATCCAAACAGAACTCTCCACCATTGTCAGTACGAAGTAATTTAACCTTCCTTTCAGTTTGCCCCTCTATCATGGTTTTCCACTCTTTAAACACATCAAATGTTTCATCTTTAGTTTTCAGGAAATAAGGGAACACTTTTCTAGAGTAATCATCAATAATGGTAAGCATGTAACGAGAACCACCATTAGATGGCTTACGAGACGACCCCCATAAATCAGCATGCACATAATCAAGTATACCTTTGGTGGTATGAAAGGAAGCATTGAACTTTAGTCTCTTGTGCTTACCAAACACGCAGTGCTCACAGAACGGTGTCTTACTCATTGTTGATACGTCCATTTTGCATCACCATTTTATATTGTTATTTTCTGTTGTTCATCGATATATTTCATGTTATGATGCATTACTTATGTTATTTCATCTTATTTTGCACGTTTCATAATTTTGGGAGAATAAACACCGGGACCAGAAATCTGATGGAAAAAAGCACCGTTGAGATACCCTATTTCAGAAGATCAGAAGAAGAGGGGGGATACCAGAGAGGCCTTAGAAGACCGGAGGAGGAAGTAGCCAGGAGGGCAGCCAGAGGGGGGCCACAGGCGCCCCCTGGCCGCGCCGCCAGGTGGTGTGGCCACCCTGGCCCACCTCTGGTCACCCCTTTCGCGTACTTGACCCCAGGGAACCCTAAGCCTGAGAACATCATCGAAGAAATATTCCGCTGCCGCCTCGGGGCAGAAAACAACAGAGAGAGAAAAGCTCCCCGGCAGGGAGAAATCTGCCCGGGAAATTCGTCCCCGGAGAGGGGGAATCATCGCCATCGTCACCGTCATCGCTCCAGACATCATCAAGATCGTCATCGTCATCATTGCAGGTAGGTTCATCTCTTGGTTTTCAACCTCAACTGTCTCACCCTTGTGGTGAAAACAACCAGTTGTTCCAAGCAAAGATTTTACTTAGAGGAATATAAAAGAATGTAGAGTTATTTTATGACATCAAGTTGCACTTATGCATATAAGAAGAATTTGTAAACAAGGTAGCTAGTTTTGCTTCCAAATTACTACTCATATACAATAGGCTGAGATGTACTAGGTTATTCAACCTTCTGTTTGTTTGTGTATGACACTCAATTGTTTGAGTATACAAAAGTGATATGTTAACAAGGTGTACAGGCTTGTTACCAAACTACTTCCATATAACACTAACATTGTAGTATCACACTATTTCATGAGGAGTTCATAAGATCATATCAGGATATGAGTTCTAAATACTCTTATCATAAATTGGAATAGCACTTCTAGAATCCTTCTTAAGATCTTCTTGTGGTAGTTCCTCTGTTCTTGTGGATGCTTCTCTTCCAAAATGACTTAGAGAAGATTGGAAGATAACAAGATAAAATGATCTAGATAAAATAACAAGATATAGATTAAAAGTTAGTTCATGCTTTTATTATCCTTACATATACTTCTTATTTTATTTCCCAAAAGATAGATACTTATTTCATACATGATTGGTTTTCCTTAGATATCAATTAAATTTCTCTAAGAGAGATTATAACTTGTCGTTATCCATGGGTTGTATCCAGAGATACTTTAGTTGTTGAATATTGATGTGGATAGAAATGAGGAGTGTTTGTGAAATGGGAACTTAAGATAATAGGTTAATCAAATGGTTCATTGGTGTGTTGAGCTTTCATATGCTCACTTGTTTGAGATGATAGAACAATGAGCATGTGAAAGTTATTGGGTTTAATGACTTATGTCAAAATTGTTAGTTGTTTTCTCTGGTGTCATGATTTTACTTTATATCCTTCTTTTGTAAATGTAATACAGAAATAGAGGTTGAAAATATCATATGTAATGATTAAGGTTTAACAGTGGGTTAAGAAGATTTATCTTTTCTTTTAGATACTTCTTTTATGGTTGATGAGATATGTACATATTCAATAAATATGTTAATAAAATTATTATATCATCTCCCACTTGTGGGTTTTAAGTTATGACTTGTTTGTATCACTTATGTTCTATTGAACCTTTGTTATTTGATTGTGAAGGTGCACTTAATAGTTAGGAGATAATTTATAAAAGTGTGGTGTGAATGGTTGATAACTTAGAGAGTTATTATTTGAGAGGATGTCGAGACATCGTAGTAGTTTTCATAGACGGGGGTGCCATGAGACTACGGGTAGAGACGTGGGGAAACGGGATCGCGTTGGTGACAAAGACACAGGATTTACCCAGGTTCGGTACGTCGTAATAATACGGCGTTCCTACTCCTGCAATCTCACTAATCAGGACTAAAGCCTGTGTAAACAATTACAATGTGAGGTTAGGTTTAGCTATTCGCGGAGGATCAACTTCTCGGCGAGTTGGCCTGTGGCTTCCTGTCTTTTTTATCTCATCTCCCGTCCGGCTTTATATAATAGCCGGATTAGGGTATACATAATAGGAAACCTAGAAGACTACGGTAGCTAGTAACTTGGAAAGTAAGGAATCCGTCTTCTCCTCCAAGCCAGATCACGTGGGCCGTGATCCGGGTCCTTCTAGAATCCGGCTTCTGCGCGTCAGCTTACTGGGTCGCCGAATGGACCATAGCCCACTACCAGTTGGGCCACCCTGGTAACCCGGCACTTTTGACTACCATCTAATATACCCCTATTCAGTATATATCCGAAAGTAGCCCCCAAGAAGGATTAAAACTCTGATTTGCCGTCTTTCGCCAAATGTACATCGTCCGAGAAATATCGGCCAACAGTATTGATTCTTCTTATTCTTCTTTCGAAAAGAGATGGTAACATAAAACTCGGAATCCTGGAAATCCGGCTTTTCTCACACGATCCTTCGCGGAGAAGCAACCTCCTACGTCAGCACTTTAATCCTGCTGACGTAAGGGACGTTTGGGTTGTGAGTGGGAAACCCAGAAACATATCTCTGACAGATTCTCGGGGGAAACGAGGAGATAACCATAATCACCCTGTCGATTCATTTCCCGGATTCTCCGGCGAGTGACACGCGTTGATCATCCAACGGTCAAAAGAGCCGTTAGCACGCATCGTGACGGATTTCCGGCTATAAATAGCCTTCGTCGTCCTCCCGGAAAACCTTCCGCAACCACTCGAACGCCATTACATCGCCCAAGCTCCCGAGCAGAGAGAGAGCACCGAACGCCCACTGCGCCCAGAACGTCACCGGAGGCTAGCCGCGCCGCCACCCAATGGCATCCTCGCCGCCTTCGCCCGCACACACCGTCACGCAGGACATCGAGGACATAATCAACCAAATGGATCCTCAGTTGGATTCTCCAACGCACGCCGGCGGCGAGCCGGTGAAGACTGCGGATTCCGCGGTGGACGGTGGGAATCCTTCCGCCACCGCGGATCTTGCGGGCTCAAGCGCCACGCCCTCTCCGCCGTTTTCTCCCGAAATGGCGGAGGAGAAGATCACACTCCTTGGTGACGAGCTCGCTGCCGCAGAGGCCGCCGCGTCCGCCGCCGCCGGAGCGGACGAAGAAGTGGAAACTGCCGGCAACTGGGTTGCCTGCAGCATTCCCCCATCCCTCCTTCCAAACATGGAAAAGGAGGGATTGGTGCTCAAAGGGAAATGGCGGCTCCCTGAGGACGAGAACGAACCCCTGCCAAACGACGGCGAACGGGTTCTTCTCTCCTCCCATCTCCTAAGAGGTATGGGATTGCCCCCTTCTGCCTTTTTCCTCCAAGTTCTCTCCCACTATAACATCCAGCCTCATAACCTGCCACCCAATTCCATTCTTTATATGGCCGGGTTTCAGGCCGTCTTCGAGGGTTTCCTAGGCATAGAACCTAGGTTAGACTTCTGGTTGTACTGTTTCGGGGTTAAGCGGAACTCTTCGGAGGGCGCACTCCCGACTTGCGGGACCATCTCCTTCACTCTTAGGAGGTTTAGGGAGGAATGGTTCCCCAAGATCAGAACCTCGGAATCCGTCAAATTCTGGACGGGTTCCTTCTTCTATCATCCCGATGTCCCTTACCCAAAAAAGGCCATCGGGGTTCCACCTTTTACAAACACCACTGCTGTTCCCCAAGAGAATTGGGGAACAGAAGCCGTCCAAGTTCTGCCGCCTGATCTACTAAGGATCAAGCGGCGCATCGCCAAGCTCACTTCCTTGGATCCGCCTCTAACCGGCATGGACACGGTCCTTTGCTGGTTGGAGAGGCGGATCCAGCCATTAGCCAATCATGGCGGCCGTCTCCTCTGCGAGTATACGGGCGCCAACGACAAAATGCGGACAACCAGCAAAGACTGGGCCGCGAAGGATCTGCGGCGGCGCGTAAACCAGTTGCTCGCATCATGCGACCAATATGAAGCGAGTCGGCCAATGTACACAGCCGACAATCCGGCTCCCAAGGTATTTTTTCCATCATTTGGGTGGAATTTTACCATGCTTTCTCGGATTTTTCACTTCTAACTCTGCTTTTTCTTTTCGACAGCTTGCTGAACTTCCTGACTCGGAGCTAACCTCCGAAGCTGAACTGGAGGCTTTGCACACCGCCTTCACGGGCGGGCGCAAGCGCAAGAAGATTTCCTCCTCTGAGGAAATCATCGATCTTGACGGGATTCCCGTCGTCACCTCCAGGTTAGAACGTCCGGGTTATTTTCTTTTGTCGAAGTTTTCTTTCGTCTTCGGAGTTTTAACCTTTCCGGGTTTTTGTTTTTTGCCTTTAGCCTGCCTCCCTCCACCTTAAAGCCAAAAAAGCTGAAAAGGCATAAGGCTGTGACCAACAGAGGCCCTCAACCTTCTCCCGTCATCGCACCGGACACACCGTCCACGATGGCGGAAGAGCATGCGACAGCCTCCACCACCAAGTCGTTGGAGCCCAGCCAGCCCGTTGTGTCGGACACGGACACGAGGGAAAGGGCGGCTCCAGAGGTGGGAAATTCTTCTCGGACAATCGACGAGGAGATTCCCACCTTCGACAAGGACTTCAAGAATCTCAACGACGGCCTAAGCGCGGCCGGAATTCTTTTTATGGAATACGCAAAAGAGTTCAATGAAAACTTGGCGGGGTTGCAGCGAATGAGCGAGGTATTTAACTCTAGCTCCCAAGCATTAAGCAAAATATATACTTTTCGCCTTGATGCTTTTTAGTTACTCTTTTCCTTGTCGTGTTCCAGCAAACTGCCGAAACCATTAGCATGGAAGTTTTCAATAAACTTTTCGTCAAGAACAAGGAGTTTAGAAATCTTCTTTCCATTCTTGAGGTGAAAGAGGTGGAGCTGGCATCGTCTCAGCTGCAGCTGAAGGAAACAACAGGTAAACTTTTCTCCTCTGAAGTTTTTGATTCAGCTTTTTGTCTAAGTACTTTTCCAGGATTTTTCTAAACTCGGAATTTTTCTTGCTTTCCAGATGCTTTGGCTAAGGCCAAGCAAATAGCTGAAGATGGCGGCAATGCTGCCAGTCTCCGTGAGGAGAATCTGGACCTTCATAAGCAACTTATGAAGGCCCAAAAGGATCTGGAAGCCAGCAATCTGGCCCTTGGAATAGCTCATTCCAAGGCTTCCGAACAGGCAGATAAGGATAAGTCCACTATCCAGGACCTGGAAAATGCCTTAAACCTTCGCCTGGAGGAAGGCTCCGAAATCGACAAGATCATCGGTAAGTTTTGCTTCTTTTACCATTTTTCCATGTCTTGTTTTCTTTCTCTGCTTTTTCACTTAACCTTTTTGGTTGTTTTTGCTGAAAAAACAGGAGATAACCCAGATCTCGCTCGGATTGATAGAATCCGAGCCTTTGGGAAGACATGGACTACGATCAGGGCTGCTGGCATGCGGCTGGTCAACAAGTTCCTTCCCACAAGGACTGGGGAGTTCTCGGAAGTTGAGAAACTTCCGGGTGCCATCTTGGAGGTGGCGGAGTCCAGGAAATCCATCCTACGCTCCGCTGCACGGGGTGGTGCACGCATGGCACTCGGCCTTATGCGTATGCACTACCCTGGTGCAAAGTCTTGGCGCGTGGCGTCCGGTATCCCCCAAGGATACACGGAAACTCAGCGATCCACAATCTTTGATGAAATCAAAGGCCACGCCACCAAGATCGCCTCCATGGTGAACATCTCCATCACTTATCCAGAAGAGGAGATCCCGGAAGCCCCCGAGAATGACAGCAGCGAAGAAGACTCGGATGCTTGAAGGGCTGCCTTTAACCTGGATGATGAAAGTAGACAATAGGAGCATTACTGCACTTTTACAATGTAATTTATATTGTAATGCTTCTATTCCTTTTGTATGAACAAGAACTCCGCCTTTTGCAGTTTTAATTATGAAATTCTTTGCAAGGTTTCCGGGTTTTAATATTCCTTTGTATTCTAAGTTCTCCGGCTTATATGTTTTAACTGTCCTTAGTGTTTGAAATGGCTCAATAGTATTATGAATCATCATGCCGAGTAACTGGGTATAACCAATCAGTTAAACTCGGAAACATGGATCATACTAAAGGCATTTTTACTAACTAGCTCCAGTGACCCAACACATAAACAATCAGATAATACTTAGAGAAAAGTAAGGAATTTTTTGAAACTTGGGCACGCAGGCACAATCCGAGTTTCCTTTAGCCGTTAGCAGGCTGAAAATCATTCAGTTTTTAAACACCGAGCACGCAGGCACAATTCGGGTTAACATTGAGTATTTTGTAAGATCATTGGGAAATAGATAAGGTGGAATCATGCTTTGTACTATAATAAACTTGTAAAAACATGGATATCAAAATTCCGACAACTTTATTTCATGATCTCAAACATGTTTACATAGAAATTGAACTAAGTATAGAAGGGACGTAACTGCTGGATGCTCCAAGGCCTCTTTGTCTCTCCTAGTTCATCATCTATCTTTCTCTTTCTTTTGCGATTCGTCTTTTCGGGATCATCTTCCGTGTCCCGAATATCTACAAGGTAATATGACCCATTTTTCATAGCTTTGCTGATTACAAATGGTTCTTCCCATACTGGGGCCAATTTGTGTTTTCTTTGCTGCACCAATCTCAGCACTAAGTATCCTTCTTTAAAAGAACGATGCCTGATTTTCCGACTATGATAACGTCGTAAACCTTGCTGGTAAATGGCGGATCTTTGAAGCACAAGTTCTCGTTCCTCCACTAAGAGATCGACAGCATCCTGTCGTGCTTCTTCGGCATCCGAGTCATCGAAATCCCGCACTCTTGGGCTATCATGGATCATATCCGTTGGAAGAATAGCTTCCGCACCATAAACTAGGAAAACCGGGGTTTGCCCAGTTGACCTGTTTGGCGTCGTTCGAATGCTCCAAAGCACGGAAGGTAGCTCCTCTACCCATGCTCCAGCTGATCTATGAAGAGAAGATTCGAGTCTTGGGCGTATTCCTTGCAGGATTCAGCTATTCATTCTCTCAACCTGGCCATTGGATTGCGGGTGTGCCACAGATGCAAGATCTAGGCGAATTCCCGTTTGTCGGCAATATTTTGCCAACTCTCCAATGGAGAAATTTGTCCCGTTGTCGGTTATTATGCTGTGTGGAACGCCATATCTCATGACTATGTCAATGATGAAATTTCTGGCAGTTACACCGTCAAGCTTTTTGATGGGTTTAGCCTCCACCCACTTGGTATATTTGTCCACAGCTACTAGTAGATGTGTAAGTCCGCCTCGCGCAGTTTTGAACGGTCCCATCATATCTAGCCCCCAGACCGCAAATGGCCATGTAATTGGGATAGTTTTGAGTGCTTGGGCCGGCATATTAGTCTGCTTGGCATAATATTGACACCCTTCACATGTGTTAACTATGTGTTCAGCATCTGTCTTGGCTGTTAGCCAGAAAAACCCGGAACGGAATGCTTTTTTAACTATGCTTTTTGATTGAGCATGGTGTCCGCAATCTCCGGCGTGGATTTCTTGCAGGATTTCTTGTCCTTCTTCTGGTGAAATACACCGCAGAAAAATTCCGGAAGTACTATGTTTATACAGGCAATTATCAATTACCGTGTATCCTTTGCATCGACACTGAATTTGTCTCTGCAAGACTTCGTCTGCTCCTTCCGGGTACTTCTGATTGACTAAGAAGTTTAAATATGGAATTTTCCAGTCCGGGTTAACGAGCATAACTTCAATTGATTCGGAAGCCAAGGGGTAATCGATATCTCCACCTTTTATGGATGGCTCGTACAAATGCTGGACGAATACACCTGGTGGTAGGATTTTTACCCTTTCTGACCCCATGCGGGCTAACGCATCCGCGTTCCAATTTTCCTCCCATTTAACATGGATTACTTCGAATCCGAAAAAGAAGGTGGCGAACTCATCCACCGTTCTCCGGTATTCTGCCATTATAGGGCTTTTTGCGTCCCAGGTTTGGTTAAGCTGATGCTGTACCAAATCCGAGTCGCCGTAGCACAGTATGCGCTGTGACGCCTATTTCTTTTGCAATATGCAAGCCATGAAGCAATGCTTCGTATTCTGCCACGTTGTTACTGGCGTTGAAGTCTATTTGTAATACGTACTCCATTGTGTCTCCTTTAGGAGATTTTAATACTACACCAGCTCCAGCGCCCTCCTTCATCTTGGATCTGTCAAAATGCATGATCCAGTACTCGGACTCCGGCATTGGTGTTTTCTCCATTGCTTCTGTCCAGTCGGCGACAAAATCTGCCAGAACCTGGGATTTTATTGCCGTCCTTGGCTGATACTTAATGTCGAAGGCTGCTAGCTCGATGCCCCATTTGGCTACTCGGCCAGTTGCCTCCGCATTGTTTATTATATCCCCTAGTGGTGCTTTACATACCACTGTTATGGAATGTCCTTGAAAGTAATGACGTAACTTTCTATATGCGAAAAATACGCCATATGCCAGTTTTTGGTAGTGTGGGTACCTTTGCTTGGACTCGGAGAAAACTTCACTTATGTAATATACCGGATGCTGGTCCGGTATACTTTGTTCGTCTTTCTTCCGTTCCACAACAATTACTGCACTAATAACCCTGTTTGTAGCCGTGAGGTACAATAACATAGGTTCTTCGTCTTTTGGGGATGCCAAAATCGGAGCTTTCATCAAAGTTTCCTTCAACTGGGTTAGCGCTGCATCGGCCTCTTCTGTCCACTCGAATTTGTCGGATTTTTTCAGCAACTTGTAGAGTGGTAAGGCTTTATCCCCCAACCGACTAATAAATCTGCTGATGGCAGCGGCGGAACCCGTCAACCTTTGGACATCTTTCACACACGTAGGTTTGGAGATGTTCAAGATGGCTTTGATCTTTTCCGGGTTAACTTCTATTCCTCTATGAGAAACGATGAAACCCAGAAGTTTTCCTGAGGGAACCCCGAATACACACTTTGATGGATTTAACTTCATCTTGTAAGTGCGCAAGTTTTCGAAGGTTTCTCGCAAATCCTCAAGGAGTGTGTCTTTTTCCTTGGTTACGACAGCAATATCGTCCACGTAAACGTGGACGTTTTTGTCAATCTGACTATGCAAACAACGTTGCATGCAACGCTGGTAAGTTGCACCTGCGTTCTTCAGGCCAAATGGTATGGTTACGTAATAATACGTCCCGTACGGGGTTATGAAAGAAGTCTTAATTTGTTCTTCCTTTTTCATGCGTATTTGGTGATACCCGGAATAAGCATCCAAAAAGCATAAAACCTCAGAGCCTGTAGTGGCATCTATTATTTGATCGATTCACGGTAACGCGAACCTATCTTTTGGACACAACTTGTTCAAGCCGGTGTAATCTATACACATTCTAAGAGCGGTAGTGTCTTTCTTCGGCACTAATACCGGGTTTGCAGACCAATCAGTGTGGATTACTTCCTGAATGAAATCTGCTGCTAAAAGCCGGATAATTTTCTTGCCAATAGCCTTCCGTCTTCTTCCGTCAAATCGACGGAGACCTTGTTTGACGGGTTTGGAGCCTGGAATCACCTTTACTTGATGCTCAGCAAGTTCCCTGGGTACGCCTGGCATGTTAGCTGGACACCAGGCGAAAATATCCCAGTTCTCACGGAGGAACTTGATGAGCTCGCCTTCCTATTTGTCGGTCATCCCAGTCCCTACTACGACAAATTTTGTCGGATCTTTGGGATCTAGGATTACCTGTCTTGTATTCTCGGAAGCCTTGAAGCTATCTGCTGGCTTCCGAGTTTCTTTTCCTGCCGGCATTTCTGTCGGCGATACCTCCTTAGCCAGCTCCTTCAGCTCTTCCTTTGCTATGATCTTCTCAGCGCAAAGGGCGTTTTCTTTTTCCAGCTTGTTCGCCAGCTTGAAGTCTCCAGTTATGGTAATTACCCCTCCTTTAGGCCCTGGCATCTTCAGCTTGTTATAAATATAACATGATCTTGCCATAAATTTGGCGAAAGATGGACGTCCGAGGATTGCGTGATACACGCTTTCGAACGGCACCACCTCGAAGGATATTTTTTCCTGACGGAAGTGATCTTTTTCTCCGAAGGTGACATCTAGGGAAATTTCTCCTAGGGATCATGCTTGCCTGCCGGGAACAATGCCATGGAAGCGTAAGTTGCTGTGATTGAGCTGGGTCTCGGAGATTTTCAGATGTCTCAACGTATCCAGGTACATTATGTTGATGCTGGATCCTCCGTCCATCAGCACTCTTTTTAGCCTAGTGTTCTGGACAATAGGGCTTACAATAAGAGCTTGTGTGCCGGGTTCAGGGATATTTCCGGGATGATCAGACTGATCCCAGGTTATTGGTGTGTTCGAATATTTCAAGAATTTCGGGGTTGCCGGAACAACCGCGTTTATTTCTCGAAGTGTTCTTTTTGCCACCTTTGCTGATGGAGTTGCTAGGAAAGTTAGGGCGCATTCTCCATCAACTCTCGGAAACTTGGGTTTGCCTTTCCGCTGTTGTTCCTGGATTTTTTCGTTAGTGTCCGATTCATTGTCTTCTTTCTCAGCTTCTGGCTTTTGCTTAGAGAATTTCCTTTTGGAACTCTTCCCCTTGTTTCCGGATCCTGCACTGCCTTTCATGTGCTTATTCAGCCGGCATTGTGCGTTCGTATGGGTGGGTGTCCCAAATTGCGAATGGTGGACGCAAGGTTCCGACTTAATCTTCTCCCACTCTTATTTAGTGTAGTTGATTGGTTCTGAACTGCGTCCTTTCCATCTGCTCCCTTTTTCACTTCCAAAGGCTATGTTGACTTCTTTGGGTTTTGGTGTTGCATCTGAAGTTCCTTTTTTCTCAGAGCGAGGATTTTTCTTGGCCAGTATCAGTGTGTCGATATTGCCACCTCTTGCTCTGATATCGTCTTCGGCTGCAGCATGCTCATTGGCGGTTGTAAGCATAGATCCAAGATCTTTGTGCTGTTTGGAACCAACCATGAACGGTACTAATCCGGGTTTTAGGCCATTGACGAAAGCATGTATTGCTTGTACGTCAGTTACTCCAGAACAACTATTCTTCATTGCAGTCCATCTGGAGATGAAATCCACGTATGGTTCATCCTCGAATTGGGTGCAACGGTTCAGCTGGTTGATGTTGTTCGGGCGTTTGTAAGTTCCCCGGAAATGCTGAGTGAATACTCGAGCCATATCATCCCAGCTGTCGACAGTTCTTGACGGCAATCCATTGATCCAATCTCTGGCTCCATCCAGTAACATTAGGGGAAGAAACTTTACAGCTTCCAGGTCTGTCCCATTGTTAATCTGGACGGCTGTATGATAGTCTGAGAGCCAGGTATTCGGGTTTGTACTGCCGGTATATTTCTGGTACATTGGACCGACCTTGGCGAAGCCAGAATGCAGGGTGGTCCTTCGGATCCTATCAGTGAAACACTTAGGTCCAAAGTATAGATCATTCTTTTCCGCTCTATCCATGTGTGCGGAATACCTGCCGGCTGAATGGACAGAAGGGGATCTACTCCTTTCTTTTCCATTGTTGCGCGGACGCGCTTTTCCGGGATCGTTTCTATTTCTTTCAAGATCACGCCCTTTTGGATGAGGCGGAGTTCTGCTCCTGTGCCTTTCTTTATCTTTGGGAGGTGTCCGAGATCTCTCACGCCTGTGAGGTATATCATGTCTTCCGGCTTTTTCAGCAGGGTGTCTCGGAGGTGGCATTTCTTTGCCATCATTCCGGTGTTTTTCTTCCCGATCGTGGGGTTTGCGTCCACCTTTCGGGAGATAAGATCCGGTTCTAGATGCTTCATCCCTATTGTCGGGATTTTTCTTATCTTTTCTCGGATCTGCTTTCTTATCCTTTGAATTGTCGGAATCTCCAGGTTCTTCCGGTCCGGGTGCTCCAGCAGCGCAAGTAGCTGTTTTGCATAGGGCGGAGTCGTCTTGCAACTTCCCTGATCGCTCTTGGGCCCGCTGTTGTTGTTGCAATGCTTTTCCTAGGAAAGCATACACCCCTTGGAGTTTTTCACCGTTGGAGTACATGTCATTGTTGAGGATGGCAAACGCTGCTTCCGCATTTTCTGCTGCGGTTTTGTATATTGGTTCGCCCCTGGCATCTTTGCCGTTTACCTGCTTTTGCCAAGATGGGTTGTGAAACCTTTCCTTTGGCGGCAGTACTTCCGGTCTTACGATTCCGGGTAACCTTGTAGGCTTTATGGCAGATCTATTCTTTTTCTCGTATTCCTCGATTTCTACCTTCATGAGCTTGATATCATCCTGGGTTTTTTGGAGGTGTTCACGAGTTCTGAATAGATGTTGCTGTTGCCGTTGGAGAGCTTGTCTCCTGGCTTGTAGCACTTCAGGGGGTTCATGCAATCCCACTGGTGTTTGTAACAATTCATGTTCTTCTTGCTCTGTCATTGGCGGAACAAAGATTTCTTTTGTTTTCTTCTCCGCAATTTTTGTTCCGCTTGCATCTCCTACTTCTGGGCTTTCATCAGCTGGATCAGCCAATTTCTTCTTCCGGAGTTTGTATTGGAGTTTTTTAGCGGCCTTGTTCTTTTTCTTGGAAGAGGGAGGTTTTTTAGCAGGTTCATCCTCTGTCAATTCCTTGACGTTGGGAAATATCGGAAAGGTTTCTCCATCTTCTCTCTCTTCCTCTGGCGGAGGGGTTTTAGGGCTTTCCTGACTGCTGGCGTTCGTGTTTTCAGCCGGTTTCGCCATTAGTACTTCATGGAATCCCTCTTGAAAAGGTTTAACTTTTCTTTCGAAGGCGTCCACGTCTTCGTCTTCGGAATCAAAATCATCTGATCCGGTTTCCGACTCTAATCTCGCCTCAATGGCGGCTAGCACAGAGTCAGCTTCCGAGTTCATCGCTGGATTGGCGGGTGTCGGATCTTCCACCTCTGTAGTGGGTTTGATGCTTTCTGCCTCCTGCACGGGATTTCCGTCATCCGTGTTTTCGGCGACTTCGGATTGCACCATACCGATAAAGTGTGTATCACTTTTATGTCGGCGATCTGAGCAAAATCCGGGATCATAGTCATCTTCGACTGGGTACAGGGCGGGTGGGATAAATTTGCTTCCACCACAAAACCCCATGGCCTCTGCAGTTAGTCCGATAAAGATATTAGCAGATCCAATCGGTAACACGCATGCACTTACCAGATGATTTTGCGCCGGTATGTAGGATCCATTGTCGAGGAAGCGTCCGACGTCATTGTCAAACTCCAGGCTTCCGACAGTTATGGAACTGCCGATTCCGCCGAGTATCCCAGATCGGAACTTAACGCCTGACGTCGTTTGCCCCACGGTGGGCGCCAACTGTCGAGACATCGTAGTAGTTTTCATAGACGGTGGTGCCATGAGACTACGGGTAGAGACGTGGGGAAACGGGATCGCGTTGGTGACAAAGACACATGATTTACCCAGGTTCGGTACGTCGTAATAATACGGCGTTCCTACTCCTGCAATCTCACTAATCAGGACTAAAGCCTGTGTAAACAATTACAATGTGAGGTTAGGTTTAGCTATTCGTGGAGGATCAACTTATCGGCGAGTTGGCCTGTGGCTTCCTGTCTTTTTTTTTATCTCATCTCCCGTCCGACTTTATATAATAGCCGGATTAGGGCATACAGAATAGGAAACCTAGAAGACTACGATAGCTAGTAACTTGGAAAGTAAGGAATCCGTCTTCTCCTCCAAGCCAGATCACGTGGGCCGTGATCCGGGTCCTTCTAGAATCCGGCTTCTGCGCGTCAGCTTACTGGGCCGCCCAATGGACCATAGCCCACTACCAGTTGGGCCACCCTGGTAACCCGGCACTTTTGACTACCATCTGATATACCCCTATTCAGTATATATCCGACAGAGGACATAACATCTCTGTTGATGAGATGGTTCAATTGTGGATTACTCATTGGTGGAAGTATAATTATCACTTATGTGATTTGGATACTCACCCTCTTTGAGTTGTAGATACCTAGTGAATCATCCCAAGTCACTTACAGACTTGAGGTTATGCTTGTTTAGAGTTTGTGTTGGTCACAACCAACTATAGTTTATCTTATCAAGTGATTTGGTTTCTTAAGATGCTTGTTATAAAGATCACTCCAAATGTACTCTTGACTAGATGAACTAGACCTATTTCATCATGTCAAGTGAAACTTTGGTCACTTTGATTCGTTTAAACTTTCGCGCCAAAATTTTCCGTACTTTTAGATGCATGCTTTTCAAATGCACATATTAAATTTAGATCTTTATAACCTCCCAAACACTGGGATGTTACACCTGGGCTCAAGGATATCGCTACTAGCGCCCTTAAACCGGCGGATAGCATTATGCATGACAAGGATTCATAGGCCTCTACTAGGAAGAGGCCGATGTACGAAAACATGGAACATAATGACAATCCGGAGGCAAACCCTACACTTCCTACGACCATGGTCATAGAAGAAGTGGAGAACGAGTTACTCAAATCTGCTACTGATGTTTCTGCAAGGTTGAAGAGAACAAAGATGGATGGAGCTAACTCCCCATCACTAGGATCGGTGGGCTCCTATGAGGGGTCCGTACGGACGCAATAAAAACCAAATTCTATAACTGCCGAGGGATGAAAAAGAACTCAACAGTTAGGTGTGTAGAAGGGATGGTGCAAAGATTGAAACCAGATATTCTTTTCCTTTGTGAGACTCATCTTAATAGAGCAAAAGCGACAAGTCTGATGAGAAGATTGAAATTGGATATGATGGAGATTTTTTAGAGTGATGGTCGGGCGGGATGCCTTGTTATGCTTTGGCATGATAATCTAAATGTTACCTCTATGGAGGTTCATCCCAATTACATCGATATCAGGATATATGAGGGCATGGAGGGTTCTTGGAGGTGTACAAGCTTTTATGGGGAACCTTCAGCTGAGAGGAAACACTTATCTTGAGATTATATCTGTGATTTAAATCAGATGCGTAACATCCCTTGGCTGTTGGGAGGGGATTTTAATGAGATCATCTTCAACTTTGAAAAAGAAGGGGGCGTCTCTCGTCCGCAACACTGCATGCAAGCTTTCAGACAAGCGCTATCGGAATGTGCTCTTCATGATCTAGGTTATATTGGAGACATTTTCACCTGGAGACGTGGACGTATAAGGGAGAGGCTGGACAAAGTGGTGGGCAATGGAGAGCTTGCTGTTCTTTTCCCCCACATGGCTGTTGTCCATGAAGATTTTAACCGTCCCCTATTGGTTGATACGGATTTTCACTTAAGGGTCCAAAATACCTCTTTCTCGGGTAACAAGCGTTTCGAGGCAAGATGGTTAGCAGAGGAATCAGTGGATGATATAGTCCAGGCTGTGTGGGATAGGGCCAAGTCGTTACCGGGCTCGTCACTATCTCAAGCAACGAAATAAATCCATAGGTCCCTCCATACTTGGGATCAGGAAGTGCTTAAAGGGCCAAGGACTAGACTCCGGGAATTACAAAGAGAACTCAATGATGTTATGTCGGGTCCGATAGATGACGAGTCTCTCAACAAATATTGCAGATTCAGATTGGGGAGATGCTTGAGAAGGAGGAGTTATATTGGGTGAAGCGAGGTAGAATTAACTGGCTACATTTGGGGGATCAGAATACGTCGTATTTCCATAATGCATGCTCAGCTAGACGAAAGAAAAATCATATCAAACGCCTAATGGATGTTTCCGACATATGGACAGAGGAAAAGGGGGACTTAATGAGGCCATCGGTGGATTATTTTTCTAATCTTTTTAATTCGGAAGTGCATGTTGTTGATCCGGAGGTAATTGAGAAGGTGCAGCCCAGAGTTACTAATTTGATGAATGAGGCGCTTACAACGGAGTACTCTAGAGAGGAGGTGAAGAAAGCCCTATTCAGTTTTGGAGATTTAAAAGCTCCGGGGCCGGACGGTTTACACGTGGTGTTTTATAAGAAATTTTGGGGTGTTATTCGTGAGGATCTAACTGATGAAGTTCATCTGGCTATTAACCTGCGGAGGATCTCGGAGAGCTGGAATGACATGATCATTGTGCTGATTCCGAAGGTAAAAATTCCGGAGCTCATCTCGCAGTCTAGGCCGACCAGTTTCTGTAATGTGGTTTATAAGGTGATCTTAAAGCTACTGGCCGCGGACTAAAGTTTTTTCTACCAGACATCATATCCCTAATGCAAAGTGCTTTCGTTCCGGGGAGGTTAATTTTTGATAATTTTCCGGTGGCTTTTTGAGAGCTTTCATGCAATTAAGAATAGGAGGGCTGCGAGCTATGGTAATTGTGCGGTAAAACTTGACATCCATAATGCATATGATAGGGTTGAGTGGAGCTTTCTGGGACAGATTATGTTAACTGGGTTTTGACACGGGGTGGGTGGAGTTGATCGTGGAGTGTGTGACTTCGGTTTGGTATAAGTGCAGGTTAAATAACTCGCTATCAGATTATTTCAGCCCTACCCGTGGTTTGAGACAACGGGGCCTGCTATCCTCTTATTTATTTCTCTTATGTGCTGAAGGACAAACAAGTTTACTGGGTTTCCAAGAAACCTAGGGCAATTTACATGGACTGAAGGTGTGTCGAGGCGCACCATCTATATCACACCTCTTATTTGAGGATGATTCTCTTATATTTATGAGAGCTGATAGTGCAAATGCTGCAAGCATTAAAAGAGCTCTAGAAAACTACTGTGGGGCATCTGGCCAGTTGGTGAGTGTGGCAAAATCCAGTATAGTTTTCAGCTGGTGTACGGCTGTGGATACGAGGGTGGAAATGTGTACAATTCTGGATATTATGACGGGGGTGATAATGGACAAATATCTCGGTTTACCTCCCATTATGGGGGTTGACAGGACGGACTGTTTTAAACATCTCATAGATAGGGTGTGCAAATTGCTTAACAGATGGAAAGAGAAACATCTCTTTTGGTGGCGAGGAAATTTTAATCAAAGCGGTGATCCAATCAATTCCAGTTTATGCTATGTCGGTGTTCAGACTTCCCAAACAAATTTGCAAAGGGATAATTTCTGTAATATTCCAATTCTGTAAATTTGGTTACTTTTGGAAAAGTGGGAATGGAGTGCATATTAAATTTGGTTAGATCATTGGCATGGTGATTCTTGTCTAGCAAATTTCTTTTTTTGATCTGTCTCAAATTGTCAATGAAACTTATCTTTCTGTTGCTCAAACTTGGGATTGATCTAATCTTAAGTTCACTTATAATCGGTGTGTGGACCAGAATTTGATGGCTAGGTGGTATGAGTTGCTAGAAATTGTCCAGAAAACTCCTCTCTGTACTGACTCAGTTGATATCCCTGTTTGGAAATACGCTAAAGATGACATATACACCTGTGCATCTTTCTATGATATTGCTAACTTTGGTGGGATTGCTCCGAGGTACTCACAAAAAAATTGGGACATTTCTGTTTCTGCACGTATTCATATTTTCCTGTGGCTGTTCATCCATAATAAACTGCTCACGCGCAATAACCTGCAAAAAAATGCTGCTCTCTTTTAGACTCTACTTGTCTTTTCTGTTCTAAAATAGAGTCATTTTTTTAATCTCTTTTTTGAGTGTGCAGTCGCAAAAATCTGTTGGCAGGTTATCTCCGAAATTTGCCAAATAGAATTGAGCACTGATATGTAATCTATTTGCAATCTATTTGCTGTCTAGTAATCATGAGATTACCAATGTGCCTGTATCAGCTTTGCTTTGAAGCTTATGGAACTCTTGGAATGGTCTTTGTTTTCGGGATGAACGCTTGTCAAGCATCAAGAAAATATTGTCGTGTGTGATCAGGTACTTGCTTCTTTGGCGGCTGCTATGCAAGTCCCCAATTTTGTTGGACAGGTGCATCAGACTGCTGGAGCGTACCCGTGGGGAGCAACTTCGAATCGCTTGGACCCCAGGCTGCTTTCTCCCTTCTTGACAGATGAAGAACGTCGCCGGAACTTAGCTCTCTATACCAACTGGGCTGTGTCCCCTTGAAGAATGTCGTTGTATTCATGTTCTTTCTTTGTCTGGGACCCTTCTCCATTTTCCGAGAAACTATCGTGTAGCTCAATTATGTAGCTTTTGCTCTCCTAGTACCTAGAACCTATATGTCGGTGGGGCCGGGAAGCTTGAACTTGAGTGCTTTGCACTCTGTTTCATTTTATAAAAATGGAACAGGGGAACCCTATCTCCTAAATAAAAAGGAAGTTGGCCAATGTGTTAGGGTAATTACGCCATGCAAAATCATAGACGACACGTAGCCACGATATTTGTTAACGCAGTTCAACGCTTAATGCCTACATCTGCGGTGCATGACTACGGACGCTCCTCCCCAAAGATACCGCAACGGCCGCCGTAGGCGCCGGCACAAGCCGCCGGCTCTCCCTGCGTGCCTATTGCTATCAAGTCGTCGTGGTTACATTGTGTGGCACCCCCCACATTCTTGTTACGGTAATTATGCCATGCAAGATCATAGACGACACGGAGGCACGATATTTGTTAACGCGGTTCAACGCTTAACGCCTACATCTGCGGGGCATGACTACGGGCGCTCCTCCCCAAAGATACCGCAACGGCCGCCCTAGACGCCGGCACAAGCCGTCGGCTCCCTCTGCGTTCCTGTTGCTATCAAGTCATCGTGGTTACATTGTGTGGCACCCCCACATTATATGAGAGCCCAACGGCTACAAGAGTTTGACTCCAATACTCCTCGTACCTAGCCACACCTAATATAACTCCAAGTCCTAACGTAACCCCTTCGTACAAATATTGGACACAAATACAACAAACTCCACCTTGGCGAATATTCTCCACCACCTTGAGTTCGTCCAAGCGTCAAACTTCCATGTACTCCGGATTTGGGTTCTCTTCTTCGTAGCTTACTGAGAGCTACCCGATGAGTCTGCCGCAGACCCGCCCCCTCCGTGGAACACTGCTGCTACTCCCGCAACTTCAGTCACCATGACTCCACCTGCAATAGTGCTCCCTCACAACTAGTTAAGATGCGAAGATGTCCTCTCTCCCATCATCACGGTCACCTTATCTTCCATGATTCTCATGGTCTTCTTATCCCGATCACAACGGAATATCATACCACCATCATGAAGAACTCCAAGCAAAATTAGATTCCTCTTTAGCCCTGGCACATGCCTGACTCCCCGAAGCACCCTCTCTACTCCGTCAAACATCTTGATTTTGATGTCAGCTACTCCAGCAACACGGTGTCCCGTGTCATCGCCCATGTAGGCTGTATCAAGCTCACCAGACTTGTACGAAGAGAACCACTCCCTATTGGGTCTCGCATGAAAAGAGCTAGCAGAATCCAACATCCACGCTTCACCTTTAGTTGACCGTCTATCTGACACTAAGAGAACGTCGTTGTCCGAGTCACCACTTTGAGTTACTACATTAGCACTTGATCCACCACTGAGATCTGGATAGTCATTCTCGATATGTCCCCCCTGCTTGCACTTGCAACATTGCACCTTCTTCTTTTTCCTGTTCTTTCCTGCCTCATGTCCTTTCCTGCCCGACTCACCCTTGACCAGCAAACCAACACCATGAGAGACCTCCTCTGCGTTGTTCTTCTTCCTTATATCATAGGATAATAACGCCGCAGTGATATCCTCAAGCTGAACGGTCTCCTTGTCGTACGTCAACGTAGTGATCAAATGCTCATAGGACGGTGGCAACGAACAAAGAAGGAGAATCGCCCTATCCTCGTCGTCAACCTTCACACTCAGACGTGCTAGATCCGTGGCAACCTGATTAAAGGCATTCATGTGCTCCACAAGATCCGACCCTTCCTGCATCTTCAGCCTATAGAATTTTTGCTTCAAATACACCTTGGTCGTTGCAGTCTTGGACATAAACTGATTCTCCAGCTTCTCCCAAATCTTCTTCGGCGAATTCTCATCCATCACATGATACATGACCTGGTCCGATAGACACAACCGTATGGTCCCGGCTACTTGCATCTACAACTCCTCCCAGTCATCATTGTCCATCTTAGCCGGCTTGACATCCCGCAATACCTTCAAGCATCCCTGTTGTGCCAACATATCCTTCACCCTCGTCTGCCATAGCGCGAAGTTTCCAGTCTCATCGAACTTTTGCACTTCAAACTTTGTACCCGATGGCGCCATGATCTACAGCTGACTGGAGAAGAATAACTTCTGCTCAACCTCCGATGTCTTGCTTTGCCTTGATAGATCAATGCCCTCCGATGAACTCCCGTTGTATTCGTGATCTTGATTCTGTCGATAGATTTGCACGATCTTCCAAGAAACGTCGCCCGCACTGTCTGCCCTTAAGAAATCCCTGGAACTTTTACCGTTACCAGGTCCTGCTCCACCTTTTCCTTGACTTGCAGATCGTTTTTCTATGCTCTACTTGCCTCTATCGCCTAGCTTTTTATGTGCGCTCGGCACCGGCCTATTTCTTTTCCCTGTCTGATACGCAGACCGAGTACACCTCACGGTCCAGTTAGTCTGTGTTGCAAGCTCGAGTCCCCAAAGCAATCACGTCTCTGATTCTCCTTGCATGTAGTACATGGAATCTGTTCCAAATCCAAACCGTACACACCAAACAAGGTAACAGTGATTCTCATGCATGGACACATGTACCACACGCAACCCCCTTTTTTTTTCCTTTGCGCGTCACACACTGCCAGCGGTAACCGACTGACGAAGGGATGGATCTTGGACCCTGCGGGTAACGACGCCCCGTCTCAAGCCCAAGGTTAAGGACCAAGAAGGGAAGCCCTTGGAGTGTTCTGGAAGGCCCACTTGAAGCCCACCCGCAATGCATTGCGGGCTAAGTTAGGAAACTTGTAACCGACATAGGGTTAGACTCCAAGTTCTCTCCGGGTAGGGTTGAGACCTGGCCACCTATATAAGGCCAGGAGAACCACCGGAAGAGGACCAAGCAATACCGCACCACCAAAGCCTTGAGCTCGAGATTATACTCTCGACTTGAGCAATCATCATTGTAACCGATCTATTCGATAATACAAATCGACATAGGCAGGAGTAAGGGTTTACCTCTACGAGGGCCCCGAACCTGGGTAAATCGTGCCCCTGTCTAGCCGACGATCATCACCAGCGCTCATGGGTTCTCCTATTCGAAACCCTATGGGATCACCTCAGGGATTTGCCGAGTTACAGATTCGACAATTGGCGCCGTCTATGGGAACAGCGGGCGCTGGATCTCCGGCATCTTCGGCTTCATCATCCAACTCACGTTGGAAACCTTCGACTTCGGCTCCGACTAGACCTGTTCGGATCGGATCTGTCGTGGTCACCACTCACTCACCGGAATCACGCCCGGTATTCAGCGATCTGGAAAAGAGCATCACCTTGACGTTCGGAAGCTTGAAGTTCTACACCAACAAGGACAGGATCCTCCACTTCCCTGAAGAATCAGGATCTGAGTCAGGAGCCGTCGACTCGCGCCCTCATCTGGAGAAAAGTGGCGAGTCCATCCGTTTCAACACCAGCGACTACCATACCCTCTCGACAGAGGAACCTTCCCAAATCCTGAAAGCTTTCCGAGCTACGTCTAGGATGCACGAGCCACGACTGGCTCAGGTCTGCATGGCAGGATCGGAACAACCCCCAGAAACAGAACACAACGCTGCAGAGCGCGCTGAGATCGGAGTCTCGCGGGACGCTTGGGACCGAGCGAAAGAAGCCTTGCGAACAAGCAAGCCGCCTGTGGCTGGAGCGCCACACGAAGATATGGTCGCCTACCACTATCTTCTAGTGAGAGCGGCCACAGCTATCAAAGAAGCTCGGAAAGACCTGGCCCATCGGAAGAGATTGGCGGATGAATCGAGTCAACGCCGAGCCGAGCTATCCCTAACACCTTCGGTCGGAACTCGACCCACAAGAAAGGGATACGCATCAAGAACAACATCCATGGACGCCGAGTCCCTGGGTGGGATCAGCAGGTCACGCGGACCTTCCCTTATGAGGGTTGACGAGGACGGAAACGTCTACCCGCAAACTCCTGCTGCCGCAGTCCTGGCCGCAACAACCTACATGCAGATGAACCAGCCAGGGGAGAACGACCCTCGAGCGGAGCAATACAAACATGTTCGGAAAGGATTGGGCATGGTGGCCTCAAGGCTTGCCTCCTACGACCGCAGGAAAGCCGCCGAACAACAAGAGAAGGAAAAAGAAAAAGAGGCATCGCGCAAGCATAGGAGCACTTCGCCTAGGAGAGACAAATCACCTTGCCGCGGTCGAGGAAAATAAGCTCGGCGACGCGGTGATAGTCGAAGCAGCAGCGAAGGAAGCCCGAGAAATAAAAACTCGCGACGTCATAGCAGCCGCTCACGGAAGCACAGCAAAGAGCCAAGGAAGGAAATTGATCGCGACCAGCCAGGATATAACGCGCGGTCAGATATCGCGCAAAATAAGGTCGACAAGGCAAGAGCTGCGGCACGCTGTGTTTCGCCCGCAGCATCCGCGAGGCACCCCTACCCAGGAGATTCAAGCTCAGCACAGAAGTAACGAAATACGATGGTTCACTCGAACCTTCGTCGTGGCTAAACAACTACCTCACGGCAGTAAAATGCCAACGTGGGAACAAGAACACGGCTATGCAGTACCTCAATCTACACTTGGTTGGCGCGGCATGTAGCTGGCTGGAAGCGAGGCCAAAATCCTGTTACGCATCGTGGGACGACCTGCAGTACGACTTTTGCAAGAACTTCCGGGCCACCTACAAGAGACCAGCAACCATTGAAGAACTGCGGGCCTTCAAACAGAAGAGCGGCGAGTCCACCCGCGAGTATATTCAGCGATGGACCACGCTCAGGAACACCGCAGGAAATATCTCAGAGGAAGTAGCGGTTGAGGCCTTCGCGAAAGGCGCCCGACGAGCTGCTTTCAGAGAAGAGCTGGGCCGAGCCGCACCCAAAACTATTGGGGAACTGATGATCATAGCCGATAAATGGGCTAATGGAGAAGACGCGGTGCGCAACAAGAGAACATCATCGCCCGCGCCCGAGGAAGACCGCAATGGTCGAAAGAAAAGGAGGAAATACTACGATCACGACGATCGGGAAGAAATGGTAGCGGCGGAATTCACGCGAAACCGCGATAATGGACGGCGCGGAAGTCGCGAGTGGAAACCAAAAGCTGAAGACAAAAGTCCCGAGGAGGACCTTAACGCGTACTGCTCGCTACATCTATTTACAGATAAGCGCACGGGCAAAACTAAGGCAACACACCTCCTCAAGGATTGCCGAAAGTTCATCGACATCCACGAGGCCTTCTCGAAGAAAAGTAGATCAACAGCTAGTCAAAATTACCCGCCACTTCCAGGAGGAGAACACCAAGGATTCCAGCCGCCACAACCCCTACCTCCACCAGGAAATCCAAACATGGCGCTAGCCGCACTACCCGCGCCACCCGCACCAAACGCCGGAGTTAACGCGTACCCGAACCCGGCTGGACAGTTAGGGATGATACAAAAAGTCTACCCATCCCGTAGAGCTCAGAAGACAAACACGCGGCAACTGTACATGGCTATGCAAACCCCGCCAACAAGGCCCGAGTACCTGAAGATGGCGGACCAATCGATCACCTTCTCGATGGAAGATCACCCACCACGAGTCTATCGACCAGGACACGCCGCCTTGGTAATCCAAGCGCAAATTGGTAATTACGAACTGGCTCGTGTATTTATGGACGGAGGCAGCGGCATCAAGATTATCTACGCGGATACGCTCCGCCGGATGAACAGGAACCTGGATGGACTTGCGGAATCAGAAACATCCTCCCACGGGATAGTTCCAGGAAAGGCGATCCGCGCACTCGGAACAATCAACCTAGAGGTTGTGTTGGGCAATCGACAAAATTACAGAAGAGAATTCCTCGACTTTGAAGTAGTCGACTGGCCCTCACAGTAACACGCCATTCTTGGTCGAACAGCGTTCGCCAGATTCATGGCAGTACCACATTACGCGTACCTGAAGCTCAAGCTACACGGGGAATATGGTGTAATCACCATCGACGGAGATTTCCAGAAGTCCAACAAGTGCGACATCGAGTTCAACGAGATCGCAAAATCTTTCGGGATGCAAGAAGAACTGGAGGATATAGCAAAGACCACGGACCACTCCGTGATGCCCCTCACAAAGAAAAACGCGCCAGAATTGGAATTCAGCGCCAACAGCGACATTCAAAAACATCAGGTGCACCCGACAGACTCTGCGAAGACGGCGATGGTTTCAACTACCCTCTTGCCAGCATAGGAAAGCGCGTTCGTCGAACTCCTCCGTGAGTACTGGAAATTTTCGCCTGGCAGCCCTCAGATATGCCAGGAATACCCAGGGAGTTCGCCGAGCACTCACTCGAAGTCTTCAAATATGCAAAACCCATCAAGCATACCACTCGACGGTTCTCAGAACCCAAGCAGAAAGCGCTTGGAGAAGAAGTAAACAGATTGCTAGCAGCAAAATTCATCAGAGAGATCAAGATATCCACTTGGTTAGCAAACCCAGTACTGGTCCCAAAGAAGAACACCAACATCCTTCGAGTGTGCATCGACTACACGTCGTTGAATAAGCACTGCCCCAAGGATAACTTTTCCCTCCCGCGAATCGACCAGATCGTGGACTCCACCGCGGGCTGTCAACACCTCTCCTTCCTAGACGCCTACTCGGGATATAATCAGATCCGGATGAAGCAGGATGACGAGGAAAAGACAGCATTCATCACACCCCACGGTGTGTACTGCTACACGACAATGCCCTTCGGGCTCAAAAACGCAGGCGCAACATATCAGCGCTGCATGCAAAAATGCCTCGCCAAGCTTATTGGCAAGAACGTACAAGTGTACGTTGACGACATCGTCATCAAGACTCGAGCAGAGGATACACTCCTCGAGGACATTAGAGAAACATTTGACGCTCTAAACGCATACAGGATTAAGCTCAACCCGACAAAATGCGTTTTCGGCGTCCCAGCAGGACAACTTCTCGGGTACCTGGTATCCGCCAGAGGCATCAAAGCCAACCCAGAGAAGATACAAGCAATCTTGACAATGAAGGAGCCAACCAATCTACGCGGAGTCCAACAGCTCGCAGGGCGACTAGCTGCCTTGAGCAGATTTATCGCGCGATTGGGCGAGCAGGCGTTACCCTTCTATAAGCTGCTGAAAAAGACGGACAAGTTCGAATGGACACCAGAAGCTAAGCAGGCATTCGCAGACCTGAAGCAATCCTTGCAGAGCAGGCGCATTCTGGCAACACCACAAGAGAGGGAGCCACTATGCCTATACCTAGCCGCAACAAACCAGGTCATCAGCACGGCCATCGTGGTCAAACGACCTGAGGAGGGCAAGGCATATGGAGTTCAAAGACCAATCTACTACATCAGCGAGGTGCTATCGCCGTGCAAACAACGATATCCTCACTACCAGAAGCTCGCTATGGAGTTGTTCTCACAGCTCGAAAACTCAAGCACTACTTCCAGGAACATACCATAACAGTGGTTAATGATGCATCACTCGGTACGATCATAAACAACCCAATGGCATCTAAAAGAATAGCAAAGTGGAGCATCGAGCTGGGCGCTTGGGACATCATCTATGCAGGGCGCAATTTCGTGAAATCCCAGGTACTCGTGGAATTCCTGAGCGAGTGGACAGAACTACAAACACCGGGCCGCCGCAATACACGAGTAACTGGATCATGTACTTTGACGGATCGAAGAGAAACGAAGGAGCAGGGACTGGGATCGTCCTCATATCACCCAGAGGTGACAAGCTGCAATACGTCCTACGACTGGATTTCCCACCCGACGATCCAGCATCAAACAACGACGCAGAATATGAGGCCCTGTTGCATGGGATGAAGATGGCAATTGCGTGCGGAGCCACCCGACTAATGATCTACGGCGATTCCAATCTCATCGTGCAACAGACAATGAAAGACTGCGATGCTATCTCTGAGAACATGGTAGCCTATCGTGACATGTACAACTTACTCGAATGAAGTTTCAAAGGGTGCAAGCTGAAGCACATTGCAAGATCTAGCAACGAAGAAGCAGACAAGTTGGCGAACATGGGTTCCACAAATACACCCATACCGCTAGGGATATACTTCGAGCGGATGACTAGGCGATCGGTGAAAGTCAAGAAAACCGCAGGAACACCCGCGGCATTGGAAACAGAGGTCAGACCGCAAATTGCTATTATCGAGCTCATCTATAATATCTCGCGACAGGTTTTTCTGGTCGAGCCAGTCTGGACGCAGAAATACCTCGACTACTTTTCCACCAAACAACTCCCAGCAGACCCTCGCGAGGCTCGACAGATAATCAGACGCAGCAAATCCTTTCGGGTGCTCAACGGCAAACTGTACAAACAGAGCATCTCAGGCATACTGCAACGATGCATAGCACCCGAAGATGGCAAGGAATTACTGTGAGACATCCACCAAGGAGACTGTGGACATCATGCTAGTTGGAAAGCAATCATGGGAAAATCTTTCCGAGCAGGACTTTACTGGCTTACAGCAGCCAGAGACGCAAAGGAACTGGTCGACAGGTGCAACGCTTGTCAGCGATTCGCACCAAAACCACACGCACCCGCTACGGAGCTGCATATGATACCCATCGCCTGGCCCTTTGCACAATGGGGGCTAGACATGGTCGGACCATT
The DNA here is from genome assembly GCA_028641055.1 of Alopecurus myosuroides. Taxonomy (NCBI): domain Eukaryota; kingdom Viridiplantae; phylum Streptophyta; class Magnoliopsida; order Poales; family Poaceae; genus Alopecurus; species Alopecurus myosuroides. The sequence continues at coordinate 109,130,199 of CM054058.1, read as the reverse complement.
ACGCAAGTCCACACCAGGTGGATATACACACTTGCTGGTCGCAGTCGATAAATTTACCAAATGGATCGAAGCCATGCCAGTAACCTCAGCCAGCGCCCAATGCGCCGTCAAATTTCTCAATTCTATCGTATGCAGATTTGGAGTACCACACGACATCATTACTGACAATGGTAGCAACTTCACGACAAAGGAAACACAGCAGTTCTGCGAAGAAAAGGGCATCACCTTCAAATTCGCTTCAGTTGCCCATCCGCAAACCAACGGCCAAGTCGAAAGATCCAACGGATTAGTTTCGGCTGGCATCAAGAAACGTCTACTCGATCGCCTACACCCGGCAGCGGGACATTGGGCAGAAGAGCTACCCTCCGTGCTATGGAGCCTCCGCACAACTCCGAATCGATCCACAAACTATACACCATTTTTCATGGTATACGGGGCCGAAGCAGTCCTTCCCGAGGACATCATGTTCAGCGCCCCGTGGGTTGTTGCTTACAACGAAGAAACCTCCAACAGGGCACTCGCGGATGATATGGACGCACTCGACGAAATGCGCGATATTGCACTCGCAAGATCTGCAGTATACTAGCAGTCGCTGCGAAACTATCACAGTCGCCGCATACGCCACAGAGCCTTCGCAGTAGGAGATCTGGTGCTACGACTCAAGCAGAAGGAAGGACACAAGATCGAGCCACCATGGGAAGGACCCTTCATAATACACGAAGTTATCCCAGGTGACGTCTATCGACTGAAGAATCCGGCGACTGGAGGCATCTATTCCAACCCTTGGAATGTTGCACAACTCCGCAAATTTTATCCCTAGATTCATTTTTACTCATCATAATAAGGCTATATTAGCCATCTTGTAGCTGGAAAGAAAATAACATGACTTCTCAGTCATTGCAATAAAATACATGGTTTCTCAACCATAGATACTCGAGTTCTCCATCCTTACATGCTAAAAGCAACAAGTATACACCCCACAAACACACGGGGGCTACACCTAACACATCATCATAGGAAGAATTTTGTATACAAGGTAAACACCTTACAAAAGTTTTTTACAACTACACAGCGCAACAGGATACATACATCCTACAATCACACATGGCGATGAGCATTCTCAGTCGCCAAAACCCGATCTACCTCAGCAGAGGTCAATCAAATGATTTCCTCTGCCGCAGGTCGAACAACCCTATAATAAGGAGAAAGGTCGACGACTGGACCATCAGGAAGTCTAGCTACGGAGTTGAAATTCACCTCAGGATGGCACAACCGGACGAAAGAGAGGGCCACTACCGAGCCGCAAATCATCTGATTGCGAACACACTTGCGAATTTCTCCTTCTCGCCCGAACACCCTGAGAAGATGACTCCAATCCTCAGGACCCCTCTCCAACGGATAGAAAGCATAGTTCATTGCAATCAAAACCTCGTGAAAGGAACTCACGAGTATCTTCGCCTGGATGACCCGGAACTTCAAGGTAGCAAGCACAAAGCCTCGACTACGATCGGACCAAAAGTTACTCGCATGGGGCTTTGAGCTGCCAGCTTCCTGAAGGATGTGGTTCTCCACCTACTGTTTCTCACTCCTATCATCCGTCTGAACAACTGAAAAACAAAGGTATATGATCAAAGAAAGATACAGGACAAACAAAACTAGGGGGCTAAACTACTTACAGAGCAAATCCTTGGCAACAGACGCCATATCGTCCATCACAAACTGCTCGCGTTCAATCGCCAGCTTTTGTTTGGACTTGGCTACATCCTCTACCCCACGCAATGCTTTTAGCTTGCGTTCACCATCCGCAACACGATCACGGAGTCCCGCAAAGGTCCCAACAGCGGCAACAAGAGGATTTGCTGGGGTAGCAAGTCCACCTGAAGAATCCGCAGCAACCCCGGCTACCTGGAAGAATACATGAAAATTGAAGGAATAAGGTGCCCCATTCGAGATATAACAATCACCTATTCGACAGGTGCTCGGGGGCTACTCCCATCGGGAAGAAACACACAGCAAATCGGTCACAGTAAGCATCTCAGAAAGACATCTCGATTAAACGATGAAAATACGGGAATGCATCCCAAGGTTCATTACAATCGAAAGAGCGAAATGCAAAGAAAATATACTAAGGAGCTGTAGTTGTGCTGCCGCTCGCAACGGTGCCTCTCCTAGCACGGGCGAACAACTCGGATAGCTTCCGAGCAAGGACTCCGGCTGGCTCGCCAAAACGACGAAGCCCTACCTTTTTGCCCGTAGAAGGATCGACGGGAAGGTCCGAGTACGCCTCTTCCAAACCGGTGACTCCATGCGCCAGCGCAAACTGGATGGCGGTCTTCGCCCCAGACTCCGACTGCGCAACCGCGTAGGTGCCAAGAAGATTGCCCTCCGAGAAAATCTTCAAAAGATCACCCAGCGCAGGTGGAGACACGGCGTCGACTAGAAGGCGACCGTGAAGCTGCGTCAGGACTCGAATGGCATCGCCAATCAGAGTGCAAATCCCTTCGGCGTGCCTCCTGAGCTGGGCGCAGGAATCGGTCAGCGCATCCACCCATTGGACCCCAGGAAGCTCCAGAGGGACGCCCAGAAGACCTGCAAAGGAAGATATTAAAATCCAAGGACCTCTCAGACAACCAGAAGACAACAATAGACCAAAAGCAACTTACCCGCAAAACGTTCGGCCAGAGGACGAAGGAAGTCGACAAGGTCGGAGTCCGCCTTGGAGCCAGCCTCCTCCAGGTTCTTCAGAGCATCCTGGGCGGTCGCAAGCTTTCCTTCGAGGTCAGCCGATAGCATGCGGGAGGACTCAAGTTCCTGTCGAGTAGCTGCCAACTGAGCCTCTTGAGCAATTGCCCGAGTGGAGGCATCCGCCTTCTCGGCCTTCATGAACTCAACTTGAGCTGCGCAGCAATGGTTATCAGAAACAAAGAAATTGGCAGAAATAAAGAGATAAAGATGGGGGAAGGAGATAAACTTACTTCGAAGGAGCTCATTTTCGCTGACGAGTCGATCACGATCCGACCGAAGGCTCTCGCATTCCGCTTCGGCAAAAACGACACGGCGACCAACGGCCGCAAGGGAGTCGATGATGGACTGCAAAGAACATGAAGATAGTAGAATCAGAAAAGAGAAATTTGAGCCTATACACGATTCAAAACATTCGAGTATAGCCTCGGGGTCTACTCCCATCGGGAGCACTGTCGTGCACCCGATAAAACAAGAAGAAAGGACGAGATCTACATCTTTGAGCCTGTAGCCAATCGCATGCGATCAACTACAGCCTCGGGGGCTACTCCCATCGGGAGCACTGCCGTGCACCCGATAAAAAACAGATCCAAACTAACAAAGCACTGAAGAAGCAAGCAGCAAAGTTTACCTGGCCTTGGGCGAAGGAAAGGGGATCCGCTGAGCTACCCGACACCTCCTTCGGAGTCGAGGCCCCAGCAGCAAAACTAGGAATTCTGTATTCCGTAGTCGCCGCAGTGGGGGCTACACTCGGCGAATTCTGCACGGTGTCGGCGGTAGGGGTCCCACCCGCGGTTTCAACTTTCTTCCTCTTTTCGAGAGGAAGGGAAGAGACGAATCTACGAGGGCTGATAGCTTGCAGACTACCATGAAGATAGTATGTCAAAAGACGCGAAAGGAAAAACGTTCAACTAAGAACAAGAAGAAAAACTTACTCGTCTTCATCTTTGTCGCCCAACATATCCGCATTCCAGGCGGTTTGGATATTTGGAAATGAGGGAGAAGGGGCACGCGTGCGCAGCGGGGTCATGATGAGGGGCCCCTTCTTGGGCGATTCTTTGTCCAAAGAGTTGTCCTTGGAGGTGGCCTCATCGCCATCCACTCGACGATGTTTGCGGTGGAGGAGACCGCTACCCGATTCCTCCGCGCCATCCGAGGAGTCATGCTCGGAGCTCGAGGAGGCATTAGCAACACTAGTGCCGGCTGGGCCGTCCAAGTTACTCGCCAACAAATCCGAGGCATCCTCCCCGGACATTGGCGGGTAGCAGGTGGCCACGGTTAGGCTCTACCAAAGAATACAGAAGCAAGAGAAAAATTCAGTCGACCAAATTTCAGAACAAGGAAAGAAATGAAGATAGAAGGAAAGACAAACTTACTTCGGGTGGCGGAGGCCTTGATGCCTCGAAAGCTGCAACCGTGCAGTCGGGGAAGGTTTCGCCCACCTTCAAGCTGGTGATGGTCGCGATCTTCTTCTCGAACTCGACGTTCGAGAGCTCTTCGCGGCTCACGCGACTGGGGTCTTCAGTGCCCTGGTACTCCCACATCGTGGAAGGCCTGTTCTGCAGGGGCTGAATCCTGCGCTTGAGGAAGATGCTCGCCAGGTGCAGCCCGTTCAGCACAACTCCAGCAGCTTGGTCCCGAAGGGCGGCCACCTTGGCGAGTAGCGGCGTAACAACGTGGTTCTCTTCAGCCGACAGTTTATGCGCCCAGAACTTCCGCCTCTTCAGGACAGCGAATGGGGTGGAATTCCTGAATTCCACCCGAGCTGTTGTCGGTGACGTAAAACCACTTCTTTCTCCACCCTTGAGCAGAGTCGATGAAGTGCATCCCGAAGTATATGGATGGCAATGGGTAGGGTATGGGGCGGATAGAGCAATACCATACCCATACCCGTATAATCAACGGGTAGAAAAATCTACCCATACCCGTACCAATGGGTATGAAAGTCTACCCATACCCATACCCGGCGGATACCCGTACCCATTGGATACCCAATAGGTACACACGCTATTATATTTATTGATAGAACATTTGACGAAAATATCAGTTTGATCAATTGTATGCCTCATCGTTGGGAATTTCTCTTATTAGTTTGAGTATTTAGAAAATGAGAGGATTAAAGAGTGATTGAAATTTGGGGATATTTGGGAGACAAGGGGATTACAAGGACGCTTTGACCGACCCTTCTCCTTGTCGCCTTAACCCTGGAGTCATGGCCTTGTGGGTTGCTTCCTGCTAGGCTACATATGGCCAAAGTGGCCCACATGTCAGTATAAATGGGTAGAGTACGGGTATACCCACGGGTATAACCTGATACCCATGACCTACCCATGACTTGATGGGTATGGTACGGGTACTACCCATGGGTATAAAAGTGTACCCATACCCTGCCCATACGGGTCGAATACCCGCGAATACCCGTACCCACGGTTAAAATTGCCATCCTTACCGAAGTAGATGGTGTCCGATTTCGCCTAGATTCCGAAACCGCCGGTGCGCAGCGGCTCGCCAGGCTCGTTCTCTGCTCGCGATTTCTCGCGGAAGACTCGAACCTTGAAGAGGGCCTTCCAGAGGCCCCAATGTCGGCGAATGCCCAAGAAGCACTCGCAAAATACAATGAAGCACGAGATGTGTTGCACTGCATTCAGAGGCAGATCGTGGAGCTGTATGCCATAGACATACAGCAATGCCACGAGGAAGGGGTGAAGAGGAAAGGAGAGTCCGCGCGACACGTGGTCCGCGAAAACCACATGTTCGTTCGCGCGGGGATTGGGTACCTCCTCCTTTTTGCCGAGGCGCACCCGTTTCTCAGCTTCCGGAGGCAGCAACCCCTCCCGCTGCATCTCCTTGATGCTCTTGTGGGTGGTGTTGGGCGAGCGCCAATCGCCCGAGCGCGGTGCGGGTGGCGCAGGAACTTCTTCTGACGCCCTCGACGACGAGACGGCAGCGCCGCGTTTCTTGCCTCCCGCCATTGGCACTAGTGCGAGCTCGAGGAGAGAGGAGGTGGAGAGCAAGGAAGACAAAGAACGAAGAAGACGAAGGCAGAGGAAATTTTCACCGTTTCACCCAAGGCCTGCATTTATACACAGAGCTAGTCGATCCTGACCGCTCACTGAGCCACGTGGCATCCATCGCGGCCGCCGCGTGCGAAGGCGAAACGAAAGAGCGGTGGATGCTGTTTCGTGCCACGATCCCAACAGTGGATCGTGCGCATTTACTGCGCGCATTTCGCGTAAAAACCGGGAACAACGTCTCGTTTCCGGTCAAAAAGCTGACAAGGTGGGCCAACACTTATGCTCTCGTTCCGTCACGTCCCATCGGGAGGATAAAAGTGCGCCATGACGTCATAGCGTGCATCATCAAGCTGGAGAATATTTCGAATGAAAAGTCCAAACATGAAAATAACTTCGTATGGACAAATTATGGCGTGAAATCTCTTTCACAGGAAAGAAAACCCTAAACACGAAAACTCTTTCGTATGGGCATAAAACTCCAAACACGAAAACTCTTTCGTATGGACAAAGATAGCTTGGTTTTCATATCTAGGAAACCACAAACTCAAAACTATGCGAGTAGGCAGATCCTGCCACTCATTCGCGCGATGTCTACACATCATAGACCTGAATTGTTCAGCCGACTAGGTACATCCGGATGCCATATTCTTTCGAATATGAAGGTAAGACCCAAAAGATCTCTCTTGAGGGCCTGGAATCGCACTCAAGCTGCGTCCTCTGGTACAATTCCGTGTCAACAACACGAAGAAAAATCCTAGCGGACGCGCCGGGTACCCCCATAGGTTAAGTTCGACTCGGTAAGACCTCCACGGCTCAGTCGCAATGATCACCCCATCGGGTTCGAGTCGGAGGTCTCGAATCTGTGTAGGCCAGAACTGTTTTTGCCCTAGTTGCAATTAATTGGCCCTGATCTTTCGGGATAGCCAAGCTGCTGCGCCACATCCTTCTGCGATAAACAGCCACAAAAACAGGCACTTTCATTACTCGATACTCGGGTATAAAAGCTCGTCACACATGGTACACACCCTCCAAACAGGAAACGACCATAGTGGTTATCCGAAAGAAAGCAGGATGAAAAATCTGACCGTCTACTCGACTGGAAAAATCCCAATCGAGCAAACGCTCGGGGGCTACCGACGAAGGGATGGATCTTGGACCCTGCGGGTAAGGACACCCCGTCTCAAACCCAGGGTTAAGGTCCAAGAAGGGAAGCCCTTGGAGTGTTCTGGAAGGCCCACTTGAAGCCCACCCGCAATGCATTGCGGGCTAAGTTAGGAAACTTGTAACCGACATAGGGTTAGACTCCAAGTTCTCTCCGGGTAGGGTTGAGACCTGGCCACCTATATAAGGCCAGGAGAACCACCGGAAGAGGACCAAGCAATACCGCACCACCAAAGACTTGAGCTCGAGATTATACTCTCAACTTGAGCAATCATCATTGTAACCGATCTATTCGATAATACAGATCGACAGAGGCAGGAGTAAGGGTTTTACCTCTACGAGGGCCCCGAACCTGGGTAAATCATGCCCCCTGTCTAGCCGACGATCGTCACTAGCGCTCATGGGTTCTCCTATTTGAAACCCTATGGGATCACCTGAGGGATTTGCCGAGTTACAGATTCGACACCGACCGCCACACGATTACCGAACCTTCCTTCCTCGATCCGTATCTTCCCCGAGAAAAGAAAACTTCCCGATGATTTCGATCGCAAACTCCTCGCCGGTTTCTTGATTCTCGCCAGCGATCCTCGCCTGCCCTGCCGCGTGTGCTTGCCATGCCGACTCTGTCGCGATAGTCGCCACCTCGCGCATCATCCGTGCACGAGCCGTGTGCACCATGGCCACCCGCATCGTCGACACAACTCGTCCGCGGTGCCATGAAGCCGCATGTGTGCAACACCGAGCGCATCTTTCTGATGCTCTCCCGCTCCGATATATTCGGTCATCCTCCACGCCTGGTCGCCGATCTGATCGTGAGCCGAAGCGCCGCCTCCACGACGTCTTCCTCAGCCACTATGCCGGTCCGATCGCCACGTCTAGCCGATCCCTACCGGTTTGCAACCCATCAGACGGTCCAGGCCTTCTGCCCGAAGTGTCCGACACCACCGACCGCATCCTTGTCGCCGCCATGCTCCATCTTGCGCCTATCGGACATTTCCAGGCGCCCACCGAGCATTAACCTCGTACCTCCAGATGTTCTTCCGCATAGCCTCGACCAGGCTCTGATACCACTTGTTACGGTAATTACTCCATGCAAGATCATAGACGACACGGAGGCACGATATTTGTTAACGTAGTTCAGCGCTTAACGCCTATATCTGCGGGGCATGACTACGGGCGCTCCTCCCCAAAGATACCGCAACGGCCGCCCTAGGCGCCGGCACAAGCCGCCGGCTCCCTCTGCGTTCCTGTTGCTATCAAGTCATCGTGGTTACATTGTGTGGCACCCCCACATTATATGAGAGCCCAACGGGTACAAGTGATGAGGGGATAGTAACCCGGTATGCCAACTCCCAGGTGTAATCCGGCCCAAACGGCGGATGGACCAAATCCGGCTAAGAACAAAGAAGCTTCAGAAAGGCCCAGGGCTTGTAAGGATCGTAACCCGGATTGTGGGTTATGGTAAGGAAAGTTAGGTTTGTATATAGAGTTCGAGTAGGACTCAAGGAGCGCTTTGTATGGCAAGCCAAAGGGGGTATGAGTACTATATAAACCAACCCCTAGGCTTCGCCTGAGAGAGATTCAAGTCATAACTGTAACACCTATTATCGAGTATCCAGTATAATCATATCGAGATCCGGCGAGTTGTGTTCCGGCTCTTAGATTGCTTTTCGCCATGTCTTCCTTCAAGCTAAACCCTCTCCCAAATACCTGTGTCGACTTGCCCCTAGATCAGTTACCCCCGGTAACATCTGCCGTGATTATCCCACGACAGTTGGCGCCCACCGTGGCCGAACTACAGATTCACTTCGATTGTTCAAATAACGTGGCCGAGTATGAGGCCCTACTGCACGGCTTGAAGATAGCCAAGGAGATGAACATCAGAAGGATACGATGCTTTGGGGATTCGGATCTTGTGGTGCAGCAGGTATCAGGAACCTGGGATAGGAAGGACGCCACTATGGCAGCGTATCGCAGAGAGGTTGATAGGGTTGCCGGGTGTTTCTCCGGGTATGAAGTAGAGCGCATAGACAGAAGAAAAAATGAGGCAGCGGATGCACTCGCCAGACTCGGCTCGCGTAGAGAGCCGGTTCCACCTAATGTTTTCCTGGATGAGCTATGGCGACCGTCAGTTAAATCCGAGTCTGAGGAAGAACTAGCAAATCGAGACCCGGATGAGGAGTTTGTGGCTACAATACGTACTGTTCCCGAGTGGACAGAGCCATATCTGGCCTATCTATCACGGGGCGAATTGCCAGAGCAGGAAGTATTAGCAAGACAAATCTTGAGGCGGGCAAAAGGATATACTATTATCAATGGGGAGCTGTACAAGAGAAGCGCGACAGGAGTCTTTCTGCGCTGCGTGACACCGGAAGAAGGCCGACAAATCCTTAAGGAGATCCACGAAGGTGATTGTGGGCATCATGCGTCCACAAGATCCCTTGTGGCTAAGGCCTATCGGCATGGGTTCTTCTGGCTCACGGCCTTAACAGACGCGGAGCGGATAGTGGCAAGATGCGATGGATGTCAAAGGTACGCTCGCCAAACTCATGTGCCGGCTATGGAGTTACGGACAATACCACTAACCTGGCCATTCGCTGTTTGGGGTATGGACATGGTTGGCCCTTTCCATATGTCACCATGCAAGAAGACACATCTTTTAGTGGCTGTCGATAAGTTTACCAAGTGGGTGGAGGTTACGCCGGTTACCAATTGTGAAGCGGCCACAGCAGTCAAATTCCTGAAAAGAATCATATACCGGTTTGGATATCCCCACAGTATAATCACTGACAACGGAACCAACATGTCCCTTGGAGAGATGGAAAAATTTTGTGGCAACAATGGAATCAGGCTTGATGTGGCATCAGTGGCACATCCGCAAGCCAACGGGCAAGTGGAGAGGGCGAACCAAGAGCTACTTCGAGGATTGAAACCGCGGCTAAGGGTCCCTTGTATCAGGGCCGCTGGAGCGTGGGTTGAAGAACTCCCTTCCGTGGTCTGGGGTATCAATACTACACCTAACCGGTCCACCCAGATGACGCCTTTCTTCATGGTTTACGGCGCAGAAGCAGTATTACCAAGCGACATCATTCATGATTCACCAAGAGTGACAGCCTACGTCGAAGTGGAGAACGAGAAGAACCGGCAAGACGCCGTGGACATGTTAGAAGAACAAAGGGAGCAAGCCTTAGAAAGGTCAGCCATATATCAGCAGGATTTGCGAAGATATCATAGCCGGCGGGTAAAAAGCCGGGTCTTCCAGGAGGGAGACTTGGTCCTGCGCTTGGTTCAAACAAACGAGGGAAAACACAAGCTATCGCCGCCATGGGAAGGACCTTTCATCATAAGCCGGAGTCTACATAATGGGTCATATTACTTGATAGATGCAAGAGAAGAATCGGCCACAGTCAACGACACTGCTCATACTACTGCACCTATGCAAGAAAGAGATAGACCATGGAACGTGGCTCAGCTACGTCCATACTATACTTAGCAGAAAATGATGTAACAGGCAGCAGGTTTCAGACGCACTCTTTTCCTATCCAGGGCACCCTTGGGGACTGGATGGGTTTTTAATGAGGCGGCTTGCTGGCCTAATTTTCTCATATCAAATAAAAAGGGGATTATCGAGAAAAGAGACAATTGTCATTTATACGGCGTAAAATATTTAGGTCTTGAGGGCTAGTTGCTCCTACAAGCACAGCTGCAAACTCAAAAAAGACCCGGCCTTGATGCCAATGAGTTATAGGGGCCGGCAACTCGAAAAAACGAGTGCGGCTACAATCTTATAACCGGACAAAGAAGTCCAAAATTCTCGTCTATTCTTACTTAAGCTCGATGTGACTCGCAACAAAGTGGCATGATCTGTTCGCCTACGATTACTATCAGTCATGAGACCCAAAAGGGACTTGTTTGACCCAGTTTTCGTATTGATGTAACAACATGGTATCCACGCGAAAGCCGGCTTATAGTACAAGATAGTCGAAAGGGTCATCTAAACCATAGGTTATGCAGAGTATAAGGCTTACAGCCGGAAACTCAACGATTATCAAGCATAACTTCAAACCTCATAAAAGCTGTCCTGAAGTTTTGGGCATCCAGCGATGGGCGATTCGTTTCCTTGAAAAGAAACAATCATGTGTCCTAGACGCGGAAACCCGGGCTGGGGACTTATGAGCTCTAATGAGGAAACAACATCATCCAGCCGATTAAATTACAACGAGCCACGCATCCGGGTCTCAGACGAAACCCGGAGGACGGGCTTTGCTAAGAAAAAAGAAGTATAAGTTATCGAGAATAAAGCAAGTGGATATCAAGAATAAGAAAACGCAAAGATACATTCATCAAAAGCCCAAAGGGGCGCAAAGTGCATCGGGAGTTTAACTCAAAGTATTACAATATCATAAAAGTATCAAAAGAGCACAGGCGCTCTGCTTAAACGAATAGTAAAGCTGTTGTAAACGACGCTTCGCCGATTGACGCATGTGGAATGATAAGCGTTACTTCAAGCTGCAGGATCCACCTTGGCCTTGCCCTTGGTGCCACTTGGATCAGTAGTAGTCTCGGGCTGCGCAGCAGAAGTTGCAGGAGCAGAGTCGACCTCGGCCTTCTTGGCGGCTTCTTCCTTTAACTTGATCGCTTCCTCCCTCCAACGGACAAGCATATCGAACGGCTGGGGGCGGTCAGCCTTGACAACCTTGTCATTAGCATCATAAGCCGGAAGAATCACATCAATTTCTAAGGCATCAGCGATAACACTAGCCGGATGACGGACTTCTTTCTGAATAGCCTTGAAGTCCTTTGGCAAAAACTTGGACCCATCCAAGTTGAACTCTGGGAATCCGCTCATAAGCTTGGACAGCTCTAGCTTGGGAGCGTAGGCCTTAGCTAACGCGAGTCCCCGGGTTACCCCAAAGCGGCAGGAGGACCGTTTCCAATGCCAAATCCATTCGGGGATGGTAGAGCAGCTTTCTAGTAACTTCTTCATGTTATCTGGCCTGATACCCGGCAGACGTAACTCGTCAAGTATCCAACTGACTCCGCTGCAAAGTTGGCGAAGAGTATTCTTGATGGTTTTAAGCTTGGCAGCATCATCTCCTTCGGGGGCAGCGTCATGTGGCCCTGCTAAAAAAGGCAAAAGAAGCAAAGATAGTAGGCAAACAAGTGCAGTTGTTCAAATCAAAGTAATCCGAGTCACAAAAGGTGAAATTCAAAAATCTTACCAGTTGCGGTACGATAAACACCATCAATTTGAGCAGAAAGAGTTGTCAGTTTGCCTTTTGCCTTACGAGCTCTCTTCTTGTACTTTTTCGTCATCTTCTGGCACCTGTGAGCCTCAGTCTCAGCAGCTTCACGAAGGGCCGCTTCTTTTTCAGCAAGCTTGGTGGATTTGGCCAGTTTCTTCTCCAACTGTGAAACATAGTCCTGTAGGGAAGCATGAAGAAGGGTCAGCCAGAAGCATTATGCAAAGTTCCAAGCAAGCTACCTAGTAATTTACTCGGAACTTGGGGACTATATATGGAATCAATTGGTGTTAGTCGGGATTACCTCGTGCTTGAGTATTAAGGCATCTAGTAAGTTTTCTTCGTCACCCTTCAAGGTATGAAGGGCATCTAGCATCTGAGCAAAGGTCATGTCTTCAGGACGAAGTTGAGAAGGGCCGGAGGATTGGCCCTCTTGTGGAGGAGCTGTTCCGGGTCTGGGGGTCGAAACCCGGGTCGTTTGAACGTCCGGGTTAGGAGAGCCCGGCTTGGTCTCCAAGATGATGTCTTCGTCCACTTCTTCAGAGGGCTGGGGTGATGCAGTTTTCGGTGGAATTGGGTCCTTGAAAGGGTCTTCTTCTTTTCCGTCCTCGGCCTCGTCTTCAATCTCAACGTCCATGTCATCACTCGGCTTCTCCTCTTCCTGTCCTTCCGGTTCAGGAATATCCTGGTCGCTCAGCGTAACTGTGGCGCTGAAGACAAGAAGGAGGACATGGATCGGTGGAAGGTACCGAAAAAGGAAAGGTAACAAGTACGAGAAAATGCAAATAAAGGTAGTTACCCGGTATTTACGGCGTAGTCCGGAGGAAGTTCGCCACTGGAAGCGGATGACGTTGGCAAGAGCACTGGCTGCGGGACGCGAAATTGCCCGGCAAGTGGATGAGTAGGAGACGGGTGACGCTGAGGAGATTGGGAAGGTTGAGCTGGAGGGGTACTGGCTCGATGAGTAGGTGAAGTGGGAATACCCGGGTTAAGGGGATCATCCCCCGGAGAATTCCGGGTCACCCTACGTTTAGTCGGAAGAGGATCCTTCAAGAAGGGTGAATGTGATAATCGCTCGTTAAGTTCATGCATAGCAGCAAAGGAGTAAGGCGCACGAGACACAGAAGAGAAGGGAACCTTTTCAACTACCCCTCTAGCCTTCCTTTTGTTTCCAACTGGAGGCTCCCGGTCAGACTCGGTGGCTTCCGGGTCATTTTCTTCTTCCTCCTCGTCATCCCCCGACCCTGAAAGCCGAGTAAGTATCAGATAAGGGAAACAGCACAGATAAAAGGCAGGTATAAAGGTTATGGAGGAATACCCTCATCATCATCCACAGACTCGACCTCTTCTTCGGGGTCTTGAGAAGGAGGAGAGTTTTCGACTTTCCAGAAGGGATCGTCAGCCTGTAAACAGGTAAATACAAATGATGGTTAAAGGCTGTAGCGGACGAAAGTACTGAAATAAGAAAAAGGGGGCAGGACTCACCGCTGGGGCGGGATTCTCCCGAGTAAACGGGGGTAACCCGGTGGTGTTCTTTATGACGTCCAATCTCTCCACCAAGAAGCCCTTGATGGTCTTGATGGTGTTACCGGCAGGGAAGTTTTTGGTGGAGTAGCGGAGGGAGTCTGTGATATGGCCCGAGTATTCGTGCAGCAGTTTTGAACGAATGGAGTTGGGTTGAACCCGGAACTCCACCCAGGTCTTTACTAAGTTGAGCCCGAGAAGGCCATGGGCTGAGAAAGCTGCTAATTTGGCCAGAAGGGGCTGAATCGCTTCTCTATCAGGATCAGGCGCAAAAGCATTGAAAGACGCGGAGGGTTCGAGGGGGGTCTCCGAGTAACCCGGCAATTTCCTCTCGCCATCCGGAGAGGTATCATGGCAATAGAAGAAGGATAGCTGCCAATTTTTGGCGTGGGAGTTCAGATTAAGGGCTGGCATCAGCGAGTGCTTGCGGCGTTGGATAGATACCCCGCCGCAAGTAAGGATTGCTCCGTCATCGCTCTCGCGGCACGGTTCACAGTAAAATAACTCGGTAAAAAGAGCTAGGCTTGGTTGAATGCACAGGTAAGACTCGGACAAGACTATGAAGTGGGTGATGTTCAGCATAGAGTTAGGCCCTATGTCGAACACCCGGAGGCCGTAGTGGCTTAGGATTTCTCGGAAGAAGGGGTGACCCGGAGGACGGAACCCCCGGATCACGTGTTCGGTAAAGCAGATTACCTCATTCCCGGTAGGAGTGGGACGGGTCTCATCGCCAGGAGCCCTCCAGTGTATTTCCTTTTGGGAAGGAAGGATTCTAGCTCGGCCATCCCATCCAGTTTGGCCTTCGTTGTTGAAGACCGGCCCCAGTCGGCAGAAGCGGTTTGGGAGGTCTTTGCAGGAGCCGGGTGTTTTCCCTGTCTTTTAGGAGCCATGGAGCTGACCTGCAAGGGACAAGAAATGTGTGGGGTAAGATTCGGAACATCAACTCATTTGAATCTGGAGACATTAAGACGCTGAAGGCTAAAACAAGACCCGGGTAATGCGCTACGAAGCTAAGTGCTGAAGATTTTCCGGGTGTCGGATGAAGTTGAGTAAATTGTTAATTACTTACGTATTGAGGTGGGTTGGGTGAACATGGATGGTTGCCCATACCTTACTGAGGAGGGATTAACTGGAAAAGAAGGATTATCCGGGTGTTAATGCGGCAGGCGGAGAAAACAAGGCGGAACGGATCTAGAATCGAAGGACTTGCAAGTAATCTTATATGAAGTTTAATGGTTAATAAGGGCGCGGAAATGAGTGGTGATTGCGTATCAGGTGCTTGAAGAAGCTAAGGACTATCGAAGCGGACTAATTTGATGGTTCCCTAAAATTGATTTGCGGGTTGACTCAGATCCAATCTTGGTCAAATTGATGAAATTGCCGGTTTCAGTTGGATGGTTGAGAGGGGCTTACCGAAGGAGTTGAGGTCCGAACTGAGGCCGGTGCGCGGCGCGGCCTGAGTGTCTCACCACAGTCCTTGATGAAAGAAACAAGAGCGTGGCGGCGGGGCTCGATGGCGGCGCTGGAGAGCTCGAGGTCGGGTGCGGCCGGAGGTGGCCTTATCTCTGGAAGCGCGCGTGAGCCCGGCGGCCGGAACTGTGAGGGAGCGAGGAGAAAGAAATGACGAAACGAGGTGAATGGTTTAGGGTTACCCTCTGCTGATATTTATAAGGGAGGTGGTGAGCTCACCCGCGGCCAGAAAGCCGGAAATTGCGGAACAGTAATTATCCGCGCGGATTTGGCGTTGTGGGCGTTCGGAGCAAGGGTTCAAATATGGAAAGGCCCATTAGGCGTTCGAGGAAGGATCGAGCTATCGGGATAGCGAGCGCCTCAAGAATGAATCCATGAAGCCCGCGCTATCCTGGGGACTACTGATGAGGGGATAGTAACCCGGTATGCCAACTCCCAGGTGTAATCCGGCCCAAACGGCGGATGGACCAAATCCGGCTAAGAACAAAGAAGCTTCAGAAAGGCCCAGGGCTTGTAAGGATCGTAACCCGGATTGTGGGTTATGGTAAGGAAAGTTAGGTTTGTATATAGAGTTCGAGTAGGACTCAAGGAGCGCTTTGTATGGCAAGCCAAAGGGGGTATGAGTACTATATAAACCAACCCCTAGGCTTCGCCTGAGAGAGATTCAAGTCATAACTGTAACACCTATTATCGAGTATCCAGTATAATCATATCGAGATCCGGCGAGTTGTGTTCCGGCTCTTAGATTGCTTTTCGCCATGTCTTCCTTCAAGCTAAACCCTCTCCCAAATACCTGTGTCGACTTGCCCCTAGATCAGTTACCCCCGGTAACATCTGCCGTGATTATCCCACGACAACAAGAGTTTGACTCTAATACTCCTCGTACCTAGCCACACCTAATATAACTTCAAGTCCTAACGTAACCCCTTCGTACAAATATTGGACACAAATACAACAAACTCCACCTTGGCGAATATTCTCCACCACCTTGAGTTCGTCCAAGCGTCAAACTTCCATGTACTCCGGATTTGGGTTGTCTTCTTCGTAGCTTATTGAGAGCTACCCGATGAGGCTGCCTATTGCTATCAAGTCGTCGTGGTTACATTGTGTGGCAGTACCCCCCATATTATATGAGAGGCCAACGGGTACAAGAGTTCGACTCCAATACTACTCGTACCTAGCCACACCTAATATAACTCCAAGTCCTAATGTAACCCCTTCGTACAAATATTCGACACAAATATTCGACACAATCAAGAGGATTAGCAACCATGATATGGACTCTCTAATTAGCAGGATCTGACTTCATTCCGGCCCACAATACCTAAGACCGGAGACCATAGAGCCATGGCTGTTATGTTCGTCCTAACACCAGTCTCGTCAGCATAGCCAGACATGCAGCTCCATCACCACCGTTCAATCCTTGCGCAACCAGACCTCGATCGCGCGAGGCACGATCCGACGTACGGCCTGGCCGAGGTACGACGACGGTTTCCCATACATGCATACGTCACCTGCACACTAGCTGGCTCACTGAATTCGCTCTACGCATGCATGCAGCATCCAGCAAGAAAAACCTGGTTATCCGGCGATGCGTTACGACTTACTGTACGAGTTACGATGATGCACGCTACGCGTGGCGTGGCCCCACCTAATCACTCATGCGCGCCGCTTGCATGATGGCATCCATGACGGAACCGCGACGCCGAAAGTTACTCTCGTCGGCCGTACGTCGCGTAGCGCATTTAATTGTGGCGAAATCACCCCAGCGCGCTATCTCCCTCCGGCATACGTACGTTGTGCGCTGACGACGACGACCTCGGTGTGACACGGAGCGCGATTTGGAGACCCAACCCGAGCATATATTTTCCTCCGAGAGTGGACCTGGCCGCCGCTGCTGCAGACGTACGTGGCGGTGGAGGTCAGGTGACGGAGAGCCAAGAAAAACCTGGCATGCATGCCCTTCATCATAGGGACGTCTCCTTGCTCGAGATACACGAGAAGAGAATCAATCGTCCCTGGCCACAGACCTAGAGGCCGTACCTCGTCCGGACATACGTACATGAGCAGCCAAACCTGAACTCTCTATCTCTCCCTGCGCCTGTACCGCGTGGTTTAATTTCTTCCACTAGATCGACCAGGTCGCCGTCTCTCCACATCGCATATGGACCGCCTCGACAGCCAACACGTTTGTCCATTTTTGCCTTACAAGGGACATGCAACTTAATTTCCTGCTCCTCCTGCTCGACAATGGGAACCTTCCTTCTAGCTGGCTGTGAATGTGATCGCTCTGTTCGTATATACTGTATCTCGTTGCCACGCACAGTTCAAAGATATGACGAGCAGAGCATTGGATTACAGTTAGCTAGTTGGTGTTTGATATACTGAGGAAAATTATGGAATAATAGGGCTGGGTGGGATATCGCAGTAGAGGATAAGTCATGGGTGACATGTTTAGATTTAGTACAAATGAGTGACAGATTATTGAACATGTACTACGAGCGTAAACTTGGTAAGATATTTTTTTCGCCAGGTTCCCGGACGAGAGAGGCGAACCCATTCGGCCTGGCGGCAAACGACCACGAGGCCGTCTCCTCGCGCACCGCATCAACCGTAGTGTCACCTTCGACGAGCAGGAATCACACCGGCATCGCAACAAGCAAGTGCTCTCGCCCAACGTGAAACTGTCGGACCACTGGCATCTCAACGCCCGTCAGGATCCCGGTATCTCTCGTGTCGGTGTACGGGCAGGCGAGACGGCAGGACATTTCTCCTGCTCGATCTGCGCAACGACCCGGCGTTTGGGTTCGACAGCGGTCCCACGGACCGCTGGTTCGTCCCCCGTGCCATCTCCGACAGGCGCATGCTCGCCTATTTCGCGTCCACAGGAGAGGCGCCACCGCAGGAAGCGCCGCCTGAGTCTGAGGAGGAGGAGGAGCTCCCTGCTTGCGCAATGGACCAAGGAGGAGAAAGAGGAGCAACGACGAACATGACGGCGGCGAAGCTCAGCATGGCTTTTTTTTTTGCCCCGTCTACTGTAAAAGTATAAATATTATGAATTTGTAGATATTTTTATTTGCATTTTTCTTTTTTCCATCGTAAACCTTTGGTCCGCGGACCATCAAACTGATCAAAAGCGCATCAAAACTGTTCAGATTTGAAGAGTTAGATTTGCTCTTAGCATGAACCCACTCACGCGCGCCGCGCCGTCGACGTGCGGGAGCCGGGAGAGCGTGTACGTGTGTCGACGCTGCAGCCGCGTGACGAAGCCGGTCGAAACGGCGAGAGCATTTCTGGGGCGTAGCTAGCACGTACACGTCGTGTAGTGCGGGCCTTCTGGCGAGATTACGCTAGCTCCTCTGTATGTATGTATGTGTACGCCGTACACGACGACGACGTCTTCGGTGGCACAGTGCGTCGGTGCATTATCTATTAAATCTGGAGAGATTGCTCCTCCCGGGTGATCAGTACCGGCCATTTTTTTCTCCGAGGGACGACATGGCCGCCGCTGCTGGTGCAGTGGAGACACTGGAGCAGGCGGTGGTGGTGGAAGGTCAGGCGCTGGAACTGGACGGCGGTGGCGGTGGCGGTGGCAGCGGCGTGAGGAGGAGGAAGGCCCAGGGATGGAAGACCATGCCCTTCATCATAGGTACGTACGTGCGGCTCAATTCATAGCTGGATTAGCTCCCCGTCTCTCCCCTCCCTGCTTCTTGTTTCGGATGGCCACCCTAGCTCAGCCGGCCGTGCGGGCGTGCAGGAGCGCGATCCGGCCCTGTCGTCGACTACAGTAGCTAATCGCCAGCAAGCTTGTGCGTATGCTTGGTTAACTTCTTCCACTAGACTGACCGTGGTCAGTGGTCTTGACCTCTTTAATTCGCGCATAGCATCTCCAGCCGTCCGGCCCTAGCCCGTCTTTTTTTTTATTGGCGCAACAAATTTCGTCTTAGCCGTGCTTAGGAGAGAAATTTTCGCCGGTTTGGACCGAAATTAGCGTCGGCGTTAAAGGCCGAATCCAGCGCCCATGGGAGCAGTTGGGGATACCGGCGGGAGGCCAAAAAAAAAGGTGTGAAAACGTTTCACGCGCACATGAGTCCTTCGAGTCGGCGTCTACGCGCCCATGGGTCATATTTCGAGCAGCACCACGCCAAGCGATTGGCGTCCATCAACGACGCTCCCGTGGTGTTTTGGCATCTTAACTCCGACAGCCGCCTGCGTGTGGTGGGGTGAGCCGGGGACGGACAGTTGAAGCCGTCCTCGCAGATATCCAGGACGGCAACCAGCGGCCGTCATCCCTCTCCCGCCGACGAGGGTCCTACTGAATACCGAGGGGCATGACGACCGGGTCCTCATCATCCTCGACGGTGACTGGGATCACCTTTCTGCCTATATTTGGCCAAATATTAGTAAAATTACATATGTTTGTACAAATTTAGGTAAATTTCGTCAAATCTGAGTGCAATTCGTCGAGTTTTGACTGTTTTTCTGGGTTCGCAACTAGGAACTGTAGCCCCTAAAAGCGCCGGCCAGCCTCCAAACAGCGCTACTTTCCAACAAAAAAACGCGCTTGTGGCCAGAAGGCTAGAGACGCTCTTTAATTTGCTTGAATGCTTACGTGCTTGCGAATTGGAGTGGCTAGCTGTTCCGTATAGGTAAAAATGAGGATTTTTTTTTTTTGGCTCTTGGACAAGGTGAAACCGCAAAAGGTTGGCTGGTGTGAATACGGATGGCAATGGGCCCCTGAAACCCGCAAACCCGACGAGTACCCGCCTTAAAAGGAGAGGGTTTGGTAAAATGTTCGACCCGCCAGGTCTAATGGGGCGGGTATGGGGGTGGCAAACCCGTACCCGCATACCCGCAGACCCGCTCTAAGTCCTAATCATATCCCTAATAATTCTATGCCTAACCACGCGTCCACGAGTTTTGGACCATGAACCTCACACATCACATGGACGCGTTGAATCTGGAATTCCGGAGACAACACACGTACACATGTATCTATTCCCATCAACATTATCCTAATATTTTTTTGTTTTATTCCCCATATGTGTCGGTGTCGTTTCTTAAATGGGTACCCGTTTGGGCCCCGAACCCGTACGGGTCGTGGGTATGGTAAGAAATGAGACCCGACAAGTTAAATGGGGAGGGTGTATGGGGCGCCGACCCGGCCCCGAACCCGGTGGGTGCCATCCGGAGGTGTGAAGGACTGTTTTCCCAGCTTCCTTGAGGCCAGTCAGGAGGTGCCGCCCCAGCCACTACACAACAACTCTCTGAGCCGTCCAGCCTGCTCGCCGCTGCCGAAGGAGGCCGTTTATCACGGACGGTGGCGGCGAGGCGTGATCCAAATCCTTTTTTTTCTTAGCCCCAGAGACCACTTCCTCGGGGTTTTGTATGTCCTCATATCTTGGGGGCGACGCATCTAAAAAAGGTCACCGCAATTGCCGTCGGGGGAGCGAGATTACGGGTACACGACAGATCTCCCATGGATCCCGTCCGGACCTCGCCATCCTCCGTAGGCCTCATGATCTGCTGCCGCCGGCCACCCGAAGTGGTAAATAGTCAGCTTAAAGATTGGATGACGACGCATCTAAAAAAGGTCACCGCAGTTGTCGTCGAGGGAGCGAGATTACGGGTACACGGCAGATCTCCCATGGATCCCGTCCTGACCTCGCTATTCTCCGTAGGCCTCATGATCTTGCTGCCGCCGGCCACCCGAAGTGGTAAGTAGTCAGTTTAAAGATTGGATGGCGACGCATCTGAAAAAGGTCACCGCAGTTGTCGTCGGGGGAGCGAGATTACCGGTACACGGCAGATCTCCCATGGATCCCGTCCTGACCTTGCCATTCTCCGTAGGCCTCGTGATCTTGCTGCCGCAGGCCACCCGAAGTGGTAAATAGTCAGCTTAAAGATTGGATGGCGACGCATCTAAAAAAGGTCACCGCAGTTGTCGTCGGGGGAGCGAGATTACCGGTACACGGCAGATCTGCCATGGATCCTGTCCTGACCTCGCCATTCTCCGTAGGCCTCGTGATCTTGCTGCCGCCGGCCACCCGAAGTGGTAAATTGTCAGCTTAAAGATTAGATCTGCATCGGAGGATTTGTCCTCGTCTAGGACGTGTGTAGCAACCAGCACATGCGTGCATGCTTCCGTTGGTGCATGGTACGCCCGGGTCTTGCACATGCATCCTGGTGCCTATGCGACCACATGCATGCGGAGAAGATGGATGAGCCTCTACTCAAGAAAATCTAGCCTAGCATGACGAATTATATGCAGGCAGATGCAAGTGCAGATGCCAGAGCGTTGGCCTATGTGGTAGATTGGGCTATGCGCTCCATTGCGCGCTCGGTCTTAGCCATGGAACCATTGCTGTCGTCCGTCGATGACTTCGTTTTCGCTAAAGACGGAGTTCATAGATTGGCACATGATGCTCCTGGAGCTCTGGATTGGATGTGATCCGGTCATGCGCGCCCGCAACTATCAGCCTCTGGGGCTTAAGGGGGGCTGTCGCGAAGCCCTGCTTTTCATTGACGCTATGGGACATATTGACTTGCGATTTCCATGGTGTTGGTGCTGACGGAAATGTCAATGCGATAGTGAGATGAAGACCATAAGTGTTGTGGAGGGTTTCGGATGCGTTGAAGACATTGCTTCTCAAGTGGTTGTGTGGGCATGGACAAAGACACTCTGTTCGTGTCCGAGTCCCACACATGATACTTGTGAGCCGGGTGATTGCTCTTTTGCAGCAGTGAACATGGCACGTTTGGATCGGCGGCATTGCGAGACTTCAATTTTGGTGGTGCTACTCGACTACCGAGCCGTGTTTTCCCGGGTGAAAACTCAAGATCTCCTATTTATTGGTTGTACCTAGCAATGACCTTTTTGAAGACTCTGTTTTGGGACTCGATCTTTCTCCACGGTGAGAACCTAAGATCTTTGATTGGGCGACCACAACGCTTATGCATTGTATACTTCTTCTAGGTGTTGCTTTTGGAGAACCTCTAGTGTAGTCCGGGTGCTATCTTTGGTGGTGGTTGGAGTGTTGCTGCGAGATATTGATAACGGTGGGGTCTTTTTTACTCCCTCCTTCCCAAATTAATTGTCACAAAGTTGGACAAAACTTGATGTATCTAGACATATTTTAGTGTTAAGATACATCCACTTTTGTCCAAGTTTGAGACAATTAATCTGGGACGGAGGGAGTATTTTCTTTTTGGGTTGTGTGCATCCTAGATGTCTTCACACATCTTGTTGGTGCAGAGGTCGGGTTTAATTGGTATCTCCGTGATATTAATATATTTCATTTATTAAAAAATTAGGTGTGAAAGACTAGGTTTAGTAAAATACCGGATGTTTAAACACTTTTTCTTTTCTTTTTTGAACTGAGAGACCGTACGCACGACATTTAATACATACTATGATTGGGGCTAGGGGTGGCAAATATGATAATTGATGAAGAACAATTTATGACCAATAAACAAAGGTCAAAAGTGATTTTTTTGATCGCTAAGTTCCAATGATCCCTTTATTTTTAAGAATTCAAAAACCGTATTTAATTTTTTTAAAGAATATTAAAACAAATATGGATATAGTGTAGTCAATGATGCATGCATCCTACAGGCATGAAAAAAATCAAAATGTGAAATTTTTAGTGCACAAAAAAAGTAAAATCTTATATATTTTGGAGATTTGAAAGTCTGTATTGTTCATTTTCCTAAAATACACACATTTGCTCTTTTTTTGGGTATCGAAGTAATTAATCAAATTAAGATTTTGCACGGTTTGTAGGACACAACATTGTGAACATGCAAGATTCGTTTTCCAGATTTTTAGAAACTTGAAAAATATGATTTTTTTTTAAGGAATCATAGAGATCAGATGCCATGAATCTGAACTCGGGGTATGCAAGATTTGTTTTCCAGATTTTTAGAAACTTGAAATATATGATTTAAAAAAAATAGAAACGAAATCATAGAGATCAGATCCACGAATCTGCACTCCGGGTTTGTCAGGTTTCACACGAGTGATATCTACCGGGAGATCAAGAGTGCATACGTATGCCAGGGGCACCCCGGAACATTGATATATATAGAAGGCCGTGCACACGAAGTCTGTGTGCCAAAACAAATTAGAGTCAGGATAAAAAACACAAAAACAAAGATCCACGGAAATTCAAAATGGCTCCCAAACTCTTATGCTCCTGCTCGAGTAGGAAATTAAAAAAGATAGTAACTTTTTTTTTTAAATTATGAAAAAAGTGGCGACAAACATATCAAGTGTTCTAGTTACATGCAAAGCTCCGTGATGAAATAGCATTTTTGGTGCTTCGTGCGGAAAAAAAAAAGTTGCCAACATGGGATTCAAAAGAAAAAAAGAGAGCACTGATTTTGTTTTTTTACAGCAACACAAATGTCATTTCATCACAAAACTTTAAACATATGTAGAAACTTGGATATGTTTGCCATTTTTTCAGATTTTTTTGAAATGTTTTGCTATTTTTTTGTTTTGAATTTCCTACTAGCCAGCAGTATATATGACCTTAGAGTCAAACCGTGTCCCCCTTCAGTTGCGACTTTGTACAGCATATTGACATTTTTCTTCACACGGATAGACTTAAAATGAACTATCAAGGCTGGTACAGTACTAATGGCTGTCATTTTGTTTGTATGCAGCAACCGAGACATTTGAGAAGGTCGGGTCGATTGGGGTGGCAGCAAATCTGACCGTCTATCTTGTAAAGCGCTTCAACGTTGGGCAGCTCACGGCAGCAAGCATTACCAACATCTTCTACGGTACGCTTAACTTTGCACCGTTGCTGGGGGCCTTCATCTCCGACACCTACTTGGGAAGGTTCAGAACCCTGGCATATGGATCCTTCTTTAGCCTCCTGGTATGTCCATGTCACGGCCGCATATCTTCTATCGGTCTCATTTCACCTGCTCTGCTTGTGTTGACAAAAGGAAATGCAAGATCAGTCATCATTGTTGAAGTACTGAACGGAAATAACCATCAATATTGATCAATATGTGAAATGGCATGTGCAATTAACCTTACTTCATGATTAACATTTATCTGTTCATTTTACCAAAACAAGAACTTGATGCCTCAGTGAAAGACATTTATCTACCGTTTTAGCTGTTCCAAGGAATTACTATATGCAGATAGCCAGATTTGAGATTACCCACCAAGGAATCACCACATACATGCTAAATAGGCATCAAGTACAAATGCAAATCACACGGAAGACATAATGCACTTCATTTACATAAAATATGCATATTCTAGTCAGATTACACTTTCTCAATGTCGATGGCAACAACCTTTACAAAAACTACAAAAACATGAATAACGCAACTATACTAAAATTTCTACAATATTCTGGCAAGTATCAACTATTAAATTTTGCATTGCTCGGAGTCTAATCATGTTTATTTTCTGTAAAAACAGGGGATGCTGGGATTGACTTTATCTGCATCAGTTCCAGCTTTCAAACCAACCCACTGCAATCCAACAACCCAACACTGCAATGGTCCATCAACAATCCAGCTGAGTGTGCTATACCTTTCACTTGGGTTCTTAACCATCGGTGGTGGAGCAATCCGGCCATGCAGCCTGCCCTTTGGAGTAGACCAATTCGATATGACTGATGAAAAGAGCCGAAAGGGCCTGAGCAGCTATTATAACTGGTACTATGGCACAACTACTGCTGCCCTGGTGTTCTCTTTGACTATTCTCGTCTACATCCAGAATGATATCAGCTGGCCAATAGGATTCGGCATACCCACAATATTCATGGTTATGGCAATTATCGTCTTATTTATGGGTACCAGATTCTATGTGCATGTACCACCAGACGGAAGCATCTTCACTGGAATTGCTCAAGTTTTTGCGGCATCTCTTAGAAAAAGAAGCCTCAAGCTTCCATATTCTCAAGATATTTATCAACAGGAGTTGCTGCTCTACAACCCTACCACAAGGGGAAACCGTATTTTCAGACTTCCACTTACTTCCCAGTTCAGGTAAAATAAAGATCAATCTACGGTGGAACTGTCACAACACATCCACAAAATTACTATCTGATACCATTCCGCTCCCAAAGCATCATGCTTTTGCCAATAAAAAAAGCTATTCGCACGAAAAACCATGTTTTGCTGTTTAACTTGTGTTCATTACGTATTAACAAGTTGGAGGACCTATACATATAGGTGTTAAGATAATACTATGTATATCTAACCTTTCAAGATAGCCTTAACAACACCGGTACATACCTATTTACCAAGTACCTACATTCCACGTACTTGCTAAAAACATGCAGAATTTCATGTGTTGGTAAATGTAGGCCCCTTTTCTGCAAGTAAAGTGAGTATAATGTCCTGCATGCCTCAGTAAGTGAAATAACATCATAAAGAACATGCCGATCTTGTCCAATAAAGATATCGATCATTTAAAGTAATCATATGTAGATGCTAATGTATACCCACTTTTCATCCTCAGGTTTCTGAACAAAAGTGCAATTGTAAGGGATGGTGATATAAATGATGATGGTTCTGCAAGAAACTCGTGGGAGCTTTCCAGTATCCAGCAGATAGAAGAGGTTAAATGTTTGATAAGAATTGTGCCTATTTGTGTTTCTGGCATCATATGCTTCGTCGCGTTGGCTCAACAATTCACGTATGTGATCTTGCAAACACTAACAATGGACTGTCACCTTGGGCCACACTTTGAAATTCCAGCAGGCACTGTTATATCCATATCCTTTATTGCCCTAACTTTGTTCATCCCGATCTATGACCGACTTTTAGTGCCTATGGCTAGAAGATTCACCAGGGTTGAAACTGGAATTACAGTTCTTCAGAGACAGGGTGTAGGATTGGTGATTTCTCCCATTTCAATGGTGGTAGCAGGACTCGTTGAAAGCAAGAGGAGGAACTCAGCTTTGTCTAATGGAGGGATATCACCAATGTCAGTCTTTTGGCTTGCTCCCCAATTGGTCTTAATGGGTATTGCTGAGGCATTCAATGCAGTTGGACAAATTGAATTCTATAATAAGCAGTTCCCAGAGCACATGCTAACCCTAGCAGGATCCCTGTTTTTCGTTACTTTAGCTGGAGCAAACTACTTGAGTACTGCCTTGGCAAACATCACAAGGAAGGTGACCAGCAGAGATGGCCACACAAGCTGGTTGACAGAGGATATTAATCACAGCAAACTTGATTATTACTTCTACTTCATTGCCCTCCTGGGAGTACTGAACTTTCTATATTTCCTTATATGCTCACACTACTATCAATATAAACCCATGTCACTCGATGCGGAAGAGTCCATCAAAATACACACCAAGGTAGAGGTAGATGCACATGCAGAGATCAGCATCGATAGAGATGCACATAACAAGTAAGTATTGCAAGGGAAATTTGTGCTGCACAGAGTATATACTTTGGACAGTTTCCTAGAGGTCTTAATGTTTAGCCACATGGCATGTGGACTTCCTTATTATCTTTTGAATGTGATGATAAACAAGTGTACCGTAGCTTAGACAGGACAGATCCAAAGAGCATAAGTAAATAGGTAAAGGTCTGTTGTATTCGAATTTGATGAAGTGTGAGTTTCTGGAATTTAATGAAGCCAGCCATACTTCTGGGTAACTTAATTAAGTCTGTTGTATATCTGCAGCAAGTACTCCCTCCGTCTCAAAATAATTGTCATAGAAATGGGTTAAAGTGGATGTATCTAGCGAATACATCTAGGTACATCCATTTCAATGACATTTATTTTGAGACGAAGGGAGTACATAAAGGCCATACTTGCTAGTACAGTCTTTCATGTATACAGCGTTTATTTTTTATTAATTTAAATGCATTCATACAATTTTTAGATTACTTACATGTCAATAGACTAGGGCTCGTAAAACTAATGGCAACTAGTCAGTTAGATCAAACCAATCAGGTTCGTGCCTCCACTAATAGGTAACCTATGGGTGTTTAGCATGTGAAGACTAAACTGCCAACAAGATTTCAATTACAATGTCAGGCGAGTTCAAAGAGTATGGCTTTCAGGTGATCCTTATATACTCCAATAAACTATTTCAAACAAGTACTTCATAAAAAGTATATCCAAACCATAATATTTGTAGAGCTTAGAGTTGATATATTCAAGTTTGAATAGGATGTTAAGGATATGCACAATTGTACATTGAAATAAGTCTACAGAAATCAAATAGCAGCAACGTCATGTACAGTACTACAGTTCGAGTTTACAATAGCCAAAAACAACTTTTTCAGGGATTGGGCATGCTAATTGTTAAAATTACACACCGTGGGAAGTTGTGGGACAATAACTGGACCACCACGAACTTTGCCAAGAGCAAAACTTATCCTCAATGGCCGTCCTAGCATTACCTGTAAAATAAATAAAAACTCCAGATCATTTGTGTGATCATTTTATGAACTGAATATTTAACAATAACAATTCGTAAGGTAGTTTGGCTAGCGCTGGAGCACAAGATACCCAACGCGCCGAGGGTAGTGTGGCTAGCGCTGGCGGTTGTAATGTATACGCGCGCCGGCGCTAAATATTACAGGTTAAAAAAAATCAACAATAATTATACAGTAGAGTTGTACGTATTTATACGGTGCAGTTATACAGTACAGTTATACACAATAATGATTAAGGACATCACCAAACACAACAATGACTAAAGGCATATTGTCTCGACCAAATTGCACATAACCGAAGTACATAGGTAGATCACAAACACAAGTCATCATCACCACAAGCAACAGCCACTTTTCAACATACATCTAGGATAAGCACTTCACTATTTCAAAACTGGAGCACTAGTATTCATATCCCTGTACAAAATACAAAAACACCACCGAGTACCAATCAACCAGATTGTCATCCGCTCAATGCGTTGAGCACACAATAACCACGGCTACCGAGGACTCACCTAAACTCACGAGTGTAGAGGAAGGCCACCGCTGGCCATGGCTACCTCCTGGCCAGCTACACTTCTCCCCTGAAATAAATAAAAAAGTTTATTTTCCAGCTCATGTTACAGGAATCAGGAACTGGTCTGACTCAAGGGTGCTACTCACCGAGTGAACCAGGAACAATAATATACATGGAAGAAAATTAACTTCAGTCAATGCACAAGTTCACTGAACATGGCAACTACCAAATAAAATTTATTGGAGAGCACAAGTAGAAATGCAGGGGCAGCATTCATTCATTCATTGAAGAAGATAAATAATAAACAGGCTTTAGTAAAGCACCAAGAATTTCAGTCACGGCTGGTAGCTAGCAGTTTGCCTAGAGATCTAATTGGAATCACAGTAGTAATTGTTGGGATAGCATCGTATAGATATGGCTGTGGTATTACAAGAAGACAATTCTTTGAATCTGCAAGGGGAAACAGTGGCACGGTGAATTCAGCCTGCTGTAGCAAGCTAATTTTACACACCATTGCAACGTTTTCCTCAGCATTCACGTCTCTAAAAAATCGTCATCTAGGTAAAATTAATTAACCGACTAGGCTTGAACAGAAGAGATCAAAAACAACTCGACATACTCTCCTACACAAAGAACTATGGTCTGAAACGAGTATAAGAAATACTCCCTCCGTTCCAAAATATAAGCCTTTTTAGCAAACTGTTTTAGCTCGCTAGAAAGGCTTACATTTTGGAACGGAGGAAGTAAAAGACTTGGTTACTAGCAGATGATGATAAATACTGGACGTATAGCAGACAAGTATTGCAGATGACGATAAAAGAAAGATCATGCAAAAATGTTCCTCGTTCTCTGTATTGCAGATGATGATAAATACTGGAAGTATAGCAGCCAAATATTATTTTTAGCATCGTTGGAGCTTGCACCCTCCATATTTAGTTATCAGGTTACAAGTGGCTACCAACAAATAAAATAGCTACAACCTAAACTGAAGCAACATGCATTTTATTCGGACAGCAAGAAACATTGCTATTCAAGTTTATAAATTTACAAATTACAAGCATGGTTGCTGGATAAACTAGCTATTTGTAAACTGCACAAATTGATATTTTTCAAAGAACAAGCAGTTTACAAATTACGAGTCTCTTACTCTATTCTCAAATTGACATTTTTCAAAGGTTAAAGGAACAGAGTAGCTAGCTATTTGTAAACTGCACTTGTACCTACCTACTAGCTACTGAACGAACTCACTTGTACCTAAATAATGTGTGCACTACATTTGAATATAATGTGTGTATTGCATCTGCCACATTGACCGATCTGGCACATGGTTTGTAACTGCTACTGGACGAACTGCACCTGTAGTCTTGACGACGTCCTGTACACATCTGCTACTAAACAAACTGAAACTACTAGCATGGTATATGCTGCTCAACGAACCACACTTGGATACCAACATGACTTAACTAAGAATCAGCAATGACTATCCAAATGCAGCAATTACCTTCAAAATTTCCTCTCGACGATATAATACTTGCGACCAGAAGCATACAATCTTCTAGGATCCTTAAACTTCTTATTGTCCTGTTTAAATGTATCTCTCAAGCAAACGTGGAATATCAAGCACGGGTACGCTGTCAAAAGGACAAATGAAAAAATGCTAACAATTGGTTACTTATTTTTGAAAGAAAATAGAACACATTGGCATGGAGAAATTGAACGAAGGATGAGTTACCAGAATATATACCCAAAAAATGTATTCCAATGGTGTTGGCGTTCTAGGCGAAAAAATCATCCTGAGAAAGAACACTTGCAGTCAGATAATGAACTTCAGATGATACACACATACTAGTACCACAGTTGGAAAATTTAAAATTACACAGAGAAGATAGACCCAGTTAAGCTCATGAGCTATTCGCTTGGTCAATCAAACAAGACGACATGGAAATAATAGATAGCCAGGCGCATTATCCAAGTTTCTTCAGACGTATATACAACTTTTTAGACTAAAAGGGTGTCCCCCGGCTTCATTGAAACCAAACGCAGCCAACAGGCTGTTAAGTTTTTTACAGAGCACGAGCAAACGCCCACACGGCGAGCTGGTAGTCTAGACAGAGCAAAAGCTCAACAGGGGGGGAGAGAAAGCAGTTTCAACAAGCAACGAACAGCTCCCACAACAAGGAAACAACGAAACAACACACAGCAGCTAAGGCAAGGACTTGGCCCAGAACTTGGCAAGCACTTTTTCGCACGTTGCTTCCTGAGCAGCATCCACTTCTGGCAGCAGCATCACTTCCAGGCAATTCGAAGAAGTTCTCCGCGGCGTCTGTTCAGCTTCAGGATGATCTCGTCCAGGATGGCCGTAGATGAAGGAGGAGCCAAGACCCTCCACTGCTCCAGCTCCTCCACTGTTCTTCGCCAGACGTCCCGAACACCTGGCCAGACGAGCCCCTGAAAACACATCGCATTCCTTAGTTTCCATAACGCCCACAACACTGCAGCACAGGTAGAGTTAATATGTGAGTTCTTTTTTTCACTTATCCACCATCTGGCAATGCTTTCAAAATCAGAGCCCACATTCACACCCAGTAACTCAGAGACAACAGGCCAGACCTGCTTCGCCACAAAACAATCAAAGAATAAGTGGCAGCAAGTCTCTGTCTCAGAACAGAACAAACAGGAGCCATCTAAAACTGTACGGCGTTTGGCCAAATTGTCTCTAGTTAACAGTCGATTATTGGCGAGGAGCCAAAGAAAGACATGGAGGCGCGGCTGAACCCTGAGCCCCCAGACAGCTGGGGTGTGTATGGGAACAATCCCTCTGTTGTTAACAAAGCCATAGAAAGATCGAACATTGTAGATGCCTGATGAATGGAACATCCATACAGGTACATCCTCCTCTTCTGATAACGTTACTGTGTTAACTAGCTGAGAGAGTTCAAGCCACAGAGCATAGCCTTCAGGAGAAACATTCCTCCTAAAGGTAAGGTGCAGTTCACCGTTTTGGTAAGCCTGGGCAACTGTAATCTCTTGCTCATTTGAAATTTCAAACAAACTCCAATAACATACAGCAAGACTACAATTCCCAATCCATATGTCACTCCAGAATTTGGTTTTTCTACCATTACCTACCTTCCATTTATATCCACATTTAGCAGCTCTGGCCGCCCACATTACTCCTTTCCAAAAAGGAGAACAGACATTGGGGGCAGAGGAGAAAACATTAGGATCAGGATCATATTTGAAATCTACAATTTGTTTCCAAATTTTGCCTGAGTCATTGTGGTATCTTTTAATCCAGGAGGCTATTAAGCACAAGTTAAAGTCTCCTAAATTCTGGACACCTAATCCACCAAATTCCTTTTTCATGGAAACCAAGTCCCAATTGGCTAGATGATACTTTTTATTATTCTCAGAATCACTCCATAGGAAGTGAGCCATCTGAGAATTAATGGCCTTAATAGCCCATTTAGGGAACTTGATAACTGACAGGAGATACATAGGTATACTAGCCAAGCAAGCTTTTAGAAGCACTAGTCTACTTTGATAGTTAAGAAGCTTACCCCTCCAGCCTGCAAACCTTTTAAAGGTTTTATCCACAAGAGGTTGTAAGTCTTCTCTTTTTAGTTTGGAATAATGCAGAGGTACACCAAGGTACTTACAGGGAAAATCAGCTGTTCTACAACAAAAAATCTGAGCAAAAAGATTTTTTTGTTCCTCATCAACATGCACAGACTCTAGATCAGATTTGTGATAATTTATCCTCATGCCAGACATTTGTTGATAACAGGCTAAGATCCATTTTAGATTCCTAGCAAATTCCACTTTAGCCTCAAGGAAAAGGATTGTGTCATCAGCATACTGAAGACTAATA
This sequence comes from Alopecurus myosuroides, assembly GCA_028641055.1. Classification (NCBI taxonomy): domain Eukaryota; kingdom Viridiplantae; phylum Streptophyta; class Magnoliopsida; order Poales; family Poaceae; genus Alopecurus; species Alopecurus myosuroides. The sequence continues at coordinate 109,098,228 of CM054058.1, read as the reverse complement.
ATCCCACCAGGTATCACCTGTGGAAGAAGGCCTTGGATTAAACCACCAGCAGCTGCTTTGGACAGCATTTTGGAAAACACATCCCCAACAAGGTTAAAAAGGATGGGGGAGCAGGGGTCACCTTGCTTAAGGCCTTTACCCACTTTAAAGTAGGAGCTATTGGTGTCATTAATCCTAACACAAAGAGAACCCCCTACCAAAAGCTTTTTAATCCAAATCCTAAAAATAGGACCAAATCCTCTGGTTGCAAGCATTTCATCTAGAAAATCCCAGTCCACTCTATCATAAGCCTTTTCATAATCTAGTTTCAGAACAAGGGCAGGCTCCCCCCTGGAGTGGGCTGCATGAATTAATTCTTGAGCAGAGACCACACTCTCCAGGATAAACCTACCTTTGATGAAGGCAGTTTGGTTGGGAGAGATCAATCTACTAGCAACCCGAGAGAGTCTATTGGTAATTGCTTTTGAAATAATTTTCAAACTGCAGTTACCCAAGCTAATAGGCCTGAACTTCTTCATCTCTCTAGCTTCAGGTTCTTTTGGGATCAAGGTCACTATAGCATAGTTAAGCCTAGCAACAGGCAGATTACCAAGCTCAAAATCCTTAACTAATGCCATAAGGTCATCCTTAACAGTCTCCCAGAATTTTTGATAAAAGAGGAAAGAGAACCCATCTGGGCCAGGAGCTCCATTAGCATAAGAGCCAAAGACAGCTTCCTTAATTTCTTCCTTAGAGAAGGGTTTCTGTAGCATAAGATTTTCTTCAGAGGTAACTAAATCCTCCTGCTCCCAAAAACCCTCTCCTAAGCTAAGGTTCATCCTAGTTTCAGCAGCAAATAAAGACTTATAGAAGTCCATTGCCACTTGAAGCATATCACCTGTTTGGTCAACAGGACCATTAGGCCCATCAAGGACAGCAAGTTGCTTCTTCCTTCTTCTCTGATTAGCTACTGCATGAAAATAGGAAGTGTTTCTGTCTCCCTCCTTGATGAACTTATCTCTAGATCTCTGCCAAGACTTAGTTTCTTCTAGTTTGAGCAACCTATCCAGGTCACATTTGATTTGCTTGAGCCTGTTTTTTTCCTGATCAGAGAGGAGGTTGGACTCAGAGAAGGTATCCAGGATATCAAATTCCTGGATGAGATCATTTCTCTCTTTTCTGTTAGCAGCATCAATATTAATGCTCCAGCCCTTGCAGCTTTTTCTGAGATTTCTCAACTTGAACTGCCACCTATCAATAGGGGAGGTCAAGGTACAAGGGGAAGTCCACACTCTCTTTACAAGATCATGAAACTCTGGATATTCAAGCCACCACTTTTCAAATCTAAATAATCTGGGAGGTGGAGCAGCATCAGAGCAAGTGTCCAGCAAGAGAGGGGTATGATCACTAATGGGTTTAGGCAAAGCCCTAACAGTAGTAAGAGGGTACTTTGCATCCCAGTCAGTGCTAGCAAGGATTCTATCCAAAGTGGCCATAATGGGGTCATCTTGGTTGTTGGACCAAGTATACCTCCTATTAGATAGCTCATAATTAATTAAGGCCCAGGAATTAATCCAATCATTAAACAAAAAGGACTAGTTAACATTAACTGTTCCATTGTTCTTCTCAGATGCATCCCTAACAAGATTAAAGTCACCCCCTATCAAAGTGGGGAGTGAACTCTTATCCATGATATTATGCAGTTCAGCAATGAACTGCACTTTAAAATCATAATAGGGAGTGCCATACACTACAACCAATTGCCAGGAAAAATCATCCATAAGGTTCCTAACAGTCACAGCAACACAGAATTCAAAACAAGTGTGGGAGACAATCTCAAACTTGTCTGTTCTGAATCCCACTAGGATACCACCAGCAGTACCCTTGGCAGGAAGGGAGATCCAGGAAAATTCCCAAGGACCAGAGATAAATTTCAGAAAACTTGGAGGAAAAGTCATCTTCTTAGTTTCCTGGATCCCAACAAAGTCCAGTTTATTTTTGAAAATAAAATCAGCTAAAGCTTGTTTACGGCCAGGTCTCCCTGTGCCTCTACTATTCCATAGGCCTCCTATCATGAGAATTATGTTTTTTCCTACTGACAGTCACCCAGGGGTTACTTTTAAGGCCTGATTCAGGATCAGCCAACTGATCCGAATTCAGACAAGTACCCTAACTAGATCTAGGCATAGTAATAGCAGGGAATTGAGTATCACTATCAAGATCAATACTATTAGGAAGAGAAGCAATTGGATTATCAACAGCAAAAGCATGATTGAGAGCAATCTCATCCTGAACCATTTGATTTATATTAAGTTGTTCTTCAGCTACACTAGCTCCACATGAGATATTTAAAACGTCCAACATATCACCAAGGATGTGAGGATCTAAGACAGCAAATGAATTACCTTTAAAGGTACGAGGGATTTCCAAATTCTTCTTCATTTTGTACTTTTCTGCCTTCTCCACAATGTTAGCAGCACCATGGTTCCTAGCACTTCTTCGGGTTGCAAGGGTAGGTCCCCATTTTGGTTTCTTGGATTCCTTGACAGGCTGAATAACAGAGGAGGCTTCATCCAGAGCAGGAAGCAGGGTTCTCTTTGTACCACTGATGAGAGTAACCACATCAGGATCAAGGTGTTCTATGCAGGGATCATCCACAGGTGCATCCTCATCTGTATCCATCCCAGCATCAAACAGATCCTTGTATAGGTCCAGATCAATAGTAGAATTTTCCAGTTGTAAGATACACCTAGGGGCAGCAGGATCAGGAGTTGGTGTAGGAACAACTTGCAGCGGTTTAGGATAGGGGCCTTCCCAATCCCAGACACCATCATCAAGCTTATCATACTGCAACTTATCAGGCAAGGAACCAGCAGGACTGGAGCAGTGCTCAACAGCAGTAAATTCAGGACAGCTCATTGTGTCATCCTCCATGACTCCTTTGCCAGCTCTTTGACCAGTGGAAGGAGCCACAAGAGAGGGAGCAGGAGCTGTAGTATTAACACCAGCAGGAGGGACATCATCTTCCATGGCTACAATTTGAGTACCAGGATCATCAGGTCCTTCATCAGGAGCACCAGCACCATCAACCTCATTTTCAGCCTCAATCAGCAGCAGAAACAAGGTCTGGTTCATCTCAACCACACGGTGAGGAGGGATTTTGGATCTATCTTTGACAGACACTAACATTCTCACCTCAGAGTACATGGATTTGAAGAGCAAGGTCCAGTCAATGTCCACCAAGACTCCCAAGATAGAAGCTACCTGGGCAAAGGTTTTCCAGGCGCACCATTTTGGAGGAATTCCTTTGATCTTGACCCACAGTTCATCAAGGAAACCATACTCTTTGACCTCACCATCCCAGGAGGTGATTTTGATAGTAACTCCTTCCTTCTCCAGGTCAAAAGCAGGGAATTCACTCAAATCCGATACCTTCTTCCAAGGGGGAAACCTGACTAAGAAGGAGCAGGCTTCCAGTTCACGCATCTGCCACGGCCACCTCTTATCTTTACAGAACATGGAGTTGAAGTTTGCTTCCAATTCTGCGAGCGACAGATCACCTTTCTTCACAGAGACAACACCACAATTTGAGAAATTGAGCCACCTGGTGGACTCCGCAGAGGGAACATCAATATGGAAGAACCCTAATCCTGGATTACCGCTCCCAAAATATTCTGCAGCTGGATGTTCCTTCAACCATTCAGGGCAAGAATTGACGGAGTGGCCAGGAAGATTGCAAATAAAGCAGACCCTAGGCTTGACGCAGTTGCCGACAAAGTGTCCATCGTATATACAACTTCTCATGTTTAATGGGCCAAATTCACCCAACAACATGGCAAACATTTTTGAACTGAGTCTATTGCTTCCCAAATCGCACATAACCTGAACCTGAGTCTATTGCTTCCCAAAATAGTAAGTATTCGGTGGCCGGTGGCGGCGGCTAATTGGAATCACCAAAGCAGAGCCGGCCGCGGGTTGGTACGTATCTGCAGCACGACGGAGTAGATGACGTCGGCGTACTTGACGGCGAGGTTGAGCGACATGCAGCGCGCGGGGGCGAGCGCGTAGCAGCGGAGGTGGCTCCTGGAATATCGAACATCTGCTGGCCAAGCTTGTTGTCCATGAGGACCTGCAGGGATGGGAATCGACGGGACAGCTCAGTCACGTTGTTGCTGCGGAGAGATTCAGATCGGGGAAGGATGGATGGCTGGGTACCTTGTAGTCGGCGTTGCGGACGAGGTTGAGGCCGCGGACGGCGAGGACGACCTGGTTGCGTTGGCGGTCGAGGTAGACAATGTAGGGCGGGCAGTAGGTGGCGCGCTTGACGACGCCCGCGGGGTCGAGGTCGGCGAGGAGGTAGGGCGAGGAGGGCAGCCGGAGCGGTGCTGCTACCGGGGCCGGGCCGGCTCGGGATGCGACGGAGGGAGGTGGGACGGCCGGGAGGCAGCGGGGGCGGGGTGTGACCGGCGACGGGGCGGGGTGGGGGCGAGGTGTGGGGGGTGCGGGTGAAGGGAGCACCGGGCGGCAGCGTGGAGGGGCCGGCAGCGGTCGTGCGTGGGCGAGGGTGGAGGTCGGGCTGGGTCGTGGGGATTTTTCTTTGATTTGTTCCTTCATTCGCAGCAAATGGGAGGCCCCGAGAGCCTTTCCTGTGTGCTCCAATCAACGTCATGGCGCCGGCGCCGGCACACTTCTGCGCGCCGGGATATGTGCGAGCGGGGGCGAGATCTAGTCGCGCATTAGGCTGGTGCCAATGCACCGCCCACTATTCATGGGCTATAGCCCCGCCACGTCACCTTCTCTCACCACTCTCACGCCACTCTCACGGGCACGGTGCCAGTGCACGGGCTATAGCCCACACTATCACACTCCTCTCCCCACTATCGTCCGGCCTATCGCCCCCATTGGCACCGCGTCGCCCCGCTATCGCCCCTCCCTACCGCCCCGGCCCTGCGCTACCGCCCCGCCTATGCGGGCGGCAAGCCGGGCGACACGGGCTATAGCCCGGGCGGCAGCGCCACCACCCGCCGCCGCCTACCGCCCGCCCCTACCGCCTCCTCGGGCGGTAGCGCCCCTACCGCCCCGCGCTACCGCCCCGGTTGGCACCAGCCTTAGAGCAACTCCGACAGCAGCTGCATGTCGCACGCGACAATTTGGGTTTGCCGGGCTGCATTCCTTCTCGGTCTAGTGTGCAAATAGTTTATCATCCATGCAACAATAGTACTCCCTCCGATCTAAAAAAAAGTGTCGTGGGAAAACAACTGACAAGTATAACTCATAGTGTAACTTCCGACACTTTTTAGAATCAGAGGGAGTACATCAATAACTAAACAAATTATAACTGTGTGTTCCGCGGCGAGCCCTATTTGGAAAGCTATTTGGTCACTACGGGTTCCGGCGAAAATAAAAATTCATATATGGAGAGCAATGTTGGGGGTTATTCCATGCAGAGGGGTTTTAGCAAATCGCCATGTCCCTATCTCTAGCCAATGTCCTATGTGCCTACTGGCGTGTGAGAGCATCTCGCACGCTTTTTTAAAATGTAAAAGGGCAAGGGAAGTCTGGGAATGCTTGGTTTTCCGCGAGTCTCTGTTGGCCGCGGAAGCTATGGAGCCATTGGGATCAACGACTATGGAATGTCTACTTCTGAACTCGGAGGCTACACTGATGTCTCAAGAACTCGGAACATGTGATCTAATGGCAGTGGCTAGCTGGTATCTGTGGTGGGAGAGACGAAAGGCGGGTCTTGGGGAGTTGATACAAGCACCGGCACGGTCAGTCAATCTATATTGGCCCTATCATTGAACTATACAAGGACTAGGAAGAGCAGACAGGTACCGATCATCAGACACGGATGGCATAAACCACCGGAGGATTTCGTAAAACTTAATGTTGATCCAGGGTTCGCATCAGATTTGGGTTCTGGAGGTACTGGTGCCATCTTACGAGATCATCTAGGCTCCTTTATCGCATGTGGCAGAAGGAGTCTCCAATACATCGATGACGCAACCACAGCGGAACCAATTGCGCTTAGGGATGGTCTTATGCTAGCAGGGCAAGTGGGGTGCAACAGGTTGGTGGTAGAAACGGATTGCTTAGAGGTTATCGAACCAATGCAGAATGAGGGGAATTCACTTGGGGTGGCGGCAGCAATATACGAGGAGTGCACTTCCCTTTGTCGAAATTTTACTACAGTTAGATTTCAACACTGCCCTAGGGAGACAAATGAAGCAGCCCACTGGTTAGCTAGGGATAGTGGTGAAACCCATGAGATTTGGCATGGTGATCCACCTGATGATATCCTACATGTAATTGCAAACGATGTAACAATTATCTGAGCGACAAGTTTTTACGCACTATTTTCCTTACCAGGGTACCTAAGGGGACTGGAAGGTTTTTAATGAGGCGGCTTGTTTGCTATATATTTATATAGTGTTTTCATTTCAAAAAAAAAGTACATCAATAACTAAACAAATAGTTTATCATCCATACAACAATAGTGCATCAATAACTAAACAAATAGTTTAATAATACAACAAATAAAACAAATAGTTCACCAAGTTGTCATCAAATGAGCACACGAACAAACAACTAGTTCATGCACTAGTTGTTTTGTTGCCCTCTCCATGACCATCACTCCTCGATGAGATCTTTTTGAAACTCATCGTGTGTATCGGTTTCTCGAATGGAATGATATGAGGTAAGAAAGCGGGCAATTCTCTCTTCCCTCCTCCGCACTCGCACGGGATATCCTATCAACTCATACCGATAGTAGTCTAAATCTTACCAACGCTCGTTCTCAATGATCATGTTATGCATGATCACGCAAGAGTTCATGATGTAGCATGTCTTGATCCCAGAATCTAGCCGGTTCTCTCATAATAGCAAATTGGGATTGCAAAATCCCAAATGCCCTCTCCATGTCTTTCCTAGCAGCGGCTTGTGCATTATGAAAATCAACTTCTTTCTTACCTTGCGGTTTCTAGGATTATAGTGGAATCCTTATGGTGACCTTGGAATTGTCCATGCCATGCTGCTGGACAATTCTTTCAACTCCAATGCATGCAATCTATTGAGCCAAGCATACCTGGAAACCCCCCGAGTTTTGTTGAACTCCAAAAGTCTAGACGTGTCTTGAGCATTGGGAGCTCTCAAATATTCTAGGCCAAACACTTGAACATTCCAACAGCGAAGCGCTTCACACATTTGATGGATTGACTCTCCCCCGTTGCCAAGTGGTCATCAATTAAATCCGCTGAAATCTCGTATGACAACATACGCAAAGCGGCAGTCACTTTTTTATAGGTGTTATGCCCAAACTCTCCGGCGGCATTCCACCTTTGTTGGAAAAACCGATCATGGCTCGTCAACCTCTCTACGATGTGCTTGAACAAGTTCGTGCTCATCCTAAAACGCCGACGAAAATATCGCTCGGGGTATGTAGGATTCTCCACAAAATAGCTCTGCATCACCTTGTTGTCGGTTTTCGATTCTATTCCTCATGAACCTTTGACGACCAAAAACCGATCCCCGTGCTTCGGTCTCTTCCTCTTCTTGAAGGACCAATTCTTCATCGAAAGAATCGTAGGACTTCTACGACAACAATATGAACTAGCTAAGCTAAACGTAAGAAAAAAAATGAATTTGGCGGTTGCCGGGCAAGAATTTTGTACCTTGTAAGAAATTCGTCGAGCACCTTGTGTGCGAGGTGTAGGCTGACGGTTGCATGGCGCTGCTCACTGGATTGCGCTCAGAAATCAGTGGCGGCGACAATGGCGAGCTCCTATGCGGGCCTTCTACGCCCACGGCGCAACTACAGGTGACCGCGCCGGCGCCGGATTCGCGTGGTGGAAGCGGCTGGGAAGGGTTCAATTCAGCGCGTCGGTGGCTCCGGCGTGGCCATGCAGTCGACAGTGGGTGTGTTGGGAAAGAGGCAAGACAGCGTCGGCGCCGGGATTCGCCGTGGATGGCTTCCGAGCGGCGCCAGAGGATTGGATAGGGCGGAGGCGCGAGCGCGATACGGAGACTTCAAGGAGAATGGCTTTCGCGCGACGAGCGTGGCGTCCCCGCTATCGGAGAAGCGGGTCTGTCCTAGATAGGATAGCTTATAGAGGTTCGAAAACTAGGGGCTAACCACATTCTAACGCACCTCGAGAGGCCTCGAGAGAGAAACTCACAAAGACTAACAATGGAGACACATAGAGTTTACCCAGGTTCAGCCCACCGTGATGGTGTAAAACCCTACTCCTGCTTGTCTGATGGATTGCACTGCGGTGTGTACAATACAAGCGTGAGCTCGTGCTCGGAACAGACTACGGTGACTCTCCTAGGGATTTAGTTATCTATATTTTTATCGATCCCCTTCTACGAGGGTGGGGGGAGCCCTTCTTATACCAGCACATGGCCCTCTTTGGGCTACCACAAGCTCCCAAAGGAGTACACTGCGCTACCCTGCAATCACCAAGCGTCGCCGATCGTCGAGGACAATGCCACCATCTATGGCAGGAAGGTGGGGGCTCGGACGATGCTCCCTCCGTCTTGTAGTGGTAGACCGGTCTCCTTACACCAAAGAGGAAATCCTCGATCAGGGCTTTGGCACGTGCAGCGGTGCTCCACACTTTATACACAAGAATGGCAACTGCGGACAAATTCGCTCTGCGGCCCTATGGTGCCTCCATCACTCACGCAGAGGCTCGGACGTCACCCTCACATGGGCTGTCACCCAACGGGTGAGGTCCCCTCTAGAGAGGAGCGTGGGCGATGCAGGGCTCCTCTCCAGCAATCCGGGAGGACATCGCTGAAGATGGCTCTTCGCCAAGGGATCGTCCTTGGCGAGAGTGGGGCCAATACGTCCATCTCTTGTGGCGATGCAGCATGGACTCCTCCCATGATGGGTGAGCTGGCGCAGCAGTAGATGGCCCAGGATACCCTGGTATCCATGGGTTTGACAGTATCCCCCGGGGCCATGACGCGCGCGCGTCAGGAGGAGGCAAAGCGGATTGGGCTCTTAATATGCGGGGCCAGCCGCGACACATGGCGCGGCGGTTTGTGGGGAAATCCCACGATCTCCCACGCGTGGCGAAAACCTCCCGTCTTAATGACTGCTCTGGTAGGGCGCCGCAGAGCAGTAATTGACTTGGCTTCTGGTCACGTTCACCCTCGGGACGTGCCTCTTTGCTTCGATGCACAAACCAGTGATGACCCACAATTATAGAGGGTGTATTGTAGTACTTTCGATAAATAAGAGTGTCGAACCCAACGAGGAGCAGAAGGTGTTGACAGGTAGGTTGGATAGAGAATTCACTGTAAACACTAGCAAACGGGTTTTTAGTTGTTTTGGATATAGCAGATAAATAAAGTGCGAGTAAATAAATAACAGTAATAATAATTGCAGCGAGTGGTCCAATCCTTTAGAGAGAAAAGGACAAGCCGGTTGTTTTACTTATGGTGACTAAACTTTCTCGAGGATACATGGGAATCTCGTCAAGTATTTTCGCTTCATATAATTGATTAATATTTGTTGTTTTGATATGTGTTGTGTGGGTGAACCTATGCTAATGCACCTCCCAACTAGGACTAATACATACTTGTGATTAAACCCCTGCAAGCATCCGCAAATACAAGAAGTAATTAAGATAAATCTAGCTACATCCTTAAACTCCGGGATCCTACACTCCCTCGTGCATCGGTTTCCTAACGGGGGTTTAGGTTTCTGTAACTTCGGCAACCCCACAATTAGTAGCCAAATACACAATGCATCCTCCTAGGCCCATAAAGGTGAAATATCATGTAGTCGACGTTCACGTGACACCACTAGAAGAATAACACCACAACTTAAATATCAAACCATATAGATATTACTTCAACATAATTCCACTACTAACATCATGACTTCTCCCATATCCTCAAGAACTAAATGAACTACTCACGAGACATCATATGGATCATAATCAGAGGTGATATAATGGTAAATAACAATCTGGTCATAAAGTGCAAACACCGATAAATCTCACAAGCATCAACTACTAACAAGTAATCCATACTGGGAGAGAGATCTAGCGGAAAACAACGATAAAGACCCCTAATTGTTACAACGGGATGAAGGTGGACGGTGACGGTGATGGTGCTGGTGGTGAGGATGATGACGATGATGATCTTGATGAAGCCCGGAGTGATGACGGTGACGATGGTGATGATTTCCCCTCTACGGGGAGGAATTTCCCCGGCGGATTTCTCCCTGCCGGAGAGCTTTTCTCTCTCGTTATTTTCTGCCCCGAGGCGGCGGCGGAATATTTCCTTGACGATGTATTGGGGCTTAGGGTTCCCTGGGGTCAAGTACGCGAAAGGGGCGCCCAAAGGTGGGCCAGGGGGCCAAACCACCCCCCAGGCGCGGCCAAGAGGAGGCGCCACCTGGTGGTGTGGTCCCCTGGTGGGGCCTCTCTGGCTACCCTTCTGGCTAGCTTCTTCCTTGGGACTTCTAAGACTTCTCGTATACCCCCTTCTTCTTTTGATCTACTGAAATAGGGTATCTCGACGGTGCTTTTCCATCAGATTTCTAGTCCCAGTGTTTATTCTCCCATAATTATTGAACATGCAAAATAAGATGAAATAACATAAGTAATGTATCATAACATGAAATATATCGATGAATAACAGAAAATAACGATATAAAATAGTGATGCAAAATGGACGTATCAACTCCCCCTCAAGCTTAGACCTCGCTTGTTCCCGAGCGAAACTGAACTCGGTAAACATGACCACAGGTTTATGGAGCGAGGTGTCGATACAATTCAACAAGGCAAGTGTAAATCCACTTCTCGAGCATCCTTCTACTCCTATGTTTTCCTCCAAGTATTTTATCCACCATAATATTGCATTTTTGTTATAGTATCCTAATAGTTGCATTTTGTTCCGGCTACCATACATGTTTCCCTTCCTATTATCCGTAGTTTGATGTGTGGCCCGAGTTATTGCTATATGCTACTTAAATGCTTAGCCATGCTTAGTGAGTGCCTTGGGTCTGATGAATGGATGGTGGTTTGGAATGATGATGTCATGCCGAATATATTGGAGACTGGTTGTCTCCAATTAAAATGCTAACATGCATGGATGAGTTGTCATCGGTGAATGGTGGTGTTTTGCCTCACTCATGCCCCTAGGAGCGAGTTCTCTTCGACTTGAACCAAGACCGAGCGTGCTTCCATTGGTGGTCTTATGGGAGCCCTATCGACCAACTAACTCGTGAGGGTGTAGCCTAGGGTCCTCTAGTTTGAAGCTTTCCATTTGCGTGTCGTGAAAAGATGGAAAAGATGAACGAGGATGGTGGTGTTTAGGATGTGGCCATGGGCCAGCGGCTGGCGGGCTGACTAGGACTTCGACACACTGATGATCCTCGGATAGATTCACGCGAGGTAAAGGTTGTAACCCCGCCCACTCTGCCGGCCTCCCAAGACGAGGATTGTGAGCAGGCAAGGAGCCAGACGGTACCGGTGGTTAAAATAGTACACCCCTGCAGGGTAAATCTTTTCGAAAAGTCGTGTCCACGGTTATGGACATCCTTGGGAACAACAGTTGAGATCATATAAAACTTGAACAATAAAACTTGAGGCGGCGGATGTGATGCTGGGTTGACGGATGCCTTGTTTAGAAGCTGAAGAAGAAGAGTTATAATTTCTATCTCATTTCAAAACCTTCTTATAGATGTTGCCATGTTGGTCTTTTAATAGAAAACTAGCTTTCCGCAAAACAATTACCAAATAGCTTTGCTAAAGCCTCATTCGAGCTAGTAGCTCTAGTAACCTTGCGAGTACCTCTTGTACTCACCGTTGCATTGTTGAATTTTTATTGTATTCCACGAGAGGACTTCTCTGAAGTCAAAGGTGGTTTCTTCGTGGACGTCGACGAGTAGTCTGGGTTTTCCAGGTGGCAGCGTGGGGTGGTTAGGAGCAAGCTAGCGCTGACTTGTTTATCTGCATGCCTCTTAGGCCATATTTTGGTTCTTATTGTTTAGAACAACTATACCTGCTTTCGCGTGTTGTAATGTTGGGTCTGTGACCTCTGATTATACTTGGTATATTTTTCTCTGTTAAGATTTGAAATATATATGAGTTGTGTCGTAGAGACTGTGATGTGCCAGATTGTTCCGAGTCTTGATCTCTCTATTATGCAACTTGTTGGGCCCGACGTTATGTCATGACTGGGGGGTTGTGGGCCGATGATCCATGACCGAGCCGCGCCTGCTGATGTGATTCAGCCTGGGAGTGGTAACCCCAGAAACCTTCAGTCGAGTATCGTAACCGATGACACCCAACACTTTGCATAGTTCCGAGGTCGGGGTGTTACACTTTCCCTTCTCCTCAGCGCCCATGGCGGCATAGACGGGGCCAAGGACCTCCTCCATGGCAGCGACGTGGGCCACGCCCTGCTCAACGCCCTCGGCAACATCGACGGCAAGTGTAACATCCCAAGTATGAAATATCCCTTAGAATGTTTTGTTCCTTGTTTTGATTCAAGCATTGCATCATGTCATCATGTTTATTTATTTGTTTGCATTTGTTACTATTTGTTTTGCATCTGTTTTATCCTGTTTTCATAATCAAACTCAAACAATTTCAAATGGTTATTTTCATACTTGCTCTGTTACAACTTTTGGAATAAAATCACAAACAAAAACCATCTATTTGTTGTCATAATTTTCAATATGGATCAATTAATAAAATGGTGTTATAAATTCCACTAAGTCTTTCCAAATTGGTTTTCAAATTCAAAGCAAAATCATCATCAACACCTCCTTTGGAAATTATCAAATATCAAACCATTCCAATGTTTCTAATCCAACTAATAATAGGGTTCACCCTATTAAGTGGTTGTTTTCTATATTAAATTAACAAAATATTCCAATTTCAAATCAAATTCATTCAAACAGCACCCAAGTTGAGTTATAACCAATTTATAAACATTATCAATTCAATCAACTAATTTTAATCTTTTAATTCATAGGGGCTACCCTATTAAAATGCTTTGATTTCATAAGGTTTACTTAATATGAAAATTCATTCAAAGTTGGTTGAAATACAAATATCAAATAAAAATTCAAACTTTTGACAATGGAAGTTAGCATCTGTTTGCTAATGGTCTAAATAACCTACACTGAATTTTCCAAAAATTTTACCACCTTAAAAACCATCCAATGCTTCCATTTGCTTTTGCTACAAAAAAAAACAGTAAAACAAAAAAAATAACAAAAGAGAAAAGGAGGCAGCAGCTAAACCTACCCCAGCCCAGCCCGCTTACCACCTGGCCCAGTACCCCTCCAGCGATGTCGCTGTCTTCCTCCTCGCGCTGATGTCACCTGCGTACGATCGCACCCCCTCCGTCGATCATCCTCTCCCCCTCCCGATGGCTCGCCGTACGCTTTCACCTGCTCCATAAAAACCACGACACCCCTCCTCCTGCCGCAAACCCTAGGCCCTAACCACCCTCTCCCGCCGCCGATCTTTCCCTCTCTCTGCCATGGCCACACCCTCTGTACCTGTACCCCGTCGCCACCTCTCTGAATAACTCCGGCGATCGTCGCCTTCGTTGCCTCGAGGCGTGAGCTAGCGCGGGGAACGGAATCACCGCTGCTCCACGTCTGCCCTCGACCTCTCCGTTGCTCTCGAGGAGGCTTCTGGCGCCGCCGCCGTCCACGCCGTTCGCCTCCGACCGTCTGCACCGCGCCTCCATCGACTCCATCCGAGGTGAGACGCCACCTCTCCCTTCGCCTCCTTCCTCTCTGCTCTGGCACACCCACGCACGGCCCGCGCGAGCGCCGCAACACGCATCACAACCATCGCACGTACCGCGCCGTGAACAGGCACAGTTCAACGCCGGCGAGCCCCGCCTCTGTCAGTCATCTTCAGTTCAGTGCGCGTTTTGGATTCAGTTAAACTGAATCAGAAACTCACCTTTGCGGCGTCGCTGTTGCTGACAAACACACGAGAGCAGCGCAGTGGTAGCACTGCTGCTCGCGCGCCCGCAGGTGCGGGGTTCGATCCCTCGCTGCTGCGTTTAGTCCAAACTTTTTTCCAGGGCGGCTGACAGCCAGGGCCCAGCAGTCGGGCACTCCTGTGGCCACGCAAGCACAGCGCCACGCTGGCCCCCCCAGGCCCATGCTGCAGTGGCTGGGGCTGGCTACCAGTGCAGTACCAAAAATCCTGCGCATTTTCTGTAAATTCCTAAAACGATTAAATTAACAGAATTAATCCTAAAACTTCAAACCTTAATATCTTTTATTCTGTAAAGCCAATAAATACAAGTTTTATATGTTTTCTGTTCCAAATTTCATAATCTTTCCAAATCATCTATTTGTGAACTGTTTTGAATTTTCCAAATACACTTAAAATTCAAATTTGAATAATTCAAATGTAATTTGCAATAATTCATAAATAATTCATACTAATTCCAAATAAGGCAAATAAAATATGTTTTTCATACCATTTTGAATATCCTATTCAAATATAAAATTTGTTTCATTGTTTGAATAATTTAAATTGCCTAAATAATTTAATACTTGTTTAATTCATTTAACTTTGTTAAAAATCATAACTTGCTCAAAATAAAATATTTTGAACATGCAAAATATGTTTTCAAACCATCAAAGTGTGAACTTTTCAAATGTGAACTTGAATCTATGATTTGAACAAATAAAATTCAAATAAAATTCAAACTTGTTTTAAATTCTATTAAAACTGTTTAATATTGTTTAATTCATAATAAATTCATCCTAATTCAAATTTCAATATTTGAAACATGTAATCCAACTAAAATTTGATGTTCTTTTCAAATATAAATTTTGCTAATTGTTTTACACACTTTAAATTGATGAAAACAATAATTGTTTGTGTGACATGTTTAAGTAACCAAAATTTCCAAAATTAATAAATAATTTCCAAACTTGTTTTATTCCTTTTCCTTTGCATCTATTATTGCTACTTTGTTGTTATTTTGTGGTTACCATCATGCATGCATCATGCTAACAACTTTCACCTAATAATTACTTATAAATCATTTGTTTCCAACTATTTCAATGGACCTTTTCCATATGCCACTCAAATTAGCATAGGGGTCCATTTAAATTGTGTTATCATGTTAGCTAGATTATTTTGATGCAACCATTAACTGTCATGCATCATCTTGATTGTGCACAATGCCATGGCAATGATTGTTTACATTCCTGTTTTGTTTGTTTGCTTCTTCTCGAATAGACGACGACGTTGAGGCAGACGACCCTTACAGCACCCCTTCTGAGGATCTAGCTCAGTACCCGGCTGTTGAGTTTGCAGGCAAGTTATCACTCACATGAACCATTGTGTTCCTTTCAACCCTGGTTACCGATACTTTCCGTTGTCTATTCTTGCTAGCCTTAGTGGTAGATGTTTCTGTTACGAACCTATCACATGAATCCTTTAACCCTGATATTGCCTCACCACCCCTCCTACAACCTTATTGCTTGAGCCAGTGTCTTACTAGCATGCTTAGGTTGTTTTGCTCGAGTCTGTTACCCGTTACTTTCAGTTACTATATTTCATTATGTTCTGGGGCTCGATGTTTAATCAATCAATCAATCATGCTAATGTTATTACTGTTAATAATAATTTGATGATAAGGCACCGGCAGGAGGCCCTGTGTGGTTTTGAGGCCTGCTAGTGTCGACCCTAATAGGAAAAGGGTCTTGTCTACTGATCCATGATGAGCGCACTACCCGCATGTGGGAAGCGAGTATGGGCGCCCCCCTCAATTTGATTCGATTCGCATCTCGTCCAAATCATCTCATTTAGTTCGTGCTTTCTATTTGCCGCATGCATGTTTTTGCGAGCCCAGCGCAGGGTGGAACTTTCGTAGTCGGCATATAGGGGGACACGGTCTTAGAGTGCTATGAGGGTCCCTTTTCTTCGGGGCTTGATTAGCCGTGCGCCCAAGGTGCTTTGGGCTTGATGCGAAGAAGAGTTGAGTTGTGTTGAGTGCCCCGCTTGGTGGGAGGCATCCCATCTGGCGGGTTATTCATACGTGTACGGCCAAATTGGTGCAACCCTGCAGGGATAATCTTCTCGAGAAGCCGTGTTTTCCGCGGTTATGGTTAACTTGGTGAAAGTACTGGCTAACAAGTACTCAGGACAACTTAAACCTAATGATACACCATCTCACACCCCATGATTACAATCTGACTAGTAATAGGATTATTGTCACAATAACTTGTTTAATCTTAATCCAACTGTGTGAGTTATCCTCGGATTGCCTCTTCGGATAAGGGGCGAGATCCAGGATGGGTTTGTTTGATGTTATCTTTCAGTTGGTTACAACACTCGATCTTATCCCCTTTCTGATAGTTGGAAGTGATAGAATCTCTGTAGTTGGTTAGCGCAGCCAGTTGCAGCATCTTATATATCCCCTTCTTTCCGTTGAACCCAAGTCATCTGTGCTTGTGTTGATGGGCTATACTTTGGTGAACTATGAGTCTTGCTTGCCAGTACGTCTATGTACTGACCCCGTTGGGGCTGTGGTTTCCGCAGACTACGATTACGAGGATCCAGGTGACGGCTACTACGTGGAGTTTGACGAGGCTGCTGACGAGTAGTTAGCGGACCCGGGCAGGATCCGAGACATCGTGGATGGGCTCCGTCTTTATTTCAGTTCCCGGCTTCTTAAGCCTATTTGGATTTTGTCTATACTCAGACCCCGTTGAATGCTTCCGCTGATGTAATGAATGCTATGTTGGGACATCTGTCCTCTGGATGATTGTATTTGCTATTTCTGCCTTAGTGAAGGCCAGTTGCAACCTTATTTCCATCTTTTGTGTCGTAGAGGCATGTTGTGTTATCCTTTTGTTCAAAGCCGTTGACGTACCATGTGTGTATGGTATGAAGTACGTCAATGGTAGTGTCCTGATTTCTACAGGATAGTTTACATCGACGGTGAACAGTAGCGATGGGTTGTCACACATAAGTGTTGGCCTACTCGTAAGAGGACGCGGGTGCCGGAAAGCCCCGTAATCCCATCAGAATACTGTTCAGTTCGTACGGTGAGTATCCTATAGAAGTCCGGGTGCGACAGCAAGTCCCACAACCTCCTCCGCGGCGGGAACAGGGCCATGACCTCCGCGGCAGCGACGTGGGCCACGGGCGCCTCGACGGCCATTCCCTCCTCCACCACCCCCACAACTACCTCCTCCTCCTTCGAGCCTCTCTCGGATGGCGGCGTTGGCGGCGGCATCGTTCCTTCATGTAGATATAACCAATGAAGGTCCTCTGACAAAACAGAGCTTGGCGTCAGCGACCCGGTCGAATGATTAGAGGGAGGCGGGGAATCTTCCCCACTAGACTCACCACTGGAACCATTGTTCATGGCAACGGTAGTGCGAGTTGCGGGGAGTGTATGTGCGCGAGGAAGAAGAGGGTCGGGCGAGATCGATGAAGGAAACTAAGCAGCCGGGAATTGGATTTGTTGGATCATTCCGGCTGGTACAAATTCCAAAATTATGAGCTGCCTGCATGATCAGGACTTTGAAATCATGCAGTTACAACTGCATTCTAGTTCTCGAGATCGTGTGCATGTCATATTCGCAAGCCGTCTTCAATTTTTACAGCATCCGACGGAACCTCCGAAGAACATTGGACGGCCCGATAATTTTCATCTTGCAAACAACAGGGTGTAGCGTGAGAGATATCGCGTTCAAACCCAGCACCATCACTCAATATTTAAAAAGAAACTGTATCTAAAAATATGCAGGTATGAGTCGGGTGGTTTTGCAGACCGACGCACGATATTGTAGAGGTCGTACGTAAAAAAGTCCGTCTGCGATTATCTGCACGCCAGAGTCGGCTATATTTATCTACCGGCTTCAGGATTTTGGGAGGCAGGTTTTATTTTTGCCCGATGATACGTCATAAACGTATCCTTAATTTCTGATGTTCCATGTTGTTTTCATGTTATTTCCTACATGTTTTACTTACACTTTATGTCATTTTTATCGATATCCCGGGACTAACCTATTGACAAGATGCCACAGAGACAGATCATGTTTTTTTGCTGTTTTTTGTTTCAGAAAAGTTGCCTGGAAATATTCTCGGAATTGGATGATTGAAAAGCGAGAAGTCTTAGAATTCCCGACACGTCCCGAAACTCCAAAGAAGACCTGGAGGGGGGCCCTGGAGCCCGCACACCATGCCTCCGTGCGGGCTAGCCCCTAGCCATGTCGGGGGGTGGTGTGGACCCCTCGGGCGCCCACCGCCATCTCCCTTTCGCCCATATATACTCTCCGATGCATAAACCCTAAAAGAATAGACCTTTTCCACGAAAAACATATGTAGCTCCTCCGTTGCCACCGACAAGTTTCGGGGGACAGAAATCTCTGTTCCGACACCCTGCCGAGACGGGGAAGTGCCTACGGAGACATCTCCATCGACTCCACCGTCATCTTCATCCCCGTTGCTGTCTCCTATGATGAGGAGGGAGTAGTTCTTCCTCGGGGCTGAGGGATCTACCGGTAGTTATGTGTTTCATCTCTCTCTCCCATGGTGTTACCTTTATGTGATCATGAGCTTTGTAATCTAGTTGAATATAGATGCACTCTTCATCTGTTATGCTACTCAAGTGGATTTGTTATGAGATCTCCGTAGACTCTTTGATCATGGTGTAAAGGTGACACTGTGTGCACCGTGTGGTTTAGCATGCTATTTATATCTTGTGTTGGATGACCCTATGAAATTGTGGTGTTTTTCTAGTACCTTATAGGGTGCTCATAGTGACAACGTGGGGTTAACTAGACATGGGAATACAAACTTGAGGAGTGTTGTTATAGCTCTACGCAATGGATTGGTGTTTGTTATTCGACCAGAGAGTGGTTCGGAGTAGCATAGTGAAGAGATTATATTTATGCATTCAATTATGTTATCATTGTTGAGAGTATCCACTAGTGAAAGTACGATCCCTAGTCCTTGTTTTCAAACATTGAAAATACCGTTTACAATCACTTATGTTGCATGTTTGCTTGCTGCCATTTTTATTTCAGATTGCAATTACTACTTATAATCATTCATATTAGTTGTATTTAACTCTCTCTTCACCGAACTAGTGCACCTATACAACTGACAATTGTATTAGGTGTGTTGGGTACACAAGAGACTTCTTGTATCGTAATTGCAGGGTTGCCTGAGATGGGATACCATTGACCTCTTCCTCTCCGAGTTTGATAAACCTTGGGTAATCCACTTAAGAGAAACTTGTTGTTGTTCTACAAACCTCTACACTTGGAGGCCCAACACTGTCTGCAAGAATAGAAGCGTGTGTAGACATCAAGCTCTTTTCTGGCGCCGTTGCCGGGGAGGTAAGGTAAAAGGTACTCACATCCTCGGATGTGAGTGATCAAAGTTATTCCCTTTAGATTCTGCAATTACATCTTTTTGTTTCTTGTTTTCACTAGTTAGGCTTATTTTCACTTGTTCCTTGTTTTTTTTACCAGTTAGTCTTAATTGAAAACAACAAAATATGAAAGAGATTTATAATCTTTATAAACCGGCGATGCCTCCGTGATCGGTCACACGTACGGCTTGATGACGACCTCTGTTCCCTCGATCCAGCGGGGTAGTGGAATTAGAGGATCCCTCGGAACTCCAGCAGCATGACGACATGGTGTGGTGAAGAATCCCACGGTCAGAGCTTTGCCAAGAGAATGACCATGGAATGGAGCATCGGTTGGAGAGAAAAGAGGTGGGACAAGTGTTTGGAGGAGGGAGAGCTCTCACCCTCCTTTTATAGGGGAGGGGAGGCAGCCCAAAGGGGGTGCGGCCAGCCCATGGTGGTGCCCCCACCTCTTCCCTCTTCATGTGTGTGGACACTCCACTCATGTTCCACTTAAACTCCACTCAAAATCTCAAAGGTTTTTTTAATAAATAAAACATTTTTATTTATTTATTTAAGTATTTGTTAATTCTTTTAACAAACATTTGAATAGAGCACCTCGAATCATTTGTTAATTATATTAACAACCATTCGATAAAAAAAAACCTTGAACTATTTCAAATTTACCCGAAATGATTTTGGTGTTGTCCACACTTTTCTTCGATATTCCGTATCCTCTCAAATGCGTCATCGAACCTTAAGTGTGTCACTCTACAGTTCGCGAATAATACATATATGATCGAGACACCTCTCCGATCAATAATCAACAACGGGATCTGGAGATCCATGATGAATCCTATACATTCAATGATGAATCTTGTGATCGTGTGAACCATCAACGTCTGTAGCGTCCTCACATTTAAATAATGCAAGAACCTTGTGTCATTATGCTAGTCCCTAGATCAATTGCTAGTACCACATTTCAAAATGAAATATCATGCAAATGCGTCAAAATCTATTACATCGCATGACCTAGTCTTTACAAAATATGATTACAACTTGCATAGTCTTCGAAGACTAGCAGAAAACAGAATTACATCGGAAAACATAGTACGACATTGAGCCCATCTTCTTCATGTGCCACAGGCAAAAACATGTTGGCGATAGACTCGAGATCCTTAACGAAACCTCACTCGACTTCAGATTCATCTGCAATATGGAATATGCAGCCACAAGGGAGTCAATACAATTTAATGTATTGGCAAGTAACACTATGGTGGATATAAATGGCAAGACTAATACTACATGCATATTTGGCTGAGTAGAGTTTAAGGTTGTTTTGCATAAAGCCAATTTTCCTAACACTTTATAAAACTTTTCCTCAAAAATTGAGACATGGCTTGAAAACCATAGCCTCTTCTACCCTTGTTCAAACCTCAAATTTTACTTAGAGAAAATTATGTTGGGAGCCTCCATTGTCATCCTTGATTGTCGCACCCGGACTTCTAGAGGATACTCACCGTACAAACTGAACAGTATTCTGATGGGATTACGGGGCTTACCGGCACCCGCGTCCTCTTACGAGTAGGCCAACACTTATGTGTGACAACCCATCTCTACTGTTCACCGTCGATGTAAACTATCCCGTAGAAATCAGGACACTACCATTGACGTACTTCATACCATACACACATGGTACGTCAACGGCTTTGAACAAAAGGATAACACAACATGCCTCTAAGACACAAAAGATTGAAATAAGTTGCAAATGGCCCTCACTAGGACAGAGATAGCAAATACAATCATCCAGAGGACACATGTCCCAACATAACATCATTACATCTCAGCGGAAGCATTCAAAGGGGTCTGAGTACAGACAAATCCAAATAGGCTTAAGAAGCCGGAAACTGAAATAAAGACGGAGCCCATCCACGATGTCTCGGATCCTGCCCGGGTCCGCTAACTACTCGTCAGCAGCCTCGTCAAACTCCACGTAGTAGCCGTCACCTGGATCCTCGTAAGCGTAGTCTGCGGAAACCACAGCCCCAAAGGGGTCAGTACATAGACGTACTGGCAAGCAAGACTCACAGTTCACCAAAGTGTAGCCCGTCAACACAAGCACAGATGACTTGGGTTCAACGGAAGGAAGGGGATATAAAATATGCTGCAACTGGCTGCACTAACCAACTACAGAGATTCTAACACTTTCGGCTACCAGAAAGGAGATAAGATCGAGGATTGTAACCAACTGAAAGATAACTCCAAACAAACCCATCCTGGATCTCGCCCCTTATCCAAAGAAGCAATCCGAGGATAACTCACACAGTTGGGTTAAAGATGAATCAAGTTATTGTGACAATAATCCTATTACTAGTCAAGTTGTTAATCATGGGGTGTGAGATTGTGAATCATTAGGTTTAAGTTGTCCTGAGTACTTGTTAGCCAGTACTTTCACCAAGTTAACCATAACCGCGGAAAACACGGCTTCTCGAGAAGATTATCCCTGCAGGGTTGCACCAATTTGGCCGTACACGTATGAATAACCCGCCAGATGGGATGCCTCCCACCAAGCGGGGCACTCAACACAACTCAACTCTTCTTCGCATCAAGCCCAAAGCACCTTGGGCGCACGGCTAATCGAGCCCAGAAGAAAATGGACCCTCATAGCACTCTAAGAACGTGTCCCCCTATATGCCGACTACGAAAGTTCCACCCTGCGCTGGGCTCGCAAAAACATGCATGCGGCAAATGGAAAACACGAACTAAATGAGACGATTTGGACGAGATGCGAATCGAATCAAATTGAGGGGGGCGCCCATACTCGCTTCCCACATGCGGGTAGTGCGCTCATCATGGATCAGTAGACAAGACCCTTTTCCTATTAGGGTCGACACTAGCAGGCCTCAAAACCACACAGGGCCTCCTGCCGGTGCCTTATCATCAAATTATCATTAACAATAACATTAGCATGATTGATTGATTGATTAAACATCGAGCCCCCAGAACATAATGAAATAGTAACAGAAAGTAACGGGTAACAGACTCGAGCAAAACAACCTAAGCATGCTAGTAAGACACTGGCTCAAACAATAGGGTTGTAGGAGTGGTGGTGAGGCAATATCAGGGTTAAAGGATTCATGTGATAGGTTCGTAACAGAAACAACTACCACTAAGGCTAGCAGAAATAGACAACGGAAAGTATCGGTAACCAGGGTTGAAAGGAACACAATGGTTCATGTGAGTGATAACTTGCCTGCAAACTCAGCAGCCGGGTACTGATCTAGATCCTCAGAAGGGGTGCTGTAAAGATCGTCTGTCTCAACGTCGTCGTCTATCCGTGAAGAAGCAAACAGACAAGGCAGAAATATAAACAATCATTATCATGGCATAGTGCACAATCATGGGATGATGCATGTCAATTTAATAGATGCATCAAAATAGACTAAGTGACATGGTAACACAATTAAGATGGACCCCTATGCAGTTTTGAGTTGCATATGGAAAAGGGTCCATGAATTAAGTGGGAACAAATGATTTACAATTTAATTATTATGTGAAAGTTGTTAGCATGATGCATGCAAGATGATAACAACAAAAGAACAACAATAGATGCAAGTGGAAAAAGAATTTTAACAAGTTTGGAAATTATTTATTAAGTTTGGAAAGTTTGGTTACTTAAACATGTCACACAAACAATTGTTGTTTTCATCAAGTTAAAGTGTGCAAAACAATTAACAAATTTTATATTTGAAAAGAACATCAAATTTTAGTTGGATTACGTGTTTCAAGTATTGAAATTGGAATTAGGATGAATTTATTATGAATTAATCAATATTAAACAAGTTTTAAATGAATTTAAAACAAGTTTGAATATTATTTGAATTTTATTTATTCAAAACATAATTTCAAACTCACATTTGAAAAGTTCACACTTTGATGGTTTGAAAACATATTTTGCATGTTCAAAAATATTTTATATTGAGCAAGTTATGATTTTATCAAATTTAAATGAATTAAACAAGTATTAAATTATTTAGGCAATTTAAATTATTCAAACAATGAAACAAAATTTATATTTGAATAGGATATTCAAAATGGTATGGAAAACATATTTTATTTGTATTTATTGGATTAATAATGAATTAGTTATTGAATTTAGCAAATTGCATTTGAATTATTCAAATTTGAATTTTTAAATGTATTTGGGAAATTCAAAACAGAACACAATTGGAACATTTGGAAAGAGGACTAAATTTGGAACAACAAACATATACAACTTTTATTAATTGGACTTATAGATTAAAAGCTATTAAAGGTTTAAGTTTAGTGTTTTATTCTGCTATTTAACAGTAATTGGAAAATAAAACAGAAACGTTTTAAACTTTTGTTACGGGCCAGCACCCTAGCCTCATCCACTGCAGGGTGGGCCACGGGCCCTGGTGTGCTGGCGTGGCAAGGGAGAGGCTGACAGGGGGCCCTCCCTGTCAGCGCGTGGCCGCAAAAAGTTGGGATTTTATCCCGGGGAAGCGAGGGATCGAACCCAGCACCCCTCGCTCGCGCTCGTTGGACTGAAACCACTGCGGTGTGTTTCGCTCGTTTGACAGTATGAGCGCTGCAGTAGGGTTATTCTTCAGAACCAAGCGTTACTGAATTTCGCTGACGGAAACAAACTGAACCTGACAGATTTCCCGCCGGCGGCGTGCAACGACGACGTGCTCGTGTTGCGGGGCTGCTGTGAGGGTGGATGAGTGCACTAACCCGCGATGCAGAGGGTGGAGCAGGTACAGAGGTGGGAGAGGGAGGAGATGGCGGTGATCACCGTGGGATTTCAGCAGACGAACGGCGGCGAGGTGGTTGCCGCGGCGGTGACGAGGACGGCGGCGTGGATCCCGTGCTCCTCCGAGCTAGCTCCGGTGTCAACACGAGAGAGGAGACAGTGGCGGTGTGGTTCCTGGGACTAGGTGGGTGGATGGTGCACTGACGCGGCGGCGGGTGACATGGGTTCAGACGGTGGCCGCCGGTGGAAAAGAACAGAGGGGAGGAGGTGGACGCGAGGTGGAAACGGCGGCGGAGAAGAGGCTAGAGGGCTAGGGCTAGGTCTGGCGGCGCTAGCTGTGCCCTAGGGGGTATAAGTAGGGCGCGGGGGAGCTCCCTGGCCGTCGGAGCCCGCCGTACGGCGACGTGGCGGCCTCGGATGCCCGCCGTACTTGAGACAGAAGGTGAGCACGAATTTTGAAGCGGTACGCGCGCGCTGTAGCGGGCTGGGCTGCGAGCTGGTAGGGCTTAGGTGGGCTGGGTAGCTAGTGTGCTGCGCGCGCGCGGCCGTTTGCTTTCTTTTATTTTTTTTCTTTTCTGTTTTTTTTGGTAGCAATAGAAATTGGAAGGAAATGTTAGGGTTTTTGGTTTTAAAAATTTTGAGAAAAATCATGGGGACTTGTCAGCTCAAAATCTATCAGTTGGCAAGTTAGTTTTTTGAAATTTCAAATTTTTACTTGCTGTTTGGAAAATAACCCAAAATTGAATGAATTTCCTTATTAGATGAATATTAATAAAAACACACTTTTAAATAGGGGGACCCCTATGATTAAATTTGATTAAAACATTAGAATAGTTTGTTAGCTTTCTTGAGTTGGAATTTGGTGCTGTTTGAATTTGAGTTTGAGTTTGAAAACAATTTGGGAATTAGTTATTTGAAATAGAAGCACCATTTTATTAATTGATAACTATGAAATAATATGACAACAAATGAGTTGTTTTTATTTGAGATTTTCATTTAAAATGTTGTAACAGAGCAAGTATGAAATAACCATTTGAATTTTTTTGAGTTTGATTATGAAAACAAGATAAAACAGATGCAAAACAAATAGTAAACAAATGCAACAAATAATTAAACATGATGACATGATGCAATACTTGAATTAAAACAAGAAACAAAACATTCTAAGGGTATTTTCATACTTGGGATGTTACATTGATCAGCTGCTTGAATTGTCCGTAACCGGAGAAACGGCTAAGTACTTAGTTTTTAACTCTGCAGAGGTTGTGCACTTTCACCATTAGACCCAACTAACCCAAACTATCCTCAAGCACCCAATTTGTGCTAAGGAAAAGGAGAGAGTTGAGACGAGATTTTTCAGAAGCATTTCCTCATCGCATATTGAGTTGACGCGCTCCCATTCTAACCATTCTACCACCACCTATCAAGTCGGGACAAGTCCACGCAACTTAATCGATCTAGCCAGAACCCATATGACTAATGGCTGCACGATAGCAACTTTACTTAGAGGAAACATTGGTCCCTTTATTCCTGGGTGGCAAACCACAAGTGAATGAACACTCAACTCTGACACCAATCAAGCCCAATCCACCCAGGTAGTAAATTAACTTAGTAGAATTTAATAGTTTAATCAAAACAATTTTTGCAAGGCATCAATAATTCTACTAAGTTATGAATGTCTTCTATACTAGCAGGATATAAAGGATGACTACACACTACTTGGGATAATAGCATAGGATAATAATTAGATAAAATTCCTACCATGCATACTACTCAAAACTGCACGATCTGGATCTTTGAAACACTTCTTGAGTTGTGACACGTGGAACACATCGTGCACCTTGGATAGTTTTTCTGGAAGTTCAAGACGATAAGCATTTTCTGCCCGCCTTGAGAGTATGTTCAAAGGACCAATGTATCTTGGTGCAAGCTTTCCTTTCACACCAAAACGATGAGTGCCTCTGAGGGGAGTTACACGGAGATATGCCTTATCACCAGGTGCATAGATCATATCCCTGTGCTTGCTGTCATAGTAGCTTTTCTGACGAGACTGAGCAATCCTGAGATTGTCACGAATGATACGAACTTTCTCCTCGGCTTCCTTAACAATGTCAGGGCCTAAGAGTGAACGTTCACCAGCTCCAGACCAATTGATTGGACTCCTGCATCTACGACCATACAGTGCCTCAAATGGTGCCATGCCTAGGCTTGCCTGGTAGCTGTTGTTGTAGGAGAATTCAGCATATGGAAGGCAATCCTCCCATTTCATGCCAAAGGAGAGACCACACGCTCTGAGCATATCCTCGAGAATCTGATTGACTCTTTCGACTTGCCCCTGAGACTGAGGGTGATAAGCTGTGCTGAACAGAAGTTTGGTGCCCAATGCTTCTTGAAAAATCTTCCAGAAATGAGAAGTGAAGATACTTCCACGGTCTGAGCTTATTTCCAAAGGAACACCATGAAGAGGAACAACCTTTGCTGTGTAGAGCTCTGCTAACTGGCTAGCTGAGATAGTTTCCTTTACAGCAAAGAAGTGAGCTACCTTAGTGAGACGATCAATAATAACGAAGATTGCATCGTTGCCCTTCTTGGACTTTGGAAACCCAGTAACGAAGTCTATTTCAATCATGTCCCACTTCCACTCAGGAATTTTCAGGGGTTGGAGTAGACCTGATGTTTTCTGATGGACCGCCTTAACACGTTGACAAACGTCGCATTCAGAAACGTATTGAGCAATTTCACGTTTCATGCCAGGCCACCAATACAGAGTCTTGAGATCCTGGTACATCTTTGTACTTCCAGGGTGGATGGAGAGAGGAGTTTCATGAGCCTCCTTGAGAATGATATCCTTGAGACTTTGAATCCGAGGAACTGCAATGCGTCCCTCGAAGAACATAGTTCCCTTGTCATCAATTGAGAATGACTTGAATTTATCATTGCCTTCCTTGATGTGCTCTACAATCTTCTTGATTTTAGTATCACGAAGTTGTTCAGAACGAATCTTGTCCTCGAGAGTTGGACTGGCTGTCAAGCTAGCAAGGTAACCTTGAGGAACAAGACCAAGGTTCAGCTTCTGGAATTCTTCATGAAGTGGAGGTTGGCTTTCCATGATCATGAGATTATTGCAATAGGATTTGCGACTGAGAGCGTCGGCCATAACATTAGCCTTGCCTGGAGTGTAAGAAATGGTGAGATCAAAGTCTTTAATATTTTCAATCCATCTCCTTTGCCTGAGGTTTAGATCTGGTTGAGTGAAGATGTATTTCAGACTCTTATGATCGGAAAAGATTTCAGTTTTGTTACCCAACAAGTATTGTCTCCATTTCTTGAGGGCAAACACAACTGCTGCAAGTTCTAGGTCATGTGTGGGATAGTTTTGCTCATGTGGATTCAACTGACGTGAAGCATAAGCCACAACTTGACGTTCTTGCATAAGAACTGCACCTAGACCTTGGAGAGATGCATCGCAGAATATTTGGAAAGGTTTGGTAGTATCTGGGCCAACCAGAACTGGGGTGGAAGTGAGTTTAGTCTTCAGGAGATTGAAACTTTCATCACATTGTGGAGTCCAAACAAACTTTTTGTCCTTCTTTGTGAGATCAGTGAGAGGTTTAGCAATCTTGGAGAAGTTTTGGACGAAACGACGGCAATAGCTAGCCAAGCCAAGAAAACTTCTGACTTGCTTCACCGTCTTCGGGGGTTTCCAATCAACAATTGCCTTAACCTTTTCCGGGTCAATGGCTATGCCTTTGGCAGAGATGATATGACCAAGATATGCAACTTCTGGAATCCAGAACTCACATTTGGAAAACTTGGCATACAGACGATGCTCGCGAAGCTTCATGAGAGTGAGACGAAGGTGTTCTCCATGCTCTTCCTCGGATTTTGAGTAGACTAGAATGTCATCGAGATATACCACAACGAACTTGTCGAGGTATTCATGGAAGACAGAATTCATGAGTCTTAAGAACGTTGCCGGTGCATTGGTGAGACCAAAGGACATGACGGTGTATTCATATAGACCGTAACGAGTGGTGAAAGCTGTTTTAGGAATATCCTCCTTTCTGATCTTTATCTGATGGTAACCCATTCTCAAGTCCAACTTTGAGAATAATGAGGCTCCAGCAAGTTGATCAAAAAGATCATCGATACGAGGAATTGGATACTTGTTTTTGATGGTTTTCTCGTTGAGAGGACGATAGTCAACCACGAGTCTTTTTGTTTGATCCTTCTTGGCAACAAACAGAGTTGGGCAACCCCAAGCGGAGGAACTAGGCTGAATGTAACCTTTCTCCATGTACATATCGATTTGCTCCTTTAACAATTTCAGTTCAGGAGGAGCTATCTTGTATGGATGCTTAGAGATTGGAGCAGTACCTGGTTCAAGCTCGATCACGAACTTAATTGCTCTGTCCGGAGGCATCCCTGGCAACTCTTCTGGAAAGACGTCAGGGAATTCACAAACCACCGGAACATTTTCAATTGCAGGAAGGGGTTTAGCATCGAGGTTGAACAGCTGAACAGAACTTGATCCATATGGAGAATAGACTATCTGGCCCGAGGGGTGTGATAGAGTTATTGACTTTTGAGCACAGTCAATTTTGGCTTTGTGGGTCTTCAACCAATCCATACCCAGAATGACATCAATGTCAGAATTTCCCAGCAACAT
The DNA here is from genome assembly GCA_028641055.1 of Alopecurus myosuroides. NCBI lineage: Eukaryota > Viridiplantae > Streptophyta > Magnoliopsida > Poales > Poaceae > Alopecurus > Alopecurus myosuroides. The sequence goes on along the minus strand of CM054058.1, from coordinate 109,069,429 downwards.
GAGTGAAGCAAGGAATATGCGACCTCCAATTAGGATTTGATTGTCCATGCTTATCTTGGAAGTCAACATTTGCGGTCCCGGAGAGTGAACAGTCATTTGATTGCTTAGCGGAACCAGAACTAGGTTGTATGCTTTTGCAAAAATCTTTGACACAAAAGAATGCGATGCTCCGGTATCAAACAACACTTTAGCTGGAATAGAGTTTACGGGTAATATACCGAGAACGACGTCAGCAGCTTCCTCAGCTTTGTCGGCCTTGATATGATTCACCCTCGCGGTCCTCCCGACAGGCCTGTTGTTGGAGTTGAAGGCTTTAGCCGGGGGAGCACGAACCATTGCCTGGTTGGTGTTGGGGCGAGGAGGTGGAGGTAGTTGCCTCTGAGTGCACTTATCAGCATAGTGTCCAGTATCCTTGCACTTGTAGCAAGTGACGACACGAGGAGGACCTGGCCTTGGCTGCCCCATTGGAACCCTCTGACTCTGCATCTGAGCTGGGTTGGGTGGGTGGGGAGCAAAGCCTGGAGAAGCTTGGGCATATGGAGCCCTAGTGACAGCAGCATTTGGCACCCAGATGCGGCGCTTCTGCGGAGGGGTGGTCATGTTGGAGGAGGAACCACCCTCACGCGAGTGCTTGCGGGACTCTTCGAACGCCTTGCGCCCATTCTCCTCATTGAGCGCGGTGTTCACGATCTCCTCGAAGTCCTTGCACTTGATGTTGGTGAGAGCGTACTTCAGTTCCGGGTTAAAACCTCGGCGGAACCTTGCCATCTTCTTGGCCTCAGTGGATACCTCATCACCAGCGTATCGAGCGAGACGATTGAACTCGTTCTGGTAGCCAATGACGTCCAGCTTGCCCTGCTTGAGAGATCAAAATTCCTCACGCATCCTTTCCATGAGACCATCTGGGATGTGGTGCTTCAGGAAGGCATCCTTGAAACATCCCCAGGTGATAGGATAGCCAGCTCTCATGGTCTGGTAGTTCTCCCACCAGGTAGCTGCCTGACCCTTCAGTAGGTAGGTGGCATACTTGACTTTATCCTCCTCAGCAACGTGAGCAATGTCCAGAGCCCTGGCCATCTCCCTGATCCAGTCATCAGCATCCAGAGGCTCACGTGTTGCCACGAAAGCTCTCGGACCCATACTCAGAAACTCCTTGATGCTGACTCGCGGAGCATTCTGGTTGTTGTGCTGGTTAGCATGGATCTGGGCCATCTGAGCCACGACCTGAGTCATCTGAGTCAACAGCTCCGTGAGCGGAGGTGGTCCAGGCGGGTTGCTCCTTGTTGGCGGCATCCTGAATAGACATGCATTTTAGCACAACAACAGAAAAAGGATAGACTTGGTAACCGAAAGAGAGATTATTCCGACGCATGAATAGATAACCAACAGGTACATCATCACATGTTCCAATACATCAGAATATCCAACACACCAATACATGGTTCGAAATACAAAGGATAACTAAACATAGTTAGGAATGGATACATCGATACTCCCATGGTCATCACGCAGGACGGTGGTGAGTAGTACGACGAGAGATACGGTGAGGAGGAATCCCACGGAAGTAGGTAAAACGACGATCCACGTAGATCGGGACTGCTCTGAGAGCAACTCTCGGTGTGGTGAAGTAGAAAGCGTCGTCTCCCTGTGCTCCAAAGCGTGGAATCCAAGTGTAACCAGCTCCGAGGTTGAGGAGTGGACCTCTGATCGGCTCGTAACCTCCAGCATCTGGCAAACTACGTCCAACTGTCTGATGGAAACGTGCAAAGCGCTCATCTCCAACAAAGTCTGTGGTGTACGTAGCCAGACGAGTCAAAGCAAGATAGAGCTGCTCCCTGACTGAGGCTAACTCCTGAGAAAGTGTGGAAGCAACTGCGTCACTGTGCCTCACAAACTGAGCAGTGGTGTGCAGCCTGGAGCTATCATCCTCGTAGGTATCCAGGTTGCTGTGGAGAGTGAAGTGAACTCCCGCTGACGTGATGTAACCACGGGGGATGTGGCGATAGATGGAATCGTCAAATCCCCAGTAGTCAGCACGGAGGACGGTGAGACTCACGTAATCTGCCTGCTGCACGGCCATATCCACTGTGGAACCTACTGCCTCGTAGCGGTGGACAACGCTCATGCCATCATCTGACAGAATGTAGACGATAGCCTGGTAGTAGGTCTGGTCAAACTCTCGCTGCTGCTCGTAGACGGGTACTCTGGTGCCCAATGGAACCCCAGATAGGTGACCATGTCTCTCAGCATCTCCGGATAACCGGCGGTGCTCTCACAACGAGTCATCCGAACCACCTGCGGGTAGAACCTGAGATACATCTGCAGATGATCGGGGAAGTTTTGATTAGACGCCGGTAGAGACTGATGTGGAAAGCAACAACAAGGTTCAACGGACGAAAAGGATTTGAAAGAACAGGATATTGAAGCCAACATGGAAACGAAGACCAAAAACTCCTGAGGTAATACGAAACCCAAACACGTGAAATCCTAACTTGAAGTTTAGGTAGACGAACAGAAAGACAACGTTGCACTTCCTTACCAGAAAAGGGTGGTGTTGGGTGGGGGAAGAAGAAAAATGGCAGAATACCTACTCTCACGTTTAATTTTTCCTATATAGCTACAAATTAGTTTCTAGTACTCAACTGCGACCAGTAAAAGGGAATCCTACAGGCCGACAGGCTCTGATACCATTTGTCGCACCCGGACTTCTAGAGGATACTCACCGTACGAACTGAACAGTATTCTGATGGGATTACGGGGCTTACCGGCACCCGCGTCCTCTTACGAGTAGGCCAACACTTATGTGTGACAACCCATCGCTACTGTTCACCGTCGATGTAAACTATCCCGTAGAAATCAGGACACTACCATTGACGTACTTCATACCATACACACATGGTACGTCAACGGCTTTGAACAAAAGGATAACACAACATGCCTCTAAGACACAAAAGATTGAAATAAGTTGCAAATGGCCCTCACTAGGGCAGAGATAGCAAATACAATCATCCAGAGGACACATGTCCCAACATAACATCATTACATCTCAGCGGAAGCATTCAAAGGGGTCTGAGTACAGACAAATCCAAATAGGCTTAAGAAGCCGGAAACTGAAATAAAGACGGAGCCCATCCACGATGTCTCGGATCCTGCCCGGGTCCGCTAACTACTCGTCAGCAGCCTCATCAAACTCCACGTAGTAGCCGTCACCTGGATCCTCGTAAGTGTAGTCTGCAGAAACCACAGCCCCAAAGGGGTCAGTACATAGACGTACTGGCAAGCAAGACTCACAATTCACCAAAGTGTAGCCCGTCAACACAAGCACAGATGACTTGGGTTCAACGGAAGGAAGGGGATATAAAAGATGCTGCAACTGGCTGCACTAACCAACTACAGAGATTCTAACACTTCCGGCTACCAGAAAGGAGATAAGATCGAGGATTGTAACCAACTGAAAGATAACTCCAAACAAACCCATCCTGGATCTCGCCCCTTATCCAAAGAAGCAATCCGAGGATAACTCACACAGTTGGGTTAAAGATGAATCAAGTTATTGTGACAATAATCCTATTACTAGTCAAGTTGTTAATCATGGGGTGTGAGATTGTGAATCATTAGGTTTAAGTTGTCCTGAGTACTTGTTAGCCAGTACTTTCACCAAGTTAACCATAACCGCGGAAAACACGGCTTCTCGAGAAGATTATCCCTGCAGGGTTGCACCAATTTGGCCGTACACGTATGAATAACCCGCCAGATGGGATGCCTCCCACCAAGCGGGGCACTCAACAGAACTCAACTCTTCTTCGCATCAAGCCCAAAGCACCTTGGGCGCATGGCTAATCGAGCCCAGAAGAAAATGGACCCTCATAGCACTCTAAGAACGTGTCCCCCTATATGCCGACTACGAAAGTTCCACCCTGCGCTGGGCTCGCAAAAACATGCATGCGGCAAATGGAAAACACGAACTAAATGAGACGATTTGGACGAGATGCGAATCGAATCAAATTGAGGGGGGCGCCCATACTCGCTTCCCACATGCGGGTAGTGCGCTCATCATGGATCAGTAGACAAGACCCTTTTCCTATTAGGGTCGACACTAGCAGGCCTCAAAACCACACAGGGCCTCATGCCGGTGCCTTATCATCAAATTATCATTAACAATAACATTAGCATGATTGATTGATTGATTAAACATCGAGCCCCCAGAACATAATGAAATAGTAACAGAAATTAACGGGTAACAGACTCGAGCAAAACAACCTAAGCATGCTAGTAAGACACTGGCTCAAACAATAGGGTTGTAGGAGTGGTGGTGAGGCAATATCAGGGTTAAAGGATTCATGTGATAGGTTCGTAACAGAAACAACTACCACTAAGGCTAGCAGAAATAGACAACAGAAAGTATCGGTAACCAGGGTTGAAAGGAACACAATGGTTCATGTGAGTGATAACTTGCCTGCAAACTCAGCAGCCGGGTACTGATCTAGATACTCAGAAGGGGTGCTGTAAAGATCGTCTGTCTCAACGTCGTCGTCTATCCGAGAAGAAGCAAACAAACAAGGCAGAAATATAAACAATCATTATCATGGCATAGTGAACAATCATGGGATGATGCATGTCAATTTAATAGATGCATCAAAATAGACTAAGTGACATGGTAACACAATTAAGATGGACCCCTATGCAGTTTTGAGTTGCATATGGAAAAGGGTCCATGAATTAAGTGGGAACAAATGATTTACAATTTAATTATTATGTGAAAGTTGTTAGCATGATGCATGCAAGATGATAACAACAAAAGAACAACAATAGATGCAAGTGGAAAAAGAATTTTAACAAGTTTGGAAATTATTTATTAAGTTTGGAAAGTTTGGTTACTTAAACATGTCACACAAACAATTGTTGTTTTCATCAAGTTAAAGTGTGCAAAACAATTAACAAAATTTATATTTGAAAAGAACATCAAATTTTAGTTGGATTACATGTTTCAAGTATTGAAATTGGAATTAGGATGAATTTATTATGAATTAAACAATATTAAACAAGTTTTAAATGAATTTAAAACAAGTTTGAATATTATTTGAATTTTATTTATTCAAAACATAATTTCAAACTCACATTTGAAAAGTTCACACTTTGATGGTTTGAAAACATATTTTGCATGTTCAAAAATATTTTATATTGAGCAAGTTATGATTTTATCAAATTTAAATGAATTAAACAAGTATTAAATTATTTAGGCAATTTAAATTATTCAAACAATGAAACAAAATTTATATTTGAATAGGATATTCAAAATGGTATGGAAAACATATTTTATTTGTATTTATTGGATTAATAATGAATTAGTTATTGAATTTAGCAAATTGCATTTGAATTATTCAAATTTGAATTTTTAAATGTATTTGGGAAATTCAAAACAGAACACAATTGGAACATTTGGAAAGAGGACTAAATTTGGAACAACAAACATATACAACTTTTATTAATTGGACTTATAGATTAAAAGCTATTAAAGGTTTAAGTTTAGTGTTTTATTCTGCTATTTAACAGTAATTGGAAAATAAAACAGAAACGTTTTAAACTTTTGTTACGGGCCAGCACCCTAGCCTCAGCCACTGCAGGGTGGGCCACGGGCCCTGGTGTGCTGGCGTGGCAAGGGAGAGGCTGACAGGGGGCCCTCCCTGTCAGCGCGTGGCCGCAAAAAGTTGGGATTTTATCCCGGGGAAGCGAGGGATCGAACCCAGCACCCCTCGCTCGCGCTCGTTGGACTGAAACCACTGCGGTGTGTTTCGCTCGTTTGACAGTATGAGCGCTGCAGTAGGGTTATTCTTCAGAACCAAGCGTTACTGAATTTCGCTGACGGAAACAAACTGAACCTGACAGATTTCCCGCCGCCGGCGTGCAACGACGACGTGCTCGTGCTGCGGGTCTGCTGTGAGGGTGGATGAGTGCACTAACCCGCGATGCAGAGGGTGGAGCAGGTACAGAGGTGGGAGAGGGAGGAGATGGCGGTGATCACCGTGGGATTTCAGCAGACGAACGGCGGCGAGGTGGTTGCCGCGGCGGTGACGAGGACGGCGGCGTGGATCCCGTGCTCCTCCGAGCTAGCTCCGGTGTCAACACGAGAGAGGAGACAGTGGCGGTGTGGTTCCTGGGACTAGGTGGGTGGATGGTGCACTGACGCGGCGGCGGGTGACATGGGTTCAGACGGTGGCCGCCGGTGGAAAAGAACAGAGGGGAGGAGGTGGACGCGAGGTGGAAACGGCGGCGGAGAAGAGGCTAGAGGGCTAGGGCTAGGTCTGGTGGCGCTAGCTGTGCCCTAGGGGGTATAAGTAGGGCGCGGGGGAGCTCCCTGGCCGTCGGAGCCCGCCGTACGGCGACGTGGCGGCCTCGGATGCCCGCCGTACTTGAGACAGAAGGTGGGCACGAATTTTGAAGCGGTACGCGCGCGCTGTAGCGGGCTGGGCTGCGAGCTGGTAGGGCTTAGGTGGGCTGGGTAGCTAGTGTGCTGCGCGCGCGCGGCCGTTTGCTTTCTTTTATTTTTTTTCTTTTCTGTTTTTTTTGGTAGCAATAGAAATTGGAAGGAAATGTTAGGGTTTTTGGTTTTAAAAATTTTGAGAAAAATCATGGGGACTTGTCAGCTCAAAATCTATCAGTTGGCAAGTTAGTTTTTTGAAATTTCAAATTTTTACTTGCTGCTTGGAAAAATAACCCAAAATTGAATGAATTTCCTTATTAGATGAATATTAATAAAAACACACTTTTAAATAAGGGGACCCCTATGATTAAATTTGATTAAAACATTAGAATAGTTTGTTAGCTTTCTTGAGTTGGAATTTGGTGCTGTTTGAATTTGAGTTTGAGTTTGAAAACAATTTGGGAATTAGTTATTTGAAATAGAAGCACCATTTTATTAATTGATAACTATGAAATAATATGACAACAAATGAGTTGTTTTTATTTGAGATTTTCATTTAAAATGTTGTAACAGAGCAAGTATGAAATAACCATTTGAATTTGTTTGAGTTTGATTATGAAAACAAGATAAAACAGATGCAAAACAAATAGTAAACAAATGCAACAAATAATTAAACATGATGACATGATGCAATACTTGAATTAAAACAAGAAACAAAACATTCTAAGGGTATTTTCATACTTGGGATGTTACATTGATCAGCTGCTTGAATTGTCCGTAACCGGAGACACGGCTAAGTACTTAGTTTTTAACTCTGCAGAGGTTGTGCACTTTCACCATTAGACCCAACTAACCCAAACTATCCTCAAGCACCCAATTTGTGCTAAGGAAAAGGAGAGAGTTGAGACGAGATTTTTCAGAAGCATTTCCTCATCGCATATTGAGCTTGACGCGCTCCCATTCTAACCATTCTACCACCACCTATCAAGTCGGGACAAGTCCACGCAACTTAATCGATCTAGCCAGAGCCCATATGACTAATGGCTGCACGATAGCAACTTTACTTAGAGGAAACATTGGTCCCTTTATTCCTGGGTGGCAAACCACAAGTGAATGAACACTCAACTCTGACACCAATCAAGCCCAATCCACCCAGGTAGTAAATTAACTTAGTAGAATTTAATAGTTTAATCAAAACAATTTTTGCAAGGCATCAATAATTCTACTAAGTTATCAATGTCTTCTATACTAGCAGGATATAAAGGATGGCTACACACTACTTGGGATAATAGCATAGCATAATAATTAGATAAAATTCCTACCATGCATACTACTCAAAACTCTAGGGATGCATAATAAAAATAATAGGTAGTTGATGGTGTGTTACTTGCCTTTGAATTTGGTGAAGAACAATCACCTTCTCTTCACAAAATAGAACGTTCTCTCCGTACAATCTAAACAACACAAGTAAACAACAATAATAAAAAGATCACAAGCAAAATAACAAAGTATAACAATCAACAAACTTAACACAACAATTTATTCTACAAAGGAATTATTTTGTTTGGGTTTAATGTATGGAAAATGGCTAAGGATTGTGTCTTGAAGATTCCAAACTTATTGAACAAAGTTTCACTAAGGATTATCACCTTTACTCTAATATGCAAAAGGAAAAAATTGTTATTTCAATACACAAAGAGAACTAAGAAATTTTTGTTAGTGGTTTTTCCCTTTGTGATTAAGGGTTAGTTTTTGATCAAAAGATCACACAAAGATCAAATCAATTTCTGTCTTGTTTTCTCCAAGTCCTTATTCCATCTTCTTGAGTGGCTTCTGATGTCTAAGTCTTTCATGTTTCTTCAATGGCCTTGCTTGTAGTACTCCTCATTAGTTGAAGAAAAACATTTGAAGTATCTATCTATAATTATAGGGACTTAGTCATATAGAATAAGAGAGGTAGTAGGTGTTGTTAGAGTTCCTTGTAAAATATTCTCTTCTTCTTCTTCGTTTTCTGGGAGATTATTCTTCTGGAGTTGGCTCCTTGTTGAAGTTCTTCTTCTTGATGAGATCCTTGTTGAAGTCTTGGTCAAAACTCTCATCTCACTTGGGAAAATAAATTCTAAGTCTTGGCAATACATTAATCATATTGAAAACAAATTCTAAGTATTGGAAAACAAATCCTAAGTCTTCACAGCCTTGGTCTTACAAAATCTTCAGGATCCTTTGTAGCTTCCTCCTTGGTGTGGGGACTTCATTGAATCTTCTAACACTTCTAACACTTGATGGTTTTGATACAAACTAGTGGCTGGTAAAATCTAACTTAGCCATAGCACAAAGTCTAAGAGAACATAAAATAAGGGGAGAAAAGACTTAGAGAAAAAGAGAGAGATGTGGCTGGTCTTCTTGTCTTCTTGATTTTCTTCTAAGTGCTTCTACTTCTTTGGAGATGCTTCTGAAGTCTATTTTCTTGGCTAAGTCCTTCATTGTCTTCTTGCTTCATGTTGAAAATCTTCGAGTAATTGTAGTATCATCTCCATGGCTTTTCACTAATCCAGACTTAGTGGTTTTCAACTAGGAGGGTCAACTAGGAAAAATAACTTAGAAATATTCTAAGGTCTTTTTTGTTTTGGTCTCTCTGGCCTAAGGTTAGTCCTTAGCACAAATTTGCTAGAGAAAACATGTTGAAAATAATTACAGAAAATAAACTAAGTCAAAAATAGTCACATGAGCATATAACAACCAAAACCTTTTTAACTTAGCTAAAAACTATTTTGGGTGCAAGGGGCTGTTAGCAAACATCATAAGGTATCCAAAAATATTTTATTTGCAATTTTTAGATGTATAAAATTTAAACTATGCCAAAAATCACCAAACAAGCCTATTTAAATTTGAACCAATTTATGTTTGTCAAATTTGAATTTGGACAGTTCTAAAAGATTCTACGTGTTAAGGCTTTTCAAAAAGTCCTAGTTTGCTTAATTTGGATCTACGGTTAAAAAGTAATGATAGATCTAAGTTGCAGGGGTATTTCTGCAAAACTGCCAAAATAAATTAAATTCCGAAATCGAGTGGATAATGCTGGCTGACGTGGCGCTGACTGGGCTGCTGACTGGGCTTTGACTACTGATTTTGACCAAAAGTAAAGTTGCTCGGATGGGAAAACAATCTAAACGAAAGTTGTAAAGAATTACGTGCTCTTTCTAACTATCACAAATATAACATCAGTGGATGAATAGTTTAGTCACAAATCACAAATTACCTGGTCCGAAACTTTGACCGTGAATAACTCCTATCTCGCTCGACCAAAAGAGGTGAGGTTTGGGGCAAACGAAAGGTCTTGATCAGGAGAACAACTTTGGTTATCAAGCCCCGAAGATTTGAGATGGTTTTCTTCTCCGAAAAACGTCAAACGCAAACTGTATTGTACAGAAAATTCCGTACGTCAAAACAAAAAGTGTTCAAAAACAAAGTTGTAGATCAGGGTTAAATCTAACTTCTCACCAAAGTAATTTCGATTTGAAGATCCGAGCACGAAGAGATCTAGGAATTACGAATTCAGATCTGAAAGATGGCGATTCGAAATTCTTTCTCCACGGTTGATGAAAAGAGTTGAGACCTCTCGGGATGGAAAGATAATGGAGAGAGCTTCAATATTGCTTCAGGCTCCGGTGCGATTCGAGATCGTTTTGATGGTTAGATAAACGAAATACTATTTTGCTGATTAGTGTTTCGGTGGGACGAAAAGGGGAAAAGAAATGCCGGCGGCTACAGATATTTATATAGGCTAATGGTCGGTGGAATAGCTTGGGCTCGAAGTTATGAACTCGTAGGAACAAGCGGATCCGGATTTGGAGTCATATTTGTTGAGATATTCGTGTTTAACCAAAAGTAGTTTAGAAGAGCACGTTTTCTGGAAATTTGGTTCGATCCTGACTGCTTTGCTCTGCTTGTTCGCACGCTTCATGGGCTGGCCCAGTTCGGCCGTTTTTTTTACTGTTTTCTTTATAACTTTTGATTTATAGATCTAAATGATCTCAAACCAATTTCTATAGTTTTTTGTAAAAATAAAACCTTTCACAAGAAAACATTTAGGTGTTGTTTTAACACACTTAAAATAATTATATTTTCAAAATATGATTAAATAACTATGGCTACTTAATATCATTTTAATTGGAAATATGACAAATCATTTGAAAGGGGGTTTTATAAAATCCAAAAACATTCTATAAGTCAAATGTTATTTTACAAAAGTCATTTAACTTATTTTTCATATTCATATTTTAAAATATGAGTAAACTCTAATAGCAATTTAATGTTATTTCAAAATAAACAAATAGATACTTTAAATAATAAAACTTATTTTGTATGATTTCTTTTAAGGGTTATATGACATGTTTGGATTATTATTTCCAATAGCATTGGAATAACATATAGTACTTCCTTTGTGTTAGAGTTTTATTTGTTTTTGGTGGCTTGGTTTAACCAGAAAACAAAAGTTTTAAATTTTTGTGATTTTTGTCTTTCTCCAAAAATCAGGATGTTACAATGTCGTAACTAATTCACTTTGTCTCGCGATATAATCCAATCGTTGGTATCAACCATACCTTGTTTGATCTCGTTACCGACAAATAATCTTTTACTCGTTCTGTGATATGACATCCTTGTGACCTAGTCACGTGCTTGCAAGCGGTGTCGATGTGATATCACCGAGAGGGCCCAGAGTATATCTCTCCATCATTTGGATGGACAAATCCCACTTTTGATCCATGAGCCTCAACTAATACTTTCTGAATACCCAACGACACCTTTATAGTCACCTTGTTACGGCGTGACGTTTGGTGACATCAAAGTACTCTTTTCAGCATTAGTGATTGACATGATCTCATGGTCTAAGGAATAAGGTTACTTCGTATGCAAGATAGAACAGTATAAACTAAATGACTTGATCGTATTGTTATACTTAATTTGGGTCTATGTTAATCACATCATTCTCCTAATGACACGACCTCATTATTAACAACATCCAATGTTCATGATCAGGAAACCTTGATCATCAGTTAATAAACGGGCTAGTTAAACGAGATGCGTTACTAGGAACCATTGTTTTTTTATTAAACACACATGTACCAACGTTCCCGGTTAATACAATTCTAGCATGAGAAATAAACATTTATCATAAACAAGTAATAAGATAATAACCACTTTATTATTGCCTCTCGGACATATTCCCTTCAGTCTCCCACTTGCACTAGAGTCAATAATCTAGTATGTAAACACTTAACACATATGGCATTCGAGTGTTATTACTGTGCTTTGCATGTGGTAAACATCATCAAAAGATCTGACATGTTAAGGTCCTATTGTATTTGCATGTTCTTTGTGTCTACACGCATCACTCATTCTCTAATGAGATGGCTTTGTATATATTTGGTCAACCGGTGAGACCTTAATTCTTCAGCTTAAACTAATGTTACTAACATTGTGAAAATGTAGCTTCATAGTGTCAGCATTCTTGGAAATTCACCAAGTTCAATAAAGAACTCGTGACACAAAATACTCCTATTATTTGTTGTCAACACAACGATATACTTACCCTTTGTTGTAGTATCCGTCACAATAGTTTAATTTTGAAACTCATTCAAATCCAGCTTGGAACTTTCTTCCAGCCTATTGTACCACCCTTCATCATATATTTTAATTGAGATAAAATTATTGGAATAGATGACAAGACTATTAGTGTAACATATTACAACGAATATTTTGTCATTACTACATAGGAAAACATATCCTAAGCATTTCTAAAATGGCATAAGGATCTCTCCCACCATTGTCTAATCATCATATGAATTATCCTACTATAACATTCTATAGCATAGGACTCATCTGGTTGTGTAGATAGCATGGAACACATGACTTAGAAATCTCAATTTCAATTATGCTCATCATGTGTCAAAACACTTGAATATTGCTCAATTGTTTTCCATGTGACAAGAACTCCTTCTTGTCATTTCAATATTGACTTACTTGAATATTTGATCTATGTAATTTGGCTCAACCATATCAGGCGCTTGAATCCATCTCTTATAGATATTGATGCCCAATATCTCCTAAGCCTATCATTAATATGAAAATCTTAAACGTGTTAATTTAAAATACATATTTTCCAATCAACCATATGTCCTCTACATAAAGCATTAGAAATATGTCATAGCGCTCCCACTTAATTTCTTGTAACTCTACAAGAATCTTTATCGTTCATGATGGAATCAAACTCTTTTGATAACCTCATTAAGGTAAAGATTTCAACTTCGTTATGCTCACTTCAACCATTGAAGTGTGCATACCTTTCCAGCAACCTTTTGAATTTTACAAAACTCTCAGACTATGTCAAGTACACATCGTTGATCAAACTTCCTTGAGTGGAAAGTTGGTATTTTTTATTCAACTGTCATATCATAATATGTAACTTTTGCTAGAACTATCCACAAATATTAAAGCATCACTACGGAAGATCAAAATCTTGTAGTAGTCAACTCTTTGAACTTCGTCAAAAGCATATTTTCGACAAGTACAATTTTCAAAGGATGTAAATATCCATGTCTTTGTTGCTATATAGACTCGTTTGCTATCGTTAGGCATCATGCCTTTCGAAAAGATTACCAAGTCACATACTTGATATTCATACAGGACGCGTATATAATGACTCATAGCCAATTTGACAAAGTCAGGGCCCATCATTTGCTTCCTTTATAAGTCCTAGGTCCTTTTTTTTCAAAACAACACTTTACTCTTAAACCACAAGTTGGTCTAAGTACAAAGTTTTAGGACTTTTGTGGTCAGTTCGCAAACTCATTCGAAGTATCTACAACACGTGTAGTGTCTTCTAGTTTGTCAAAATAGGAAACCCTAGAACAACTTCCAGTGCTTCCCTACTCTTCACATGGTAACGAAGATTCTCTAATATCGTCGAGTTTGTAGTGTCCTCCCACTCACTTGTTTCGCAAGAACTACTTTCTAGAGAAATCAACCTTTTCTGACAAACAACATTTGTCTTTGGTTCGGTGATAGGAGAAATACCCAATGGATTTGTTGGGATAACCTTATAAACATATATGTATCCTATTTTGGTCATAATTTTTTTACACATGGTATGCATATCAAAACTCAAGAAAAAAGACAATATGGGTCACTACCCAAACCATAACTTATATGGTGTCAATTTCAATGGATCATGATGGCGCTCTTTTCAGTGTAAAAGCGGTTGTCTCTAATGTATAAACTACAAAATTATAATGGCATTTTTATTTATCTTACCATGTCCAACAACGTTTGATTTTGTCTCTCGAATACTCCAAACTAATGTTGGGTATTCGAGAAGTATTAGTTGTAGAACAATTCTGCAACTCCTCAGATGTTTTGCTAAACTTGTAACTCAAACTTTATCCTTTATGATCTAATCATAAATACTTGATTATCTTGTTACGATGATTTTTTACTTCATACTAACAATAGTTTGAACCAATTAAAAATGTCAAACTCCGTTCTCTTTAAATAGATATACTTATATATCTACTCAAATCATCGACGGAATTTTATTAAGGGAAAATTAATCCACCACACATGACTATACATAATGGACTATATACATCAATATGTACAATCTCCATTAAATTTGTCGTCCATTCTACTTTGTCCTATGAACGAAATTCTAGTCATCTTTTGGAAGAGGTCTCACAAGCGTCAATTTATTAATAAAATGACTCCGGAAGTCCATTAGCATGGAGTTCCTTTCATGTTTTCCTTTCCGATATGAACTTAAAAGGCGGTGTCACAACTTAAGTGAAATTCTTTTACGTCTTATAACGTTTAGCATTTAGTCTTATAGATGTTTACTTTACCAACACGATTGATATTAACTCATCCGTAATTTATGGAATATGGTCATAGTTTGAACGATCTTATTTGTTCTCACAAAAGACCGGAACAAAATAACACCTTATTATGTTCTTAAAATAAATCATGAATGTTTGGTTCGGTACGACAATGACCACAATAACACTTTATTTCTGTTTTTGTCATGATCAATCCCACATCTACTACTAGTTCCTTTTAGGCCCTTGTATTTCTTGCATTGTTTTGCTCTGTGTGACAACTCATACCAACCAATCTGGTATCAAAATACCCAAAAATACTTTGTTAATTAGTAATATCTATAACTTGTATATCAAGCATATACTCCTGAGCTGGATCTTTCCAGTTATATTCTTTTCTGCCATATACCTTTTGTAATTCTATTTTTAATATTACCTTTTCTTTACCGAAGAATCATTCAACATCAAACAATGCTAGTCGTACTAGCACATTTTCCTTGGCGTGTTAGTCATATATTATCACCCATTGAGTCATACTTTCAGTTTGATTGTTCTACTAATATCGCCACATTAATAGCATTCTTCTGGATTCCACTCTTTAGCAATCTCCAGGCAAGGTAAACAATTTTACCCATACTTTTAATCCATATGATACGTCTCCAACGTATCTATTATTTCCGATGCTCCATGATCATATTATGCCAATTTCTACATGCATGTTTTCTCCCTTATTTATAGCATTTTTATACATTTTCCGGGACTAACCTATTAACAAGATGCCAAGTGTCAGTTCCCTGTTTTCTGCTGTTTTTGGTTTCATAAAAGTTGTTCTGGAAATATTCTCGGAATTGGACCCCACAAAGCCCGAAGTGCCTATTTTCCCCGGAAGCATCCAGAAGACCGAAGGAGAGTCGAAGATGGGCACCAGGGGGCCACACCATGGGGTGGCGCGGCCTCCCCCTGGCCGCGCCAGCTATGTGTGTGGGGCCCCCAGGGCTCCACCGCCTTTGCCCTTTCGCCTATTTATCCCCCCCGGATGGAAAAACCTAGACACCTGATCAAAAATCCCCGAAAAGTTCCGCAGCCGCCGTCGTTGTCAACCCTAGATCACGGGGGTTCTAGAGCTATCTCCCGACATCCCGTCGGAGAGGAAATCATCACTGGAGGCTTCTACATCACCATGCCTGCCTCCGGAGTGATGCGTGAGTAGTTCATCCTTGGACTACGGGTCCATAGCAGTAGCTAGATGGTTGTCTTCTCCTCATATGCCTCCATGTTTAGATCTCGTGAGCTGCCTATCATGATCGAGATGGATCTTATGTAATTCTATATGCTGTGTTTGCTGGGATCCGATGAATATTGAACTTATGCCAAGTTGATTATAGTCTTTATTGCATATGTTATTTGTGATCTTTCATGCTTTCCGTTGCTAGTGGTTGCTCTGGCCAAGTAGTTGATAGTGACTCCAAGAGGGAGTATTTATGCTAGATAGTTGGTTCATGTCTCCTTTTCGCCTGTGCTCGAGTGACAGAAACGTGATGGGGGAGGATGTGATGTTGCCACTAGAGAGAAAACTGCGGTGTGAGTTCCCGCGCGTACAATCATTGCTTACATTACACACATTGTTTAATGTAGTTATATGTTGCTTGCAACTTAATACCTAAGGGGGTTCGGATGATAACCTAAGGGTGGATTATTAGTCATAGATGCAGATGGATTTTGGTCTATGTATTTTGTTGTAATGCCCGCACTAAATATCATAGTAGTCATCATGTTATAATGTGCACTACGGTGCAACTTTTATTTGTCAATTGCCCAGCTGTAATTTGTTCACCCAACATGTTATCTTTATGGAGAGACACCACTAGTGAACCTATAAACCCCGGTCCATTTTCTTACACTCTTAAACAAACCACAACAATTTCTTGCTTTCTTTACTTACTGCGAGCATACACTATTTTCCACACTATACGTCTAATCTTTGTTTTCAGCAAGACCGGTGAGCTTGACAACCTCACTGTACCGTTGGGACAAAGTATTTTGGTTGTGCTGTGTGCAGGTTCCATGTTGCTGCTGACACCGGTGAAGCGCCATCACCACCGTCAGTGGCATCAACTTTCCGAAGGTCCTCTTTCTCCTACTCGGATTGATAACCTTGGTTCTTAACTAAGGGGAAAACTCCTACTGCTGTGCTCATCACACCCTCCTCTTGGGGTCTCCCAACGAGTGCACGATCTGCACCATCGCCATCCCATCATAACAATTTTGTGATGAAGCCACTATAGAAGGAATTTAGAGGATAATATTAGCACCCAACTTCTTGGAAGATTCAAACGTCTAGCATCTTCAATCATTGCATATATTCAAATAATATAAGCACATTGTCATGCTAAATTATACCAAGTCATGTTGCCACAAATAAGTTTCTAGATATCAATATATCTTTCACTTGATTGTTTCTGAAAACAATTCTTTTCAGTTCCTAAATCACCTTGATCAACAAAACATTCTTTTAAAGATAAAGTATTATGGAAGCAAGCATGACACTAGATTCTAAGTAGGAATAATTTACTCTCTAGATCAATCAATCATTAATCATATGGAGTTAGGTAGATTATACCGAAAATCTACAATAGGACTTAATTTTAAATTTCACTAATACGGTACCAATCTTAAATGGTTTACCAGATCATATCAGTTATATCTCAACTAACAATCTAAGTGTAAGTTAGTTTGTGAATGCCAATGAATACTACAATTTATGAAAATTCACTTTGATTGGTTGTTCATGATAAAATAAGTTCAAGTTAATTCAAAATTACTACGTGAACTCCCACTCAAAAACAACATCCCTCTATTTGTTTTAGTGATTACACAAACCAAATTCACTACACCAAAACCGATCATCACGTGAGATGATGTAGCTGCAAAAGCGAACATCGACATGTTCATCATATCATCCATATGACTCATGCTTTACCTTTTGGTTACGTGTTTCGAGGCCATGTCTGTACATGCTAGGCTCGCCAAGTAGAACCGTAGTATTGCGTGTGTTCCGAGGCCATGTCTGTACATGCTAGGCTCGTCATAACCCGTTGTATGCGAACGTTGAGTCTGTCACACCCGGTCATATCGTGGTGTCTCGAAACGACAAACTTTCTTAACGGTGCATACTAAGGGAGAACACATTATTATCTTGATATTAAGTGAGAGGGATAATCTTATAATGCTACCGTCGTGATCTAAGATGCATAAAAGGATTAACATCACATGCATGGATATTGTGATATGATATGGTCCTTTTTGCACTTGATCTCCATCTTGTGCATCACGGTATGATCTCCATCTTTCCACCGGCGTGACACCAAGGTCCGTGGCATATCAAGCTTGATTCTCCATCAAAATTACAACATATGACATGGATATGATATACCGCACGCAGGCCATAAATAATAAGACAACCATATGGCTCGTGCCGGTATGTAAATAATTTACAAAAGAGATCATCTCATACATCAAATTTGTAACATTGACCATATCATATCGCATGCCCTGCAAAAACAAAGTTAGTCATCTCTAATATATTTTTGCATATTTTACGTGGCTTAGGGTTGTCGAGGATAGAACCGTTCACACCTACGATCATAAACCACAACATTCACAAACATATTTTTAACAACCCTTCGTAGATTAGATCTTAACTATAGTAGTATAAACAAACACCCCCTTAGCCACAAGTGAGACAGGTCTCGCGTACAAAGTACACATAAAGTTTTTTCTAGGGCACTTTCATCCTACTATGCCACTAAGATCATAAAATACTCAAGGAGGACAATAACATGATCATCAACGCCCACATATACCTATGTGTTCTACCCATACAAATCATCTACTCATAGATCCGGCTATGATACCACTGAAAGGTACGTTGCATAGAAAACAAAAAAATTCCTACGGAGATAAACCCGAAGGGCCAAGATCTAATCTAGGAGATGAAAGGCAGTAGGGAGAAAGAGTCTTAGGAAAACATACCCTCGAAGACTCTAAGCGTTACGAGACCGAATCTCGTTGTTAGCGTAGCCGTACTCACACCAATCTCAAGACCGAGAAGATGTGCACCGCAATCTGGCAGTGCCTCCATGATCGGTCACACGTACGGCTTGTTGACGACCTACGTTCCCTCGATCCAGCGGGGCAGCGGAAGTAGAGGATCCCTCGGAACTCCAGCAGCACGACAGTGTGGTGTGGTGAAGAATCCCACGGTCAGAGCATCGCCAAGCGGATGACCATGGAATGGAGCAGCGGGTGGAGAGAAATGAGGTGGGACAAGTGTGTGGAGGAGGAAGAGCTCTCACCCTTCTTTTATAGGAGAGGGGGACGCATCCCAAAGGGGGTGCGGACAACCCATGGTGGTTCCCCACCTCTTCCCTCTTCATGTGAGTGGACACTCCACTCACACCCACTCATGTCCCACTTAAACTCCACTAAAAAATCTGAAAGTTTTTTCTTTAATAAATAAATAAAACATTTTTTATTTCTTTATTTCAGCATTTGTTAATTCTCTTAACAAACATTTGCATATAGCACCTCAAATCATTTTTTAATTCTATTAACAACCATTCGACAAAAAAACCTTGAACTATTTCAAATTTATCCGAAACGATTTCGGTGCTATCCAAACTTTTCTCCGATATTCCATATCCTCTCAAATGCGTCATCGAAATTTAAGTGTGTCACCCTACGGTTCGCGAATAATACATACATGATCGAGACACCTCTTCGATCAATAATAAACAGCGAGATCTGGAGATCCATGATGACTCCTATACATTTATCGATGAATCTTGTGATCGTGTGAACCATCAACGTTGTAACTAATGCCCTTTGTCTCGCGATATTTTACTTGTCCGAGATCCAATCATTGGTATCAACCATAACTTGTTTGATCTTGTTACCGACAAGTACTCTTTTACTCGTTCTGTGATATGACATCCTTGTGACCTAGTCACGTGCTTGCAAGCGGGGTCGATGTGATATCACCGAGAGGGCCCAGAGTATATCCCTCCGTCATTTGGATGGACAAATCCCAGTTTGATCCATGAGCCTCAGTTAATACTTTCTGAATACCCAACGACACCTTTATATTCACCTTGTTATAGCGTGACGTTTGGTGACATCAAAGTACTCTTTCAGTATTAGTTATTGACATGATCTCATGGTCTAAGAAATAAGGTTACTTCGTATGCAAGATATAACGATATAAACTAAATTACTTGAACGTATTGTTATACTTAATTTGGGTCTATGTTAATAACATCATTCTCCTAATGACATGACCCCATTATTAACAACATCCAATGTTCATGATCAGGAAACCTTAATCATCAGCTAATCAACGAGGTAGTTAAACAAGAGGCGTTACTAGGAACCATTGTTTGTCTATTAAACACACATGTATCAACGTTTCCGGTTAATACAATTCTAGCATGAGAAGTAAACATTTATCATAAACAAGGAATAAGATAATAACCACTTTATTATTACCTCTCGGGCATATTCCCTTCACAAAGTTCTCATGTTGACATGGGATAGGCGACGATGCCATAACCATCCCACATCCGCCTTTCCGAAAAGACACGTCACTTGAGAGTTGGTAGACTCCGAGAAGTATACCACATACAACTCATTTTCATCATGCCCTACATATGCAATGTCTAGAGTCTTGCTCCACAAAAGGACCACGATTCAGGTTCAAAGACGACGGAGAACCCATCTTCCTAAAAGAATGAACTAAAAGTAAATTAAAACAAAGGTATTCAACAAGCATGACATCTACAAAGAGTGATATTAGGAGCAACTACCACCTTGCCAAACTGCGCTACCTTAGACCTGGAGTTATCTCCATAAGTGACGATTGCTTGATTCATATTGGGTCGCACCTCCGTCATAAGATCTTTACTTCTAGTCATATGACTTGTACATCGACTTTCAAGTATCCATTTTGACCCACCGGAAGCATAGTCCTACATGAAATCATTTACTAGAGTTAAGACCCGAGGAGGGTCCCCTCATGTTAGAAACAAGGGTCTTTGGAACCCAAATAGTATAGTCCATGTAACCTTCAACAGGACCAACATATTTAGCTTGGACAACACCATAAAAATCACATATAAGAAATGGTGAGGATTGTTAGTTCCCGCGGGGTTGCTACGAGTAGTGTCATCCCTAATGACAATACCACTCTCACCAACATTCTTATTTACTTGTGCGGGATTGGCCTTGTTCTTTTTCTTCTTCTTCTTTTTCTTGCTCTGGGCAACATAGCCAAGAGCTTGCTTGTCAACTTGTGGTCTAGGGTCAACCACTTGTGGATTAGGAGCCACTTGTGGCCTAGGATCCACAACCTTCTCAACACTAGGGCCCTTTCCCTTGAATCTTGCTAGTTCTTCCTTCAACCTAGCATTCTCCTCAGTTATATTTGCATGATCACAAGAAGAAGTAAAGATACTAGGCACATTGAATTGATCAAGTTGAGTTTCAATTTCTTCACAAGACTTGTTAAGGATAGAGTGTTCACTCTCCAAGGCCTTGTGGGCCTTGGTGAGCTTCTCTAGCTCATCGGTTAGTTTTTCATGACCAATCCCAAACTCAACCTTCTTATTTTTATCCCCTTTATATTTAGCAATATCCTGGTCAGGTTCTTTAGTGAGTTTAGAAATTAATTCATTATGTGACTCTTCAATAGTTTCAAGTTCCTCCTCAAGAGAGACTCGAACCTCATGCTCTTCCTCAAGAGACATAGTGAGTGAGAGATTCCTTTTCATTAGCATCACTTCTTTCAATCTCACCTTTCGTCCCGACAGCCTCAAGGGCCTCTCCCAATTGGCTCATGAGAAGATCAAAATATCTCTTGGTCTCACCTTGCAGGTTAGACATAAAACGACCCAAGGAGGCAATTTCATCTTCTACACAAAGACTAGAAATGTTATTCATTTCATTTGGAGTCTTAGAGGTGGTAGAAGATGATACCTCCGAGTCCTTAGCCATAAAGCACTTTTGGAGGATTGAGGAAGATTCTCATTGGAGGATTCAAAGAGAGATGGAGATGATGATGATGCAATAGCAATAGCGGCCACTTCACTTGTGGTTTCTTCTTCTTCATCATCACCGGAACCATACTGTTCTTGAGTCAGTAGCACAAACTTTATAGGTAGCTTCTTGTTGAAAAGTTTCTTCTTGAGAGAGTTTTCTTGTGAGAGATCTTTGACCCTCCTTGATTTTCTCTATTCTCATACGGGCACTCGGCAAAAAAATGATGCTTTTCTTGACAATAGTAACAAGCCCTCGTTTTTTGAATCTCTTCCTATCCATAGCTTAGCTTGGTCTTCTCCTCAACATATGCCTTGGCCTTGGGAGGATTCTTCCAAAACCTTTGCACGACTAGAGCAACGAAATCCTTAAGCACAGGATCATACTCTTGATCTTTTAAAGGGGCCAAGTCTTCAATACATTCCAACTCTTCATGATGATCCACCATCTTGGTCACAACCTTGGCCTTCAAAGCAACAGAGGCTCCTTTGTGCATTCCAATAGCACGAGCACGAGTGTCAAGAGAATTCTTCGTTTGAACTTGGAAGGAGCACATGTCTTACATCACTTGGGTTGAGGTCAAGAGGTGATAGTCGTGTCTTCCTTGAAGACTCTTCAAGTCCGCGGGCTCAAATGGCATGAGGGCACTCACGTATTTTCTCTTGATCCAAGCATCATCAATATGAGTGGCACCAACACCATTAAAGGCAGTGGCAAGAGTCTTGAGTCCCCGGTACATCACTACCAAATTCCTCGCGGTCTGGGACGTTTCAATACAGTTGCGGATGGGCTCCAAACCGTCGCTAATGGCAATCCGGTACGTTTTGCGCGACGGAATGAAAACGTATCAGATCAACTTCAGGGACGATTTTGCGACGTTTATATGAACACTAAACCGTTACGGCTGTCCGCAACGTACAACAATTCGTCGCCCCCAGTTGGGCCGTCCGGACTAGGCCCAATAACCATTAACATTTTTATTTCGTCGCTATGAGGCGACACGTGGCAAACGAGGTTCTAACGACCGTTATCGTAATCAGCTGATGTGGCAAAATGTGGGAACATTTTTTTTACGTCACCAGTCTTGACCAATGAGGCGAAACCATGTGGACCAATTGAAATACGCTACATGGAAACAAAATGGTGCCACGTTTCCTTCTTGTGGGACGAAATCTGTTCGTCCCGGGCTACCCAACGACGTTTTTTCTGTCGCGAGTCTCGACCAATCAGGTGAAAGCATGTGGACCAATCAAAATACGCCACATGGAAACAAAATAGCGCCATGTCGCCTTCTTCTGGGATGAAATCTGCTCGTCGCGGGCTACCCTAGCAACGATTTTTTTCGTCGCTAAACTCGTGGCACGTGCACCAACCAAATGGTGCCACGCAACGTCTTTTCCATGACATTTTTTTCGTCTCGCATTTGGGTGATGTCATCACCGTGCCGGGGACGTTATTTTTACGTCGTCTAATCGCCCACTCATAGTAGGCCACGTGGGCTGGGCATACATCGCCGGGTGTCGGTATTTGCCTTGACGGACTTTTACGTTACGTTACTATGATGTCGGTTTTGGTGCTATTTGGGTGGTTACATCATTGTTATAATTGCCAATTGCACACATGCAGAAAAGGAAACCACAGAACAGGCATCAAATATTTAGTTTTTCTCACATAATATCAAACCAATATACAGAACCATAGTTTCAAGGACCACGCATCTGCTCAGCCAACATCTCAAGTAGGGCAACTCCTTCTAGTTGAGATTTCTTTAGCGCAGCTTGTTGCTTCCGAATGTCTTCCATATCAACTACAAACTTCAGCCTCAGTTGCTCGGATTCTGCTTTCGCCGTCTCATATCAGCAAATGTTCTGCGCCATTCACATCAAGCTGCGGTTCAGGCTCAGACTTTGAAAGACATGATTCCACACGGGCCTTCTTTGAGAAAGTATGCTTTCCACTCTTCGGCATGACAACTTCACTATCATCCTCGTCCTCAACCTCTGAAGCGGATCGAGACATGACCCTTTTCTTGCTTGCCTATCAAGCATGCAAAGAAAATAGAGGAAAATAACATATGACAAGAATGTACAGAACATAGATGAAACTAGCAGATGACAAGCATGTACAAAAAATTGATGAAAATTAGCAGATTATAGTCAAACAACGGTGTGTGTCATGAACTAGGAGATGAGAAGCATAGATGAAACAACAGGTGTCAAGCATGTGAGGAAGATAGATGAAAATAGCATATGACAAGCATGTACAAAAAAATTGATGAAAACTAGCATATTATAGTCAAACAACGGTGTGTATCATGAACTAGCAGATGAGAAGCATAAATGAAACAGCAGATGTCAAGCATGTGAGGAAGATAGATGAAAATAGCAGATGACAACATGTACAAAAGTAGATGAAAACTAGCAGATTATAATTAACCAACAGTGTGTGTAATGAACTAGCAGATGAGAAGCATAGATGGAATAGCAGGTGTCAAGCATGTGAGGAAGATAGATGGAAACCATGTTGAAATGGCAACGACAACCTTAATTACTATAAGTGGATTTCACGTCCTTAATTAGCTTGCCAAAACGTCTTATAGTATGGAATAGAGGAAGTAGCACAAAATATATGATGCCACATTGATCAAACAGTTCAACACAAGATAAGAAAGTTGCACCCTAGTTGTTGCGATATCATGAAAGAATGTTGAGCTACCGGGTTAGGGAATAACCTGCAGCTCATTGTCCACGCTGGATTGTGATTGATATGACACGACTGCTTCAGTGGCATCTGATTCCTCTTCAAAATCATACACAGGCATGTACTGAGATCCAGAGTCTTGCTTCTTGGGCTTTTTTGGTGGTGGTGGTGGTGGTGGGGGGGGGGTACAGTAGGACATGAAAGAAAACTTGCTGGCTTTACGCCCAGTTCATGCATCTTTGCATTGTTTGCCATGATAGTTCTGGCACGCTCTTCTTCGATGGGGTGTAGTGGCGATCCTAACATGAATAAAGAACTAAAAGTAAAGTACAAATATAACACTTCATAAGAACCTAATATATCATAAAAAATTAAGGCACTCATCTTGTAAGAACAATCCAGTGCAAGTAATATAAATTCGGATCCTAATTAAGACTGATAGGATCACAAGCAAAATGACATTAAACCTATTACGTAGTATACAAACTAGATTGCTGCAAATGAGCAAAGTTTTACCAAGCAAGAAGGCCCCCCTTCCTATTTCCGTTACAAGAAACCGTTTAGAGAGATTTATTGCATCAAACATTAGCAGTATAATTAGGATAATAATGAAGCATCGAACATACGATTAAACAACTACCAATTTAGAAAAATTAACTACATCGAACATAAGCAGGATAATAAGGAAGCATCAAACATACAATTAAATAGACAAAAGAAATTTAGAGAGAATAGTTTGCCTGCGTCTTTAGGGTCTTCTGTCTTGCTGCGTTTCTCACATTCAATCTTCACTCATTTCAGCGTGCTTGCAGACATTGACTGTGATGTTGCAGCGAGGTTGGAGACAAGGTGGCAGATCTGGATGTACGGCGAGGTCGGTGGCGAGGTGGTTGACCGGCGAACACGGCGTCGAGGTGGCTGACCGGCGAGCACGGCGCGAGGTGGAATATAACGTACGACGAGGTAGGATACGATATGGCAGACATGCGAGCACAACGTCGAGGTGCTGGATCTGGATGGCGAAAAGGCCAGTGATGTGGCCGATCTGGAGGGTGATCTCGACGACGATGAGGGAGTTCTGGCAAGCGAGCTATATGGCGAGGTGTGAGACCGGGGGATAGAGGATCTGTTTTGGGAGGACAAGGGGGAGTGGATATTTCGAAATAGTGGCTTTCTCTTTCGGCGAGAGGGCCGATCGAGGGGATAAGGCAGGGTTTAGGAACGATTATAGAAATTCCCTCCAGGCTAAAGGTAGCTAGTTGTGTGCGGGAGGGCTGAGAAGTAAAATATCCTTGCACAAAAAAATTTGGGTGCGCTGTCCTGGCGCGAATTTTTCAGAGCGACGCGAATTTTTGGCAGAACCGCGGGAAACTTTGCCAGCCGTCCGATGCTGATGGGTGGCTTAAAAAAATTGAGCATTTATGAAATTATTTAGTACTAAAGATTGTTAAAAAATCATTAAAGTATTTTACCTAAAATCCTGGAAAGGGTCAATTATGTGGAATACTACTACATGTTGATTGGTGGCTTGAACTTTGCTAGCAGTTGGATGTTAGTCAACTTTTTTGTCTACACCTATCACCGGTGTTGGAAGGGGGTAGACCACTGTTCTTTTTTGCTTGGTTCTATTATGTTAGGCCATAGTTATATGGATAACATAAATCTAGATCTACTTGTAATAAGATTCCCTCCAGTTCGCCTGAAGAAACCATAGCCATGATGGGGGGAAAGACAGAACTGTCGTTCTAGCCCCTCTATGTGAGCTAGAAGGGGGTTGAAAATTGGAACCAGTTTCTTGTTTTTTAGGTTAGGCACAAGGAAGACCCAAGACAATGGTAGTGCCCACCTCTTGGCAAGATTTCCCCAGTTCCGTCAGATCCGGAACTTTCGGGCTCTAAGTAGTCCTCGGACATACAGACAGAATCCGACGCCGGTGAAGTGCGCCCTAACACAGAGAGCGAGGGAATCTTGCACATCCAAGACCCATGAAACACTCTAACACACATGGTATGGCATACGCTGGGATTTGGTGGCATTGGGATGATCCGGAGCCCCCTCTCCGGAGAAACCATAGCCCCGCTGGGAAAAAAGATGAAACTGCCGTTCGGGCCCCTCTACGTGAGCCAGAAGGGGATAGCAAAGTGAAATCAATTGCTTGGTTGTGTCAGTTTAGACCCAATGACCACCCAAGACAATTGTAGGTCCTACCTCTTGGCAAGATTCCCCAAGTTCCGTCAGATCTGGGAGTTTCTGGCTCTAAGTAGTCCTCGAACTCGCTAGAGAGAATCCGACGCTGGTGAATCCCTAACACTCGGAGCGAGGGAATCTTGGGCAACCAAGACCCATGCCACACTATAACACACGTGGTATGACATACCATGGGATTTGTTGGCATACATACAATCCTGAGCCCCCTCTCCGGAGAAATCATAGCCCCGATGAGGAAAAAGACGGAACTGTCGTTCTTGCCTCTCTACGTGAGCCGGAAGGGGGTAGCAAAGTGGAACCAATTGCTTGGTTGTGTTAGGTTAGGCACAAGTAACACCCAAGACAATGGTTGGGCCCACCGTTTGGCAAGATTCCCCCAGTTTCGGGAGTTTCGGGCTAATCCTGGAACCCGCAGAGAGAATCTAACGCCGGTGGAGCCCTAACACAGAGAGAGAGGGAATGTTGGCCATCCAATTCCTATGACACACTCTAACACACATGGTATGGCATAACATGGGATTTGGTGACATTCAAACGATCCGGAGCCCCCTCTCCGGGAAACAATAGCCCCGATGTGGAAAAAGACGGAACTGTCATTCTGGCCACTCTACGTAAGCCGGAAAGGGGTAGAAAAGTGGAACCAATTTCTTGTTTGTGTTAGGTTAGGCCCAAGGAACACCCAACACAATGTTCGTGAAGCCCTAACAGAGAGAGAGAGAGGGGGAATCTTGGGCATTCAAGACCCATGACACACTATAACACACAAGGTATGGTGTACCATGGGATTTGGTGGCATTCAGACGATCTAGAGGCCCCTCTCCGGAAAAACCATGGCCCCGCTGGGGAAAAAGATGGAACTGTCGTTCTGGCCCCTCTACAATAGGCGGAAGGGGTTAGCAAAGTGGAACCAACTGCTTGGTTGTATTAGTCTAGGCCCAAGGAACACCCAAGAAAATGGTAGGGCCCACCTCCTGGCAATATTCCCCGAGTTCCGTCAGTTCCGGGAGTTTCGGGCTCTAAGTAGTCCTGGAACCCGCCAGAGAGAATCTGACACCGGTGAATCCCTAACACAGAGAGAGAGAGAGAGGGAATCTTGGGAATCCAAGACCCACGGCACACTATAACACACATGGTATGGAATACCATGGTATTTGGTGGCATTCAGACGATCTGGACGCCCCTCTTCGGAGAAAACATAGCCCCGCCGGAGAAAAAGACGGAACTGTCGTTCTGGCCCCTCTACGTTAGGCGGAAGGGGGTAGAAAAGTGGAACCAACTGCTTTGTTGTATTATGTTAGGCACAAGGAACACCCAAGAAAATGGTAGGGCCCACCTCTTGGCAAGATTCCACGAGTTCCGTTAGTTCCGGGAGTTTCGGGCTCTAAGTAGTCCTGGAACCCGCTAGAGAGAATCCGACGCCGGTGAAGCCCTAACACACAGAGAGAGGGACTCTTGGGCATCCAAGACCCACGACACACTATAACACACATGGTATGGAATACCATGGGATTCGGTGGCATTCAGACGATCTGGAGGCCCCTGATCCGGAGAAACCATAGCCCCGCTTGGGAAAAAGACGAAGCTACCGTTCTGGCCCCTCTATGTTAGGAGGAACGGGGTAGCAAACTGGAAGCAACTGCTTGGTTTTATTAGGTTAGACCCAAGGAACACCCAAGAAAATGGTAGGGCCCACCTCCTGGCAAGATTTCCCCAGCTCCGTCAGATCCGGGAGTTTCAGGCTCTAAGTAGTCCTAGAACCCGCCAGGGATAATCTGACGCTGGTGAAGCCCTAACACAGAGAGAGCGAGTGAATCTTGGAAATACATGACCCATTCCACACTCTAACACACATGGTATGTCATACCATGGGATTTGGTGGCATTCAGACGATCCGGATTCCCCTCTCTAGAGAAAGACCATAGCCCAATTGGGAAAAAGACGGAACTACCGTTTTGGTCCCTCTACGTGAGCCGACGGGGGTAGCAAAGCGGAACCAATTGCTTGGTTGTGTTATGTTAGGGCCCAAGTAAGACCCAAGACAATTTTAGGTCCTACCTCTTGGATAGATTCCCCAGTTCCGTCAGATCAATGAGTTTAAGGTTCTAAGTAGTCCTGGAACCTCCCAGAGAGAATTTGACACCGATGAAACCCTAATACAGAGAGTGAGGAAATCTTTAGCATGCAATACCCATGCCACACACTAACACACATGTCATGGCATAGCCTAGCCTTGGGTGGGATTTAGACGCTCTTGAGCCCCTCTCCGGAGAAACCCTATGCCCGCGGGAGAAAAGGGACGGAACTGCCGTTCTGGACCCTCTACATGAGCCGGAAAGGGTAGCAAAGTCAAAATAAATGCTTGGTTGTGTTATGTTAGGACCAAGGAACACCCAAGACAATGGTAGGTCCCACCTCTTGGCAATATTTCCCCCGTTCTGTCATATCCGGGAATTTCGGGCTCTGAGTATAGTCCTCGAACCCGCCAGAGAGAATCTGACGCCGGTCAAACCATAACAAAGAGAGTGAGGGAATCTTGGGCGTCCAAGACCCATTCCACACTCTAACACACACGGTGTATCAAACCACGGGATTTCGTGGCATTCAGATGATCCGGAGTACCACCCCCTCCCCCCTCTGGAGAAACCATAGCCCTGATGGGGGAAAGACAGAAGTGTCGTTCTGGCCCCTCTACGTGAGCCGAAGGGGGTAGAAAATTGGAACCAATTTCTTGGTTTTTTTAGGTTAGGCACAAGGAACACCCAAGACAATGGTAGCGCCCACCTCTTGGCAATATTTCCCCAGTTCCGTCAGATCCGGGAGTTTCAGACTCTAAGTAGTCCTCGAACATCCGGAGAGAATCCGATGCCAGTGAAGCGCGCCCTAACACAGAGAGCGAGGGAATCTTGGGTATCCAAGACCCATGCCACACTAACACACATTCTATGGCATACACTAGGATTTTGTGGCATTCAGATGATCCTGAGCCCCCTCCGGAGAAACCACTAGGAAAAAAGACGAAACTGCCGTTCTGGCCCCTCTACGTGAGCCAGAAGGGGATAGAAGTGGAACCAATTTCTTGGTTGTGTAAGGTTAGGCGCAAGGAACATCCAAGACAATTATAGGTCCTACCTCTTGGCAAGATTCCCCAGTTCCGTCAGATCCGGGAGTTTCAGGCTATAAGTAGTCCTCGAACTCGGTAGAGAGAATCCGACGCTGGTAAATCCCTAACACTGGGAGCGAGGGAATCTTGGGCATGCAAGACCCATGACACACTCTAACACACGTGGTATGGCATATGCTAGGATTTGGTGGCATTCGGATGATCCGGAGCCCACTCTCCGGAGAAACCATAGCCCCGCTGGGAAAAAGACGAAACTGTCGTTCTGGCCCCTCTATGTGAGGCGGAAGGGGGTAGAAAAGTGGAACCAATTTCTTGGTTGTGTTAGGTTAGTCCTAATAAACACCCAATACAATTTTAGGTCCTACCTATTCTCAAGATTCCCCCAGTACCGTCAGATCCTGGAGTTTCGGGATCTAAGTAGTCCTCGAACTCGCTAGAGAGAATCAGACGCTGGTGAATCCCTAACACTGGGAGGGAGGGAATATTGGGCATCCAAGAACCATTCCACACTTTAATTAACACACATGGTATGACATACCATGGGATTTGGTGGCATTCAGACGATCCGGAGCCCCCTCTCCGGAGAAACCATAGCCACGATGGGGAAAAAGACGTCATTGTCGTTCTGGCCCCTCTACGTGGGCTGGAAGGGGGTAGAAAAGTGGAACCAAATGCTTGGTTGTGTTAGTTTAGGGCCAAGGAACACCCAATACAATGGTTGGGCCCACCGTTTGGCAAGATTCCCCCAGTTCCGTCAGTTCCGGGAGTTTCGGGCTCTAAGTAATCCTGGAACCCGCAGATAGAATCCTACGCCGGTGAAGCCCTAACACAGATAGCGAGGGAATGTTGGAAATCCACGACCTATGACACACTCTAACAAACATGGTATGTCATAACATGGGATTTGGTGGCATTCAGACGGTCCGGAGCCCCCTACCCGGAGAAACCATAGCCCCGATGTGGAAAAGACGGAACTACCGTTCTGGCCACTCTACATGAGCCATAAAGGGTTAGAAAAGTGGAAAAAATTGCTTGTTTGTGTTAGGTTAGGACCAAGGAACACCCAAGACAATGGTTGGGACCACCTGTTGGCATGATTCCCCGAGTTCCGTCCGTTTCGGGAATTTCGGGCTCTAAGTAGTCCTCGAACTGCCAGAAAGAATCCAACGCCGGTGAAGCCCTAACAGAGAGAGAGAGAGAGAGAGAGAGAGAGAGAGAGAGAGAGGGGGAATATTGGGAAACCAAGACCCATGACACACTATAACACACATGGTATTGCATACCATGGGATTTGGTAGCATTCAGACAACCTGGAGGCCCCTCTCCGGAGAACCCATAGCCCCGCTGAGGAAAAAGACGGAACTGCCGTTCTGGCCCCTCTACGTGAGCCGGAAGGGGGTAGAGAAGTGGAACCAACTGCTTGTTTGTATTAGGCTAGTCCCAGGGAACACCCAATACAATGGTTGGGCCCACAGTTTGGCAAGATTCCACCAGTTCCGTAAGTTCCTGGAGTTTCGGGCTCTAAGTAATCCTGGAACCTGCAGAGAGAATCCGACGCTGGTGAAGCCCTAACACAGAGAGCGAGGGAATGTTGTACATAAAATACCTATGACACACTCTAACACACATGGTATGGAATAACATGGGCTTTGGTGGCATTCAGACGATCCGGAGCCCCCTCTACGGAGAAACCATAGCCCCGATGTGGAAAAACACGCAACTGCCATTCTGGCCACTCTACGTGAGCCGGAAAGGGGTAGAAAAGTGGAACCAATTAATTTTATGTGTTAGGTTAGGCCCAAGGAACAACAAAGACAATGGTTGGGCCCACATGTTGGCAAGATTCCCCGAGTTCCGTCAGTTTCGGGAGTTTCGGGCTCTAAGTAGTCCTCAAACCCGCTTGAGAGAATCCGACGCCGGTGAAGCCCTAACAGAGAGAAAGAGGGAATCTTGGGCATCCAAGACCCATGAAACTATAACACACATGGTATGGCATACCATGGGATTTTGTGGCATTCATACGATCTGGAGGCCCCTCTCCGGAGAAACCATAGCCCCGCTGGGAAAAAAGACGAAACTGTCGTTCTGGGCCCTCTACGTTAGGCGGAACGGGGTAGCAAAGTGGAACCAACTGCTTGGTTGTATTAGGTTAGGCACAAGGAACACCAAAGACAATGGTAGGTCCCACCTCTTGGAAATATTCCCCGAGTTCTGTCAGTTCCGGGAGTTTCGGGCTCTAAGTAGTCCTGGAACCCGCCAGAGAGAATCCGATGCCGGTGAAGCCCTAACACAGAGAGAGAGGGAATCTTGGGCATACATGACCCACTACACACTATAACACACGTGGTATGGAATACCATGGTATTTGTTGGCATTCAGACGATCTGGAGGCCCCTCTCCGGAGAAACCATATCCCCACTGGGAAAAAAGACGGAACTGTCGTTCTGGCCCCTCTACGTTAGGCGGAAGGGGGTAGCAAAGTGGAACCAACTTCTTGGTTGTATTAGGTTAGGCCCAAGGAGCACCCAACCATATGGTAGGGCCCACATCTTGTCAAGATTACCCCAGTTCCGTCAGATCCGGGAGTTTCAGGCTCTAAGTAATTCTAGAACCCACGATAGAGAATCTGACACCGGTGAAGCCCTAACAAAGAGAGAGCGAGTGAATCTTGGGAATAAAACACCCATGCCACACTCTAACACACATGGTATTCCATACCATGGGATTTAATTGGTGGCATTCATACGATTCGGAGCCCCTTTGATGGAGGGATAATAACCCGGTAGGCCAACTCCAAGGTGTAACCCGGCCCAAAGGACGCTGCGCAGGATCCGGCTAAGGATAAAGAAACTTCAGGAAGGCCCACATTTGTAGGCCCTGTAACCCGGTTTGTGGGTTACAATAAGGAAAGTTAGGGTTTGTATGCGGTGTCCGGGTAGGATTCAGGGTGCGCCTTGGAGGACAAGCCAGGGGGTACGGGTGCTTTATAAACCGACCCCTAGGTTTAGTTGAGAGAGATCTAAGAGCCCTAGCAATATCACCTGATATCGAATATCTAGTGTAATACGAGAGTTGAGTTATTATATCAAGATCGGAGACTCGGCGACTTGATTGCCGGCTACCAGATCGAATTCCATCATGTTTTCCTCTGAGCTAAACCCTCTCCCAAACGCCTGTGTCGTCTTGCCCCAAGATCAGTTACCCCCGGTAACGTCTGCCGTGATTATCCCACGACAGTTGGCGCCCACCTTGGGGCCTGCGTCCAAAGGTGTTTACATCACGGGAGAAGCTCGGAAGAACATGGAGAATCTTGTCGTCGGCGAGATCTACATTGACCACGAAGGGGAGAAGATGGTGGACGATTCCGGCTGGGGGACAGAGTCGGATCACCTCGAATCCGGATCTATTGTGACGATCGGCCAGATCAGCGTCTTCATCGGTATGGTACGTACATCTGGTTTAAAAGGACAATATCATGTGCATACTACAGGAACTTCTAATAGGGACAAAAAGATACTCAAGCAAGCTGTGAACTCGGTTTCCTCGGCTGTTCCGGGATACCTGAGATGGGCGGAACAAGAGATAACGTGGAGCAGAAGAGATCACCCGGAAAGAATAGAGCACCCAGGAGTCTTAGCATTGGTAGTCGCACCACAGGTTAATGGTTACGAGTTAAAAAGGGTCCCGATGGACGGTGGAAGTAGCATCAATATCTTGTACTGGGAAACTTTTTCACGCATGGGTCTCAAAGAGTCCCAGCTACAGAAAAGCTCAACAATTTTTCATGGAATAGTGCCGGGTCACTCGGCATGTCCCGAGGGGAAAATCGCATTGGAGGTAGCTTTCGGAGAATCAACGGATAATTATCGAGTTGAGTGGCTCACGTTCGAGGTGGTCAAATTGCGCAGTCCTTATCACGCACTATTTGGAAGACCGGCTTACGCCAAATTCATGGCCAGGCCGTGTTATGTGTATTTGCAGCTGAAGATTCCGGGTCCTAAGCAGACCATCACCATACATGGAAGCCAGGATATAGCGGCCGAGTGCGACGAAGGAGATTCGGTAATGGCCGAGCAAGCTTGCAGAAAAGAAGAACTCAAGTATTATCGGTCTCAAGTAGATCCGGATGATGGAACCGCATTGAAAAGGCCGAATACTGAGGACGAAAGAGCAAAATTCAAGGCAGCACAGGACACCAAGATGATAGCTTTTGTCGAAGGTGGGTCTAACTTGGACAGCGAGCAGGAGAAGGCACTTGTGGAGTTTATTCGTTCGAATGCGGACGTGTTCGCCTGGACACCTAGCGACATGCCGGGTATCCCTACAGAGTTGGCAGAGCACAGTTTGCATGTAGATCCCAAGTCCAGGCCTGTGAAGCAGGGCTTGAGGAAGATGAATGAGGAAAGAAGGAAAGCTATAGGTGAAGAAATTGCTCGGCTATTGACAGCCGGCTTCATCATGGAAGTATTTCACCCGGATTGGTTAGCAAATCCGGTGCTAGTGATGAAAAAGACCAATGAGTGGAGGATGTGCATTGATTTTACGAGTCTCAACAAGCATTGCCCAAAGGATCCGTTCGCACTACCAAGGATAGATCAGATCATAGATGCAGTAGCTGGGAGTGACCTATTATGCTTTCTGGACGCTTATTCCGGATATCATCAGATTAAACTCAAGAGGGAGGATTGGGAGAAAACATCGTTTATAACCCCTTTTGGGGCCTTTTGTTACAAAACCATGACGTTTGGGTTGAAGAACGCTGGCGCAACTTATCAACGGTGTATTCAGAAGTGCTTCGAGGACCAAATTGGACGCAACGTCCATGCTTATGTGGATGATGTGGTTATCAAGACCAGGAAGGCAGAAACATTTATCGATGATCTAAAGGAGACGTTCAAGAACTTAAGGAGGTATCAGATGAAGCTTAACCCGACAAAGTGCGTATTTGGAGTTCCAGCCGGGAAATTACTTGGCTTTATCGTTTCCGAGAGAGGAATTGAAGCAAACCCGGACAAAATCAAAGCTATCCAAAGTCTGAAAAAGCCGGAAAATTTGAAGCATGTTCAAAAGCTCACGGGCTGCGTAGCAGCCTTGAGCCGATTTATATCAAGACTCGGAGAAAAGGCAATACCCTTGTACCGGCTCTTGAGGAAATCCGACAAATTTGTATGGGATCAAGAGGCGGATGAGGCGTTCGAGGCACTAAAGAAGCAGTTATCTGAAGCACCAGTACTAGCGGCCCCGGGTCCTAAAGAGCCTATGTTGCTATACGTGGCAGCTGGCCCCCGAGCCGTCAGTGCAGTAGTGGTTGTGGAGCGTAAAGAGGATGGGAAAGGTTATCCAGTCCAGAGGCCGGTTTATTATGTCAGTGAGGTATTATCAGAGGCAAAGCAGCGCTATCCGCATTGGCAAAAGCTAGTTTTCAGGGTCTTTATGGCCAGCCGGAAACTGAAGCCGTATTTCCAGGAACACCCCATAACAGTGGTTAGCTCAATACCAATGTCGGATATCATCAGAAACTCGGATGCGACCGGAAGAATAGCCAAATGGGCGATAGAAATGGGGGATTATCACATCAGCTACGAACCCAGGTCAGCAATCAAATCTCAGGCTTTGGTTGATTTCGTTAATGATTGGACACACACAGGCATGAGTACCATGGTTCCAAACTCCGAGTCATGGATCATGCACTTCGATGGATCAAAGCAGTACGAGGGATCAGGAGCTGGAGTGGTGCTAACATCACCCAAAGGAGACAAATTGAGTTACGTACTACAAATTCACTTTGACTATTCCAACAACGTGGCCGAGTATGAGGCCCTATTGCATGGCTTAAAGGTAGCCAAGGAGATGAACATTAAGAGGATACGATGCTTCGGAGATTCAGACCTTGTGGTACAGCAGGTGTCAGGAACTTGGTATAGAAAGGACGCAACTATGGCAGCATACCGCAGGGAAGTTGATAGGGTTGCAGGATGTTTTTCCGGGTATGAGGTGGAGCATATAGACAGAAGAAAGAATGAGGCAGCCGACGCCCTCGCTAGACTCGGCTCGCGCAGGGAGCCGGTTCCACCTAACCTTTTCCTGGACGAATTATGGCGACCATCAGTTAAAATCGAGTCAAAGGAGGAATTGGCAAATCAAGACCCGGGTTTAGGACTCGTGGCCACTGTACGTGCTATTCCCGAGTGGACAGAACCGTTTTTGGCCTACCTATCACGAGGCGAGTTACCACAGCAAGAGGTGTTAGCAAGGCAAATTTTGCGGCGAGCAAAGGTATATTCTATCATCAACGGGGAGTTATACAAGAGAAGCGCCGCGGGGGTCTTTTTGCGCTGCGTGGCACCAGAAGAAGGCCGACACATTCTCAAGGAAATCCATGAAGGTGATTGCGGGCATCATGCATCCACAAGATCCCTTGTGGCCAAGGCTTATCGACACGGATTCTTCTGGCTCACGGCTCTAGCAGATGCGGAACGATTAGTAGCAAGGTGTGACGGATGTCAAAGGTACGCTCGCCAAACCCATGTGCCGGCTATGGAATTACGGACCATCCCGTTAACTTGGCCGTTCGCTGTCTGGGGTATGGACATGGTTGGCCCCTTTCATATGTCACCTTGCAAGAAGACACATCTTTTAGTGGCTATTGATAAGTTTACCAAGTGGGTTGAGGTTATGCCAGTTACTAATTGCGAAGCAGCTACAGCAGTCAAGTTCCTGAAAAGAATTATCTACCGGTTCGGGTATCCCCACAGCATAATTACCGACAATGGAACCAACATGTCCCTTGGTGAGATGGAAAAGTTCTGTGGCAACAATGGAATCCGGCTTGATGTAGCATCAGTGGCTCATCCACAGGCCAATGGACAAGTGGAGAGGGCAAACCAAGAATTGCTTCGCGGATTAAAACCACGATTGCGAGTTCCCTGTATCAGGGCTGCTGGTGCATGGGTCGAAGAACTTCCTTCCGTGGTTTGGGGTATCAACACTACACCTAACAGATCCACTCAGATGACACCCTTCTTCATGGTCTATGGTGCAGAAGCAGTGTTACCGAGTGACATTATTCACGATTCACCGTGAATATCAGCTTACGTCGAAGTGGAGAACGAAAAGACCCGGCAGGATGCCGTAGATATGTTAGAAGAACAAAGGGAACAAGCCCTGGAAAGATCAGCCATATATCAGCAAGATTTACGGAGGTATCATAGCCGGCGCGTGAAAACCCGGGTCTTCCAGGAAGGAGACCTGGTTCTGCGCCTGGTACAGTCAAACGAAGGAAAACACAAATTATCACCACCATGGGAATGACCGTTTATCATAAGCCGGAATCTGCATAATGGATCATATTACTTGGTAGATGCAAGGGAAGAGTCGGCTACAGTTAATGACACCGCTCATACCACTTCATCTATGCAAGAAAGAGACAGACCATGGAACGTGGCTCAGCTACGTCCATATTATACTTAGTAAAGACTATATTGGCAAGTGGAATTGCACGATGTAACAGGCAGCAGGTTTCAGACGTACTCTTTTCCTATCCAGGGCACCCTTGGGGACTGGATGGGTTTTTAATGAGGCGGCTTGCTGACCCAACATTCTCGTATCAAGAAAAGAAGTGGTTATTCTCATGTTCTTTAATCTCAGTACGTTGCATATATATAGGTCTTGGGGCTGATTGCTTGAATAGCACAGTTGCAAACTCAATGACCCGGCCTTGATGCCTATGAGTTATAAGGGCCGATTACTCGCAAACGAGCACGGCTGCAATCTTATAACCGGACAAAGGAGCCAAACTTTCTTGACTTTTCTTACTTAAGTTCGATGTGACTCGCAATAAAAGTGGCATGATTTGCTCGCTTACGATTACAATCAGCCATGAAGCCCAATGGGACTTGCCTGACCCTGTTTTCGTATGGATGTAGCAACATGGTATCCACGCGAAAGCCGGCTTACAGTACAAGATAGCAAAAAGGGTCATCTAAACCACAAGTTATGCAGAGTACAAAGCTAATAGCCGGAAACTCAACGTTTATCAAGCATAACTTCATTACCTATGTGAAACGGCGCCGGGTCTGGGCTTAGCAAACAACAAACTCGTTCTCTTCGAAAAGACCACATATCCCAGACTCGGAAATTCGGGTCTTGGCGATTCGGGATTTTGGAAAAAGAAAAAGTTGCTTAGTTGCTAAGGCTCAAAAAACCCAAACATCCGAGTCTTGGGGACTTGGGGACTTAGAGGCAAGCCCGCTCGTCAACACCCATGAAACTCGGAAACCGAGTCTCACAAAAGGGATCGTAAATAAAGTCGGATATCAAGAACAAGTTGACTCAAAAGTGGGTAAATATAAACGATCAGAAGAAGCACAAAGTATATCAAGAACCTACAGTGCATTACAAACTTCCGTAAATAGTATCAAAGGTGCACAGGCGCACCATCCAAAAATAGCTGTTTTAACAACACATCGGCCGACTGACGCGTATGAAGTAATATCCGGTATCAGTCGGCGTTCTAGGCCGCGGCGTCCATCTTCACCTTACCCTTGCCATCACTTGGGGTAGCAGCAGCACCCGGATCAGCAGTACCGGCTCGCACAGGAGGAGGAATGACTAGTGTGGAGGTAGCGGGCGCGGAATCGGCTTCAGCTTTCTTTTTGACAGCCTCCTCCCTCAACTTAGCAGCTTCCTCCTTCCATCGGGCCAGCATGTCATACGGCTCGGGAAGATCCGACTTAACCGCTTCACCAGCAGCATCATATGCAGGAACGAGGGAATCGACATCTAAGCCGTTAGCAATCACGCTGGCCGGGTAACGGACCTCCTTCTGGACGGCCTGGAAATCCTTCACGGAGAACTTGGACCCATCAAGCTTGAATTCCGGGAAACCGCCCATAAGCTTGGCTAGCTCGAGCTTAGGGAAGTAAGCCTTGGCAAGCGCAAGCCCCCGGGTTACTCCAACTCGGCAGGACGAGCGTTTCCAGTGCCAAATCCACTCGGGGATAGTGGAGCAAGCGTCTAGCATTCTCTTCAGGTCGCCATGCCCTTTACCCGGCCACCGTATTTCTTGAAGGATCCATTTGGTTCCGGCGCATAGCTGCCGGATAACGCTCTTGATAGTTTTCAGCCTCGCAATATCATCCTCGTCCGACATCACTTCATCCGGACCTGCAGAAAGAAATGGAAACATGAGTAAGGAAATTCCGGCTATTTATCAGAAGGACAACCCGGATGAAGAATCGTACCAAGCAAAGCACGATACGTATCAGCAATTTGAACAGAAAGGCTCGTTAGGTCATCTTCTGCTGTATGAGCCCTCCGCCTATACTTCTTCATTATCTTCCCACTCCTCCTGGCATCAGCCTCGGCCTCCTCACGCAGAGCCACGTCCTTTTCAATGAGCTTGGTGGCCTTTGCCAGTTCCTTCTCATATTGAGTCACGAAGGACTGCACGGATGCAAGGAAGGATTAGCCGGGTAAAGGGGCAAGTTATCAGTCGCTTATACCGTAAAGTTCCAAGCAAATTGTGAATCAATTCACTCGGAACTTGGGGACTAGATAAGGACACAAGCAATATTAGTCGGGTTTACCTCGTGTTTGGCTATTAAAGCCTCCAAGATGTTTTCTTCATTAGCCCTCAAAGTGCGCAGGGTTTCGAGCATCTGGGCAAACGTCAGGTCCTCGGGTCGGACACCAGAAGAGCCGGCAGCCTGGTCGCCTGATGGGGGAGCTCTCCCCGCCCTTGGGGTCGAGACCCGGACAGTCTGCGTATCCGGGTTGGGAGAACCCATCCTCGTGTCCGGAACCTCGATCTCCTCGTCCACTGGTTCGGATGACGCGGGAGACCCGGCGGCTTGGTGAAGTGGATCGCCCAAGGGGCCTTGTTCCTGGTTGTTCTCAGTATCACCGCCCGTTGCGGCATCTAT
Source organism: Alopecurus myosuroides (assembly GCA_028641055.1). Classification (NCBI taxonomy): domain Eukaryota; kingdom Viridiplantae; phylum Streptophyta; class Magnoliopsida; order Poales; family Poaceae; genus Alopecurus; species Alopecurus myosuroides. The sequence goes on along the minus strand of CM054058.1, from coordinate 109,030,096 downwards.
GTTCTCAGTCGGCTTCTCCGCCTCCTGGTTATCCATCTCCACATTCTCCGGGTCACTAACTGTGACTTGAGCGCTAAAGAAAGGGAGGAAGAGCAGTTAGCACTAGCAATTGAAAGTTATCAGGCATGAAAGGATGTCGTATAATAAAGACTCACCCGATATTTACAGCGTAATCAGACGGGAGTTCGCTGCTGGAAGCAGATGAAGCCGCCAAAGGTACCGATAGTGGGACCCGGAATTGCCCCGCGAGTGGGTGATTGGGAGATGGATGGCGCTGAGGAGATTTGGAGGGGCGAGGAAGAGGAATATCGGCACGGAGGTTTGGCGAGGAGGAGATACCCGGGTTAAGGGGATTGTCCCCTGGTGAACTCCGGATCACTCTGCGCTTGGCCGGGATAGAATCCTTCAAGTACGACGAGTTCGATAATTGATGGTTAAGTTGTCGCATGGCATCGAAGGAGTAAGGTTCAGAGGATATAGAAGAGAAAGGAACCTTGGACACTGCCCCTCTGGTCTTCCTCTTGGCTCCAACTGTTGCCTCTTGATCAGATTCGGTAGCCTCCGGGTCATCCTCGTCCTTCTCATCTTCGTCCTCCAGCCCTGCGAACCGAGTGTGTGTCCGTGGGAAAAAGTTAAATGGGAGGAAAATGATGCAAGTAAAGATAATAGAAGATCCGGGCAAATACCTTCATCACCGTCAGCCGGCTCATCTTCTTCTTCCGGGTCTCTGGAAGGGGGGGAGGTTTCAACTGTCCAGAAAGGATCATCGGCCTGAGACAGAAAGATGAAAATAAGAACTAGGAGCAGTATTGAGTCAAGATGAGGAAATAAACCTATGAGTATCGGGTCTTACCGCTGGGGCCGGGTTTTCCCGAGTAAATGGGGGTAACCCGGCGATGTTCTTTATCACCTCCAGCTTCTCCGTCAAGAAACCCTTGATGGTTTTGTTGGTATCCCCGGCTGCAAAGCTCTTGGTGGAATATCGAAGTGCGTCTGTGGTGTGCCCCGAGTATTCGCACATCAATCTGGAGCGGATAGAATTGGGTTGGATCCGGAAGTCGACCCAAGTTTTCACTAAGTTGAGCCCAAGAAGGCCTTGGGCTGAGAGGACGGCTATTCTAGCTAGTGAAGGCAGGATTGCTTCCCTGTCCGAGTCAGGGGCGAAAGCATTGAATTTCTCGGAGATATCAAGGAGGCCTTCTGAGTAACCCGATAACCTTTTCGCCGGGTGGGGAGGTGTCCCGGCAATAGAAGTATGAGAGTTGCCAGTGTTTGACGTGTCAATTAAGAGTAAGAGGTGGCATTAGAGAATTCTTGCGGCGCTGGATAGAGACTCCGCCGCAAGCAAGAAGTGCTCCGTCGCCGCTTTCGCGGCATGGTTTGCACTGGAAAAGTTCGGTGAAGAGAGCCAAACTTGGTGGGGTGCACAGGTATGACTCGGACAGAACAATGAAGTGGGTAATATTCAACATAGAGTTAGGCCCTATGTCGAATATCCTGAGGCCATAATGGCTCAGGACCTCACGAAAGAAAGGGTGACCCGGAGGACGGAATCCCCGGGTCACGTGCTCTATAAAACAGATTACCTCATCCTCGGCAGGTGTGGGCCGGGTCTCATCACCCGGCGCCCTCCAACGAATGTCCTTCTAAGAAGGAAGGACCCCCAACTCGGCCAGCTCGTCCAGCTTGGCCTTTGTGACTGTGGATTGCCCCCAATTGGCGGATATGGATTGGGTTGTCTTCGCCTGGGCCGGCTGTTTCCCATGCCTTTTGGGAGCCATGGGATCAACCTTCAAAACACAAGGCAAAAAAGTGCAAAAAATAAGACTCGGAAACCATGGGCTATTCGAGTATCTGTGAGTGGTGACAAGAAAGTACGGAAGTTAAGCATTATCCGGGTGTCATTTTAGAAGGCAAGGTTACGAACTATCCGGGTATCACACCATGGAGTGAAGATTGCGAGGTATCCGGGTATTAAGTACAACTATGGAAATTATTGGTCACTTACGTATTGAAAAGTATTTGGGGAAGACGGATGGTTGCCCATGTATCTACTGCAAGCGAAATAGCCGGAAAAGGAGGATTTTCCGGGTGTCAATGTTATGCGCGGAAAATTAAGGTGAAATGGATCTAGATTGGAAAACTTGCGGACGATTCTACGAAGAAATTGGTGATTAATAATGGTAGGAGGATGGGGTGTAATCATCAAACAGGTTGTTAAAGGAGTTAGCGAGCGTCAAATCAATCTAATCCGGTGCAACAGGAAAAACGGCCCGCGGGTTGACCTAGATCCAATCTAAGGTGAATCGAAAAATTGCGGAGCTATTTTAACGAATACTTACTGGGAGGAGCTTGAATCTGGCGTGGCGGCGGCCGATGTCGCGGTCTGGATGTCCCTTTGTAACCCTCGATGAGTGGAATGAAGGCGCGGTGGCGGAGTTTGGCGGCGGCGCGGAACAGTTCAAGGATGAACGTGGCCGGCGGCGGTCTTACTACGATGGCGGGCTTGAGATTCTTGTGGAATTGCGGAGCGCAGGGAATAAGGAAGCAAAGGGAAGGTTGGAGTGAAACGTTGGGATCTAAGTTACCCTCTGGGCTCTATTTATAAGATGCGGGCGGATAAACCTATCCTAACGGGCGGAATCCGGAAATTTTGGGGATAACGGTCATCTGTGCGGATTTTTTGAGATATGCTTTAAGTGTTGAACGTGATATCCGGGCAGAAATAAGAAGGAGATATTTTCCGCGATATCAGGGTTAATTATCGAGTAAAGTAAGTCGGGCTTTTGGCATTTTTATCAGGGTTTAGACCTGGAAAGCTAAGCCAAGTACTTGGAGAAAAGCCGGGTTACTATATGGCCACCATGGAGTTAGGCCTAGCTATTTATCAAAGCACCTTAACCCGGCCTCCATACACTTGTGCGTTTGATATTTTTGCAGGGAATAGCAAGCACTTCAGGGAAGAATCCGTGAAGCCCAAGCTATTCTGGGGACTACTGATGGAGGGATAATAACCCGGTAGGCCAACTCCAAGGTGTAACCCGGCCCAAAGGACGCTGCGAAGGATCCGGCTAAGGATAAAGAAACTTCAGGAAGGCCCACATTTGTAGGCCCTGTAACCCGGTTTGTGGGTGACAATAAGGAAAGTTAGGGTTTGTATGCGGTGTCCAGGTAGGATTCAGGGTGCGCCTTGGAGGACAAGCCAGGGGGTACGGGTGCTTTATAAACCGACCCCTAGGTTTAGTTGAGAGAGATCTAAGAGCCCTAGCAATATCACCTGATATCGAATATCCAGTGTAATACGAGAGTTGAGTTATTATATCAAGATCGGAGACTCGGCGACTTGATTGCCGACTACCAGATCAAATTCCATCATGTTCTCCTCTGAGCTAAACCCTCTCCCAAACGCCTGTGTCGTCTTGCCCCAAGATCAGTTACCCCCGGTAACGTCTGCCGTGATTATCCCACGACACCCTTCTCTAGAGAAACCATAGCCCCGCTGGGAAAAAGACGGAACTGCCATTTTGGCCCCTCTACTTGAGCCGGAAAGGGGTAGCCAAGTGGAACAAATTGATTTTTTGTGTAAGGTTAGTCCCAAGGAACACCCAAGAAAATGGTTGGGCCCACCTGTTGGCAAGATTCCCCAAGTTCCATCAGTTTAGGGAGTTTTGGGCTCTAAGTAGTCCTGGAACCCGCCAGAGAGAATCTAACGCGTCGGTGAAGCCCTAACAGAAAGAGAGCGAGGGAATCTTGGGCATACAATACCCATGAAACACTATACACACACATGGTATGGCATACCATTGTGTATTTGGTAGCATTCAGACGATCTGAAGGCCCATCTCCAGAGAAACCATAGCCCCGCTGGGAAAAAGACGGAACTGCCGTTTTGGCCCCTCTACGCGAGCCGGAAAGAGGTAGAAAAGTGGAACCAATTACTTGGTTGTGTTAGGTTAGTCCCAAGTAACACCCAATAAAATGGTAGGTCCCACCGCTTGGCAAGATTCCCCCCGTTCCGAGAGATCCGGGCGTTTCGAGCTCTAAGTAGAACCCGTGAAAGAGAATCTGACGCCGGTCCATAACACAGGGAGTAAGGGAATCTTGGGAATACAATACCCATGCCACACTCTAACACACAAGGTATGGAATACCATGGGATTTGGTGGCATTCAGACGATCCGGAGGCCCCTCTCTAGACAAACCATAGCCCCACTGGGAAAAAGACAGAACTGCCGTTCTGGCCCCTCTACGTGAGCCGGAATGGGGTAGCAAAGCGAAACCAAATGCTTGGTTGTGTTAGGTTAGGACTGATGACTCCCAAGTGCAGGAGATCAATTGTAGTACCTTTCGATAAGTATTTGAGTGTCAAACCCACGAGGAGCTGAAGGTAAGCTATCTATTCTCTAAAGCCCTATAACCCTCTTATATGGCTGTTTGTGCAAAGTAATAAGTTTGACTAAAAGGAACTAACTAATTAAAAGCAAGTGACGTGGAGTGTGGTTTGTCCAGTAACTAGTGAAGCAAGTTTAAAATGCAAGTTTCTAAGCAAGTTTCACAAGTAGCAAGCAGCAAATATCTCAAGTATCTCAAGGGAGCAAGTGTTCTAGCAATAGGTGTTTTGTTCGTGTGGTTGTCACAATTAGTGAAGCACATGTTTTAGTCTTAGTTGTTTCTTCTAGGAAGGAGCCATAGGTATAGTCAAGTAAATGATCTACAACCCCTTATGATGGATCATGTGGCCAAGTAAATGACTGCACAAGATTGATTAAGACATAAAGTCCCACCATAGCCTTACGTTCTAAGGCCCCCCTATATATATCCCCCAATAACTTAACTTTGTGGCTCAGTCTCAGGTTACTGTCACTCCCAAGTCACCACCACTCCATTATGCTACCGGTGATCACCTTACATGCATCCCCCAACATATGCGTGCACTCACATATTGTACATAAAGACAATCATAGAAGATAACAAACTTGTATGCAACCAATCAACGAACTATTTCACCATTGCCAAGAACAATTCACTACTCAAACATAGACGGGGAGACACAATACATCAAGGGAATATAGTATTGCATCATACATCGTGTTTGCCAAGAGATTACAGTGGAGAGATGGAGTTGATCTTGCTGTAGATGTTGATGATGAACACGCCGGAGGGGGGTGGAGCCCTCCGGGGGTGATCCCGACGGTGTTTCCCCCTCCGATCTTCTTCGGCGGCAGCCTTCTGTCTCTCTGTTTTGTGGTTTCGTCTCTCGGCGCCGCCTCCTCCTCGAAAAGGCCAGGGGACCCTTTATATAGTCGTTTTTAGGTCACGAGACACTCGGGAGAAGAAAGATCGACGGCATCGGAGCCACGGGGGCAAAAAGGGGGCCTCTCATGCGGCCAAGGAATCTGGCCACGTGGAGGGTCCTATTTGCCACCTGGTTGGCCTTTTGGCCCTCTACTTTGGCCCATGGTCTTCGTCTCGAAAATTATGAACCGTGCTCTTTGGCCTTGCCCTTTTTGGAGTCCCGAAGCTCCCGGAAAGTCTGAAACACTAAAAAGTACGTTTTCTGGAAAAACAGGGTTAGAACCAAAAGAAGGGGGATTGTTTATAAAATCCCCCAAATCATTATAAAACATGAATATAAGTTGCTAATATGTAGGAAAAACAAGTAATAACATGCAAAGTTCATGTATGCATTTTACATGCATCAACATCCCCAAGCTTAACCCATGCTCGTCCTCGAGTATGAAGGTGATAAAACTAACATGGACTTTGCATATTGAAACAATCATGGGATATCAAGGAGGATTATTCATGCTACATATAATCAAATGATTAATACTAGAAATGAGTAGCAATATACAATTCATGTTGTAAGAAATATCAAATATGCAAGCAAAGATGCTTCATGAAAGTTTAGATAGTGTATAATGAAATAAAAGCACTATGGACCAAATGCATACACAAAATGAAAAATAAAATCCTATATTGGTCAAAGAATAGCATAATGGAAAATAGAAAATATGGTGGACACTTTGGAGAAAATTGAGTAGAGGTAAAACATGATCAAGTCTTATTTAGCCTCTAAATTATTCAACTAAAATTACTAATTGAAATGTGGTATCCATTGATGTAGGACTCTCATTGCCCCTTTATCACTAGCATCTTAAATGGTGAATGTTGAAGTAATGTGAATGACAAGGTGGTTGAAAGCCTCATGCCCTGTGAGTGTGAAAACCTACTCCATGATTACTCAAGTTAAGATTCCTAATAAGCTTTGTACAATCATAATAAGTATTAATGACATCATAGAGAACCGCAAAGAGGTACCTCTTGCCCCATGACATGGAAACAAGCCCATGTCACAATGACAAGACAAACAAACGGAGTAGACTCATCATCCTTTTTATTTTCATTAACTATTATGCATAGCTTCTTATTTTATTGTAGGATGTGTTGTAGAGTCACTCAAACTGTAAGTAAATTTCCACCATGATAAAGCATGGCTTGGGTTAGCGGCCCAATGCGTTTCTCTAGTCATATAGATACTTACTCATCAAAACTTACTATTCCTCTATTTCATTTCGGCATGGCAGGAGTCCAAAAATAAAAGTACATGATATCAACCAAATGTAAATTTTTGTGCAATGTTGAAAGCTTTCCGGTGATACACGTTTATAGCTAGCTCCCAACCACACACTTGTCAAACACAAAACTTGTGGCTCCCATTATTGGGTCATGTTTATTAGATGCATAAAAAGTAAAGTGTGCCTTCAAAAGTTCGTGAGAGTCCTATCCCAAGTTCAACCCATGACAATTAATAAAGTGATTATCTTAATTTAGAACATAAATAACACAATAACATGGTGAACATACTCGGAATATCAATGAAGCTAATGGGAAGATATGGTGGACTCACTGGAAATACTTGGCTAAGGAGTGTTGGAAACAAGTTTTTACTTGTTGGAATTTTTAAATTTTTGGCTAGAAAGAGGGAGATAGTTGACCAGCTACTATGCATGCATATGTCCATAGAACTACTCATTTCATGACAAACTAAATATACCAGCAATTAACATCAAGGACATGAATAAGAGATAGCTCAATACAACATTATTGCAAATTTCTACACATAAAAAGCCTATAAATCATGCAAACATATGTAGCTCTTCAAATCAACCATGGCATCCCTATTCCAAGTCATAATACTATCATCCAATACATTCCAACCCCAAACTCCAGTAGCTCAATCTCATATAAAATGATGGGTGTGGTCTTATATATAAAAAAAAAACTAGACGCTTCAAGTCTCTACGATAAATGCTTTGCTTAGAAAAACAGAAAGTAGACGTGTGCTAACCAAAAGCGTGTAGCTCCAGTGGGGTGTTCATCACATCCCCAAGCTTATGGCTTTCACCATTCTTGGATGTCTTGAGGCGCAGCTCCTCTATTCCCTGTGAAAAAACTTCACAAAACATGTTTCTCCCATTCTTTTTCTGTGGGGTGAGATTAGCAAGGACAAACAAATCACATGCTTGATGTGCAAAATTCCAAATCAAATGCTCCAGTAGATAGACAATAAGGTTCATTATGTTGTATGTTCACTCTCTTGCTTGAAATAATCATGGAAATTCGATTCCCAAGCCCAAAGAGTGCATAAAACAAAAGAAGGCAGAATCTGCCCAGAAAAGCAACAGCAGCAAAACGAACGTTTTTCCCTAAGCTAGACTCGTCAAAAAATTAAGCCAATTTTTTTTACAGAGGAATAAAAGTTGCAGAATATACTAAAAACTTAGCTCAATCCGACATACCAATAAAAAACGTAAAATCATACGGTGAGCAGACTCGTGCTGAAACAGAAATTTCATGCAATAGGATAGCAACTTATAAGTCCAAATGGGTTTGACTTGACTCTTTATTGAAAACTCCAGAATTAAAACAAAAAAAACTAATCTCTTGAGACATCAGGAGGACACTAGGAAAATCCAAACAAAAACAACCGGGTTGCCTCCCGTAAAGTGCTTTCTTTATAGCCATATAGCTAGGCTTTACTTACTTAACATCATGATGGTTGGAGTGAGGTGGCTCGGCATCCCCAAGCTTGGATTCTTGTACTTATTTGATACATGTAGGGTGAGCCCAGGGGTACATCCCCAATCTTGATTGGTTGTCCCTCTTGATCTTTCTTCATCTCACTCAATTCTTCCTCCTGAAAAATTCTTCTTACACAAATCTCAACATAAAACTTGATTAGAGGGGTTAGTGCCTCCATAAATAAAATCCACATAGGTACAGCAAAGACACATCATGAGTTGATTCTAAATATTAACTACCGTTACTACAGTTGTGCATTGCTCCTTGATCAAAAGAACCACACAAAACACAAGTAATGAGAGCAATGCAAAATAAAGACATAATCTGCCAAAAAACTGAACAGCCCGTAAAGAGTGAATTTTTAGAGGCACTTAAGTTGCTCAAATCAGAAAACTTAAAACTAATGAAATATGTAGTGATAACTAAATATTGCTGTCGTAAATTACCAGGTCAAAATTCCACTTGTGATTTTAAACATTTTTCGCAGTGAAGTTCAGGAATCTGTTTTCTTGACAGCTAATTACTATTGTTTAATCCTATCTCTCATATAAGATTATTCTTGCCATTTAAGATGAGAAATAAGACAGAAATGTGATGTTACAGTAGTGAACTAATATTTTTATTGTTTTTAGCTTTGGAAAAAGTTTTAATGATAGAGACTTTGCAATGGTTTCATTGGCATGAACAACACATGTTCAAGGTCGACCCCAACTTCTCCATTACTCATCCTTCTCATTTACTTTCCCAAATTTTTTATAAAATGAAAATCTTAAACTAAATGATACATAACAGTAGGTAAATGCATTTTACATGTTGTAAAGACATAAATGTGTGCTCAAGCCGAATAGGAAATTAAAGCATAAGGAACACACCAAAAAATATTAAACAATTTATTTTTAAGTCTAACCCATTTCCTATGCATTGGCATTTTGTAATCAAACAAATAAAAGAAGCACATAATAGCAAGCATAGAAAGGTAGATCAAGTGCAACTTCAACACTTTCAGCATAAAGAGGGGAACCTTAATATTGTTGAAATATGTGTAACCATGTTTCCCTCTCTCATAATAATTTTCAGTAGCATCATGAATAGATTAAACAATATGAATATCACATAAAACATTCTTATCATGAGCCACATGCATAAAAGAATCACTACTCTCCACATAAGTAAAATCCTCATTAGTGATAGTGGGAGTTAAACATTCATAATTTTCATTGCAATCATCATATATAGGAGGCATAGTATCATCAAAGTGAATTTTCTCCTCCAAGCTTGGGGAACTAGAAATATCATGCTCATCAAAACCAACTTACCCAAGCTTAAAACTTTCCATAGAATCAGCAAGTATATCATTTTTATCCTCAATATTAGGGGGACTAAAAATATCATATTCATCAAGACAAACTTCCCCAAGCTTAAGGTTTTCCTTAGCAATAAAGGTGTTCAAAGAATTAGTACTACCACAAATATGATTGTTGTGCAAATAATTTTTCAATTTCTCCTCAAACACTTCATGTCCTAATTCAAGGTAGATATTATACAGTTCTAAAATTGTTTGGTTGTTTTCCATTTTATATTTTTTTTGTGTGTTTTAGGTTTATATGTTAGTATGCAATGCAAACAAGAATAAAAGCTTAGCACAACGCTCCCCGACAACGGCGCCAGAAAAGTGCTTGATGACTCCCAAGTGCAGGAGATCAATTGTAGTACCTTTCGATAAGTATTTGAGTGTCGAACCCACGAGGAGCTGAAGGTAAGCTATCTATTCTCTAAAGCCCTATAACCCTCTTATATGGCTGTTTATGCAAAGCAATAAGTTTGACTAAAAGGAACTAACTAATTAAAAGCAAGTGACGTGGAGTGTGGTTTGTCTAGTAACTAGTGAAGCAAGTTTGAAATGCAAGTTTCTAAGCAAGTTTCACAAGTAGCAAGCAGCAAATATCTCAAGTATCTCAAGGGAGCAAGTGTTCTAGCAATAGGTGTTTCGTTCGTGTGGTTGTCACAATTAGTGAAGCACATGTTTTAGTCTTAGTTGTTTCTTCTAGGAAGGAGTCATGAATAGGTATAGTCAAGTAAATGATCTACAACCCCTTATGATGGATCATGTGGCCAAGTAAATGACTGCACAAGATTGATTAAGACATAAAGTCCCACCATAGCCTTACGTTCTAAGGTCCCCTATATATATATCCCCCAATAACTTAACTTTGTGGCTCGGTCTCAGGTTACTGTCACTCCCAAGTCACCACCACTCCATTATGCTACCGATGATCACCTTACATGCATTCCCCAACATATGCGTGCACTCATATATTGTACATAAAGACAATCATAGAAGATAACAAACTTGTATGCAACCAATCAACGAACTATTTCACCATTGCCAAGAACAATTCACTACTCAAACATAGACGGGGAGACACAATACATCAAGGGAATATAGTATTGCATCATACATCGTGTTTGCCAAGAGATTACAGTGGAGAGATGGAGCTGATCTTGCTGTAGATGTTGATGATGAACACGCCGGAGGGGGGTGGAGCCCTCCGGGGGTGATCCCGGCGGCGTTTCCCCCCTCCGATCTTCTCCAGCGGCAGCCTTCTGTCTCTCTGTTTCGTAGTTTCGTCTCTCGGCACCGCCTCCTCCTCAAAAAGGCCAGGGGACCCTTTATATAGTCGTTTTTAGGTCACGAGACACTCGGGAGAAGAAATATCGACGGCATCGGAGCCACGGGGGCAAAAAGGGGGCCTCTCACGCGGCCAAGGAATCTGGCCGCGTGGAGTGTCCTCTTTGCCACCTGGTTGGCGTTTGGGCCCTCTACTTTGGCCCATGGTCTTCGTCTCGAAAATTCTGAACCGTGCTCTTTGGCCTTGCCCTTTTTGGAGTCCCGAAGCTCCCGGAAAGTCTGAAACACTAAAAAGTACGTTTTCTAGAAAAACAGGGTTAGAACCAAAAGAAGGGGGATTGTTTAGAAAATCCCTCAACTCATTATAAAACATGAATATAAGTTGCTAATATGTAGGAAAAACAAGTAATAACATGCAAAGTTCATGTATGCATTTTACATGCATCAAGGACCAAGTAACACCCAAGACAATGGTAGGTCCCACCTCTTGGCAAGATTCTCCCCCATTCCGTGAGATCTAGGAGTTTCGGGCTCTGAGTAGTCCTGGAACCCGCAAAAGAGAATGCGGCGCCGGTGAAGCCAATACACAAAGAGTGAGGGAATCTTGGGAATCCAAGACTCATGACACAATCTAACACACATGGTTTGGCATACCCTAGGATTGAGTGGGAATTCAGACGCTCCGGAGCCCCTCCCCGGAGAAACCCTAGGTCTGCTGGAGAAAAAGAAGAAACTGCCGGTCCGGCCCCTTTACGTGAGCCGGAAATGGGTAGCAAAGTGGAAATAATTGCTTGGTTGTGTTATTTTAGGCCCAAGTAAAATCAAAAGAATGGTAGGAACCAGCTCTTGGCAAGATTCCCCCTTGTCGTGGGATAATCACGGCAGATGTTACCAGGGGTAACTGATCTTGGGGCAAGTCGACACAGGTGTTTGGGAGAGGGTTTAGCTCGAGAGAGAACATGGCGAAAGCAATCTAGGAACCGGAAAACAGCTCGCCGGCTCTCGATATGATTATACTGGATACTCGATAACAGGTGTTACAACTATGACTTGGATCTCTCTTAGGCGAAGCCCAGGGGTTGGTTTATATAGTACTCATACCCCTCCGGGCTTGCCCTACCAAACGCTCCTCGAGTCCTACTCGAACTCTACATACGAACCCTAACTTTTCTTACCGTAACCCACAACCCGGGTTACGATCCTTACAAGCCCTGGGCCTTCCAGGAGTTTCTTCGTCCTTAGCCGGATTCGGTCCATCCGTCGTTTGGGCCGGGTCACACCCGGGAGTTGGCACACCGGGTTACTATTCCCTCATCAGTAGTCCCCAGGATAGCGCGGGCTTCACAGATTCATCCTTGAAGTGCTCGCTATTCCCTAAGAAGATATGAAACGCCCAAGCTTACGTGAACCGGGCCAAGTTACTTTAACAGATGACTAGGCCCAGCTCCGTAGCGGTCATTCGACAGCTCGATCCTTCCTCAAATGCTCAACGGACCTTTCCAAGTTGAATCCTAAGATATTAAGGTCCTATTCTCGATAAGGATCCTGATATCTCGGAACGAATCGCGTTCCCCCTGTCAACGGAATATTCCACTCGTTCCAAACACCCGTAACACCAAATCTGTGCGGATAATCATTGCTCCGCAACTTCCGGCTTTCAGCCGCAGGCGGCTCACCACCTCCCTTATAAATATTAAACCGAAAGTAACCCTAGGCCCTTCACTTCGCCTTAACATCCTTTCTCTCCTTGCTTCCTCGCAGTCCCTGCCACCAGGCTCGCGCACGCTGCGAAGATAAGGCACCTCCGGCCGCAATCGCCCCCGAGCTTCCCAACGCCGCCATCAAACACCGTTGTCACACCCGCGCTTCCTCATCGAGGGCCGTGACGCGACACTCAAGCCGCGCCACGCACCACCCTCGCTTCGGACCTCAACTCCTTTGGTACGCCTTTCTTCAACCATTCAATTGAAACTCGCAGCCCTTTCAATCTGACCAAGATTGGATCTGGGTCAACCCGTAAACTAATTTTCTGATATCACCAAATTGAACCGCTTCGGTAGACCTTAATTCCTTTAATCACCTGATGCGTAGTCGCAGCTCATCCCCGCGCATTTATTGGCCATCCAACTTTGCATAAGATTGCTTGCGAGCTTTTCGATCTAGATCCATTCCACCTTGTTCTTTCCGCCTGTCGCATTAACACCCGGAAAATCCTCTTTTTCCAGCTAGTCCCTCCATAATAAAGGTATGGGCAACCATCCATGTTCACCCAATTCACCCCAACGCGTAAGTTATTAACAGTTTACTCAACCTCGTCTGACACCCGGAAAATCTTCCGCACTTAACATCGCAGTGCATTATCCGGGTTTCACTTTAGCCTTCAGCGCCCTGATGTCTCCAAACTCGAATGATTTGATGTTCCGAACCTCATACATTTCCTGTCCCTTGCAGGTCAACTCCATGGCTCCTAAAAGGCAAGGAAGACACCCGGCTTCTGCAAAGGTCTCTCAAACCACTTCTGCCAACTGGGGTCGATCTTCAACGACAAAGGCCAAGCTAGATGGGATGGCCGAGTTAGGAATCCTTCCTTCTCAAAAGGAAATACACTGGAGGGCTCCTGGCGATGAGACCCGCCCCACTCCTATCGGGAATGAGGTAATTTGTTTTACCGAGCATGTGACCCGGGGATTCCGTCCTCCGGGTCACTCTTTTTTCCGGGAAGTCTTGAGCCACTATGGTCTCCGGGTGTTCGACATAGGGCCTAGCTCTATGCTGAACATCACCCACTTCATAGTTTTGTCCGAGTCGTACTTATGCACTCCACCAAACCTTATTCTTTTTACCGAATTATTCCAATGCGAACCATGCCATGAGAGTGGTAACGGAACACTTCTTACCTGCGGCGGGGTATCCCTCCAGCGTCGCAAACACTCATTGATGCCACCTCTCAACCTGAACTCCAACGCCAAAAACTGGCAATTATCCTTCTTTTATTGCCACGACACTTCTCCGGATGGCGAGAGGAAACTACCGGGTTATTCGGAGAGCCCTCTCGAGCCCTCCGAGTCTTTCAGTGCCTTTGCATCTGATCTTGATAGGGAAGCGATTCAGCCCCTTCTGGCCAAGTTAGCGGCTCTCTCAACCCACGGCCTTCTTGGGCTCAATCTAATAAAGACTTGGGTAGACTTCCGGGTTCAGCCCAACTCGATTCGCCCGAAGCTGTTACACGAATATTCGGGTCACGTCACAGATTCCCTCCGCTACTCCACCAAGAACTTCCCTGCCGGCAATACCAACAAAACCATCAAGGGCTTCCTGACGGAGAGACTAGATGTTATAAAGAACACTACCGGGTTACCCCCGTTTACCCGGGAAAACCCCGCCCCAGCGGTAAGACCTGACTCCTTTTTCTCATTTCAGTACTTTCGTCCGTTATAGTCTCTGACCACCACTTGTGTTTATTTGTTCACAGGATGACAATCCCTTCTGGAAAGTTGAAAACCCCCCTCCTTCTCAAGACCCTGAAGAGGAAACCGAGTCCGTTGATGATGATGAGGGTACTCTCCCATACCCTTTACACCTGCCTTTCGTCTGTGTTATTTTTCTTATCTGATACTTACTCGGCTTTCAGGGTCGGGGGATGAAGAGGAGGAAGAAGAAAATGACCCGGAAGCCACCGAGTCTGATCAGGAGCCCCCAGTCGGAAACAAGAGGAAGGCTAGAGGGGTAGTTGAAAAGGTTCCCTTCTCTTCTATGTCTCGTGCGCCTTACTCCTTTGCTGCTATGCATGAACTTAACGAGCGATTATCACATTCATCCTTCTTGAAGGACCCTCTCCCGACTAAACGTAGGGTGACCCGGAATTCTCCGGGGGATGATCCCCTTAACCCGGGTATCTCCACTTCACCCACTCATCGAGCCAGTACCCCTCCAGCTCAACCTTCCCAATCTCCTCAACGTCATCCGTCTCCCAATCATCCACTTGCCGGGCAACTTCGCGTGCCACAGCCAGTGCTCTTGCCAACGTCATCCGCCTCCAGCGGCGAGCTTCCCCCGGATTATGCCGTGAACACCGGGTAAACTACCTTTACTTTATATTTTCTCATACTGGTTACCTTTCTTTTTTCCGTATATTCCATTGATCAATGTCTCCCTTCTTTTCTTCAGTGCCACAGTTACGCTGAGCGACCCGGATATCCCTGAATCAGAAGAGCAGGGAGAAGAGAAGCCAAGTGATGACATGGACGTTGAGGTTGAGGACGAGGCCGAGGATGGAAATGGAGAAGATCCTTTTAAGGACCCAGTCCCACCAAAGACTGCATCACCCCAGCCCTCTGAAGAAGTGGACGAAGACATCGTTGTGGAGACCAAGTCGGGCTCTCCTATCCCGGACGTTCAAACAATCCGGGTTTCGACCCCCAAACCCGGAACAACTCCGCCACAAGAGGGCCAATCCTCCGGCCCTTCTCAACTTCGCCCTGAAGACATGACCTTTGCTCAAATGCTAGATGCCCTTCATACCTTGAAGGGCGACGAAGAAAACATACTAGATGCCTTAATAACCAAGCACGAGGTAACCCCGACTAATCATCAATTGTCTCCATGCCTAGTCCCCAAGTTCCGAGTAAATTACTAGGTAACTTGCTTGGAACTTTGCATAATGATTCTGGCTGATCCCTCCTCATGCTTCTTTACAGGACTATGTTTCACAGTTGGAGAAGAAGCTGGCCAAGTCCACCAAGCGTATTGGAAAAGAAACGGCCCTTCGTGAAGCTGCTGAGACTGAGGCTCGCAGGTGCCAAAAGATGACGAAAAAGTACAGGAAGAGAGCTCACAGAGCTAAGGAAAAACTTACAACTCTTTCTGCTCAAATTGCTGATGTTCACCGTACCGCGACTGGTAAGATTTTTGAATTTCACCTTTTTTATGACTCGGATTGCTTTGATTTGAACACTTGCGCTTGCTTGCCTACTATCTTTGCTCCTTTTGCCTTTCTTAGCAGGCCCACGTGATGCTGCCCCCGAAGAAGATGATGCTGCCAAGCTTAAAACCATCAAGAATACTCTTCGCCAACTTTGCGGCGGAGTTAGCTGGATACTTGATGAGCTGCGACTGCCGGATATCAAGCCAGATAACATGAAGAGATTACTGGAATTCTGCTCCACGATCCCCGAGTGGATTTGGCACTGGAAACGGTCCTCCTGCCGATTTGGGGTAACCCGGGGGCTCGCACTGGCTAAAGCATACGCCCCCAAGCTACAACTTGCCAAACTTATGAGTGGATTTCCGGAGTTCAACTTGGATGGGTCCAAGTTTTTGCCAAAGGACTTCAAGGCTATTCAGAAAGAAGTCCGCCACCCGGCTAGCGTCATTGCTGACAGCTTAGAGATTGATGAGATTCTCCCTGCTTATGATGCTAGTGACAAGGTTGTCAAGGCGAACCGCCCCCAGCCATTCGATATGCTTGCCCGTTGGAAGGAGCAGGCGATCAAGGTGAAGGAAGAGGCCGCTAGGAAGACCGGGGCCGACTCTGCTCCTGCAACTTCTGCTGCACAACCCGGGACTGCTGCTGACCCGAGTGGCGCCGCAACTATAGGTGGCGACAGGGGCAAAGCCAAGATGGATCCTGCAGCTTGAAGTAATGCCTATCGTTCCACATACGTCAGCCGGCAAGGCATCATTAAAACAGCTTTACTATTCGTTTAAGCAGAGCGCCTGTGCTCTTTTGATACTTTATGGTTTTTGTAACACTTTATTTAAACTCCCGATGCACTTGGCGCCTCTCTGCGCTTTTGATGAATATGTCTTTGCATTTGTTTGTTCTTGATATCCGCTTGCTTTATTCTCGATACCTTATACTGTTTTTTTTTTTATACTTTCCTGAGCAAGACCCGTCCTCCAGGTGTTGTCGTCTAGGGATCGGTTTTACACCTGAATCCCTAAGCTCCTAAGACCCGGATGCGTGGCTTGTTTTAATTTTATCGGCTGGATGATGCTGTTTCTTCCTTAGAGCTCATAAGTCCCCAGTCCGGGTTTCCGCGTCTAGGATGCATGATTGTTTTCTTTCAAGGAAACGACTCGCCTGCCACCGAATGCCCAAGACTTCAGGACAATTGTTTATGAGGCTTGAAGTTATGCTTGATAATCGTTGAGTTTCCGGCTATCGGCCTTATACTCTGCATAACTTGTGGTTTAGATGACCCTTTCGACTATCTTGTACTATAAGCCGGCTTTCGCGTGGATACCATGTTGTTACATCAATACGAAAACGGGGTCAAGCGAGTCCCGTTTGGGTCTCATGACCGACATTAATCGTAAGCGAACGAATCATGCCACTTCGTTGCGAGTCACATCGAGCTTAAGTAAGAATAGCCGAGAAATTTGGACTTCTTTGTCCGGTTATAAGATTGTAGCCGCACTCGTTTTTTCGAGTGACGGCCCCTATAACTCATTGGCATCAAGGCCGGGTCTTTTTTGAGTTTACAGCTGTGCTTGTATGAGCAACCAGCCCTCAAGACCTGAATATTCACATTGTATAAATAACACTTGCTTCTTTTCTTGATAATCCCTTTTTACTTGATATGAAAAAAATTAGGCCAGCAAGCCGCCTCATTAAAAACCCATCCAGTCCCCAAGGGTGCCCTGGACAGGAAAAGAGTGCGTCTGGAACCTGCTGCCTGTTACATCTTTTTCTGCTAAGTATAGTATGGACGTAGCTGAGCCACGTTCCACGGTCTATCTCTTTCTTGCATAGGTGCAGTTGTGTGAGCAGTATCGTTGAGTGTGGTCGATTCTTCTCTTGCATCTATCAAGTAATATGACCCATTATGCAGGCTCCGGCTTACGATGAAGGGTCCTTCCCATGGTGGCGATAGTTTGTGTCTTCCCTCGTTTGTCTGAACCAAGCGCAAGACCAAGTCTCCCTCCTGAAAGACCCGGCTTTTCACCCGCCGACTATGATATCTTCGCAAGTCCTGCTGGTATATGGCTGATCTTTCCAAGGCTTGCTCCCTTTGTTCTTCTAACATATCCACGGCGTCTTGCCGAGTTTTCTCGTTCTCTACTTCCACATAAGCTGTCACTCTAGGTGAATCATGAATGATGTCGCTTGGTAATACCGCTTCTGCGCCGTAGACCATGAAAAAAGGTGTCATCTGGGTGGATCGGTTGGGGGTAGTGTTAATACCTCAGACCACGGAAGGAAGCTCTTCAACCCATGCCCCTGCGGCCCTGATACAGGGAACCCTCAGTCTTGGCTTCAATCCACGAAGTAGTTCTTGGTTCGCCCTCTCAACTTGGCCGTTGGCTTGCGGATGTGCTACTGATGCTACATCAAGCCTGATTCCATTGCTGCCACAAAATTTTTCCATCTCTCCAAGGGACATGTTAGTTCCATTGTCGGTAATTATGCTGTGGGGGTACCCGAACCGGTATATAATTCTTTTCAGGAATTTGACTGCTGTGGCCGCTTCGCAATTGGTGACCGGCATAACCTCCACCCATTTGGTAAACTTATCAACAGCAACTAAAAGGTGCGTCTTCTTGCAAGGTGACATATGGAAGGGGCCGACCATGTCCATACCCCAAACAGCGAATGGCCAAGTTAATGGAATGGTCCGTAACTCCATAGCCGGCACATGAGTTTGACGAGCGTACCTTTGACATCCGTCGCACCTTGCCACTATCCGCTCCGCGTCTGCTAGAGCTGTGAGCCAGAAGAACCCATGTCGATAGGCCTTGGCCACAAGAGACCTTGTGGACGCATGATGCCCGCAATCACCTTCATGGATCTCCTTAAGAATCTGTCGGCCTTCTTCTGGTGTCACACAGCGCAAAAAGACTCCTGCCGCACTTCTCTTGTACAACTCTCCATTGATAATAGCGTATCCTTTTGCCCGCCTCACGATTTGTCTTGCTAGTACCTCCTGTTCTGGTAGTTCGCCTCTTGATAAGTATGCCAGATATGGCTCCGTCCATTCGGGGACGCCGTGTATCGTAGCCACGAGCTCCACGTCCGGGTCTCGATTTGCTAATTCTTCTTCAGACTCGGTTTTAACTGACGGCCGCCATAGCTCGTCCACGAAAACATTAGGTGGAACCGGCTCCCTGCGCGAGCCGAGTCTAGCGAGTGCGTCCGCCGCCTCGTTCTTTCTTCTGTCTATGTGCTCCACTTCATACCCGGAGAAAGACCCGGCAACCCTATCAACCTCCCTGCGATACGCTGCCATAGTGGCGTCCTTCCTGTCCCAGGTTCCTGACACCTGCTGCACCACGAGATCCGAGTCCCCAAAGCATCGTATCCTTCTAATGTTCATCTCCTTGGCTACCTTCAAGCCATGTAACAGAGCCTCATACTCGGCCACGTTGTTTGAGCAATCAAAATGAATCTGTAGCACATAACTTAGTTTGTCTCCCTTGGGCGATGTCAGCACCACTCCGGCTCCTGACCCCTCGTACTGCTTTGATCCATCGAAGTGCATGGTCCATGACTCGGAACTTGGAACTGCGGTAACCATTCCAGTGTGCGTCCAGTCGTTGACGAAATCAGCCAAGGCCTGGGACTTGATTGCCGATCTGGGCTCGTAGCTTATATGATAATCTCCCATCTCTATTGCCCATTTGGCTATTCTGCCCGTTGCATCCGAGTTCCTGATGATATCCGACATTGGTATTGAACTAACCACTGTTATGGGATGTTCTTGGAAATATGGCTTCAACTTCCGGCTGGCCATAAAGACCCCAAACACCAATTTTTGCCAATGCGGGTAACGCTGCTTTGCTTCCGATAACACTTCACTGACATAGTAAACCGGCCTCTGGACCGGGTAACCTTTCCCATCTTCTTTGCGTTCCACGACAACCACTGCACTGACGGCTCGGGGGCCGGCTGCCACGTATAATAACATAGGCTCTTTAGGACCCGGCGCCGCTAGTACTGGTGCTTCAGATAACTGCTTCTTTAGTGCTTCTAACGCCTCATCTGCCTCCTGATCCCATACGAACTTATCTGATTTCCGCAAAAGCCGGTACAGGGGTATTGCCTTTTCTCCAAGCCTGGATATGAACCTGCTCAGGGCTGCCACGCACCCCGTGAGTTTTTGAACGTGCTTCAAATTTTCCGGTTTCTTCAAATTCTGTATGGCCTTGATTTTATCCGGGTTTGCCTCAATTCCTCTCTCGGAGACTATAAAGCCAAGTAACTTCCCGGCCGGGACTCCGAATACACACTTCGCTGGGTTAAGCTTCATCTGATACCTCCTCAAGTTTTTAAACGTTTCTTTTAAATCATCAATAAATGTCTCTGCCTTCCGGGTCTTGATAACCACATCATCCACATATGCGTGCACGTTACGCCCAATTTGATCCTCAAAGCACTTCTGAATACACCGCTGATAAGTTGCGCCCGCATTTTTCAACCCAAACGTCATGGTTTTGTAGCAAAAGGCCCCAAAAGGGGTTATAAACGAGGTTTTCTCCCAATCCTCCCTTTTGAGTTTAATCTGGTGGTACCCCGAATATGCGTCCAAGAAACATAGCAAGTCGCTTCCGGCTACCGCGTCTATGATCTGGTCTATCCTTGGCAGCGCGAACGGATCCTTTGGGCAATGCTTGTTGAGGCTCGTGAAATCAATGCACATCCTCCATTCATTTGTCTTTTTCATCACTAGAACCGGATTCGCTAACCAGTCCGGGTGAAATACTTCCATGATAAAGCCTGCGGTTAATAGTCGTGCGATTTCCTCGCCTATAGCTCTTCTCCTTTCCTCGTTCATTTTTCTCAAACCTTGCTTCACAGGCCTGGCCCTGGGATCCACATGCAAACTGTGCTCTGCCAACTTGGTAGGGATACCCGGCATGTCGCTGGGTGTCCAGGCGAACACATCCGCATTTGAGCGTATAAATTCCACTAGGGCCTTTTCTTGTGCGTCTTCCAAATTGGACCCTATAGTGAACTGCTTGGTGGGGTCTCCTTCCACAAAATCTACTTTCTTGGTGTCTTGAGCCGCCTTAAATTTCACTCTTTCGTCTTCAGAATCTGGTCTTCTCAATGCCGTGCCATCTTCCGGATCCACCTGAGACCGGTAATATTTAAGCTCTTCCTTTCTGCAGGCTTGCTCGGCCATCACCGAATCTCCCTCATCACACTCTGCTGCTATATCTCGGTTTCCATGGATAGTGATGGTCCGCTTGGGGCCTGGAATTTTTAACTGCAAATATACGTAGCACGGCCTAGCCATGAATTTAGCGTAAGCCGGTCTTCCGAACAGAGCGTGGTAGGGGCTATGCAGCTTGACCACTTCAAACGTAAGCCACTCCACCCGGTAGTTATCTACCGATTCTCCAAAGACCACTTCCAAGGCAATTTTCCCTTCGGGGCGTGCCGAATGACCCGGCACGATCCCATGGAACACCGTCGAACTTTTTTGTAGCTGAGACTCCTTGAGGTTCATGCGCAAGAAGGTTTCCCAATATAGGATGTTGATGCTGCTCCCTCCGTCCATCAATACCTTTTTCAATTCATAACCATTGACCTGTGGCGAAACCACTAACGCCAAAGTTCCGGGGCGCTCTACTCCTTCTGGATGATCTCTTCTACTCCATGTTACCTCTTGCTCTGCCCACCTCAAGTATTCCGGAGTGGCCGAGGAGGATAGATTCGCTGTTTGTTTTAACGCCTTTTTGTCCCTGCTGGAAGTTCCTGTAACATGCACATGATATTGTCCATTCGAATTGAGTGTACGTACCATGCCGATGAAGATACTGATTTGGCCGATTGACACCTCGGATCCAGATTCGCAGCGATCCGGGTCCAACTCCCACCCGGAACTGTCCACTATTCTTTCTCCTTCGCCATTGGAGTAGATCTCGCCGACGACGAAGTTCTCCATGCTCTTCCGAGCTTCTCCCGTGATGTAAACACCTTTGGACGCAGGCCCCACGGTGGGCGCCAACTGTCGTGGGATAATCACGGCAGATGTTACCAGGGGTAACTGATCTTGGGGCAAGTCGACACAGGTGTTTGGGAGAGGGTTTAGCTCGAGAGAGAACATGGCGAAAGCAATCTAGGAACCGGAAAACAGCTCGCCGGCTCTCGATATGATTATACTGGATACTCGATAACAGGTGTTACAACTATGACTTGGATCTCTCTTAGGCGAAGCCCAGGGGTTGGTTTATATAGTACTCATACCCCTCCGGGCTTGCCCTACCAAACGCTCCTCGAGTCCTACTCGAACTCTACATACGAACCCTAACTTTTCTTACCGTAACCCACAACCCGGGTTACGATCCTTACAAGCCCTGGGCCTTCCAGGAGTTTCTTCGTCCTTAGCCGGATTCGGTCCATCCGTCGTTTGGGCCGGGTCACACCCGGGAGTTGGCACACCGGGTTACTATTCCCTCATCACCCCTGTTCCGTCAGATCCGGGAGTTTCGGGCTCTAAAAAGTTTTGGAACCCGCTAGAGAGAATCCGATGCTGGTGAAGGCCTAACACACAAAGAGAGGGAATATTGGGCATCCAAGACCCATTACACACTATAACACACATGGTATGGCATACCATGGGATTTGGAGGTATTCAGACGAGCCAGAGCCACTCTCCGGAGAAACCCTGGCCCCGTAGGGAAAACAGACGGAACTTCTGTTCTGGCGCGTCTATGTAGCCGGAAGGGGGTAGTTAAGTGCAATTAATTGCTTGTTTGTGTTAGTTTAGGCCTAAGTAACACCCAAGACAATAGTAGGGCCCACCTCTTGGCAGGATTCCCCCTATTTCGTCACATCTGGGAGTTTCGGGCTCTGCGTAGTCCTTGAATCCGCCAGAGAGAATCCGACGGTGGTGAAGCCATAACACACCGAGTGAGGGAATGTTGGGCATCCAAGACCCATGAAACACTATAACACACATGTTATGTCTTACCATGGGATTTGGAGGAATTCAGAGGATAGTCCCGCTAGGGAAAAAGACGAAACTGTCGTTCTGGCCCCTATACGTGAGCCGGAAGGGGGTAGCAAAGTGGAACCAACTTCTTGGTTGTGTTAGGTTAGGCCCAATGAAAACCCAAGACAATGGTAGGTCCCACATCTTGGCAAGATCCCTCGAGTTCCGTCACTTCCGGGAGTTTTGGGCTCTAAGTAGTCCTGGAACCCGCCAGAGAGAATCCGACGCCGGTGAAGCCCTAACATAGAGAGAGAGGGAATCTTGTGAATACAAGACCCAAGACACACTATAACACACATGGTATAAAATACCATCGGATTTTGTGGCATTCAAACGATCTGGAGGCCCCTCTCCGGAGAAACCATAGCCCTGTTGGGAAAAAAGACGGAACTGTCGTTCTGGCCCCTCTATGTTAGGCAGAAGGGGGTATCAAAGTGGAAACAGTGCTTGTTTGTAATAGCTTAGGCCCAAGGAACACCCAACAAAATTGTAGGGACCACCTCTTGGCAAGATTCCCCCAGTTCCGTCAGATCCGGGAGTTTCAGGCTCTAAGTAATCCTGGAACCCGCCAGAGAGAATCTGACGCCGGTGAAGCCCTAACACAGAGAGAGCGAGCGAATCTTGGGAATAAAATACGCATGACACACTCTAACACACATGGTATTCCATACCATGGTACTTGGTGGCATTCAGACGATCCGGAACCCCCTCTCCAGAGAAACCTTAGCCCCGCTAGGAAAAAGACGGAACTACCGTTTTGGCCCCTCTACTTTAGCCGGAAAGGGGTAGTAAAGTATAACAAATTGTTTGTTTGTGTTAGTTTAGGCCCAAGGAGCACCCAAGAAAATGGTTGGGCCCACCTGTTGGCAAGATTCCCCCCGTTCCATGAGATCTGGGAGTTTCGGGCTCTAAGTAGAACCCGCGAAAGAGAATCTCACGCCGGTGAAGCCATAACACAGGGAGTACGGGAATCTTGGGAATCCAATACCCATGCCACACTCTAACACACAAGTTATGGCATACAATGGGATTTGGTGGCATTCAGCCGATCCGGAGGCCCCTGCTCTCCAGAGAAACCATAGCCCCGCTGGGAAAAAGATGGAACTGTCGTTCTGGCCCCTCTACGTGAGCCGGAATGGGGTAGCAAAGCGGAACCAATTGCTTGGTTGTGTTAGGTTAGGCCCAACTAACACCCAAGACAATGGTAGGTCCCACCTCTTGGCAAGATCCCCCCATTCTCTGAGATCTGGGAGTTTCGGGCTCTGAGTAGTCCTGGAACCCGCGAAAGAGAATGCGGCGCCGGTGAAGCCATAACACAAAGAGTGAGGGAATATTGGGAATCCAAGATCCATGAAACAATCTAACACACATGGTTTGGCATACCCTAGTATTGGGTGGGAATTCAGACGCTCCGGAGCCCCTCCTCGAGAAACCCTAGGTCTGCTGGAGAAAAAGAAGAAACTGCCGGTCTGGCACCTCTACGTGAGCCGGAAAGGGGTAGAAAAGTCAAACTAATTGATTGGTTGTGTTAGTTTAGGCCCAAGTAACACTAAATAAAATGGTAGGACCCGCCTCTTGGAAAGATTCCCTCTATTCCGTCAGATCCGGGAGTTTTGGGCTCTAAATAGTTTTGGAACCCGCTAGAGAGAATCCGACGCCGGCGAAGGCCTAACACACAAAGAGAGGGAATCTTGGGCATCCAAGACCAACTAAAAACTATAACACACATGTTATGGAATACCATGGGATTTGGTGGTATTCAGACGACCCAGAGCACCTCTCCAGAGAAACCCTAGCCCCGCCGGGAAAAAAGACGGAATTGCTGTTCTGGCCCGTCTATGTAGCCGGAAGGAGGTTGTAAAGTGGAAGTAATTGCTTAGTTGTGTTAGTTTAGGCCCAAGTAACACCCAAGAAAATGTTAGGGCCCACCTCTTGGCAGGACTCTCCATGTTTCGTCACATCCGGGAGTTTCGGGCTCTGAGTAGTGCTTGAACCCGCTAGAGAGAATCCGACGCCGGTGAAGCCATAACACACCGAGTGAGGGAATGTTTGGCATCCAAGAACCATGAAACATTCTAACACACATGTTATGTCATACCATGGGATTTGGTGGCATTCAGACGATCCAGAGCCCCCTCTCCGGAGAAACCATAGCCCCGCTAGGGAAAATGACGGAACTGCTGTTTTGGCCCCTCTACGTGAGCCGGAAGGGGGTAGAAAAGTGGAACCAACTGCTTGGTTGTGTTAGGTTAGGCCCAATGAACACCCAAGATAATGGTAGGGCCCACATCTTGGCAAGATTCCCCGAGTTCCGTCAGTTCCGGGAGTTTCGGGCTCTAAGTAGTCCTGGAACCCGCGAGAGAGAATCCGACACCGGTGAAGCCCTAACACAGAGAGAGAGGGAATCTTGGGCATCCAAGACCCACGACACACTATAACACACATGGTATGGAATACCATGGGATTTGGTGGTATTCAGACGATCTGGAGGCCCCTCTCAGGAGAAACCATAGCCACACTCGAAAAAAAGACGGAACTGCCGTTTTGGCCCCTCTATGTTTGGCAGAAGGGGGTAGCAAAGTGGAACCAATTGCTTGGTTACATTAGGTTAGGCCCAAGGAACACCCTACAAAATTGTAGGTACCACCTCTTGGCAAGATTCCCCCAGTTCTGTCAGATCCGGGAGTTTTAGGATCTAAGTAATCCTGGAACCCGCGAGAGAGAATCTGACGCCAGTGAAGCCCTAACATAGAGAGAGCGAGCGAATCTTGGGAATACAATACCCATGCCACACTATAACACACATGGTATTCCATACCATGGGATTTGGTGGCATTCAGACGATCCGGAGCCCCCTCTCCAGAGAAACCATAGCGCCGCTGGGAAAAAGACGGAACTGCCATTTTGGCCCCTCTACTTTAGCCGGAAAGGGGTAGCAAAGTGGAATAAATTACTTATTTGTGTTAGGTTAGGCCCAAGGAACACCCAAGAAAATGGTTGGTCCCACCTGTTGGCAAGATTCCCCCCGTTCCATGAGATCCGGGATTTTCGGGCTCTAAGTAGAACATGCGAAAGAGAATCTCACGCCGGTGAAGCCATAACACAGGGAATACGGGAATATTGGGAATCCAATACCCATGCCACACTCTAACACACAAGTTATGGCATACCGTGGGATTTGGTGGCATTCAGACGATCCGGAGGCACCTCTCCAGAGAAACCATAGCCCCGCTGGGAAAAAGACGGAACTGCCATTTTGGCCCCTCTACTTTAGCCGGAAAGGGGTAGCAAAGTGGAATAAATTACTTATTTGTGTTAGGTTAGGCCCAAGGAACACCCAAGAAAATGGTTGGGCCCACCTGTTGGCAAGATTCCTCCCGTTCCATGAGATCCGGGAGTTTCGGGCTCTAAGTAGAACATGCGAAAGAGAATCTCACGCCGGTGAAGCCATAACACAGGGAATACGGGAATATTGGGAATCCAATACCCATGCCACACTCTAACACACAAGTTATGGCATACCGTGGGATTTGGTGGCATTCAGTTCTGGCCCCTCTACGTGAGCCGGAATTGGGTAGCAAAGAGGAACCAATTGCTTGGTTGTGTTAGGTTAGGAACAAGTAACACCCAAGACAATGGTAGGTCCCAACTCTTGGCAAGATTCCCCCCATTCCGTGAGATCTGGTAGTTTCGGGCTCTGAGTAGTCCTGGAACCCGCGAAATAGAATGCGGCGCCGGTGAAGCCATAACACAAAGAGTGAGGGAATATTGGGAATCCAAGACCCATGAAACAATCTAACACACATGGTTTGGCATACACTAGGATTGGGTGGGAATTCAGACGCTCCGGAGCTCCTCTCCGGAGAAACCCTAGGTCTGCTGGAGAAAAAGAAGAAACTGCCGGTCTAGCCCCTCTACGTGAGACGGAAAGGGGTAGAAAAGTGGAACTAATTTATTGGTTGTGTTACTTTCGGCCCAAGTAACACCAAATAAAATGGTAAGACCCGCCGTCTTGGCAAGATTCCCTCTGTTCCGTCAGATCCGGGAGTTTCGGGCTCTAAATAGTTTTGGAACCCGCTAGAGAGAATCCGACGCTGGCGAGGTCTAACACACAAAGAGAGGGAATCTTGGGAATCCAAGACCCATGACACACTATAACACACATGTTATGGCATACCATAGTATTCGGTGGTATTCAGACGATCCAGATCCCCTCTCCGGAGAAACCCTAGCCCCGTCGGGAAAAAAAGACGAACTGCTGTTCTGGCCCGTCTACATAGACGGAAGGGGTTAGTAAAGCGGAAGTAATTGCTTGGTTGTGTTAGGTTAGGCCCAAGTAACACCCAAGACAATGGTAAGGACCATATCTTGGCAGGATCCCCCCCGTTTCGTCACATTCGGGAGTTTCGGGCTCTGAGTAGTCCTTGAACCCGCTAGAGAGAATCCGACGCCAGTGAAGCCATAACACACCGAGTGAGGGAATGTTGGGCATACAAGGCCCATGAAACACTCTAAAACACATGGTATGTCATACCATGGGATTTGGTGGCATTCAGACGTTCCGGAGCCCCCTCTTCGGAGAAACCATAGCCCCGCTAGGGAAAAAGATGGAACTGCCGTTCTGGCCCCTCTACGTGAGCTGGAAGGGGGTAGCAAAGTGGAACCAACTGCTTGGTTGTGTTAGGTTAGGCCCAATGAACACCCAAGACAATGGTAGGTCCCACCTCTTGGCAAGATTCTCCCGCTTCGCTGGAACAATGATCTGTTGACCAGAAGTCAACCTTTTGGTCTACCCCTATGACCAGCGTCGGAAGGGGTTAGAGCACAATACTATTTTGCTTGGTTGTGTTAGGTTAGACCAAAGCTACATTAATAACCAAAATCTAGCTATACTTTTAACAATATTCCCTCCGGTTTGCCCGAATGGGGGAGCATCGACGGTTCGAGGCCTATTAGTGTAGTGCATAACCTTCCTACGTGTGATGCCGGTGAAACCAGTCACACCTATGGGTAGTATATTGGACCCTCCCCACCTCGATCCTAGCACACGATTATAAGTATTCTTAGTGCTCCACCATGGTTTACGTAGGATTCCGACACTTTAGAGCCCAACGCTTCACTAGAGCATTGATGTGTTTACCAGAAGTCAACCTTTTGGTCTACCCCTATGACCGCGTCGGAAGGGGGTAGAACACAATACTATTTTGCTTGGTTGTGTTAGGTTAGTCCATAACTACATTAATAACCAAAATCTAGCTATACTTTTAACAATATTCCCTCCGTTTTCCCTCAAGGGGGGGGGGGGGCATTGACGGTTTATAACTAAACCGAGTGCTCCACCATGGTTTAGTGCGGCCACCACACGTTTACAATTAGCCTTATAATTAAAACTGGAGTAGTACATATATTAGTAAGTATAGATCATTACATTCTAATTAAAAATACAGCAGGAAATATAAATTAGGCCTAAACTATCCTAGACGCCGGTCCTGCCGTCCTCCTCGTCATCGCTCACTGCTATGCTGGCCTGGTCATCGTTCGACGCCATGGACGGGCCAGCCTCATCGCCGTTCGCTACCGGATCGGGGCGGACCACCTGTGCGAGACAGCGCCGCCTAGCCCTGACTTGCACCCCCATCCGGTGCAACTCTGTTGCCTGCGAACGGGCGCGCCCGCGCCTATCGTTGCGTGCCCGCGAGCGGGTAAACAGCCGCTGCAGCGCCTCCGCGTCCTCTAACCGGGCGCGGTGTGCCTTAAGCGCCTCTCTTTGTGCCTGTGCGGCAGTTGAACTCCTCGTGCTCCACACTCTAGGCGGCCATGAACGAGGCGGACTCGTCCTCTCTCTGCGCGATGAGGGCCTGCTGCTCGTCGAACGCAGCATTGGCGTTGAGCTGCTCGCAAGCCTGCCGCTCGGCGTCCATGAGGGCGCGCGCATGCTCCTCCCTCTGGGCGGTCTCGATGGAAGCCTGTATGACGGCTGCCCCCGTCTCCTCGAACCCCGATCGGACCCGGCGAAACGCCTCCTCGTTGCGCCATGTGGCGAACGAGTTGTACGCCACAACCTGCTCAGGCCACAACGGAGGGCGCTGCTCCGGTTCCTGCGCCGCCTCCTGCTGCGGCAGTTCCGGCTCCTCCTCCCCATCCGCCTCCTCGTTGTACCCCCAATCGAAGGGGTCGTCACCACTCCCTGTCGACGTCTGACGGCGGGTCTAGCCCACGGCGCGCCGCCTGCTGGGTGAACGTCACCCACAAAGTATGGAGGCGGTGCGGCATGGTATCGTCGATAGAGGGGAAGCCGCGTGGCGTTGGGTGAGATTATGGCGAGGACGCGTCGGCAGTGGCTGGAGCCAGGACTCAAACTCTGTAGAGTCGATGCGAAATTGTGTAGTCAAATACACCTTTTTAAACATTTTGTTGCATGATCTATGCTCTCTACCATTGACAAAAGTCGTGTAGTCGGTGCACGCGTCCCATCGGAGTAAATGGCGACGACATGCAAACCGCAATGAACCTGGCGCCGCTTGGGGAGCCGGGAAGGCTGCATACCGTGTTAATGCTAGGCGTGCGGCAGAGGCGAAGCACCATCCCGCCGCCTACTGCAGGTCGCATCCCGTCGTTACCATTATGCGTGGCAGGCTAACCACCACCTGCACGACGCCGTGTGCATGTCCATGGCGTGTGAATGCAGAGGCGTGTTCGCACGTAACCACATGTTCGTCACCTTGGCTGCATACACATGGTAGTTGTGTTGGCACGTACCATTATTTGTAGTGAACTTGGCAAACATTGGTACCACGTTTCGCAAGAAAACACGTGCCATATCGTTTTGTACGCGTACACGTATAAAATGGTATCATCTTTTCTACACATACGATAGAGCCTTTGATATTCGCTGACTTGGTGGGGTGAGCTTTGTGGTGAATTTGGGTCACTGATTGGTGGCCCCGAGGTGTCCGAGGTCCCACTTGCTAGTGAATAAATGTCACATCATTCTATGTTGACTAATTCAGCCGGCGCGTTCCCACCATGCATGCGCACACGACATCGCGACTAGTTGAAACGGCGCGGCCTCGATCGAAACGGCACTCTGTATATAAAGCTTATGTCGCATCGCCTCTCTCCCCCATCCATTATCCCATCATTTCTAGCAAAAAAAACCAACTCCGTCCCGGCCGCATCGTCTCCTAGCCCTCCTTCTCTCCCAACTGCCGAGCGCACAACTGTGATGCGGTTCTGCAGAATGGAAGGTTCGAAGCAGGAGAACAACGACGTCGTCCCTTCTGTTTTCGTCGCTGCAGGAGCCACCCATGGCGGTTCCAGTTCTTCACAGCCGTAGGATGTCGTCGCGGCCACTGAAGTCGCCGCCGTGGGTTCGTCGGCCGGCCATGGCGCTTCGAGTGCACAGCGTGCTCCTGCCGCGGTGGAGGCCCCTGCTGCTTTTCCTTCCTGGCAGATCTGGGTGATCCCTACGGGGATCGTCAGGCGTTCGACGAGGACGTTGACGACCAGGACCCCTAGGTACCTATGTCCAGGCCGGCTTAGTTTATTGTCAAAGATTCAGGGTTTGTGCATGACTGCACGCAAGTTTGGGCTTCCAGTGTTTGTAGTTGCATGTATACTTTGGTTCTTTTTTTGTAAAGTTTGGGATTCTGGTGTTTGCGGTCGCATCTATACTTAGGGGTCCGAGGCTTTTTGTATTCGAGATTAAAAAGTTTGTAGTTGGATCTGTACCTAGGGGTTCGAGGGTTTTTTGTACACGCAAGTTCAAGATTCAGAGGTCTGTTTGCATCTGTACTTAGGGGTTCACAGGTTTTTTGTATTCGGGATTCAGAGGTTTGTAGTTGCATCTGTAGGGGTTCGCAGGTTTTTTTTATTTTAGGGATTCAGAGGTTTGTAGTTCCATCTGTACTTAGGGCTTCGCAGGTTTTTTTTGTATTTTAGAGCATCTCCAGCAGCTCATCTATATGGACATCTAAACCAAATATGGATGACAGAGGGGTAAAAAACGTTGCCAGCAGATCATCTATAGCATCATCCATTTATACATGTCCCCAAATTCTTCTACCCATCATCTACATTTGGGTGATGGCTAGATGATCATCCAAACCAAATATGGGAATATTTTATCGATTTCAACATGCACTACTCATGTTATTTTATTTTATAGAGAGCAAAGGGAAAAACATTGTAGAGAAATAGACACGTACTAGACACTAAATTTTGACATGTACTAGAACCATTTACTTCTACTAAAACTATTGAATTTATGGACTTGTTGAACGGAGGATTTGTTGATATGAATTTTGGGGTATCACACAAAATATAGTCGTTCACAAAGTCGTTGTTCAAAAGAGAGTCGTTGGAAAAAATTTGATGAACGATAGTTATAACATTATATTGACAATATAGATGTCCTGAATATAGATGTTCTGCTCTGAAACTAATAACATCTATGCATGAATCTTTTTAAATGATCTTCTATATAGAGTTATGGATGATCAAATATAGATGAGCTGCTGGAGTTGATTCAGAGGTTGTAGTTGCATCTGTACTTAGGGGTTCGCAGGTTTTTTGTATTTTAGGGATCCAGATTTTGTAGTTGCATCTGTTCTTATGGCTTCTAGTTTTTTGTGTGCATGTTAGCATGCATATGAGTTAGAGATTCTACGTTTTTGGAAGCATTTTCAATTCGTGTAGTTATTTTGCCTCGCAGACACTCTTGACACATTATGAATTTGTTGCAAAATCACATATTGTACCCCCGTGCATGATAATTACTTGATCCAGTTTATGCATATAATTAAAAAACGATTCTTGTATGCTATTTTTGATCTGGTAAGGTATAATAACATGTCATGATTAGAATATTAATTTGTTGAATGTTATCTTAGATCATCAATGAATTCCTGATGTGTTATTATCTGTTTTTGTGCATTAGTTCGCCAAATATATATAGTGGAAAATGTGATGTTGCATAATATTCGACATATTTTTCTCAACATTGATGTCCTCTTTAGGGCACATCTGCTAAATAAGTTACTTGATGAAGTGTATGCAAATAAATGAAGAACTATTTCTTTATGTTCTTTGTGATCTGGTTAGGTATATTACTCTTTTGCCAATAAGATTGTGTTGCTAACTTTTGTTTTATTGCAAATTTGCAGGAAGAAGATCTCGAAGTCGGCTAGATGAGGACGATATGGCTGCAAAGAGCAGACATGTCCTGAGGAAGCTGCAGGCAGGCACCATTCGGTACCGTTATTACGGAAACTTGTTCTGCCCTTTCTGTGTCAGAAGGATAGCCAACGATCGCCACAGGTTGATCTGACATGCCGTCAGTGTGGGAAATGGCTCTGAGTATCGTGCGCCCCATGTTAGGGCCAAGCACGCTGCCCACGGAGTCTTCCTGAAGAAGCTGCTTGCGCAGGATATCCTCGTAGGTCTTGCGAAACCTCCTCCTCGACCTTACTCCAACGAGGTCAGGAGGGACATGAAGGCTCGGAAACGGAAGTACATGATGTAGCTGCTGCTGGTGCGCTCGTTGTTGCAGCTTGCACGCTGTGTTTGTGTTATCTCTTACTTCTGGTAGCGTCGTCTGGTGTGTGCGTAGTAAGAACTTTAAAAGAATCTATATCATGTTGGTATGTAAGAACCTAATATGTATATTATATTAGTATATGTTTCTTAACCCGATCATGTTTTAAGGATGTCAAAAAACTTATTAGGCATGATTTTGTAATAAGTGGATGTGACAACTCATTGATCCGGTCGATCAATAATTGTCACATCCCTTTACTACCGGATCATGCCTAATAAATCAATAGTTGGTGCAACATCACAAATGTGAGTAACAAGACTCAACCTTAGGTGTGTGGAAATGAATCAGCCCCTCCCCCCACCACTAGGCACTGTCTTATTTTGCAATTATTTGCTAACTAAAATAAAGAAGAATCCGAAGAAGTAGAATAAAAATGCGACCATATTCTAAAATTCTTTTCCTTTTGGTTCTTTTTTATTTTTATTTTCAATCCGAAAAACAAGAATAAATTATGACTAACAGCCGCGCGCCAAATCTCCACGGAAACAGCCTCACGCAGGGTCCCACTAGCCAGCGTCTACGTGCCAAATCATCACCACACCGCGCTCCTCGCCCACTCGGCTACTCCTCCACTGAAAGCGACCTCCAAGAAAGCCTCCACTTCGCCCTCCCGCCCCAAGGGCGGCTGCCACGCCTTCGCCCTCCCCCGTCCTTGGCGTCGTTCTCAAACAATGACTGGTAAGCCATGGTTCCCTCCTTTTCCCATCCTCAACCAAACGATGCGATGTAGGTTAGATGCCGACAGATCTAGATTTGATACCGGCGGATGTAGGTCACCCTTGATGTTTTAAGTTACCACCGGCCATGGATCTAGCTCACGCTACCGTTACAGGGCCCTCGGAGATTGTTTCCCCCACACAAATGGAGATCAACCTGAACAAGGCCTCGGAGCTCGCAAAGCCCCCTGTTATTCAGATAGCCGAGGTAAATAGCATATAAATTAGTCGTGTAGCCAAATGTTCTCTTAAGATTCATCTATCTCCTTTCGCCTTCGTCGACACTTCTTTGATTTTTATTCTTTTCGTATTTGGCTATAGGACCACAGTGTGGGCTGTGACTTCTACATCATGTCGCGTATTGAAATTCAGAAATTGGTGCAGCAGTCAGTTGAGACAATTCAGAAATTGGTGCAGCAGTGAGTTGAGACAATTGAATCTCATCGTCTCTCTGAAGTTTGCAAGCTGTCTGATGATACCAGCGCCGAGATGCTAATCTGTTTCGTCTGCTGCGAGGACAGGCTGGACAGGGCGATGAAATCTTCAAAGATGCTAGCACTCGAGTTGGAACTGCGGGAACAAAAGAGAAGCTATATATTCATGCACGGCTTGGTTACTAAGCTTAATTCTGAGCTGAAGAGTGTGTAGAAAACTTTGAAAGTAGCCGAAGAGAAATGCGACATGCTCCATAGGAGAAAAGACACCCTGTTGGAGAGTGTGAAGGACACCAATGTGAATTTGAGATACATTCTAAGTTTCTTGCAAGATTATGGAATGAGGTAAAACTAGTTTGGTCTTTAATTAGATTAAGTCAATCTGTAATGCTTGCCAATGAGTCTAGCTGTTATTCATGTCTCTGTTTTGTTGCATGTGCCGATGATTAAACTATGCAATGCTAAAATCCAAAGGATTACTCCCCAGTACCTAGTATAGTTTACACGGACATTGTTTTTTCATGCTCCCTGGTCCTGTGGACCTTGACCCTTTGGACTTTTTTTGCAATCTATGTATGAGGCTTGCTTATTTTATGTTCATTCTCTGTTCTGTGTGCCGATGATTAAACTCTGCACCTTCTCTCGGTGAGATTTTGACACTTACCTAGTGTGTGTGTACAACCACATATGTTCTGCATCTTCCTTGGTAAGTGTTCGATGATCTCATTGATTTCTGTGTGCTTCTTTACTATGAGGCCCCAATTATGATTTTGCCTATAATGCATGAGCCATATTGGTTCTGCATATTCCTTGGCAAGTGTTCGATAATTTTATTGATTTGTGTGTGCTTCTTTAGTATGAGGCCCCTATCTAGGCTTGGTTCTCTGCCGATGATTAATATGCAGCAATGTCTTCAATAGTTGGCGTACCATAGAAAAAAGTGTTCCATATTTGTGTTTGATCAGAGTGCCGATGATTAAACTGTGCAATGTTAAAATGCAGAGGGAGACTCCTCTAGACCTAGTAGCGTTTACAAGGACCTAGTATCTTGTTTATGCCACCGGGTCTAGCGGTTTATCACCTCTGTACTTGTGTCATTTGTACACGTGAGGCAGTTTTGTCACTCATCTTTGTATGTTTGGAAGTATATCTGCTCCTTTTTTGTAGATGTGCTAAACATGTATGATGCTTTTCTACTAGTGTTTCCGTGGATGCGGTTTCGGAAAGTTCCAGTGGATGATGTGAACCTATGGATGTGGCTTTGGAATGCATGCTGGCATAGGAAAATATCCGTTGGATGATGTGAAACTGTGGATGTGGCTTCGGAGTGGATGTTGGCATAAAAAAATTCTGGTTAACCGTGGACCTGTTGTTGAACCTTTTGTGATGCTAATTTCAGTTACTATAAATCTCCTATGTTTCATAGTGCATGTAACCGGGATGATGGCGCGGAACAGACATCGAAGAGGGCGAGGAGATAGTATATTAGTATTAGTACTAGGGTATCCATTGTTGCAAATGTAAAACCACGTCAATTCATTTCCATTTTGGAGTGAATTCTATAATTTAGATCTCCTATATATTCGGTAATTTGGTTGACACTCGCCACGTGGGATACCCGGTCAGCTCTCCTCTCCACTCCCAAACTGTGGATAATGCAGCGGATCCCCATACAGGCGCAGAACGCTCTCCTCTCTACTCCCAAACTGTCCGTCTGTGCCGCACCTCTCTACCCCCCTTCGCTGTGCGCAGATCCCCCGGTACCATGTCTGGCCGTCACGAGGAGGGCCGCTAGCAGCAGATCCACATGTACTTTCCCCGGCGCAGCGTGCAAGGCGCGGAGTGTGCGCGTGCCCGCGTGGCGTACCAGCGCGAGGTGCATCCGGCCAACTCGTCCCACGCACCACCACCTCCGGCTCCACCCATCGCACCTTCGGGCGTCGAGGAGGAAGAACAGAAGGAGTATCTCTCCGTCGAGTTCCACAACGAGGCCCTGCAGTGGCCCCACATGCAAGCGGGGATTTTACGTCCTTAGAGAGTTTCGCGGCAGAAGAGCTCCGGCAAGCGAGGCTCGCCCGACTTTTCACTGTCAAGCTAGAGGCCGACACCGCGGAAGCAATGCGCCATTCGATGCAGAATGAAGATGCGGCCGCGCTAGCGGAGGCACGGCGGTGCACCCTTGGCTAGGACGCTAGGTCCGGTGTCTATCATTTTCTTTTTGTGATTTGTTTCAGAAACGGCTTGTTCACTCTAATGTTAACTGTGATGATTTTGAAGATTACGTGCATGCTTAATTTCAAAGATTATGTACATGCTTATTTACCGTGGATGACAGGTGGGTCCAGGCATCAACTGGTCGGTCGTACCAGTCAAAGCAGTCAAACAGGACAGGATGTGTGTCCCCAAGAAAAATTCGCGACGTTCTACGTGACCAGGCATGTTTCGTCGAAGGCAACTGGGCTCTTAGTGGGCTACTGGGCCGGAGACGAAAATCCGCGACATGAAACTAGCAAAAAGTCGAGCAAAACCAGTCTGCGACGGACCAAACCAATACGTCGAGAGCAAACTCCACTTTTAAGCCATTCGCGACGGAAACGCGCGGCGTTATCAAAACGTTCCGCTCAAAACATTCCGGATCGCACGGAATTTGGTAGTGCATGTCCTCATGATTCTCACCATCATGCATATAGAAACCTTCAGCCTCATTGCTCAAGGTATAATACATATTACTCTTCATGTTTTCATTTCCGACAAACACGGTGATAAGAGCATCCCATATTTCCTTAGCGGTGGAGTATTGTTGAAGATGATGCATGCGGTTTGGACCCACGTCTTGTTGAATCATCGACCAGGTGGTGTAGTTGAGTTGGAATCTACTACTTATCTTCTTGTCAAGTTCCTCGGGTCATGAGGCTTGTATCCATCTTGAGTGATCCTCGAAACACTAGTGGAAACAAGGACAAAGGATTTGACCTTTAGTACCTGTTTAGTTAAAAATCGGTACAAATGGGTGTGTAGTACCGGTTCAAACAGGGAGGGCGTTGGGCACGACTAATACCGGTTTGAACCTTACCGTTGGTACCGGTTGGTGGCTAGAACCGGTACCAAAGGGGTGTGGCAACCGTTCTCCTGGTGCGGGCACCTTTGGTACCGGTTGGTGGAAAAAACCGGTACCAAAGGGGTGTGGAAAGGTACCGTGGCGACCTTTCGCCTGGCGCTGGGCACCTTTGGTACCGGTTGGTGGCTAAAACAAGTACCAAATGGTCGAACGGTTTGCCTCCCGCGTGTCTGAAGTCGCGAACTGAGCACAGTAAACGCCAGTTCTCTGTTTTTGTACGGTTTGCCTCTCCTCCTCTCTTCTCCCTCTCTCTTGCTTCTTCCTCTAAGCCAACATAGAATCAGTCATTCGCATTGGGCATGTTCACGCACATGGCACGAACAAGCTTAATGTCTTCTACACCAACAACAACGCCAACATGCCGGGTTATCTTGCCACATTCCAAGGATGAGTTGAAAGCGCGAAGGAACAAGAGAAGTTCACAGGGCTTGATCTTGAGTTCACGCGCGATCAAAAGGATGTTGCCGTCATCCAACTATGCTTCAAAAATAATGTCTTGGTCTTCCAATGACCAAGGTACGTTTTGGGGCTCTTGATCTATCCATAGGTTTATGATGAAAATTTCATAGGATAGTATCCGATCCCCATTTGAATAATATATGCGCCTGATATATAGTTAATTTAGTAGTGAATTAATTTTCCGTGGCAA
Organism: Alopecurus myosuroides; assembly: GCA_028641055.1. Classification (NCBI taxonomy): domain Eukaryota; kingdom Viridiplantae; phylum Streptophyta; class Magnoliopsida; order Poales; family Poaceae; genus Alopecurus; species Alopecurus myosuroides. Next base: position 108,992,928 of record CM054058.1, on the reverse strand, counting down.
AATCCGTTATAGAAGACATAGTTAATTTAGGACATATTGGCAAATTGCATAGGATAGCAAATTGTTCCCATTTGAATTCTATATGAAAATCAATACTATTTAGTAGCGAATTAAGTTTTCTTGTTACAAATTGGTAAATCCATGATAGAACATATATAGAAAAATGCATATTGGCAAATTGCATAGGATAGCAAAATGACATATAGTTAATTTACGACATGCATATTGGAAAATTCTATATGAAAGATTAATACTATTTAGTAGTGAATTAATTTTCCTATTGACATATATATTTAATTAGTAGGTTATTTCTATGATTCTTAATTAACAATTTGTTCCATTCTAATTTGTTGTTGCAGTAGTGACAAGAAGTGTCCAGCTCAAATGAACTTCCTTTGCCGCATCGGCATTCGTTTTGTTAGTGTTGATATCAACAATAATAAGATCGACATGAAGAAAAGCTTAAATACTGAGATACCGGCTGCCTGCCATATTGATCTCCAGGACATATTCATGCCTCGACATGATAGGACTTCAATGGCTCATATGACAATCAATTTGATCGACGACTACTACACTGGTATGAGGGCCAAGATCGATAACCACGATGAGTGGGAGACGACCCCACTTCACCGCAAGAACATTAAGTATGTCGCCAAAGATGTTTACGTTGCATACGAGTTGTACCGCATTATTCGCGTGGTCAACCATGGGCAGCGTCACCTCGTACCGCAAGCACCAGCAATTGATGATGATGATACAGATGACTACTAGCGTGTAGTGCTTGGGGGTCGATCTTGTGATCTCTATAGTACTTTTATCAAGAGTTGGGTTTCATCGGAGATTTATGTTCATGTTTAAGTTTAAGTATGATGTGAGTACATGGGATTTATGTTCTTGCGCTTGGGATTTATGTTCATGTTTAAGTATGATGTAAGCAAGATTTCACTGTGATCTATCTAATCTCTCTATGATGTGAGTATTTTTCGGTTGATACCGGATTTTTCTACAACGGGGATAGGGTTTCATCGGAGAGGAACTCCGGCGTTGGGATCCCACCACAAGATAGAGGGTGCCGTAACATGTGTCTACAAGTGTGATATGGGTTTTGGATGACAGACTCTGCACCTCGGGGTGTGACCTACTTCACCAGTGTCAACTTCTCTCTAGGGAGTTTCATGACTTAGAGCTTAAAAGTACTAGATTAGACAAACATTAGAGAAGTTTATCAAGAGTTGGGTTATGGATGTCTAATATTTGGATTTCTCTAACTTTTCTAATCGATTTAGACATATTATTTCTCAAATTTCAATTTACGGATTTGCATATATGAATTACTCAATATTAAATGGAAAGAGGCAAATAAGTTAATTATGATTTGCATTTAATAATATTTTAATTCAAAATATTATTAATGATTTATTTCTTTTTATTTAAATAGTTACTACGATTCAAAAAAAAATGTGTGCGACATCATACTCTATGGGTTAATAGGATTGATAGGATACTATTGTCAGGTAAGTATCTCTTGTTTGTAGGTAGCTCACACGGAAGGAACTAAAAAGTTAAGCGTGCTAGTGCTGGAGTAGTGTGAGGATGAGTGACCTATGCGGGAAGTGTTAGTTGAAGGGAGTAATTTAGATTGAAATTAAGAATGCTTAGTTATAAATGTGAGTTAAAGTGGTTTATCAATATAAATAAAAAACACTGAAATAAAATTGATCTTTTTCTGGAAAAAAAGTCGAAGAAAGAGAAAAAAATACTATCCTTTCGTACCGGTTCCTGTTACGGACCGGTACCAAACGATTCCGGCCTTGTGTGCTCTTCCTGGGACACGTGAAGGCCCTTTTACCGTCGGTCCGTAAGGAACCGGTACTAAAGGCTGGTGGGCCTTTAGTGCCGATTAATTAGTACCGATTGTCAAATCGGTACTAAAGGGCCTCAAGAACCGGTACTGAAAGCCCATTTTCTACTAGTGAAATCTCAATACAAGATGAGTTCATCTGAGTTTTCATATAATATTGCTATTGATCAAAAGTATGTGCATCAATTTTAGGAGATTTTCCTCTAGGGTTAATATGAGGATGTGGGATGGGACGATTGGGAGATGACCGTCCTTCGACATTGTGGTACTCTCCTTCTCATCTGTTTCCTTAAAAGTGGTGTCTTTAGGGGAGTCACTTTTAGGTTCTCCAACCTTATCCCCATCCTTCGTCTCCTTCGGGATTTCTACCGAAGGAGATGAAGTAGAAGTTTCCAGGTCCTTGGCTTTCAAGAGTTTCAACATTAGGTCTCGCAAATCCATCATTTTGACATCCATGGATGAGGTCAAGGAATCTTTCAATTCCTTGAGATCATCCATAGTGACTTGTGTCGCGGACTCAGCGGCTTCATGTCCGTTACCCATACTAAAACTCTTAGACGGTTAAGCCTGAAAGAAGAGGAGGCTCTGATACCAATTGAACACATAGTATGGGCACCTAGAGGGGGGGTGAATAGGTTCTATGACCAATTTTAATTATTTTCAAATTAATGCTTGACACAAAGGTAAATTCTCTAGATATTCAACTATGGTGAATTTACCTATATGACAAGAAAAACAATACGCAAGACACACACACACACAAAGTAAAGGAGAGGGAATGAGGTGACCGATAACAGAAGCACGCGGAGACAAGGATGTAATACCGAATTCCTCATTTTGAGGGGAGTACTTCTTGTTGGAGGGGTGTGAGTTTTGCCATAAAGGCCTACTCAATGCGACAAAGACCTCACCCTATTCTCCGATGAACCTCGCCTACAAGGCCTAGTTTACCTTCCACTATTTTTTCCCTTTGAGGCGGAAATCGAATCCTTTACAATGCTTGAGGCACACACCCACACCAGAATTAGGGGCTCCCAAGAATCACCAACAATCAACAAGAGTAGCAATTGGGTCTAGGTTCTCCACAAGGAAACCTTAGACATGATCACCTCAAGTGAATGAGGAGGAAATGAAGAACGACTTGGTAAAGTAGTAGATCGGGGCCTTCTCCATCAATCCTCTGAAGATCCACAAGTTTGGGTGGAGGGATTGGGAGAAATCTATGATTTGGTGAGCTCAATAAATGTGCATTAATGGCTTGGACGAACTAGATCTATTGGGAAAGGAGGAGGGATATTTATACCACCTCCATAAATGTGGCCATTGGAGTAGGAAATTGGAGCCCGATATTTCGGTTCAAACTTGAACCGGAAATTCCGGTTAGCTTTTCCCATCAGATTTGGATTTTGAAGGCAGTGGACTTAAATTGGAAATTTCGGTTTCACAAAATATTCCGGTACAAATTTCCGGCTCGCTTCCATGCTGAAAAAAGGTTTACGGTTGACACTTCCGGTTGACTACTGCGAGAAAAAACTTCAAGTCCTTAGCCGTTTTTGCTCTTGATCTTCCCCAACCGGAATATGCGGTTGGTCTGAAAATTTCCAGTTGAATCCAGTGGCTATTTTCCATAGAAAACATTCACAACCGGAATTTTTGGTTGCACCAGAAATATCTAATTGAAATATTCGGTCGCCTTCTGTGACAAATATGGCTGATCTAACTTCACCTTTTTCCGGTGTTCGATGCAGATTAATAGATAAACACCTGCACCACTCAACACCTTGATAAATAATATTGTTAGTATTGTTAACTAACACACAAAAACTTAGGGATAAACAAAATGCACTTTCACATGAGTAATCAGTGCTTACCTCTATGAAAGGTCTTTCTTTTACTTTTATGTTGAGTCTTCATCTTCTTACTTTATGCACCAACTAATAGAGCATAGTTTTCATTCTAAGTATAGTGTTCATAGTCCCAAAATTTATTATTGATTGATTCATGATTGTGGTACCGCTTGTTCTCAATTATTTGTATATAGTTATCATTTAAACTTTGAAGGTGTCATGGCATTTATGTTTTACTACCACACAAAGGACTAGCTGGATACCACTTTATTATGTTTTATTTATGATTGAAACAAAAATATCACTTTCAACGGTTCATCATTCATTTTCTCTTTTTGTGTTACTTTTCATGCGCAACATGGTTGTTAATTTTACATTAGGTCAAATAATATCTATCATGCCTTGATCTCAGCTTGCAATGCTTTTACATAATGTTGATCAAGATTTGTGTTGGCTTCATGTCACCTCAAAAATTATTTTGTTATCACTTACCTACTCGGGGACGAGCAGGAGTTAAGCTTGGGGATGCTGGTGTTTTATATATGAATTCATGCTGGATAGCGGTCCATATGCCTTGATTAATTCCTACAGTGTTAGAACACGTGAACTATATCTCGTCACAATAGTATCGTTACGTTCATGATTTGTCAATTGACCAGGTGTAGTTTGTTCAGCCAACATGTTTGTTTTCTTTGGAGAGACATGATACGTCTCAAACGTATCTATAATTTCTGATGCTCCATGATAATATTATGCCAATTGATACATGTTTTCTCCCTTCTTTATAGCATTTTTACACGTTTTCCGGTACTAACCTATTAACAAGATGCCAAGTGCCAGTTTCCTGTTTTCTGTTGTTTTTATTGCAGAAAAGTTGTTCTCGAAATATTCTCGAATTGGACCCCACGAATCCCAAAGTTCCTATTTTCCCCGGAAGCATCTGATGCAATTTGTTGGGAACCCCAAGAGGAGGGTATGATGAGCACACTGTAGGAGTTTTCCCCTTAGTTAAGAACCAGGGTTATCAATCCAGTAGGAGAAAGAGGACCTTCGGAAGGTTGATGCCACTGACGGTGGTGCTAGCGCTTCACCGGTGTCAGCAACAACGCGGAACCTGCACACGACACAACCAAAATACTTTGCCCCAACGGTACAGTGAGGTTGTCAATCTCACTTGTCTTGATGAAAACAAAGATTAGACGTATAGTGTGGAAAACAGTGTATGCTTGCAGTAAGTAAAGAAAGCAGGAAATTGTTGTGGGTTTGTTTAACAGTGTGGAAAATTGGACCGGGGTTCATAGTTTCACTACTGGTGTCTCTCCATAAAAGATAGCATGCTAGGTGAACAAATTACATCTGGGAAATTGACAAATAGAGGTTGCACCGTAGTGCACAATATGACATGAAGATTACTATGATATTTAGTGTGGTCATTACAACAAGATACATAGACCGACATCCATCTGGATCTATGACTAATAATCCACCCTCAGGTTATCATCCGAACCTCCTTAGGTATTAACTTGCAAGCAACAGATAATTGCATTAAACAAAGTGTGTAATGTAACCAATGAATATGCACGCGGGCACTCTCACCGTTTTTTTCTCCCTAATGGCAACATCACATCCTCCCCCTTCACATTTCTGTCACTCGAGCAAGGCGAAAAGGAGGCATGAACCCACTATCGAGCATAAATACTCCCCCTTGGAGTCACTAGCAACTACTTGGCCAGAGTAACCACTAGCAACGGAAAGCATGCAAGATCACAAATAGCATAAGCAAATAAAGACTATAATCAACTTGGCATAAGTTCAATATTCATCAGATCCCAGCAAACACATCATATAGAATTACATAAGATCAATCTCGATCATGATAGGCAGCTCATGAGATCTAAACATGGAGGCATATGAGGAGAAGACAACCATCTAGTTACAGCTATGAACCCGTACTCCAGGGATGCACTACTCACGCATCACTCCAGAGGCAAGCATGGTGATGTAGAAGCCTCCGGTGATGATTTCCTTTCCGACAGGGTGCCGGAAACAGCTTCAGAACCCCCTGATCTAGGGTTGACGGTGACGGCGGCTGCAGAACTTTTCGGGGATTTTGATCAGGTGCTTAGGGTTTTCCATCCGGGGGATTAAATAAGCGAAAGGGCAGAGGCGGTGGAGGTCCAGAGAACCCACACCACCCCTGGCGCGGCCTAGGGGGGGAGGGCGCCACCCTATGGTGTGGGTCCCCTGATGCCCCTCTTCGTCTCCTCTTCGGTCTTCTGGATGCTTCCGGGGAAAATAGTACTTCTGGGCTTCGAACTTTCCAATTCCGAGAATATTACCAGAACAACTTTTCTGAAACTAAAAACAGCAGAAAACAGGGAACTGGCTCTGTGGAATCTTGTCAATAGGTTAGTCCAGAAAATCGATAAAAATGACATAAAGAAGGGAGAAAACATGTAACAATTGGCATAATATCATCATGGAGCATCAGAAATTAGGAATACGTTTATGACGTATCAGCATCCAGAAGACCGAAGAGGAGTCGAAGACGGGCACCAAGGGGCCCACACCATGGGGTGGTGCGCTCCCTTGGCCGCGCCAGGGGGTGGTGTGGGGCCCCCAGGGCTCCACCGCCTTTTCCTTTTTGCCTATATATTCCTCTCCGATAGAAAAATCTAGGCACCTGATCAAATATCCCCTAAAAGTTCCGCAACCGCCGTCATCGTCAACCCTAGATCAGGGGGTTCTGAAGCTGTCTCCCAGCACCCTGCCGGAGAGGAGATCATCACCGGAGGCATCTTCATCACCATGCCTGCCTCCGGAGTGATGCGTGAGTAGTTCATCCTTGAACTACGGGTCCATAACAGTATCTAGATGGTTGTCTTATCCTCATATGCCTCCATGTTTAGATCTCGTGAGCTGCCTGATGACCCACAAGTATAGGGGATCGCAACAGTCTTCGAGGGAAGTAAAACCCAAATTTATTGATTCTCCACAAGGGGGGCCAAATAATATTTGTGAGCCTTAACAAGTGAGTTGTGAATTCACTCGCACCTGAAAGTGGACGAGTTCGCAGTGGTTTATCAGTAGTAACAGTTTTATAGCAGCAGCAATAGTGAAATAACAACAACGTAGTAGTATGAAAATAGCAGTAGTAGTGATGTTTGAAGTAAACAACGAGATTAAACACTATAGGCATAGGGATGGATGAACGGGCGTTGCATGGATAAGAAAGATCAAATAATGATCATGTCACGGGCATTGCAGATTAATAAGATAAAGCATCCAAGCACTAAGTAACCATAGGCATGTGTTCTGTAAATAGTCGTACGTGCTCGCAATGACAACTTGCACAACATCTTTTGTCCTACCAGCCCGTGTCAGCGGGGCCTCAAGGGAACTACTGGTAATTAAGGTGTTCCTTTTAATAGAACACCAGAGCAAAGCATTAACACTCCGTGAACACATGTGAGCCTCACATCACAGCCATCCCCTTCGGTTGTCCCAATTTCTGACACTTCGGGACCTCGGGCTCCGGACAACGATATGTGTAAACAACTTGAAGGTATGATCAAGAAACAATAATTATCATCATGATTCAATAACATGTTCAGATCTGAGATCATGGCACTCGGGCCCAAAGTGGCAAGCATTAAGCATAACAAGTTGCAACAATGTCAATAGCACTAATAGAGGATACTAGGCACTATGCCCTAACAATCACGACATTATTACATGAACGATCTCATCCAATCCCTACGATCCCCTTAAGCCTACAATGGGGAATTACTCACACATGGATGGGGAAAACATGGATGGTCGATGGAGAGGCGTTGGTGATGACGGTGGCGATGATCTCCTCCAATTCCCCGTCCCGACAGGGTGCCAGAACAAGAACTTCTGATCCCCGAATCGAGGTTCGGGATGGCGGCGGTGCTCTGTTGTGTTTCTGTGGAATATGACGACCCCCTCGGGTTTTAGGGTTGGAGGCTACTTGTAGTGGAAAGGGGAGTCCGAGGGGGGCTCTGGGGGCCCACACCCTATGTTGGCGCGACCAGGGGGACCCGCGCCAGGGGCGGTGTGGCCACCCCGTGGCTCCTCTCCTGGCCCCCTTCTGGCTTCCGGGGTGAAAACACCAATGGGCTCTTTTCTGGGCATTTTCCCGAAAGTTGATTTTTCTGCACAAAAACAAGACACCAAGGTAATTCTGCTGAAAACAGCGTTAGTCCGTCTTAGTTGTATTCAAAACACACAAGTTTAGAGGAAAACAATAAGAAAAGTGTTCGTAAAAGGAGATACGTTTTCGACGTATCAACTCCCCCCAAGCTTAGCTTGTTGCTTGTCCTCAAGCAATTCAGTGACAACTGAGTGCGATAAAATACTTTTACGAACACATTTGTTTCATACGAGGTAAATATACTCACTATATGATTAGATACTTAGTTATGCTCATGATAAGATATATGCAAGATATTGTCACTTAATAGCTATGCAAACCATGTAGAGACAACAACATATTAATAATAAACAACATGAGCATACTATTTGCAAGATTGAAGTATTCATAATAGGATCTGATAAAGTGGTATGTCGCTTTCCCTTAAGTGTGGGTCAAAACATAAATGCCAGGGCACATCTGAAGTTCAAGGGAAGACTAGAAGTAAAGATATCAAAGATGCAAGTGTCAAGAATATACCACAATCAACCGTGCTTTGGGACAAACATATTACACTAAGAATGATAATTATTCTCTCAAGAAAGTGCTCAAAGAATATGGCGGAGACTCAACATAAAAGTAAAAAAGAAAGGCCCTTCGCAGAGGGAAGAATGGATCACTCATGTGCTAGAGCTTTTTATTTTGTTAAACAGAGGTATTGAAATGATTTTTAAGAGTGGTGTATTCTTATGTCAACGAATGGTAAACATACAATATAGTACGTCACAAGCCAACTGGATTCACAAGAATGGCTCCCATGGTGAAGGACGCAAATGGTGTAGAAGGTCATCCCTCTTTCTCTTCTGTTTACACAATTATGCTTTGACTGATAAATTAGGGGAAAAAATAGTGAAGAGAATTTGTTTATATTAATTTGGGACTCGGCACCCCACTGCCAGCTCTTCTATCATTTGGATAAGCGGATGAAGCCACTAGTCCAGGATGTGAAATCCAATCAACAAGTGAGATAAAGATTCTCTATATATGTCCTCATGAGCTAAAATAGTGGCACAAAACAGGAGTAATTTTTAGAATGTTTTAAAGGTAGCACATGAGCAATTTACTTTGAAGTGGCGGTTAAATACCACATATAGGTAGGTATGGTGGACACATTTGGCAAACTTTGGTTTTCAGGGATTTGGATGCACGAGTAGAGCTCATACTCAGTACAGGTGAAGGCTAGCAATAGACAGGGAGCGACAATCAAGAGAGCAACAACTATCATAATCATGTTTGCGACAAAGTGAAATTAACTGAGGCATAAAATTGATACTAAAACTCTGAGGCAAAATAAATCATCGAGGCTTATTGACTTTTTGTTTCCAGTCTTAGCATGCGTGAGCATGTGCCAAGTCGATTCAAATTAAATAGTCAGAGGAGGCCACCACAATGTCATACTCTTCTTATGAATAGAACAATGCGAACAAATATTTATGCGACATGTCATTTACTATTAATAAATTGGAACAAAACATGCGAGTGCACGAACTATTAAACAACCATTAAGTCACATATACCTTATATGAACAAACTAAGCATGCTCACATAGATGGATATATGTACAAAAATGAAAGCAAACATAATTCATACCAGCCTCTCACCACACTTGAATTGTCGTAGATTGTCATTATTTCTCTTCACTTGTGGCTCGAATAATATACAATGAAAACCGAACTCTAATGGAATCACAGACGACTGTTGAACTCTGCAGCAAACTTTACAAAACCAAAGAAGAACAACAAATATTTGTGGGATTTTCAATTAAGGCACGAACAAAAAGAGAGCAAGCATACAAAGTTAAAATCTTTTTCGGTTTTCCAAATGAAACAAGAACAAAGGAAAGCAAACAAAATATTTTTTTGGGTTTTTGAATATTAAAGTGCAACTAAAGAATAAAGCAAACCAACTAAAGAAACAAATAGAGAGAAACAACAGAAATATTTTTGGTCTTTTTGCGTTTTGGAAAGCGAAAACAGAACAATACAAATAAAAGAAATGAAAGAAACGAAAGAAAAGGAAACATGTATATACAAAGAACCGATGAGTCATGATATGCAAATGAGTGTGATGTCGGCATACCTCCCCCCAAGCTTAGGCTTTGGCCTAAGTGGAGATCAATCATGGCGCGTGAAGTATCCCCACTACGGTGGGTCATCCCTTGCGTGGTCGTACTCGGGCGTATAGGAGAAAGATGATGCAGCGGGCGCATAGTCATAGCCGGGGTGCTGATATGGAATCCCTGTGGTGTCGTAGGGCTGGAGGAAATTGCTATCGTCCCCCTCTCCGGCGTCCTCCCCTTGCTGGGGGAGATTCTCAAGGTATGTGTCCAGCTCACTCTCAGGAAGCTCCCATCCTTGCCTGCCACTAAGATCAAACAAAGGGTGTGCAGGCAAAAGTACTTCTCTAACAGTTTTAACAACTCTCCACCCGGATCGTTTGGAGAAATTTAATTCAAAAGATAAATTATGTAAGTGAGCATGAGTAGAAAGAAACTTATGTTGAACCATGGAAACAAGATTAAGGCTCTCTATAGGAAACTGAAAGTCTAGATGGTGTGGCTCCAAACCATGTAAAGCTAATAAGCGCGAGGCAATAAGACCTCCACAAACTCCGCTCTTCTCACGGTTATGTGAGAGACGGTAAGCAATCAAAGCGCCAAAGTTATAAGACCTATCGTGTCTCAAAGAAGCAGCAATAAACACCAAATCATAAATAGATAACTTGCTGGCGGTTTTCCTAGCCAATACACATTTAGAAATGAAGTAGGCAAAGTATCGAATGCTCGGGAGTCGAATTTCACGAATTTTACCCTTCTCCCCTGTGAAGCTTCTCTAACAGTACCAATTTTTTTTATTTTAACTCAAATCAAGCATGCAAACTCACATAAGATGTCACCTACAGTACCAAAATACTCAAGAAATACTTCACTAAATAAAATTCTACTTGGATCATCGGAGGAGTCACATACCGGAGATCAAACACACCAAATATCAGCACAAATGATGGGCTGAAGAAGGAGATAAAAAATCCAGAGGCCAGAGCAGCAAGAACACGGGTTCCAGGAAATGTTTTTAGCTTTGGGGGTGAGAGAGAAGACTTTGGCAGTGGAGAGAGTAAGTGGAGGGCCAGGGTGCCCCCACACCATGTGATGGCGCCACCAGGGGGCTTGCCGCGCCACCCTAGGGTGTGCCTGACTGGTGGGTCCCCCTGGGGTCTCCCAGGTGGCTTTCTGCCTCATTTTTGACGTAAAAATTTATTAGAATTTTTCTGGAATTTTTCGAGAAACTTTATTTTTGAGTTATTTCCAGAATTTTAATAATTAATAAAAACCAGGAAAATGAAAGTGAAAAGGTGGAAAACAAAACCAAAACCAGCACTACAGAGGTTCTATGACACTCTAATGAAATAATAACCAAAGAAAACAAAGGTGATAGTGGTGAAAACAAAAGAATGGGTGGTGAAAACATGTATAACCTCAGAAACCAGAGTGAAAATAACAGGAAAACATGCATCAGGGTGATGGAAAACATGATTGTTCTCAAGTAGCAATGTAATAACAGAAGTAAACATGGTGAAAACATAGTGGGTAAGGTAAAAACATAGTGAAAACAATGTAAATCATTTTGTTAACAAGGGTGATCAAGTCTTGCTTCCAGAATAATTTTCAACCTTGATAGGCATAGTCCCAATCATAATAATTTCATATTCCTTTGGTGGTACTGGAATGGGACAATAAAGTTCTCCAATCTTTATGGTCTCTATATTTTCAATTGAATTTAGACCATATTTCTTATCAATCTTCTTGGGAAAATAAACAGTGTGCTCTTTATTGTTAACATTAAAAGTAACTTTTTCCTTGATTGCAATCAGTAACAACCCATGCAGTATTAAGAAAAGGTCTCCCAAGAATAATAGACATATTATCATCTTCAGGCATTTCCAACACAACAAAGTCAGTTAAGATCAGACAATTATTAGCAACTTGAACAGGAACATCCTCACATATACCCAGAGGAATAGCAATAGATTTATCAGCCATTTGCAAAGATATATCATTTGGTATCAATTTTTCTAGGAGGAGTCTTTTATAGAGAGTAAAAGGCACGACACTAACTCCAGCTCCCAGATCACACAACACAGTTCTAACATAATTATTTTTAATAGAACAGGGAATAGTTTGTATACCAGGATCTCCAAGTTTCTTAGGAACCATGCCATTAAAAGAATAATTAGCAGCATAGTGGAAATTTCCTCATTAGGATTCTTTCTTTTGTTAGAGACAATATCTTTCATATATTTTGCATAAGAAGGCAATTTAATAGCATCAGTTAAAGGAATTTGCAAAAACAAAGGTTTCATCCATTCACAAAACTTGTTATAATGTTCTTCTTCCTTGGATTTGTGTTTCTTATTATGAAAAGGCATTAGTTTTTGTACCCAAGCTTCTCTTTCATTGCCATGTTTATTAGCAATAAAATCTTCCTTAGTGTACTTTGCAGTTTTAGCTTGCTTTTCAGGTTCAGCTACAGGTTCTTCTTTATCAGAAGCATCATTATTTTCATTACCACTTTCAGTTTCAACATCAGAGATAGATATACTATTAGGATCTTTAGCAAGTTCAGAGGATTCTACAACAGTTTTATGTTTCTTCTTCTTTTTCTTTTTAGTATGAATAACATCATTATTAGTTTGCTGAGAATCTTGTTCAATTCTTTTAGGATGCCCCTCAGGATATAAAGGATCTTGTGTAGCAATACCACTTCTAGTTCTTATTTCATAAGCATGTTTTTTCTTTAGAAGCATTAACTAGCAAATATTTTTGCACTTTAGCAAGTTGATCAATTTGAGTTTGAACTATTTGAAAATGTTTAACCAACCTTTTAACATCATTAGAGGTTCTTTCTATAATACCATGCAAATCATTAATAGCTTTAGAGTTTTCCATAAGGTGATTTTGCACTCTCATATTAAAATTATCTTTCTTAATAATATAATTATCAAATTCATCTAAGCACTAATCAGGAGGTTTTCTATAAGGAATATATCTACTATCAAAATATTGGAGAGAGTGTACCTCAATGGGTGATGAGTGAGGGATTGGCTTACATAATTCTTCTATAGGTGAAAGATTCTTCACATCTTCAGATTTAATACCCCTCTCTTTAAGAGATTTCTTGGCTTCTCTCATCTCTTCATCATTTAATTCAATCCTTCTCCTCTTCTTGGGTGTTGGTGCTGGTACTGGAGTAGGGGTCGGCTCAGGCTCAACCATAGTCCAGTCATCATGATTTTGGCTTATTTTATCCATTAATTCCTGATACGTCATAAATGTATCCCTAATTTCTGATGCTCCATGATCATATTATGCCAATTGCTACATGTTTTCTCCCTTATTTATAGCATTTTCATATGTTTTCTGGGACTAACCTATTAACAAGATGCCTAGAGATAGTTCCCTGTTTTCTGTTGTTTTATAGTTTCAGAAAAGTTGTTCTCGAAATATTCTCGGAATTGGAAAATTCGAAGCCCGGAAGTCCTATTTTCCCCGGAACCATCCAGAAGACCGAAGAGTAGTCAAAGAGGGGTAGCAGGGGGCCCACACCATGGGCTTGCGCGGGTCCCCCTGGCCGCGCCAGCTAGGGGTGTGGGGCCCCTGGAGCTCCACTGCCTTTGCCCTTTCGCCTATTTAAGCCCCCGGGATGGAAAACCCTAAACACCTGATAAAAATCTTCGAAAAAGTTCTACAGCCGCCGTCACCGTCAACCCTAGATCAGGAGGGTTCGGGAGCTGTTTTCCGGCACCCTGTCGGAGAGGAAATCATCACCGGAGGCTTCTACATCACCATGCCTGCCTCCGGAGTGATGCATGAGTAGTTCATCCCTGGACTACGGGTCCATAGCGGTAGCTAGATGGTTGTCTCCTCCTCATATGCCTCCATGTTTAGATCTCGTGAGCGACCTATCATGATCGAGATTGATCTTATGTAATTCTATATGCTGTGATTGCTGGGATCCGATGGATATTGAACTTATGCCAAGTTGATTATAGTCTTTATTGCATATGTTATTTGTGATCTTGCATGCTTTCCATTGCTAGTGCTTGCTCTGGCCAAGTAGTTGCTAGTGACTCCAAGAGGGAGTATTTATGCTTGATAGTGGGTTCATGCCTCCTTGTTGCCTTGCTGGAGTGACAGAAACGTGAAGGGGGAGGATGTGTTGTTGCCATTAGGGAGAAAACAGCGGTGAGAGTACGCGCGTGTATAATCATTGCTTACATTACACACTTTGTTTAATTCAATTATCTGTTGCTTGCAACTTAATACCTAAGGGGGTTCGGATGATAACCTGAGGGTGGATTATTAGTCATAGATGCATATGGATGTCGGTATATGTATCTTGTTGTAATGCCCGCACTAAATATCATAGTAATCATCATGTTATAATGTGCACTACGGTGCAACCTTTATTTGTCAATTGCCCAGCTGTAATTTGTTCACCCAGCATGCTATCTTTTATGGAGAGACACCACTAGTGAACCTATGAACCCCGGTCCATTTTTCCACACTGTTAAACAAACCACAACAATTTCCTGCTCTCTCTACTTTCTGCAAGCATTCAACTGTTTTCCACACTATACGTCTAATCATTATTTTCGGCAAGACCGGTGAGGTTGACAATCTCACTGTACCGTTGGGGCAAAGTATTTTGGTTGTGTTGTGTGCAGGTTCCACGTTGTTGCCGACATCGGTGAAGCGCCAGCACCACCGTCAGTGGCATCAACCTTTCGAAGGTCCTATTTCTCCTACTGGATTGATAACACTGGTTCTTAACTAAGGGGAAAACTCCTATCGCTGTGCTCATCACACCCTCCTCTTGGGGTTTCCAACAAAACGTAGCAAGGATTTTTCTGGCGCCGTTGCCGGGGAGGAAGAAGTCTTATGGCAAGGGGAGTCTCTCACTCTCAACCTCTTTATTTTGTTTATTGTCTTGTTTTTATATTTTTCTTGTTTACCTCGCCGTCGAGGCGGGGCGATGCGGATCCCACACTAGCTCCTGGCGCTGCTCCGACGCTAGCACCTTGTAGAAGTGCGCCAGAACCTCAGCGCCGTAGGAACCATTGCTGACGCGCGGCGGACCGGGGATAGGAACGCCGGCGCGCCCGATGGTGAACCCATGTCCGACGCGCATGTCAGGCGGGCACGGGCACTAGGCGGCGAAGAGGGCGCGCGCCTGCTGCTTTAGGAGGGAACGGCCCGGGAAGCTGTTGGCGGCGAGGGGATCCATCGACGGGGAGAGAGGAGAGAGCGACATGAGGCAGAGGGGAGAGCGCGCCAAAGTTGTAGAGGCAGAGAACGGCGCTGGAAATGTGGCGTGGGGACGGCACAGGGCGAACGCCATTTTATACCATGGCGGCAGGCCAAAGGGCCGCTCGTATTTACTCTGGCGTCTCGCGTGGGGAAGCGGCACGATGGCGACGGGACTGGGCGATGGGGCGACTCTCTCCGTTTCTGCGCCGCCTCGAGAAAGATGAAGACTCGGCGTCGCTTTGACCGCACCCTCTTACCGACGGTCCGGGCCCGCGGACGCCACGGGGCCTTTCCTTCCCGCCCGGAGCCCCCACGAGAGCGGGGCTCCTATTTTGCATTTCCTATTTGTCGACGGGGCGATTTGGCTGCGCTACCTGCGGGAGGCGGCAGATGGGTCAGCCCATTTTCGGGGTCCGGTCCATTTTTTGTTTTTTTTTAAATTTTTTTGTTTATCATTTTTTGTCTAAATTTATTTATGTTTACTTTTATTTTTTTGTAAATAAAAATTTGTTCAAATTTTTTTTTTATTGGAGGGGGAGAGGGGGGAGGCTAAATGGGCAGTCCCCCCGCAGCGGCACCGCCTGCGGGGCGGGGCAAATGGGCCGAGCCAGTTGGCCTCTCCCTCCTCCCCTTTTTTTAGTAAAAAAAAAAGTTTTGAACAATTTTTTTTCACAAAAATAAAAGTAAACAAAAGTAAATTTAGAAAAAAAGGTTGAACAAATAAAAAGTTCAAATTTTTTTTTTGAACAAAAATAAATTTGAACAAATATAAAGTTGAACAAAAAAATTTGAAAAAAAAATGGACCGGACCTCCGAAAATGCCCCCCAGCAGGCGGCGTGACCGAATTGCGCCTCCAACCGGCGGCAAATAAGATTTACGCACGAGAGCCCCTACGTGACTGGGTTGGACTGAGCTTCCTGACGGGAATTGGGGGTGCGTCCGGACGAGAAGACCCAATGGAGCGTGCAAGTGACGCGAAAAGACTTGGAGAGGACGTGACTTGACTGGAGATGCTCTAATCATGCTCACCTTGACCTCACGTATGCATGGTTAATCACTAGACCTGACCATGCATCTGTCCACATGCCTCAACAGCCAGAGAGTTTTGTCCATTTTTGCCTTAGAGGGACATGCAGCTTTCCTGCTCCCCGTGCTCGAGAACGGGATCGTTCGAGCTGTGATCATTCTGTTGGTACGTAGTACCTCGTTGGCACACAGTTGAAGATATGACGAGCAGAACATTGGATTCGCGTGTGTCAAAGAAGCTTGGTCAGATTTATCTTTCTTGGATTTTGCCCAGGTTTTGACGCCCAATGGCCAAGCCAAAGCTAGGCCCGCCCGGATTACGTAGGTGTGCCATGTGCAGGCGTATTAGCCATAAGCATCCCGGGCACCCATGACTACGTCTCTACGGTGTACTAGCGGACAGTACACTAACTCCACTCCCTAAAAGCGTCGGGTCCAAGAGACGGAGGCCAGTACAGCTCGTATACGTTACCATTAGAGTCAGAGCGCGCGCAACGCGTGACGATACGGTGTACCGTCTACGACTCTACGTGGCCGGCCCTCGCTTGCTTTTACCAATATGCATGTCGAGCGATCGTCGTCGACGTGCGGGCAGGCCTGCAGCCGCGTGACGAAACCGGCCGAAACTGCAGCACTAGCACGTCGTCGTGTAGCCCGGGCCTTCTGGCGAGATAGCGCTACGTAATTATGTAGTACGAGTACGTCGGGCGACGACGACGTCTTCTCGGTGGCACGTTGCGAATTGCGTCGGTGCATTATTTATTAGTCGATCTGGAGAGATCGCTAGCTCCTCCCGGGTGATAAGTACCGCCCATTTTCCTCCAGAGGGACGACATGGCCGCCGCTGCTGGTACGGTGGACACACTGGAGGAGGCGGTGGCGTTGGAATTGGACGGCGCTGGCGGCGGCGCCGGGACGAGGAAGAAGCCCCAGGGATGGAAGACCATGCCCTTCATCATAGGTACGTAACGTACCCCCGTGCGGCTCGTAGCTGGATTAATTTGCTCCCCGGCCGTCGCTACCACCTCCTCCCTCCCTGCCGTCGAGCTCATGCGTATGCTTCGCCAATTTCTTCCACTACACTTGACCATGGTCTCCACATGTTCAGCCTCTTGATTCGAGTTGCATATGCACCACGTCAGCGCGTTTTTTTTTTACTTAGTCTGCTTAATTTCGTGCTCCCTGTGCTAGCGAATTAGTGTGGCCTTCGTATAGGAAAAAATAACGATTTTGTGGCTCAGAGCCTTGGATCGGGTAATAAAACTGTAAAAGGTTTCCTTAGGTGAGAAGGACTATGATAGGTTTAGTAGAAAAGGCTGGAATGTTAAACAAAGACCGGAACAACATTTAATAAATAGTAACATAATATGATTTGGGCGGGGGTTGGCAAATTTCATAATTGAACAACATTTATGACCAATAAACAAAGATCGGGAAAGCCATTTTGGTTCCGGGTTTTAATTAAAAAAAAACAAAAACTATATTTATAAGCTTTCAAAAAATATTTTGGAAAATCTGAATGTAATCAATGATGCATCCTACAAGCATGCAAAATCACAAACCCCAAGATTTGAAAGCCTACATTGTTAGCTGTACACAAACCCACACGTATATTATTTTTGTGTAGCTCAGAATACAAACTATTTCAAACTAAGATTCTGCACTTTTATCGGGTACATCATTGACAGCATGCATGAATTTTGTCACATTTTAAAAGACTTTCAAGTATGATTTTTCTAAAAAATAAAGGGATCACTGGAACTCGGATGCCAGAAATCTCCACTCGGGGTTTGTCAGGTTTTACACAAGTGATATCTACCGGGAGAGAGAGCATATATACCTATCTCTGGTCTTGTCAGGGGCACCCCGGAACATTGATATATACAAGGCCATGCACACCAAGTTGGCGTGCCAAAACAAATTAGAGTCGGGATAAAAACACAGAAAAACAAAGATCGGCCTTTAGGTTCCAACTTTGTACAGGGCACGTTGGAAATTTCTTCACACAAATAAACTCAAAATAACCCATCATAGACTGGTACAGTACAGTAATGAGTGTCTGTCATTTTGTTTGTATGCAGCTACGGAGACATTCGAGAAGGTCGGGTCGATTGGGGTGGCAGCGAACCTGACGGTCTATCTTGTTAAGCGCTTCAACATTGGGCAGCTCACGGCAGCAAACATTACCAACATTTTCTACGGCACGCTCAACTTCGCGCCGTTGCTAGGGGCCTTCATCTCCGACTCATATTTGGGAAGGTTCAGAACCCTAGCCTATGGATCCTTCTTTAGCCTCCTGGTATGTCCATGCCACGGCCGCATATCTTTCAGCCATTTCACCTGATTGTCACAAAAGAAAATGCAAAATCAGTCATCATTGTCCAAATAGGTTTAAAAATGAATGTAAATAACCAGCAATATTGATTAACATGTGAAATGGCATGTGCAATGAACCCTAGTTGATGACAACATTTTTTATCTGTCCATTTACCCAAACAAAAAATTTGTTGCCTCAATGAATGATATTTTTATTCACTGGTTTAGCTGTTCCAAGGAATTACTACCTGCAGATAGCCAGCTTTGAGATTTTCCACTAAGACCAATGGTGATGCCATTACATAGATGCTATTAGGCATCAAGTACAAATGCAAAGCACATGAAAGACAAAATGCACTTCATTTACATGAAAAAGATGCATATTCTAGTATGACTGCACTTGCTCAATGTCGATGGCGACAACCTTACAAGAACTATAAAAACATGAATAACACGCAACTATACTAAAATTTCTACAATATCCTACCAATTGTCGACTTTTAAATTTTGCATTGCTCAGATATTAATCGTGTTTATTTTCTATAAAACAGGGGATGCTGGGATTGACTTTATCTGCATCAGTTCCAGCTTTCAAACCACCCCACTGCAATCCAACAACCCAACACTGCAATGGTCCATCAACACTCCAGCTGAGTGTGCTATACCTTTCTCTTGGATTCTTAACCATAGGTGGTGGAGCAATCCGGCCATGCAGCCTGCCCTTTGGAGTAGACCAATTCGATATGACTGATGAAAAAAGCCGAAAGGGCCTGAGCAGCTATTATAACTGGTACTATGGCACAACTACTGCTGCCCTGGTGTTCTCTTTGACTATTCTCATCTACATCCAGAATGATATCAGCTGGCCAATAGGATTTGGCATACCCACGATATTCATGGTTATGGCAATTATCGTCTTATTTATGGGTACCAGACTCTATGTGCATGTACCACCAGACGGAAGCATCTTCACTGGAATTGCCCAAGTTTTTGCGGCATCGCTTAAAAAAAGAAGCCTCAAGCTTCCATTTCCTCAGGATATTAATCAACAGAAATTGCTGCTCTACAACCCTCCCACAACGGGAAACCGTATTTTCAGACTGCCACTTACTTCGCAGTTCAGGTAAGGTAGATCTACGGTGGAACTGTCACAACACATCCTCCGTCTCAAATTAATTGACTTGGATTTGTCACAGTATAGATGTATCTAGACATATTCCAGTACATAGATACATACATTTTTGACAAATCTAAGTCAATTAATTTGGGACAGAGGGAGTATCTGATACCGTTCCGCTCCCAAAGCATGCTTTTGCGGTATTGCCAAAAAAAAAAACTATTCGCAAGGAAAACCAGGTTTTGCTGTTTAATTTGTGTTCGTTATGTATTAACAAGTTGGAGGACCTGTACATATAGGTGTTAAGATAATACTATGTATATCTAACCTTGCAATATAGGCTTAACAACACCGGCACATATCTATTTACCAAGTACTTACATTCCATGTACTTGCAAAAAACATGCAGAATTTAATGTGTTGGTAAATGTAGGCCCCTTTTCTGTAGGTAAAGTGAGTATAATGTCATGCATGCCTCAGTAAATTAGAATAAGAACATACAGAACATGCCGATCTTGTCCAATAAAGATATTAATCATTTAAAA
Source organism: Alopecurus myosuroides (assembly GCA_028641055.1). Taxonomy (NCBI): domain Eukaryota; kingdom Viridiplantae; phylum Streptophyta; class Magnoliopsida; order Poales; family Poaceae; genus Alopecurus; species Alopecurus myosuroides. The sequence continues at coordinate 108,972,690 of CM054058.1, read as the reverse complement.
TAATTATATGTAGATGCTAATTACCCACTTTTCGTTGCTTTCATCCTTAGGTTTATGAACAAAGGAGCAATTGTAAGGGATGGTGATATAAATGATGATGGTTCTGCGAGAAACTCGTGGGAGCTTTGCAGTATCCAGCAGATAGAAGAGGTTAAATGTTTGATAAGAATTGTGCCTATTTGTATTTCTGGCATCATATGCTTCGTCGCGTTGGCTCAACAATTCACGTATGTGATCTTGCAAACACTAACAATGGACTGTCACCTGGGGCCGCACTTTGAAATTCCAGTAGGCACTGTTATATCCATATCCTTCATCGCCCTAACTTTGTTCATCCCGATTTATGACCTACTTTTAGTGCCTATGACTAAAAGATTCACCAGGGTGGAAACTGGAATTACACTTCTTCAGAGACAGGGTGTAGGATTGGTGATTTCTCCCATTTCAATGGTGGTAGCAGGACTCGTTGAAAGCAAGAGGAGGAACTCAGCTTTGTCTAATGGAGGGATGTCACCAATGTCAGTCTTTTGGCTTGCTCCCCAATTGGTCTTAATGGGTATTGCTGAGGCATTCAACGCAGTTGGACAAATTGAATTCTATAATAAGCAGTTCCCGGAGCACATGCTAACCCTAGCAGGATCCCTGTTTTTCATTACTTTAGCTGGAGCAAACTACTTGAGTACTGCCTTGGCAAACATCACAAGAAAGGTGACCAGCAGAGATGGCCACACAAGCTGGTTGACAGAGGATATTAATCACAGCAAACTTGATTATTACTTCTACTTCATTGCCCTCATTGGAGTACTTAACTTTCTATATTTCGTTATATGCTCACACTACTATCAATATAAACCCATGTCACTCCATGCTGAAGAGTCCATCAAAATACACACCAAGGCAGAGGCAGATGCAGATGCAGATGCAGAGATCAACTTCGATAGAGATGCACATAACAAGTAAGTATTGCAAGGGAAATTTGTCCTCCAGAGATTATATACTTTGGACAGTTTCCTGGAGGTCTTAATGTTTTGCCACATGGCATGTGGACTTCCTTATTATATTTTGAATGTGACAAAAAACAAGTGTACCATAGATTTGACAGGACGGATCCAAAGAGCATAAGTAAATAGGTAAAGATATGCTGTATTCGAATTTGATGGACTGTGAGCTTCTGGATTTTTTAAAAAAAAATGGGAACATAGCCTCAGCCTCTGCATCACGATGATGCACACAACTGATGCTTTTATATTAAAAATAAAAATATCCGTCCAAAGTAATACAAATGAATCATCATCGAAAGAAGATACTAAAATCAACCACAAAAACACGGACATGAAACTAGAGCAACTCACTGAATCATCTTAGTGTGCAGCCAGCCACCCTGGTTGTAGATAGACTGAACGACCGCCATCAAGCGAGTACATCCAGAATTCATAAGAACCCACTGCTTCAATGGCAGAAGGAAGAACCACACTTAAATCTAGTATGTGGCCCGGTGAACGACCTGCATAAAATGAGCACCTTTCGATTTATTAAAAACAACATAATTCCTACAATTCCAAAGAGCCCACACAAAAGCACAAGTACCAATTTGAATGCGTACTTTAGTTTTCTTATCTACCCCGTGCAGCCAATTACCATACATATGATCAATACTAGTGGGTTGAGCAATGCTAAACATGAAATGGAGCAGCCTCCAAATATGCTTCGCAAAAATACAGAAAATAAACAGGTGGTCAACGGATTCATCATGGTCGCAAAACACACATTGTTTTTACCCAGACCATCTTCTCTAACTACTTTGCGCTACAAGAACCACATAAAAACTTTGATCTTCAATAGAATTTTCAATTTCCAAAGGTATTTATGTAAGAAAGGCGTATCACCATGCATGAGATCAGAATACATGGACTTCACAGAGAACACACCCGAATCAGTAAGACCCTAAACAAAGGTATCATCATCGTGGTTAAGATGAATTCTCATAATTCTACGGACTAGACGCAACCATGCATCCCATCGCTCCCCGACCAGATTCCTTCTAAATTGAATGTTGAGAGGGTTATGTGACAGCACATCTGACACTAACACATTTTTGTTCCTGACAATATTAAATAACCCGGGGTATTGAATTGCTAGAGGGGTATTTCCTAACCAAGTATCTTCCCAAAACCGAGTGGATAAGCCATTACCTATCTTAAAAAAAAACCGTTGGAAGAAATACTTTTTTACAGACATGATACCCTTCCAAAAGGGTGAATTAGTAGGTCTCACCTCCACTTGAGATAAGGATTTAGCAAATAAATATTTGTTATAAAGAAGCTCCTGCCAACCCCCTTTTTCATGTAATAATTTAAAGAGTCATTTTGACAGTAGACATTTGTTCTTAACATCAAGAATCTCTATTCCTAATCCTCCCTGATCCTTAGGTCTACAAATAATATTCCATTTAGAAAGACGGTATTTCCTTTTATGTAGATCATTTTGCCAAAAAAATCTACTACGAAAGAAATCCAACCGCTTTCTTACCCCAACAGGTATTGGAAAGAAAGAGAGTAGAAACATAGGCAGACTTGTAAGGACCGAGTTAATGAGCACAAGTCTGTCTCCATAAGACAAAATCTTCCCAGCCCAAGATCCCAATTTATTCTCAAAACGATCCTCCACCGGTTTCCATTCTTTATTAAGAAGTTTTCGATAGTGGATAGGAATACCCAGGTATTTAAATTGTAAGGAGCCAATATCACAACCAAATAAAGCCTTCCATTTGTCTTGCTTCTCCATGCCTTTCCCAAAGCAATAAAGTTCACTCTTATGAAAATTTATTTTTAACCCAGACAATTGTTCAAACAGAGCAAGAATTAATTTCATATTGGCTGCCTTAACTAAGTCATCCTCAAGAAACAAAATCGTGTCATCCGCGTACTGCAAGATAGAAATTCCCCCATCCACCAAATGAGGTATCAACGATCCTACCTGCCCATCATCCCTAGCACGTGCGATGAGGATCGCCAACATATCCGCAACAATGTTAAAAAGCACAGGTGAAAGTGGGTCCCCCGATGAAGCCCCTTTAGTGTTGCCCAATATCATCGTTCACCCGGACCCCCACACTCCCTCCTCGGATAAAACAACTCCCCATTCACACCACTTTGGGTCAAAACCCTTCATTCTAATGGTCTGCTGCAAGAAAGACCACTTCACTTTATCATATGCCTTTTCAAAATCAGTTTTGAAAATGACACCATCAAGTTTTTTCGTTTTCAACTCGTGAATAGACTCATGAAGAATAACAAATCCTTCTAAAATATTACGTCCCGGAATAAACGCTGATTGAGTTGGTTTGATCACCTTATGCGCAATAGACGAAACACGATTCGTTCCCACCTTGAATTTTTTTAAAACTCACATTGACTAAACAAATCGTCCTATACTGTTCAGTACGACATGCATCCTCCTTTTTGGGCAGTAAAGTGATTACCCCAAAGTTCAACTTAAAAAGAGGTAACTCACCTTGCTGCAGATGAGAAAACATAGTCATCAAGTCATTCTTGATAACCTCCCAGAAAGTCTGATAGAACTCAACTGGAAACCCATTAGGTCCAGGAGCCTTATTATGCTCCATTTGAGAGATCGCCTCAGATACCTCCTTTTCAGTGAAGTTTGATATCAGGGCGTCATTCTCTTGAGGGGACACTTGAGACATATCCCAATTATAAGTTTCAATCATATTAACTAAGCTAATCTCTGGAGCCCCAAATTACTTTTTATAATATTCGGAAATGAACACTTTCAAATTGTTCTCTCCAACTATAGTCCCCTCATCTTGTTCCAACTGAAATATTCGTTTTTTTTCCTATGCTTTCCATTAGCAATCAAATGAAAATACCTAGTATTACTACCACCTTCATGGACGTGTTTAACTTTATCCCTCTGAGCCCATTTAGATTCTTCATCTCTACGTAATTTAGCCAGACACTCATCCGCATCTTTCTTGGCTTTGTTCTCACCAGAGAATAAAAGAGTAGTTTCAGCCTTAATATCAAGTTCGTCAATTAGCAATGTTAAATTTTGTTTCAGTAATTTATATTCACCGCTAATATTCTTTGCTCAACCTCTAAAAAATTGGCAAAGATGACGAATCTTTGTTTTCCACCTATCAATTGGTGAAGACCCTCCCAAAGTGTTCCTCCATTCTCTACTGACCATCTCCACAAACCCCTCCCGTATCAACCAAGATAACTCAAAGGAAAATCTTGATTTATTCCCCAAATGTGCACACTCTCATGAGTCAATGACAAGAGGTGTGTTATCAGATCCTGATCGAGATAGGGCATGAATAGAAACCAGAGGGAATTTTTGTTCCCAATCCACACAGGCAAGAAAACGATCTAGCGTTTCAAGAGTTGGAACTGTCCTCCTACTAACCCAAGCAAATTGTCTACCTGAAAGTTCCAATTCCTTTAGATCAAGACTCTCGATAATCGCATTAAAAAAAGGTCCAACGTGCATTGAAGTTATTATTGTTTTTCTCTTCTTGCCTACGGATAATGTTGAAATCACAAGCTACCAATAAAGGGGTATCAACATTTTCGCACACTCGCACAAGTTCCGCCAAAAAATCAGGTTTCATAGCATCTTGAACTGCCCCATAAGCAATCACAAGA